>CM077088.1:50578839-51778839 GCA_039513925.1 Platanthera zijinensis
GGTTTGGATGCATAACGGGTCAGTTGGTACACAGTTAACTCATACCTGTTAGTAACCTCTAAGGGTTTGCCTATTTATACCCACCTAGGGGCAACGGATAGGGGATTCACCTAGATCGCCATCCGGATGTTTCGAGCAACACTTTCACTTCACACCACACATTACTTATTATTGTTCACACATCACACCTGTTTTATAATAAAACAACACTTAATAAACAAGCACATGCGGCTTTTTTCTTATTTTCGGCCTCTTCGTTCTTGCGGGTTTTGATTAGGCTTCTCCAACAGCTACAACTTTTCAATATTTATTTTGTGGAAGATGAGCACGAGATTAGACTCCGTTTGGCACGGTGGTGACAGTCGTAAACGCTTGGGTTAAAATATCATTCGTTAAGGATCACCTAACAAACATCATCCGTTTGAACATAAAATCGTATGACAATTTAACCTCCGTGTTCACGACCGCCACCACCGTGCCAAACGGAGTCTATAGTCTTGGAGCCCAATATTTAGGCAGTGACTGTGAAGGTCCAAGACAATAAACCAGGTGTATCCGAGACTAGAAGCACTTTCGGCTGAAACAGCCGAATAATGTATTCTCCGCTCCGTGACCGCGATATTGATGAAGTAGATTTTGCCGCCCATTTCAGGCCACCACTTGGCGCTCCGTACCGAAGAGAATACCATATTTTCTGATTCGGCACCACCATTCCCGAGCTCTGAAGCATGCGGTCGGCGTATTCTTGGTTTGCTTTATTCACCGCGAATTTGGCCAGTTGTTGCATTTCCTCGTTATTCGTCGCATCCGGAACCTCCTCGCTGAGCATCCTTCTGGCAGTTTTGGAATCTGCAGCGATAGCAGTGAGGAAGAGCGCGAGGGAGGCCAGGAAGAAGAAGAATAGAAATTTGGGAATGCCATGGCCGCTGTAGACCTGCAGAAGAAGAAGAATAGAGCTCTAAATAAGTTTTTTCTGGAGCTAGTACTATTGGTAATAAAACTTTTATGGGCACGGCTGGCACGAAAATGAAAAAGACAAATAGACAAATATATATATTTTTATTTAGAACTTTCGCTACATGCTGAAGGTTGCCCGGACTGTGTTCACTGATCCAGGCTAACGCTGCGGCCACCATTACTGTTGTCTGAGATGCCACGTGTAGACCAATTATGCTATTTATGCTTTTCTTGCCTCCTCCATCTTATCAGACAATATATATATAAATACTTAATAAAATGAAGTTGACCGGCTAATCACGAAAGTAACTTGATTACGATAGGCTCAGGCCTTTGCCCATATCACTCTCATTGACGCAGTATTTTGATGGGAGCGCTCTTGTAAAGGCGGTTGACGAGACTTGAAACGTGTTGAAGCATTAGCGCAAGGAGATGAACGAATTGAATTCCTGAGCGGAGAATAAGTCTTTAAGTCCACGTTCTGGCCAAAAAAACCTCAGAATTCTATATTGCCTCTAGAGTTGTTTGTCTTCAAATGAAAGTCTGAGGACGTAGTTATAGTTTTCTGGAAGGTCATGGTGATAATTGCACCGAGAAGTGATTTGTGCTGGCGAATGACATTGCTCATTTTTATCACCTTGATCACAATTTTTTGCCAAAATGACGAAAGTGCCCTCGGGCAGTCAGGCAGCATGGGCAAGGTGCCTGGCGGCAACGACGATCTCGGTAGCGTAGCAGGGGCGACCGCAGCCACCGCGCTGCGTGGCCCTGCGGTCATGCAGACGGTGCAGGTGCTCGGCCCTACGACCGCGAGGTTGGTCGTGCGTAGCCGCTCGGGGTGCGGTTTTCGCGCGGTGGGGGGGGGGGGGGGGGGGGGGGGAGGGGGGGGGGAGCTGGCCCCGCACGGCATTATCGCCATGCGGGTTGGTTGTGCGCGGGGTGCGACCACGCACATCCCGCGCACCGCAGGTCGTGTGTGTGCGCAAGAAGTCCTCGCGGACCGTGACAACGGGCGCGCTGGCCACACATGCTTGTGCGCAGGCCGGGAGCACTTGCACAGCCCTACCGTGCGCATGTGCGGGTTCGGCCTCCTCTTGGGTGCTTTCTTAATTTGTCTTTGCTCACGGCTGGCTTGGGTCGGTTTGGCTTTCACGCCCTTGGTCAAAATGCTCCTGATCTGACTCAAGGATTTCAGGGGGAACCCCATCAAATGCCCCCAAATTTTCGTGGGTCATGATTCGTGGGCGACGAAACCAAAAATTTCTAAATTTGATCTTTTTGTTTTGGCTTTGTGGTCTTAAGATCATTTCAGCATGCACGCATCATCGATTTCTACGGTTTACAGCGTGATATATCCTCATGGTTCGGCTTTGATGTGAACGTTGATGTCTTGGATCCATCTATGTCTGCTTCATGGGCTGAAGGTTTCGTGAGGGTGCCTGTATGGCAATTCTTGCGGCAGATTGCTCTCACATTGCCCTTGCTTGCTATGCGGAGCCTGTGGCGCGTCATGAAAACGTTCTCCCACTGTGTGCTTTATGTGTTGTTTTGGTGTGGAAGCATGATTCTTTGCATACTTCCTTCTCGAGAGTGGCGATGCGTGCTAGCTTGTGTGATTGTCGTGGAAAGTTCACGCTGACGACGAATTCTTGTGACGTGGAGCGATCTTCTACCCCTAGTCTCGGTGTTGTGAAAGGACTGGCGGTCTTGATGCCATTAGAAGACGTGGAAGGACATGGTGTCCGTTTTCATGTTGTAACTTAGAATTACTCAGTGTCGTTCCTACCAGGAGTTGGGACAGGGCTTCTGGAAGCGGATGCCACCAATGACGTCTATGCCCCGAGTTGTTGCAACGATGCGAGCTTTCGCGTTTGTAGAATATATAGAGTCCTGGGGCCTTAGAGTGGAGCAGTGTACGATAGCTGAGCGGGCCCTGTAGTGATGGCTATAAAGGTAGGTCTGTCGTGGCTGGACGCGTGCTTTGTTAAGCTCTGTCTTTTATTTGGTTGGGGCTTTGTGTGTCGTGAAGGTTGTGCGGGAGTTTTGTCCTCGAGCGGATGTTGTCTTGAAAGATGGTGCTGGTGACGGGGAAGCATTTGATTGTATCTTTGTTGTACGCACGCTTGGTATGGCTGGTTTGTGTAAAACATTTGTCACTTCCTCTGCTCGGTCGCACGATTTTTTGCGTGACGTGTTGAATTTGCGACTTTTCTAGGGCGTCGGCCTTGCGTGGTAAAGATCCCATCGTCGTCATTAAGTGGAAGATCTTGGCAGTTGCCGAACCGTTCCCCTTTATTGCCCTTACTTTGGCGACTTGGTATCGTGATATGCGCTGCGGTGGACCGGGATCATCTAGTGTTGTTATGTTCCATGTTCGCAGGGCACTATTGTTGGTGATTGTCGTCGAGCATTAGTGGTTAGAGCTTGCTGCCTAAGTGTGATGGGGAGGACACCTGCTCCCCTTGCCTTGTTAGTGCGGACACACTCAGAGATTTTTTTGTTTCGGGAGGCGGCGATGAACCTTTGGTTCGTGTGTGCTTGAGAGTGCCCGGGATTTGGCAAAAAGACTTTGCTCACTTTTGTTTCGGGAAGACCAGAATCTGTCTGTGCGGTAGCGGTGAAGAACCTTTATTTGATCGCTCTTTTTAGGAGGACCTAAGTCCGTCTGGATGGAGGTGGAACAGAAAGAGAAGACTCAATTGACTGTGAATATTTTTATTTTTGATACATATTATTCCATACTTAATTTCTCTATATTCATGCTAGTTGTGTCTTAGTAAGTTAGTCATTTATAAGAGTTTAATTATTATTTTAAAAAAAATTAGTTGAATTTCATAGTGATATGCGGCCTAAATACATGTATACATACTTGGAATGATCTCAACTATAAAAAAATGTGTTATAATGATATGCGGCTTAAGTATGTGAATGCATACTTGGAATGATCCCAACAATGATGAAAAAAAGAGAGAAAAATATCATAGCGATATGTGACCTAGGTATGTGTACTTATACTTGGAATGATCTCAACTATGAATAGAAAATGATAAAAAAAATATTTATTTGAAAATTAAACTCTGTAATATGGTGAATTATTAAAGTTAATAACTAGAGAATACCATTCCGTTATCAAAAGTTAATCATAAATTCCTACCAAGCCAAATTCAATCATATTTTCAATTGAGCTACTTAACTCTTGTGTTTGCTAAATCGAAAACTTAGCTTATTCTTATCTTTTCCAATTAATGTGGAGGTTCAATGAGAAAAATTGTATGATAGTAAATTATTTTTTAAATAAAAGCATACACAACATTAGAATCTTAATTGAGTTTTATCTTTGATCAAACTAATAAATTTGTGAATGTTTGAGCTCTTATTGATTAATAAGCTTATTAGTTGAGTAAATCAAATTTTTTGAATATGCTGTGATTAATTGATTTTCAATAAAAAATGATAATTTGAATTTATATCTTGATATTAGTTTTTCATTCAATTTAATGATATGTATTATCTTTGCTATGGACTAACAAAAATTTATGTATGGAGGTGTGATAATTTTTCAAAAAAGAAGTTATCTAGCTCTTTATTAGGGTTTAGGATAAAAATATAAGTAAATTCATAATTATTTTATTTGGGGTTAATTTGGCTATTTTACCTATAGTTCATTACTATAAACGCCGAAGGAATTGATCCGGAGAAATAAGCTGGACTTATATTTTGGTCAGCGCAGATTGTTGCAACAACCTGTTTTAGTTGTTACAATAAGTAGGAATCCGAAATACAAAGTTTAAATTCAAATCTTTGCGTCATTTGCAAATTATTGAAAGGGTATCCTTAGATTCATTTTGACTTGTAATAAAAGTGCAAAATATCATCTTAAAAGTGCTGAATTTCTACAAGAAAATATCATTTTTCTTTAAAAAGATTTTCCCTTAAAGAGAACAATTTATATAAAAAGAAAAAGATCATTTGGAGATATCTCTCTTTTGAACCAATTTTATGAGGCTGAAAAGAGGGGGTTCGGCCATCATAAAAGGAAGAAGAGAGGGGAATTTTCGACAATCCTCAATATTATAATAACCACCATCATTTGGAGGAGGATCTGTTAGAGGAGGAAGAAGAAGGCTAGTGTTAGAGCAAATTTTGGAAGAAGATTCCTGCAGTATTTGATGTTTATCATCATCTTTCGTAAGATCTTTTTATTGTGTGATTTGATCACTCCATCATGAACTAATTTTCTAAGTCTTGTATGTTAAGAGTACTTTGTTTTGTTGTGATTTTAATTCTTTCTTATGATTGTTGAGGACTATCTTTCTTGAAATTATGTTCTTATATTATAAATGTTTTTGATTAAGTACTTTTTTCTAAATTGTGTGGCAAAATTTGAGAGAGAAGTTACGTTATTTTAGAGTTGAATCCTTTCTTTTACGCAGCGAGATTCGAGAGATAGGTTGCGCAAATATTTAGCCAAATTCCATCTTTATACTGCGCTCCAAGATTCTAGAGAATAGTGACGTAAGTGTAGTGTTGAAGCCGGGAAATTCCCAACCACAAAATTTGGATCAAGGCAGCCTAAGGTTACTGATTCTACGATTCGACGTCATAATTCAAATGGTTAGCACGAGAGAGAGAGGAAACTATCCATAAGCACACCCCAAGTCCTCCAATAGGGAGGTCCCACTACGTACCCAGAAGTTTGGGAGAAACTTCCCCTCTGCAACCAAAAGGCAGGACGAGGTACTAGGCAGGTATGGACTTGGCGAGCATCCACTTTGAGGGACCTCAAGCTCTTCCAAAAGTCTATTTCTAGTACCCCTGGGGGTCTATTTATAGATAAAACCTGGGGGAGGGTATAAGCGAGTATCCAGCCCTTGCTAGTGAGTATCTAGGGCTACTCGCTCATACTCACGAGGTACTCGCCCAAACTCAATGTTGCTCGCCTCTGCTTGCCCAAACTCGTCTCTGCTCGCCCAGTTTTTCCCTGGTCCGGAGAAATCGGACCCCCTATCTCGGAATCGGACTGGGCGCAAACAGTCAAAGTAAACCACAGCAAATAACAAGAGACATTTTTTACGTGCAAAATCCAGAAAGGGTGAAAAATCAAGTAGCTGAACTATGTTGAGCCAAAATTCACAAGTTTCTCGGAGTTTTACAGAATTTGGTTTGATCTTGGTGGGTGACAGGCCGCTACTCCGTTACAGATGTAGAAAATGAGGAAAAATAGCTAAGTCATCGAAGCCTCAATGGAAGTGCTCCGTCCTTGGAATGTTGCTGAGCTCGCGGAACTTGGGTGGGAGCGTTTCGGCTGGAAAATTCTCTAAGTCCACAGAGCTTCTAGTAAGAGTACTCTCGTTGATGCGGAGCCTTGATGGGAGGTCTCGCAGAGGCGGTTGACGAGACTTATATTGTGTTGAAGCCTTAGTGCAAGGAGAAGAGCGGAGTTGATTCCGAAGCGGAGAATCAGTATAAGTCCACGATCTCGCCGGAAAACCTTAGAGCTCTCTTTTGCCTCTAGAGTTGCTTGTCTTCAAATGAAGTCCTGTGAACCTATTTATAGTTTTCTGGAGGGCCAGGATGATAATTAAGCCGGACAGTGATTTATGCTGGCAAATAACGTTGCACCTTTCCGATCACCTGGACCACCATTTTTACCAAAATGACGAGAGTGCCCCCGGACAAATCGGGCAGCCCGAGCAAGGTGCCTGGCGACGACAACCATCGCCGGCGCACTACGCGGATGGGTGTAGCGCGACCCTACTGATGCCCACTACCCTACTGCGTGTGCAGGTTCTCGGCCCTGCGACCGCGCGAGTTGGCCACGCGCGGCCTTGCGGTCGCACGGGCTGGCCGCGCACGGGTTTGCGGCCGCGCGGGATGATGGCAATATGTGGTCGCACACATTCCGCTCGCGGGCCACGGGAGCTCTAGTCGTGTGTGCCTATGCGCAAGCCGGGCACGCCTGCATGGGCATGCCGTGTGTGTGCGGTTTCGGCCTCCGTTTTGGGTGCTTTCGGGATTTCCGCTTTGCTCGCGACTGGCATGGATGATTTGGTTTTCGCGCCCTTGGTCGATATGCTCCTGGTCTGAGTCGAGGATTTCAGGGGGAACCCTATCAATAATATTAATTAATCAACTTTAATAAAAAATGATTGGTTTAATGGTATCTACTCAAAAATACCGCTAATATGTATAATGACAATCTTCCTCAAATAGACTGTCGACATGTCTAATGACAACCTATCAAAGTAGGAGAAAGAGCTCTATTAAATTGTTCTTGGATTTTATAGATTTATTTTTTTTTTTAAAAATTATAATATATGTCATTAAATTATTAAAATAAAGATATAATTGACAATTTTAAATGTTTTTCAAAGGGAAATTTTTCATTTTAATATTGTAAAGATTAAATATGAGATAATATATAAATACTTGTTGATGAGGTCACATATAATTTATAGAAAAACTGGGATGAGATTATCGAAATCCCATTTACTCCCAATAACGGGGGGGGGGGGGGGGTTACCGCTCCTAGCCGACCGCGAACGCGCCTTACGACTGCAGTGTTAAATTTTCTCAAAATGATCAACAAGATAGTCTGACGCCAAATTAATATTCTCAGAGCTATCAAGATCACACCTTGATCAAGCGGAAATTGGGAAAATAAGCTCAAACAACCAGAAGCAAACCAAGGAGTTAGCAAATCATATATTCACTATCATCTTTACAGGGTGAGATATACGTGGCGAGACACGATTTTAGCAGTACACAATGGAAAACAAAAAATATTACAAGAATCAATTCGAGCGGACAAAATCGGAGACCGCCGAGACCGCCCAGTCCGCCGAAGTCGCCGAGACCACCCGAATTGCTGCAAGATGACGAATAGAACACGGAGTCCGTCGAGACCGCGAGGTTGCGCGGACACACCGTTATTCGCTGACTGCTGCAAGTTGCCGCCGAACTGAAGAACAGACTGCCAAACTGTCGAGTTCGGCGGACAGGTTATTGAACTTGGAAAAGTTGAAGCAGAGAAAACTGATAAGCCACAGAAGCGACCTACTGATACCGCCGATTGCAAACCGCAAGTTTCACTGAACCTGACCGAAGTCAGAACCAAACTCCTGGCTTCACAGTGCTAGCCGCGGAACCTGCAAACAGTAACTAGTTAACTCTTCTCAAACCGCGCGGACAAGAAAACCGAGTCTGCAGCAATTAACAAAATCTCAACTTACTGTTCGCTCTGTTACAAATGAGGTGCCAGGGGGTCCTATTTATAGGAGCGGGTTGGAGTGTGATCACCACCCTATTAGATAGGATAACCGCCCCTGAACGCAGCTAGCACATACCAGTCCGCCCAGTTCGTAAGGACAAGGCCGAACACTAGCCCGCCACACAAGTCCATGACCAACAAACACAGACCGCCCGGTCAACAAGCGGACTTGCGGACACCCTGGACTTGTCACAGATTGTGACCAAGTCCAGCGACTTCCAACAACAAGGTGCGAGCTCGGTGGACAAGGCCCCAGTCCGCTAGCTCCCAAAACAGTCTGCCATAAGATCCACCAGAGCAAGGCAAAACTCGCAAGCTCCAACCCGTACAGCAGCCAAGCCAGCAACCAACTGCCGGACTCGCGACCAGACCGCGCAGTCTGCGGATAAGCTTCAATCCTGCAAAACAAACTGGCGATAAGCTAGGTCGCAGAAGCAGACAGACTCCAATCCAAGTCTGCACGGCTACCTCCAAAATGCCGCAACAGGCCACCAACACCAGACCTCCAAGTGGCTCCATTAGTCCGCATGGACAGTCCGCCCAGGCCGCCCGGTCTGCCCGATCACCCACTTTAACTTCACAAATTTCAACACTTTCCCTTGAAGTGAGAAGTGGTGATCAAGCCCAGTAGTCCCTGTAGCCGTTGAAATGGCCCCTTCTACAGCGGTTTCGTGAAGATGTCAATAAGGTTGTATTCACTCCGAACATGCCCGACCATAAGAGATCCCTCCAACACCTTCTACCTAATGAAGTGGTGCTCGATCTCTATATGCTTGGTCCTTGCATGACAAACTGGATTGTTCACCAGTTTGAGAGCAATCTCATTATCACCTCGGAGTAGAGTAGGACCTTGCACTTCCTTATGGACGTCCTATACTAGCCTCCTTAGCCAGATGGCTTCTCGAGCAGCTAGGGCCGAAGACTTGTACTCTGCTTCCGTAATAGAGACAGACACTGAGTCCTGCTTCTTGCTACACCACGAGATGCTAGCTAATCCACAAGTAAAAACATAACCCGATGTTGATCTTTAATCATCCGAGTCACCACCATAATCAGCATTCGTGTATCCCAATAATGAAAAGCCCGTGTCCCTCCTATAAAGGAGTCCCATATCAAAAGTAGCCTTGACATACTTCAAGATATTCTTTGCCGTCACCAGATGAGACTTCCTTGGCTTTGTCATAAACCGACTTACTCGGCCAACAACGTAAGCAATGTCTGGCCTTGTAATCGTTAGGTAGATCATGCTCCCCACTGGAGCTCGGAACACCAAGGGATCAGGAAGAATTCTTCCTTCATCTCGTCGAAGTTTCAGCCCATAATCCAGATGAGTAGAGTAACTCTTTCCTTCCCTCATGCTGAATCGATTCACAATGCGATCCGCATATACTTTCTAGGAAATGAGTATCTCGCACTCCTTCCTCTCCACTTCGAGACCGAGAAAGTGATGAAGCTCTCCCAAGTCTTTTATCTCGAAGTGAATAGCTAGCTCAGCCCTAAGCCTAGCTACCTCCTCCTCGGAATTCCCTGTGATGATCATGTCATCAACATACAACAGGACCAAGACCTGAAGCTCCCCATTCTTCTTGATGAACAAGCTTGAATCCGAGTTGGAAGCAAGATAACCGCAGAATTGGGGGTATTCTGCTATCTTCCATACCAAGCTCTTGGAGCTTGCTTCAACCCGTAGAGAGCTTTCCTGAGTTTGCAGATGTAGTCCGGATGAACTTCAGATTCAAATCCAAATGTCTGATCTATGAAGATGTCCTTATCAATCTCCCCGTAAAGAAAAGCGTTCTTCACGTCAAGCTGCCACATCCTCCATCCTTGGAAAGCAGCCAAGGCGATCACCACCCGAACCGAAGTCATCTTCACGACTGCACTAAACATCTCCTCATAGTCCTCTCCATACTATTGTCAGAATCCTCGAGCAACAAGGCGAGCCTTGTATCTTTTGATGCTCCCATCAGTCTTCTTATTCAACTTATACACTCACTTGCAAGTCACTGGAGTAAAGTCATCAACCCTGGGCACAATGTCCCAGGTTTCATTATTCTTAAGAGCATTCATCTCCTCTTCCATGACATCTTCCCACTCCTTGACCCCAGTAGCCTCATTGAAGCTAGAAGGCTCTCGCTCATCAAGAGGTCCTACAAAGAAATAGGAGACAAAGCTCCTTATATTCCCTTCGCAATAACGAGCTGGTGGCTTGATGATCCTCTTTGATCTCTGAAGAGTTTTCTCCTTGCTTACCACCTCCATTGCTTCTTCAGGCTCAGCTCCATCTCCGGGCAAACTTTGAGCAATGCTGCCCCTGCTTCCTGAATCATAAGCCTCTATCCCAGAGCATGAAGCAGCAAGAGCTGCTGGTGAAACAACAAGCTCTTCGTGAAGAACTTCAAGAGCCACCTTCTGCTCTTCATCAACCTTGCTCTCTTGTAGCTTAACCACGATTCCTCTATACGACGCCAGTTCATCAAAGGCCATGTCTCTTGATACAACAAACTTCTTCGTCGCAGGATCCATGCACTTCCATCCCTTTTTCGGCTCATCATACCCCACAAGGACAAGCTTCCTTGCCTTTGCATCAAGCTTGGTCCTTAAAGCATCCGGGGCATGCACATAGCAGGTTGATCCAAATACACGAAGGTGTTCCACGCTAGGCTTCTCCTTGAACACCATCTCAAAAGGAGACTTCATGTTGATCGGACTCAGAGACATCTGATTGATGATATAAGAAGCACAAGACATCCCCTCTGCCCAATAAGACCTAGGAATGCCTTTAGCATGAAGCCAACACTTGTAAGTCTCCGTCAGATGACGGATCTTCCGCTCTGATACTCCGTTTTGTTGTGGAGTATGAGAACAAGTAAGCTCCCTCTGGATGCCTTGCTTCCTGCAGAAGTTAGAGAACTCGGAAGAGATAAACTCACCACCGTTGTCTGATCTGAACTTATTGATCCGCAGGCCAAGACGACCCTCCACCAGCTCCTTGAAATGCACAAACAACTGCAAGGCTTCTAACTTCTCCTTCATAAAATACACCCAAGTGTATCTTGAGTAGTCATCAATCAGCACCAGCATATATCTACTGCCTCCAATACTAGCGGTAGAAGTTGGCCCCATCAAATCACCATGGATGCACTCCAATGGTGTCTTGCACCTTGTTTAAGACTTGTCAAACGGAAGACGATGAGCCTTGCCGAACTGACAACCTGCACAAACATGGCCATCTCCATAGGATGACAACTTTGGAAAGGCTTTCACAAGACTTCTCAATTTCATAGCTTTCAGCTTGTCCATCCCTACATGCCCTAGCCTTTCATGCCAAATAGCAGCGCTATCGTTGACCTTCATCCGATCAATGTAGGAGCTTGTTGCAAGAACAAATAAGTCTTTTACTCTCCTCCCAACATGAGCAACATCAGCCTTCACCGTTGATACGTTGCGAAGAAACTTCACTTCCATTGACCCAAACAGAACGTGATAGTCTGCGTCTACCGCATTGGTCACAGAGAAGAGATTTTTCTTCATGCCCGGTACATGATACACACTCCTTAACGTGAGTGGTCCCTTATCACTACCTAAGGACACAGCCCCCTCCTTCTCTACTACATGAACAGTATTATCAGCAGTAATAATAGCTTCATTACCTGAATAAGTCTGCAGCGAGGAGAAATTCAACTTGTCTCCGATGAGGTGTTGACCACACCCAGAGTCAACGATCCAGTCGTCTTCGAAGTCAATGGTGGGCAAGGCACGGACACAAGTGCCCATCATAAAAGCTCCACCCCATCCAGCTTCCTTAGTACTAGAGCAAGCTTTCTCCTTGCCTGCAGCATGTCTAGGCTGCAGCTTGACCTTATAGTCATGCTTGAAGTGACCCGGTTGATGACACCTATAGCACTTCAAACTCTTCTTCCAGTATTTCTTAGGAGCATCGCTCCTCTCTTGCTGATAAGAGGTTGAAGGATCATCTTCAACATCGGTCTTCTTCTTCCCTTCCCATCTCTTCTTCTTTTTGCCTGTGAAGAGCGCTTCACTACCTCCTTCAGAGATAGTGACTCTAGCCATATTTCTGGCCAAACTCTCTTGCGAAGAAAGCAGGTTCTCAAGTTTCAGCATAAATGACTGAGTTACCCAGCCTTGAACAGAAGTTACAAAGGCCACATACTCCTTCCGCAAGCCGCGGATTATGTGCCTTTTCAACTTAGCCTCAGAGATGGGCTCATCAGGATCAAGCGTTGATAACTCAGCACACAGACTCTTCATTGTCGAAGTATGAGACAGGGCGGTCTGGCGGTTTGAGCCTGGCGGGTTGTTGACCGAGCGGTCTGGCGGTTTGAGCATGGCGGGTTGTTGACCGAGCGGTCTGGCGGTTTGTGCCTGGCGGATTGAGGTTGACGGGTTGATTTCAGGCGGTCGTCGTATGGTATCCAGCAGTCTGTCGGCTTATCTCTGGCGGCTTGGAAACCGGCCGGTCTAGCGGTCTCCTACCGCATCTCTCCCTCTTGGTTCTGGTGTTGCGAGCGGTTAGAACATTGTCTAACCGCGCGGCCTGTTCCGGTCTCTTATTCTAGCCGCCCAGATCTGTTGTATAGCTTTAGTCCACATTGTTAATTTGTATTCTTTCTCTCCTCCTCCATTCTATAAAAGGGAGGCCATACCTTTGTAAATGATATCTTTTTGGATAATAAAATTTCAATTATTCAAAGTTCCGGCTTGTTTTCTAGTCGTTTGTTCGCTACTTTTAACATGGTATCAGAGGAATCGATCTTCTCCTCCTGATTCTGTGCGCCCTGTCCGCGCGGCTTGCCCCTTCTTCTCGCGACCTGTTTTCGCGCTGTTTGCGCCCTATCCGCGCGTCCTCCTTCTCCTGCCCTTCTGTCGCTACGACTGTCTCCTTGTTCGTCGCGACCTGCTTCTTATTCGCCGTTTGCGTTCGCGCGGTCTATCTTCTAGCCGTTCGACCTCTTCCCCGTCTTGGACCTGCGGCTTGGTCGTGGCTTCTCTGGCCGCTGGTGTCGAACATCCTGACCGCCGCAGCTCGTCTTCTTCTATCCGCGCGGCTTATATTCTAACCGCGCGGCCACTCGCCAGTTATCTCCTATGGCCCTTTCTGAGACCTCCACCACCACCACTCCTATCGCCACTCCGGCGCCGCTTCCTACACCCTCTGGCAACCTTGGCACGGTTTCTAAACTTGTTGGCTCCAACTATCCGGATTGGAGCGTCTCCTTCACTTTTCTTCTCCGCTCTCAGCGCAAAACGTCATCACCTCACCGATGACCCTCCTCCCTCAGACTCTGCTGAATTTGATGACTGTGGATGCCAGTGATGCGCTTGTCCGCACGTGGTTGGCTAACAGCCTCTCCGATGAATGTCTTTCCTGTCATTACGCCATGATGAGACGGTCAAGACCGCGTGGCTTCACCTTGTGCTCTCTACTCAAGGGGGCCCAGACATCCCGCATTTATACTCTCTACGCGGATCTCTTCGCTCGCCCTTCCATGTCTCCTGCTGCGGCTTTCAGCAAGTTCAGGCTCTTGGGGCCGAAATCCTCCAGAATCGCCCCTTCTCCGCGGACTTGGCCGAACAGCACAAACACTTCCAGGAACTCCTGGTTGTTTGTTATCTTCTCCGGCTTCCTGAGTCTTTTGATATGATCCGCCAGCAGATCTTGGGCGAAGCCGAGTCTCCCACCTTGGATGCCACCGCAGCTCGCATCGCCGCGGTTACTTCACTGCTCCAACGTCCTCTATTGTCTTCCCCTCCTCCACCGGACTCCTATGCTCACCAAGTCAGCGGTGGGGTGGCAATAGTAGTCGCAGCCAATCTGGTACGCGCGGTCCGTCCAGGTTCCTCTGCTCTCACTGTGGTCGTACCGGCACTCAGTTGACCGCTGCTGGCAAAAACATCCTCATCTTCGTCCCTCCGGTGATACTTCTTCCTCAACCTCTGCCTCCTCTCGGCAGTCTGCTTCTGTGGCCACCACCTCAGGTAGTGCACACGTCGTTACCAAGGTAAATGGCTATTGACTCTGGTGCTACAAATCACATGACCGGAAACCCTCACTGCTTCTCTCTCCTAGAGACGCATGCTCGGTTACCCCCCGGTTCTCGTTGCGGATGGTTCGCCTTCCCCTGTTCATGGACGGGCATGGTTCAAGTCACTCCCTCGCTTCGCTTAGCGGACATCTCTATGTCCCGCAGTTCCCTTGCAATTTTACTCTCGTACTACTTTATGCAAGCAACTTCAGTGCTCTGTCTTATTCACTCCTACTTCTTGTTGTTTTCAGGACCCGAGAACCCAACGGACGATTGCTACTGGGACTGAGAGCGGCGGCCTCTACTTCCTCGACAATGTTTTCCGCTCTGTCCGCCTCTCTTCCTCGTCTACTGATCTGCTTCAATGGCATCTTTGCCTTGGACATCCTCCTCCTCGGATTCTGCATCAGCTTCTTCCCACTTACCTCAACCCAGTCCTCCGCTCAACTGCGATGCGTGTCAGCTTGGCAAGCATCACCGTTCCTCCTTCCCGCAGAAGCAAGGCCGTGGTTCCTCCCGCCCTTTTGATCTCATTCATTTGATATCTGGGGTCCTGCTTCCTACTCACCGTTGGTCGGGGTAGTTTTTACTTTGTAACTTTTATTGATGATTTCTCCAGATGTACCTGGGTGTATCTATTAAAAGATCGCTCTGAACTCTTATCTGTATGGCAATCTTTTTATAATATGATTAAAACTCAGTTTGCTATTTCTATTAAAGTATTGCGCTCTGATAATGCTAAGGAATATCTCAGTCATGAGTTTTCATCTTTTGTATGCAACATGGTCTTATTCATCAGACCAGCTGTGTTTACACCTCCCAGCAAAATGGGGTGGCGGAACGTAAAATCGTCATCTCCTCGATATCGCTCGCACTCTGATGACACAGATGCAGGTGCCTCGCTCCTATTGGGGCTATGCTGTTCTCTTGCCTGCTATCTCATCAATCGCATTCCCTCTTCTGTTCTTCACGGCAAGACCCCCTTCTCCATTCTCTACCAAACAAGGAACCCTTTCCTCTTCCTCTCCGTATCTTTGGGTGTACGGCCTTCGTGCATGCTCCGTCTGCTACTCGCGACAAGATTTCCCCCCGCTCCACAAATGTGTCTTTTTGGGTTACTCGACAACTCAAAAAAGGCTACTGTTGCTTTGATCCTGTTCTGCGCAAACAGTTTGTTTCCGCAGACGTCACCTTCTTTGAAAATGCTTCCTACTTTTCTTTCCCATCTTCACCTCCTCCTGCTGTCTCTGACTCTCTACCATCTCTCTGTGAGCCTTCCACACAAGTCGACGTCTCCCCTCCTATGTCGTCTCCTCCTCCGTCTCCTCCTCTCCCTATTATCTCCCCTCCTTCGTCTACGCAGCCGTCTCTCTCTAGTCCCGGGCCAGCCTTCTCTGCCACGGATGATCCGGTCCTGAGGCACAAGACGACCTGGATCGTCCCATTGCCCTTCGCAAAGGGGTGCGGGCGTGTACCCAACACCCCTTGCGGCTGTTGTTTCCTATGATCGTCTTACTCCCTCTCGCAGGTGCTTTGCTTTGGCCATCTCTACTACCACTCCCCGCACTTACCAGGAGGCTCTTGTTATTCTCATTGGAAATCTGCCATGGATGAGGAAATTGCCACTCTTACTGAAAGAGGTACCTGGAACCTTGTTCCTCCACCGATCGGTACTGATGTGGTTGGCTGCCGCTGGGTGTTCGTTGTGAAGTTTCGCCGGACGGCACTGTGGATCGTTACAAGGCCCGCCTGGTGGCCAAAGGCTTTACTCAGACTTATGGAGTTGACTATTTTGACACTTTCTCTCCGGTTGCTCGCCTCAGCCACCATCCGGGTTCTTCTTTCTGTGGCCGTCAACAGGGAGTGGGACATTTCTCAACTTGACGTCAAGAATGCCTTTCTGTATGGGGATCTTCAGGAGGACGTCTATATGGAGCAACTCCAGGGTATGTTGCTCAGGGGGAGACTCGAGTATGCCAGTTGAAGAAGGCCATCTACGGCCTAAAGCAGAGCCCTCGGGCGTGGTTTGACAAGTTTAGTGGCATTGTGGCTGCAATTGGCTTTGCAAGAAGTTCCGCCGATCACTCATTGTTTATTCGCAAAACCGCATCTGGCCTTGTGGTTTTGGCAGTATATGTGGATGATATCCTTTCTTACGGCGATGACCAGGCTGGGGTAGACTTGACAAAAAGAAACACCTCCGTCAACACCTTGTCACGAAGGATATGGGCTCCCCGAAATATTTTTTGGGGATAGAAATCTCTCGGAAGCCCGACTCGTTGGTTCTCTCCAACGGAAGTATGCGCTTGATCTTCTACAAGAGGCAGGATTGACCGGGGCCAAAACGGCCCGGTATCCCATGGCCACTGGAGAAGACAAAACATGGACAGATGACTCACCGCTTATATCCGATGCCACGAGGTACAGACGTCTGGTGGGCAAACTCATTTATCTCACGGTGACCAGACCCGACATTGCCTATGCTGTAGGCAAGGTCAGTCAGTTCATGCAAGCTCCCAGGGAATGTCATCTTCAGTCTGCCTTGAAGATACTAGAGTATGTCAAAGCAGCACCAGGGAAAGGGCTACTCTTTCAGAAGCATGGTCATCTGAGAATTGAAGCCTACTCAGACTCAAGCTATGCGGATGATAAAGGTGACCGTAAATCTACATCGGGTTTCTGCACATTTGTTGGAGGTAATCTTGTGAGCTGGAAGAGCAAGAAGCAGTCTGTTGTCTCAAGGTCCAGTGCAGAAGCCGAATACCGGAGTATGGCGTCAACCACGTGTGAGTTAAAATGGTTGCGGGCTCTCATGCTTGACCTAGGAGAGGTCTACAACTATCCTCTGCCTGTTTTGTGACAACAAAGCCGCTATATACATATCCAAAAATCCGGTCTTCCATGAGAGAACGAAACATATAGAGGTCGACTGCCATTTCATCCGAGAAGAGGTCTTGAAAAAAAAGATTTGCACTCCGTTCGTCACCTCCGACAAGAGTTGGCTGATATCTTCACCAAGCCGCGGTTTCTACTTCCTTCTTCCATATTTGTGACAACCTGGGCATGATTGATATCTATGCTCCAGCTTGAGGGGGAGTGTCGAAGTATGAGACAGGGCGGTCTGGCGGTTTGAGCCTGGCGGGTTGTTGACCGAGCGGTCTGGCGGTTTGAGCATGGCGGGTTGTTGACCGAGCGGTCTGGCGGTTTGTGCCTGGCGGATTGAGGTTGACGGGTTGATTTCCAGGCGGTCGTCGTATGGTATCCAGCGGTCTGTCGGCTTATCTCTGGCGGCTTGGAAACCGGCCGGTCTAGCGGTCTCCTACCGCATCTCTCCCTCTTGGTTCTGGTGTTGCCGGCGGTTAGAACATTGTCTAACGCGCGGCCTGTTCCGGTCTCTTATTCTAGCCGCCCAGATCTGTTGTATAGCTTTAGTCCCACATTGTTAATTTGTATTCTTCTCTCTCTCCTCCATTCTATAAAAGGGAGGCCATACCTTTGTAAATGATATCTTTTTGGATAATAAAATTTCAATTATTCAAAGTTCCGGCTTGTTTTCTAGTCGTTTGTTCGGTACTTTTAACATTCATCTTTAGAAAGAACTTAGACATGGTCAAGTCTCCTTGAGTTTTCCTAGCCAACTCATTCTCTAGGAACTGTAGCCTAGCTATGTTCTTCCTGCTGAACAACCCATCAAGAGAAGTCCAAATTTCCGCAGCAGATTCACATCCAATGATGTGATCAAAGAGCTCAAGTGAGACAGCCCGCTTGAGAGTAAACTCAGCTTTTGCATTAGTTTTCCTCCAAACTCTCACCTGTTCAGCAGTTCTAAAAGCAGTTGTAACTTCCTGCCTACGTCACCACCGACAACCTCCCATAACTCCTCGCCTAGAAGATAACTCTTCATGCACGACTTCCACTTCTTAAAGTTAGTCGGCGTTAAAAGTTCAATACCCAGACCTCTTGCATAACCCCCTTCCATTAAAACAACCCTGGTCTAAGCTTTCATAAGCATAGAGCACAACACAAGTTGATCACTGCTTAAGCAACTGAACCTCCCTCTGATACCATGTTAAATTTTCTCAAGATGATCAATAAGATAGTCTGATGCCAAATTAATATTCTAAGAGCTATCAAGATCACACCTTGATCAAGCGGAAACTGGGAAAGCAAGCTCAAACAACCAAAAGCAAACCAAGGAGCAAGCAAATCATATATGCACTATCATCTTTACAAGGCGAGGTATACGCGGCGAGACATGATTTCACCAGTACATAGTGGAAAACAGAAAATATTACAAGAATCAATCTGAGAGGACAAAATCGGAGATCGCCGAGACCGCCCAGTCCGCCGAAGTCGCCGAGACTGCCCGAACTGCTACAAGATGACGAATAGAATACGGAGTCCGCCGAGACTGTGAGGTTGCGCAGACACAGTGTTATTCGCTGACTGCTGCAAGCTGCCACCGAACTGAAGAACAGACCGCCTAACCGCCGAGTCCGGTGGACAGGTTATTGAACTTGGAAAAGTTGAAGCAGAGAAACTGGCAAGCTGTAGAAGCGACCTACTGATACCACCGATTGCAAACGCAAGCTTCACTGAACCTGACCAAAGTAAGAACCAAACTCCTTGCTTCACAGTGCTAGCCGCATAACCTACAAACAGTAATCAGTTAACTCTTCTCAAATCGCGCGGACAAGAAAACTGAGTTCGTAACAATTAACCAAGTCTCAACTTACTATTCACTCTGTTACAAATGAGGTGTAAGGGGGTCCTATTTATAGGAGCGGGTTGGAGTGTGCTCACTGCCCTATGAGATAGGCTAACCGCACCCTGAACGTAACTAACACATACCAGTCCGCCCAGTCTGCAAGGACAAGGCTGGACACCAGCCCTCCACACAAGTCCACGACCAACAGGAACAGACCTCCCGGTCAACAAGCAGACTTGCGAACACCCTGGACTTATCACAGATTGTGACCAAGTTCAGCGACTTCCAACAACAAGGCGCGAGCTCGATGGACAAGGCCCCAGTCTACCAGCTCCCAAAAAAGCCCGCCACAAGCTCCACTAGAGCAAGGCAAAACTTGCAAGCTCTAACCCGCACAACAACCAAGTCAGCATCAAACTGCCGGACTCACGACCAGACCGTGTAGTCCGCGGATAAGCTTCAATCCCGAAAAACAAACTGGCGATAAGCCAGGTCGCATAAGATGACAGACTCCAATCCAAGTCCGCACGGCTACCTCCAGAACGCCGCAACAGGCCACCAACACCAGACTGCCAGGCGGCTCCATCAGTCCGCATGGACAGTCCTCCCAGGTCGCCCGGTCTGCCCGATCACCCACTTTCACTTCACAAATTTCAACTTGCAGGGCACATCCAGCACTGCGGCTGGCCGCAGCCGCTGGACCACAGTCGACGCCACGATCGGCTTCTCCGGGCGGCGCGCTCGCGGCTGACCTCCATGGCTGGTCGTTGTAGCGCTTTGTGGCCGCAAGGCCACGGCCGCAATATGCGGCTAGTGTCGCGGTAGGCCTCCCAGGGAGGTCGCGGTCGCGCCCAACACTGCTCCTGGCCTCCCCGGCTAGCGCGCTCGCGACCGGCCTCCCGGCTGGCCGTACCTCTCCCTCCTCCTCCCGCGACCGCTCATCACTGAGGGACTCATTGCCTAGGAACCACGAATGCCGGCCCATCTCCGTCATCCGATCGTATCTCTTCGATCACCGTCGTTCGTTTCACGGGTAATCACCCACGTAACCACTAGCGTATCCATCATCCTGTGTAGATGTCAATAACCTAGATAATCATGGTTTGCACGTAGTAAAATTATAAAAATAATACGCACATTGAATTATATTAAATACAGTTTACAATTAGTTATTTAGCTGGTTATAGTCTGCGGATAACCACGTAACTGATACGCCCGAAATAGGTATACGTAAACTACGCAAGTGCACGTGCCGGATCAAGTAATAAAATGATGAATAAAGATCGTTCCCACGGAGAGGTGATTAACCTAATGCTCACAAGTACTAGCTATTCCTTTTCTTTAAATCCAAGTGAGTTGGTTTAAGTGAGTTTAAAGAAAAATAAAATTCTAAAGTCAAATTGCTAAGACTTTCTAAAATTACTGTCTATCTAGTTTGGGGAAAACAGTCTTGTATTTTGATTTCCTAAGCCTATAATGATGGATTAAAATAAGATATTTATGAGAAATCTAGATGTGCATTCCTACAACGATTTTATGGTAGATATCCGTATCTCTTGATATCAGAAATCACTATACCCCTTGTTCCCTTGTCATCTCTAACTCAGGCAAACAAAGAATACGATTAAAAATTAAAATCAAAGTTGTTAATGGAAAGGTGAAATCTCTTTCTCCCGTTTCCGCTATATCGAGTTGATGATACACTTACGCATCTCCTCTCTCGAATCTCGAAGCACAGTAAAACGAACCGAAAACTTTGATTAAAAATTTACGTGACTCCTCTCTCGAATCTCGCCACGTAGTAAAATATGTTTCGTTCAAACACTCACAATTCTCCTCTCTCGAATCTCGAAATGAAGCATCAAATGAAACAATAATCCAAAAGTTCTACCATAAGATCATCAACTAAATAAAGAAATCACAATAATCTTCTCATAAATTAAATAAACACAAAGATCTCATCACATAGAACAAAGTACTTTCAAAATACAAAACCTAGGAGATTTAGTTCATGATTTGTGAAGAGGAATACAAGATTAGATAGATCTTACAAAACATGATGCTTATAGTTCACAAACGTTGTAGAAAACTCCACTTAAATGCATGCAAGATCCCTCTTAGATGAAGATCCGGTGCGGTTCCTCCTCCTTCTCCCCTAAAACCTAGATCTCCTTTCTTGAAATTTGAATATGATGAAGAGTATCCATTTTCTCTCTCACACCCCCTCTTTATATCCCTCCCCTCCTAAAGAAATATTTTTATTGCTGAAAGGTTGTCATCTATGTACTTATAACTGCCAAAAGTATGAAGAAATTCGGAATTCAAAATTTGAATTTCCGCAACTTGTTATAACAAATTTTTTGAACTGTAGAAATTTGTTATAACAAATTTCCTGCTGTCCAAAAACAGAAACTGCACTAAACAGCCTCAAAACTATTGCAACAATGCTGTAACAACTTCCTGGATTTCTCGTGAACTTGACCCGTGCCGCATCGAGGTGAGTACATCGGATTTTCTATGATAAAAACATATTGAAATGACATTAATGCTATCATTTTTACAAGATGTCAACATATTTAAATACAATATATTTTTATACAAATTTATTAAATCTTTTCATCAAAATAGAAGTATTTAAAATACAAGATAACTTCTTTTTGAGAAGTTATCACACCCCCACACCTAAACCTTTGCTAGTCCCTAGCAAAGATAAATCACTACAAGTTCTTTGAGTGTGTGATTATCTAACAACATAATTAATCCAAGTTTCCTTACCCTTTAGATTTTGAATCAAGACTGCATAAGAGATTTGAATTGGTAAAAACGTCAACAATTAAAATTTCAACTCTGCATAGATTCATTAGTGTGATACAAGTAAAAGCTCCATAATGATTTCCTAGTAGTGTGTGTGCTCATCATTAAACTCACCCATTCCCATACAAACTAACTCATTAATCCTCTCATAAGAAAGAAAAGATAGCAATAGGCTAAATCTTTGCGTTGGCCTCCACAAGGGTTGGGTAGTTAAAAGAAAATCATAAGGACTTGAAATTTGATCGGCTTTGGCTTGATGTTGAATTCATAGTTTCATTTTTTTTGGGTAAAAGGTATTCTCCTAGTCAAAATTCTCAATAACTTAACCTACTATGGGGTTTACAATCACAATCATACACACTTTTTTTAAGTCCATAGTTGGGTTCATTCCAAGTAGGTGCAAACACACTTAGGCCGCATATCACTATGACTTTTTGTCTGAATTTTTTTTTAATTGTACTTATAATCATAGTTGGGATCATTCTAAGTGTGAGTGCACATACTTAGGCCACATATCACTATGACACACCATTTTTTTTTTGAAAACACCCATAGTTGGAAAGACTATCAAGAAGTAACTAGTGAAAATATGAGAGAATTACACATGGTGATCATGAATCAAAATGAGAAGGCTCTGGCTCAAAAGGCAGTGGAGAATGCAATTAAATATAGAAGGCAGCCTTAATCATTTTATCAGTGAACTATCCCAACCTAATGTCTTAACCATCATCATTGACCCAGTTCTTATTTACTCTTCCCCTTATGTTTGAAATTTAATAAAATTATTTTATAGGGTGCAAGTAAATTTAAGGAGTGGTGTGCATGATGGAAATACAAAATGGAGCTCTACATATCGTACTAACTTCAAAAGCAAACATTTGAAATTTTTAAGTTTGATGAATCTATCAATTAAATTAAATTATATAAATATAAAAGTTTGCTAAAGGTAAGACTTCACAGATTAATCATCAATGTATATATAATTCGTCACTCAAAAAGTGAGGGTTGGTAAGATCACCCCCACACCTACACCTTTACTAGTCCCTATCAAAATGTATATCAATATTGGTGTCTCTCAAGTGGTGCCTCTCCAAAATTAAGAAATTGAAAGTTAAGACACTTTTTTAAAAAAATGCTACTGAAATAAAACTCCCCTGAAATCAGTATTTCCGAGAATCATGCATTGCCAATCTTTTTATCACTTGTAGTACACCATCGTGTCTTGAGTAAATCAATAATTTGGGCTTCAAATATAATCTGCATGATTGTACACCAATACTAGAGAAAAGAAGTCTACAAGAGTAGATTAGTAACAATATAGCAATGACATTCTTATACTCTCACAAAATTATGTACTATCAAAGAACTTACAGATATAGTCAAAATAGTTCACACTGTGCCCATGAAAAATAACATATCACAAGTCATTACAGCACATGATTTATATAGAAATCGAAAAATATATACGGGAGTGAAAATGCAGAAATAATAATCCGATAATCAAAGAGTTCTTAAATCAAAATAACCACGCAGTCTAAGCATCATAGCAGAAAATAGTCTATGGCCATAGTGGCCTCCCAGCATTATTTTAGATTAATACAGACATAATTAGGTTCTGATAAAATAAGTGAGGGGAAAAGTTAAAAGAAATGCAAAGAGGTGTTAGACCAAGTCATATGTAACCCTCGCTTCGTCGTTAACAAATCTATCATCCTTGTACACAACCACTTTCCCTTTCCCCTTTCGTCCAGACATTGAACCAAGGAGAGAATGGAGGTCTTTGCTTAAGCACCAATTCGAAATCCGAAAATCGAAATCACCTTAATCCACCGGTGACAAACGCCTTCAAATTATGTGAACTGCACTTTCAGAATCTGGATTATGGTAGTGGAAAAGCTGTATACTATTGCAAATAAGAACTCTCATGCAAAGGTATATCAAATTCATAGTGGACTCAGGATCACTTACCGCGGTATGGGATTTCAGAAAGAGCCAGGCTATCTGCTCCAGGAATTAGGTTCATCGTCCTCTTCCAGTTACTAGACAAGGTGGGCCGTGAGAAACTCTGCCGACACCGCTGACCTCCGCCCACTCTCCGGATATTTTATACGCGGTTTGGGGAGGATCGGGAGCGGGGTTTAGGAAAAATGGGGGACGGAAGAAGTCCTGCTCCTTCTCAAGCTCTCGATGGTGCCGCCGCCGTCGCACTTGTCGTCGACGCCTTCCTCTCTCTCCTCTGATTTCTCTGCAATTCTCTCCGCGTCGTGCGGTTTCGCCAGAAGCTGGAGATCGGGATTCGCCGGAAGTTCGCCGATCCTACTTTGCCTCTCTGGATCTCACCCGTCCGCTCTCTTCCTCTTCTCTCGATCGTTACGGGAAAATGGCGAACAGGAGGCGGCATTGGGGGAAAGAGATGAGTCAAGGCTGTAAGTTTAGGTTTTGGAAAGAAATGAGGCGGCGTTGTGATAAGTTTTTTTTGTTTTTGTTTTTTTTTCTTTAAAAATTTTAATTTAATTTTTATTTTTATTTTCTTTAAAAATTTACTCCCTAGACCGGTTAAAAAGCACGGAGCGTCCCTGTTTAGTTGGACCGATGGCAAATGCTGCAATTTCAAGATGCGGACAGAAAAAACAATGTCATGACAGTTTTTTCCACTAGCCAAATTAGTTGTAACTGATTTCTTCCTGTCCGGCAATCTTATAGACCCAATTTTTCTCTTTTTCTTGTTTATTATTATTAGCATTCAATTACTTAAATAATAATAATAATAATAAAAACGGCTTAAAAACATAATTATCACTTAAATGGAAAAACAAAAAATTCTTAAAGCTAATTAATAATGCAAATAAAAATTGGGTTGCCTCCCAAGCATCGCTTAATTTTAAGTCCCGGCAGGACTTTACCGACTATTGGGTTTTAATTCAACGCGATGGACGAGACGACTCGATCACTCTCATCCCCTCGATAATGTTTAACTCGTCCATTCACCTTAAATTCAGTCCCATCTTTTTCATTTAAAATTGTCACCGCGCCATATGGGTGCACTTCCTTAACTTTAAACGGTCCCGACCAATGAGATTTTAGTTTCCCGGGAAATATTTTCAAACGCGAGTTGAATAATAGCACTAACTGTCCGGGCTCTAATTATTTATCGTTCAAGCGTCGGTCGTGCCACTTCTTCGTTCACTCCTTATAAATCCGAGAGCTCTCGTACGCGTTCCTTCTCAGCTCTTCCAATTCATTCAACTGCAGTAATCGTTGCTTGCTTGTGTCTTGAAAATCGTAATTTATTTTCTTTATTGCCCAATAAGCTCGATGCTCCAACTCTAGAGGTAGGTGACATGCTTTTCTATACACTAGTCTATACGGCGTTAAACCAATCGGTGTTTTAAAAGCCGTGCGGTACGCCCATAGTGAATCGTTCAGCTTTTGGGATCAATCCTTACGGTTGACGCTAACGGTCTTCTCTAATATTTTCTTGATCTCTCGGTTGGAAACCTCCGCTAACCCATTTGTTTGGGGGTGATATGCTAGTGCAACTTTATGCGTTACCCCATATTTTCTCAATAGAGCCGTGAATTGGGCATTGCAAAAATGACTTCCCCCATCACTAATAATTGCTCTCGGGGTTCCAAACCGATTAAATATAAAAATTTTCAGAAACTTTAAGACCACTTTTGCGTCATTTTTAGGTGTAGCAATTTCTTCCACCCACTTTGATACATAATCAACCGCTAAGAGGATGTACACGTCTCCTTTTGAATTCACGAATGGTCCCATAAAATCAATCCCCCATACATCAAATAGTTCAACTTCTAGGATCGTATTCATGGGCATCGCATCCGTTCTCTTTATGTTTTTAGACCTCTGACACCTATCACATTGTTTAACAAAATCTCGGGCATCGCGAAATAAATTGGGCTAGAAGAATCCAGCATCTAAGACCTTCATCGCTGTTCTTTCTCCCATAAAATGTCCCCCATAAGGAGAGTTATGACACTTCTCCAATATGACTTTCATTTCAGATTCGGGGACGCAACGCCTCACCATCCCGTCAGGACCAACCTTAAATAGGTATGGTGTGTCCCATAGATACGAACGAACTTGATGTAGAAATCTCTTTTTTTGTTGGTAGAGTAGATCTGGTGGAAATACTTTACTAACTATATAATTTACATAATTGGCATACCAGGGCACCATGGTTTCAGATACCGCCAATAGCCACTCATCAGGAAATCTCTCATTAATTTCAGATCGTAGCAGTGATGGTGGGCACTCTATTCTTGACAGATGGTCAGCTACGGGGTTATCCACCCCCTTCCTATCCTTAATTTCAACGTCAAATTCTTGTAGAAAAAGTACCCATCAGATCAATCGTGGTTTAGCATCCTTCTTCTCCATGAGGTATCGTATAGCCGCATGGTCGGCGTACACTATGACGTTGGTACATAAAAGGTAGGATCTGAACTTTTCAAAAGCAAAGACTACGACCAGTAACTCTTTTTCAGTGGTTGTATAGTTGACTTGGGCTTCTATCAAAGTTTTGCTAGCATAAGCTATCGTGTGGAAGACCTTCTCCCGCACTTTCCCTAAGACAACTCCAACAGCGTAGTCGCTGGCATCACACATCAATACAAATGGTTCCTCCCAATTGGGAGTTACCACAACAGGAGCAGAAGTCAAACGACTCTTCAATTCTTCAAAAGTACGTAAGCAAGCATCATTAAAATCAAATCACACATCTTTCTCTAACAGACCACTCAACGGCTTGGCGATCTTTGCAAAATCTTTGATAAATCTTCGATAAAATCCTGCGTGGCCTAGGAAGCTTCGCAACATCTTCACGTTCTTTGGGGGTGGCAGCCTCTCAATCACGTCGAGTTTGGCTTTGTCCACACCTAATCCCTTCCTAGATACATGATGTCCTAGCACTATTCCCTCGCGGACCATAAAATGACATTTTCCCAGTTCAAAACCAGGTTGGTCTCCACGCATCAAACTAGCACCTTCTCTAAGCACTCTAAGCAGGCTTCAAAAGATTTCCCGAAGATAGAAAAATCATCCATAAAAATCTCTATGCCATGATCCATAATATCAGAAAATATAGCAATCATACACCGCTGAAAAGTAGCGGGAGCATTGCATAATCCAAATGGCATTCTCCTAAATGCAAAGGTTCCATACGGGCATGTAAAAGTGGTCTTCTCCTGATCTTCAGGATCCACCTAAATCTGATTATATCCCGAGTAACCATCCAAAAAATAGAAAAAATCATTTCCGGCCAGCTTATCCAAAACTTGGTCGATGAAGGGTAGAGGAAAGTGATCTTTTCTCGTGGCTTTATTCAGTTTCCTATAATCCATACAAATTCTCCACCCCGTAATCATCCTAGTGGAGATCAGCTCATTCTTCTCATTCTTCACCACCGTCATCCCGCCTTTCTTTGGAACACACTGAACCGGTGACACCCAAGCACTATACGAGATGGGATATATAATACCCGCGTCCAACCACTTAATAATTTCCTTCTTGACTACTTCCTTCATAGGCGGACTTAGACGATGGTGATGCTCAATAGACCCCTTCAATGGTTCATCTAATAGGATTTTATGCATACAAAGCGAAGGACTTATCCCTCGGATGTCCGCTATGCTCCAACCTATAGCCATTTTATACTGTTTTAATAATTCAGTTAGCTTCTGTTGCTGATCAGGTTGTAACCTTGCGTTAATAATAACGGGTAAAGTGTTGTTTTCTCCTAAGTACACATACGTGAGGTGCTCGGGCAGAGGTTTCAACTCTAGTTTTGGAGGCTCAATAACTGACGGCTTGACCGCCAAGGATCTCTCTGGCATCTCCATGGGTTCTGGCTTACGAGTCCAACTAGTTGGCCTCTCCATGGCTTGGAAGCAATCCTGACTATCATCCTCATTATCAGATACATCCTCTTCAGTCAATAATCGGGCTAACAATTCATTATCTTCTTCAGATTTATTTTTCAACTGATATTCACAAACAGATATGGTGTTAACCATCTCGATATTATCCTCCTCTCTATCAAGAAACTTCATAGCGTTCAGAATATTGAACGTAATATGTTCATCGTTGACTCTCATCATTAACTCTCCCTTTTGTACATCTATCAACGTCCTTCCGGTTACTAGGAATGGTCTACCTACAATAATAGGTACCTCCCTATCTTCTTCCATATCCATTACCACAAAATCCGCCGGGAAAATAAACTTATCCACTTTTACCAAAACATCCTCCACTATCCCCTTTTGGAAGGCTAATGTTCTATCTGCCAATTGTAAAGTGATGGAAGTCTTCGAGATCTCCCCTAGCCCTAGATTCTTATAAATCAATAGGGGCATCAAGTTAATGCTTGCTCCCAATTCACATAATTCCTTGACCTCAAATTGATATCCTATGGAGCACGGTATGGTAAAGCTTCCCGGATCTTTTAATTTGGGTGGAAGCTTTTTCTGAAGAATGACACTGCACTCTTGAGTAAGTGTTACCATCTCGTTCAATCCAAATCTTTTTTTTCTTTGATAAGATATCTTTCATGAATTTAACATAGCTGGGCATTTGCTCCAAGGCTTCTGCAAACGGGATGTTTATTTGTAGCTTCTTAAAGATTTCAACAAACTGCTGGAATTGTTGATCAAGCTTGCTTTTCCTCAACCTTTATGGGAAAGGCTGAGGCGGGTAGACTATCACATTGTCTTTCTTCTTTGTCGCCTCAACACTAAGTTCCACCTTCTTGCCCCTAGTACTTCTACTTCTTCTTCCCTCTCATCCACAGCTTTCTCTAAGTCTTTACTACAGTCATCAGGACTAACATCTTTCAAGTTGTTTTCTACATCGTCCTTCTTAGTTAGTTCACAGTCCACTAACTCTCTTCCACTACGCAAGGTGACCGTCTTACAATGTTGATTATCCCCTTTAGGATTTGGGGTAGTATCATATGGGAGTGTCCCTTGGGGTCTAAGACTCAACGAATTGGCAATTTGTCCTAATTGCGATTCAATTAAGCGCATAGAACCCTCTAGGCTGGAAAAACGGGCTTCATTATTTTGCATAGACTCTAAGATGACATCATCGGATAACTTCCTAGAAGGTCCCGCTTGATTAGAGTTGTGGTTTTGATGAGAGGGATTAGGGTTTGAGTTGAATAAATGTGAAGGTATAGATCCAGAATTATTTTTCCAAGACAGGTTAGGATGGATTCTCCATTCCGGGTTATAATTGTTAGAATAAGCATTATGGTTTTGCCTATGGTGTCCACCAATGTAATTAGCTTCTTCATTATGTCCAATGAGTTATTCAATTGTTAAGGTAGGACTAGTGGTAGGAGGAACAACGACACTATTAACTTGTGGTGGCATTTGGCTTTGATGTAGAGTCAACGCATCTAACCTCTTATTAATTGAGTTAAATTGTGAAGTCATTTGGGCCGCAAATGAGGTTAATTGGTCTACTTGATATAATCCTGCTGCAGAAGAAGATCCTTGCCGATCAACAAGTTGATAATTATTAGAGGACAAGTCTTCTAATATTGCATAAGCATCTTCTGGGTATTTGTTCATAAGTGACCCGCCCGTGGCTCCGTCCACTTGGATCATCGTGGTTGTTTGAAGACCATTGTAGAAGGTCCAAACTTGTTGATGGATGGCTAAGCCATGGTGGGGACACTTCGAAAATAGTTCTTTAAAGCGTTCCCAAGCATCGTAGAGGGTCTCTCCGTTTCCTTGCATAAAAGTCGAAATGTCTCATTTCAACTTAGCAGTTTTCGAAGGGGGAAAGTACTTGGCTAGAAATTTTTCGATCAAGAATGCCCAAGTGGTGATGGATCCATTGGGCAAAGAGTTCAGCCAATCCCTTGCTCTTCCCTCTAGAGAAAAAGGAAACAGACGTAATTTTATGGATTCTTCCGAAACTCCATTGATCTTGAACGTATCACAAATTTTCATGAACGTCCTTAAGTGAGAGTTAGGGTCTTCGTGATTTAGGCCACCGAATTTATTATTTTGAACAAGTTACATAACGACAGAATCAATTTTAAAATTATTAGCTTCAATTGCTGGCCTAGCAATACTGAATTGTAACCCTCCCTGTAGAGGCATGTTGTAGTCACGACATGTTCTCCTAGGTTCGACAGGATGCCCATTATGTTCCACCTGCCCTCCTAAGTCTTGGTCGTCTTGATGAATCTCGTCCGGGTTCATTGTTAAAGAATGATTTTGCTCTAAATGAAGCATCCTACGGTTTCTCCTACAGGTTCTCTCAATCTCTAAGTTTAATTGCAATAGCTCAGGAGATCTATAATGGGACATGCACTAACAGAGCAGCAGATATAAGTGCAAAAGATAAAATAAAATAAAAACAGGAATTAAAGCGTGAACTCTAAATACTAAGGATTACTAATATTGCGAGAAAGAGACAATAAATTAACGCACCTCCCCGGCAACGACGCCAAAAACTTGATACGCCCGAATAGGTATACGTAAACTACGCAAGTGCACGTGCCGGATCAAGTAATAAAATTATGAATAAAGATCGTTCCCACTGAGAGGTGATTAATCTAATGCTCACAAGTACTAGCTAGTCCTTTTCTTTAAATCCAAGTGAGTTGGTTTAAGTGAGTTTAAAGGAAAAATAGAATTCTAAAGTGAAATTGCTAAGACTTTCTAAAATTACTGTTTATCTAGTTTGAGGAAAACGGTCTTGTATTTTGATTTCTTAAGCCTATAATGATGGATTAAAATAAGATATTTATGAGAAATCTAGATGCGCCTTCCTGCAATGATTTTATGGTAGATATTCGTATCTCTCGATATCAGAAATTACTATACCCCTTGTTCCCTTGTCATCTCTAACTCAGGCGAACAAAGAATATGATTAAAAATAAAAATTAAAGTTGCTAACGGAAAGGTGAAATCTCTTTCTCCCATTTCCACTATATCGAGTTGATGATACACTTATGCCTCTCTTCTCTCGAATCTCGAAGCGCAGTAAAACGAGCCGAAAACTTTGGTTAAAAATTTACGTGACTCCTCTCTCGAATCTCGCCACGTAGTAAAATATGTTTCGTTCAAACACTCACAATTCTCCTCTCTCGAATCTCGAAATAAAGCATCGAATGAAACAATAATCCAAAAGTTCTACCACAAGATCATCAACTAAATAAAGAAATCACAATAATCTTCTCATCAATTAAATAAACACAAAGATCTCATCACATAGAACAAAGTACTTTCAAAATACAAAACCTAGGAGATTTAGTTCATGATTTGTGAAGAGGAATACAAGATTGGATAGATCTTACAAAACATGATGCTTATAGTTCACAAACGCTGTAAAAAACTCCACTCAAATGCATGCAAGATCTCTCTTTGATGAAGATCCGGTGCGGTTCCTCCTCCTTCTCCCCCAAAACCTAGATCTCCTTTCTTGAAATTTGAATATGATGAAGAGTATCCATTTTCTCTCTCACACCCCTCTTTATACCCCTCCCCTCCAAAAGGAATATTTTTATTGCTGAAAGGTTATCATCTATATACTTGTAACTGCCAAAAGTATGAAGAAATTCGAAATTCAAAATTTGAATTTCCGTAACTTGTTATAACAAATTTTCTGAACTGTAGAAATTTGTTATAACAAATTTCCTGCTGTCCAAAAACAGAAACTGCACCAAACAGCCTCAAAACTATTGCAACAATACTGTAATAACTTCCTAGATTTCTCGTGAACTTGACACATGCCGCATCGAGGTTAGTATATCGGATTTTCTATGATAAAAACATATTGAAATGACATTAATGCCCTCATTTTTACAAGATGTCAACATATTTAAATACAATATATTTTTTATACAAATTTGTTAAATCTTTTCATCAAAATAGAAGTATTTAAAATACAAGATAACTTCTTTTGAGAAGTTATCAATTACCATCTCTGGGGGCCTATAAATATGTCCCGAGATCCCATTTCATTTCTAACTTTTTCCTCCGTGTCTTCTCCTCCTATTGGCTAGAGTTCTGTCGAAATCCTCCTACAAGCCGCCTCCCTTCTAGCGCTTCAAGAATTTGTCTATGTCCACGATGCTCCCGTGTGCAAGGTATTCTGTCACCTCCCCGAGATTTCTCTAATGTGCATGACGTACTTCCAGCCTTCCTTCTAAATTCTCCTACGAGCTATCCTCCTGAGCTTTGCGCCAGGAAAACGACAGAGAACATACTACGCACCTTCAACAAGAGATAAATATTGAGCTTCGTGAGAGGTGGTCTGTCACCCTCCAAGCAATCTACACACACTCTCTCCTCCAAACTGTAACGAGAAGCGGTATGTGGCCAACAAATTCGTGAGTTTGATCGGCATCGAATCGGTCACGTGTTTTTTTACCCAGTTTACGGGTTTTACACATTAAAAATCGGTCTGTCCACCTCTCTACTTACTCTTCAACTGTTTATGCGCTTGACCGCTCTACAAGTAAAGATGGCCAAATTTAGTCTTGTGGGACCCGCAACACTTATATATATTGATAAACCAGATAGTATATATTAAGTATCTGATATTTGTTATTGACCATTCAACGCCACACTGTTTTGTAAGGAAAAAATGATGTAAAAGAAAGATGGAGAGATACTTCGCATTTAAATAGGAGGAGAAAACGATTGTTATAGATTTCAGCATTTACACTATTTCTTAAAGAGCGGTGTTAAGGACACACCTATTTTGGCTATGGACAACCAATGGTTATGTACAACCCAAGATGACTATGTACAATCAAATCATACTATGGACAACCCAAATTATTATTTGCAACTGATTACTAATAAACAAGTCATTTAAATAGGTAATAAATTTTAAAAATAATAGTGGTAGAAATTAATTCATTAAACTGTCTGTTATAATATGAATACATTTAAAAAACATTAGTGATAAGAATTTAATCATTCAATTCTTTCATTTCCACATTTCTTCAGCAATCTCCCGCCCTAAAAAAATATAAATATTAGATTATATGCAATTTCAGTAAAAGAAGTAGAGAGTATATTTTTTACTTATACGTAGACGACTTAAAAGTAGTTGTTGGTCTTCACAAAAATTCAAAATTCGTCCAATAATCTACACAAAAAACATTATAGAGAAATTAATAATCACTGTATTCGTAAGTATTGCTTTTGTCTACAAATTAAAAAACAAGGGTACCTCATTTTCAAGGATCCGTCAAATTAACTATTTCTTCTGTTTTTTTCCATATTATCAGTATCTCTGATTCTTGAAATGAATACCAAGTCCCATTCTTCAGAAAGTGTAGCGTGATATCGCATCCACGTAATGATTATTGGAGGTAAGGGACAATCCTCCTGCATCAGCAATTGAATAAAATGATTGTCGTTCACAAATCCAATAAAAATGATTTTTTTACTCGCCGGAGGGGAAGAGTGCAAAGGTAAAAAAAGTGAACGACTGAAATTTTATGAAATGGACAACTGCAACATTATAGCAAGAAGCAATCTCTAGCCCCATGTCCGGCATTGTCATCCACTTGTCTAAAGGAGCCGGTTCTGTAGTGCAATCCAAAGATGAAAGTAGTTCCGCCTGTCTCATATTTCTAAATAGGTTATTGTACAAAAATTCAAAACTTTTCATTTCATTTGCGAGATCTCTCCGGGCTTGTAGCCAATTTTCACTCATTTCAAGTGCCTTACTCACCACTCGATAACCGCAATGACCATCGCCAATCACATTTACGACATCGACTATATAATTAGATTATAGGACGGCATTTCCTTTCGAATGGATTCAACAAATGTGTTGATCCCCGCCTTTCTTCTTGGAATGAATTTCTTAGCTTTATGTTGGGGACGTTGTTCCGCTAACAAAACATGCTGAAATAAAGATAGTTCTCTTTTTGTAGACTTGTAATCATCTTTGAATTTTTTGTAACTTCCACGCGGTCTTCCTTTTAATTTTAGAGGCATTATTAGTTCTTTGGTTTGAGTGGTCGTTGGCTCCATTACTTCCCGCAACTTCCGTTTCATTTCTTGTCTTTGAGAATCAGAAATATTATTGTACTTTTGTAGTAGACCATCTAATTCCATTTGTATGATGTTAACGGGTTCATCTTCCTCCTTTATTTTTGTAGACTCATATGTTCTTAAAGTAAGCTGACGCCAATGTTTATGAACCATCCACGTAGGATATTCCAACGATTATTTCATATAAGTTACTAATTCGTGGGCACATGGCAATCCCATTGTGTTCCGCATATGATGCAAACATTTAGCGGCTTCTACACAACCCCGCTTAGCCAGTTCTTCTTCTCCTTTGATTTTTTCTAATGTTGTAATTGAAACATAACCAAGTAACTCTGTATATAGTGATCCTCTATAACCAGTGTTTACTTGTATTGAACTTTGTCCAAAAGAATGCTTAATCTCAGTGTGTTGTAAATTAAGCATTTGATCAAATGTTTTCCATATTGAAGTCAAGTTAGGGTTTTTTTTACCAGTAATTTGATCTGAATCGACAGAAGGTTGAATCTACTGCCCAAGATCCTGTTATATATTGGGGGAAATGAAACAGGAGAGCCAAACCTGAACAGACAGAAAGAGAACACAATTTTATTAAAAATGAGAAAAATTAGATAACTGTGCAAAGAGTACATGTATAAAAGTTATTACACATTTAATTATATTGGTTAAATTACAGGATACGATGCTTGAACTTGACTTTCAAGGTGTGAAAAAAGAGTTAACTTTACTCCAGGTTTATTGTAATCATCTTCTACTGTTTGCATCAGGAAAATTATGCCCTCTTGTTTGATGTTAGTCTGTTTAACTTCACTATGTAGACATGGCCAGTGCGTACACCAAGGCCTGTTGCATCAAAGCTTGCTGCAGATACACCTCTCTTGACCGGACAAGTAGGTTTGATCATAGGATACTACATAGATAAAATTTGATACTTATGTGATGATTATTGCATGTCAAATTTTTTGGGGTGTTTTCAACGTGTTTTGGAATCCCTTTTCCCCTCTGTTCTTGGAGGAACTTATGCTATTCCTGGAGCTTTTAGTTGTGATAAAATAGTTATCAGTCAAGCACTCTCCAAGATAGCACATTCATTTTTTGTATATGAAAGTTTCTTTTGAACTCAAATACAACTCACTTTCTTGCTTTACTAATTATGTGGTTACTATCTTTCTATATTATACAGTACTCTAATTCTGACACAGTTGTCTATGTGGGCTGTGGGGAAAGAGGAAATGAGATGGCAGAGGTTTTATCTTCAGCGTCTATGCCCCTTTTAGTGTTTTTTTGCAAATTCCTTTTTGTTATATAATTAGCACAATTTATATACCAGGTCCTTATGGATTTTCCTCAATTAACCATGACATTACCTGATGGATGCGAAGAATCTGTTATGAAGCGAACTACACTCGTGGTGAAGAAATGGATGTCGATTTAGGGAGTTAAAGAGATGTTTACCTCGATTTTACGAGGAACGTTCGACAGAGGGAGGTGGCCGGGAATGGCGGAAACCCGAGCGGAGGTTGGAGGTGGCGCGCCTTGGATGCTTGCGTGATCGGAGAAGAGGAGTTTTGTTGGACCGGGGTTTCCTTGGAAGCCCGGGCTGGTTGCTGTGGGAGTGCCAAGCAAAGAGATCGCTGGGTATCGGGTAAAAGGCGCGAGGGAGCGACAACTAGGCGCGGAACTGCAGGACCTTCGACGCCTGGTCGGCGGAGAGCGCAGAGAGGAGAGGGGAAGGCGATGGCGATTTTGGCAATCGGGTAGGTTGTGCTTAGGGTTTTTTGTTTGGAATGAAAATAGGTATTTTAAAGTGTTCATTTTGTTTTGAAGTGTGTGTCCATAGCAAAAATAGGGGTTTCCTTAACACCGCTCTTCTTAAATGAAAAAACGTTACATGTAAATATAATTTTATAACTCCAGCTTTTATTTCAGTCCTTGTGCAGGTAACAGCCGCTCCTAATTAATAGTTGTATTTATCACCCCACCTTTAAGTTGGGGTACCTTGCTAAAAAACTGATCCTTATTTACCAACCACATATTATCTAATCAAATCCAATTCTCCCTCGAGACGTTCCTCAAAAAAATCCGTTTTGTGTGGATTCTTCCCCCAACTAACGAAAAGATCTTGGCAGAATTGTCACATATGAAAATTGAGCATAATTTTGCAAAGAAATTCCCCACTTGTTTCTCGAGAAAAGATGGAAATATGCTCAATATCATTGGATTACATGGTGACCACAACTCCTTGTTGTTTTAAGAAACTCTCCCCTAGATTTGGTCTTTTTTCACGAAAAGCTGGAGCGATGAAGCGATTTTATCATCCCATAACCAGCAGTAACTCAATGTTTCCATTTTTTACTTTCTCTCGAATGAAGTGAAAATGAAGTTTGATATGCTCATTACGATTGTGAAATGTTAGAGTGTGCTCGAAGCATCCGCGTGACCGTCATGTTTGAAACAATCTAATCGTTGCCCCTAGCATGAGTATTTATAGGAAAACCCTAAATACCCGACTATGGGTTATTGGATTCCTATCGGATTCTAACTGCAACCCACTAAGCACCCATCACACCTATTTCAATAGACCTCAACAATCTTCTCTTATATTGTAAATAAGTGTTAGCACAGTACATGTTACTTAAACAAGAGTTAATAACGATCAAAAAATGAGTTTTCAGAAAGCATAAATATGAGTTTTAGAATACAGAATATCTAAACTCAAACACATAGTCCCAAACATAGCAATAGGAAATCTGAAAGAAAAACTCAAACTGAAAAATTGATCTCCGCAAATAGCAGATCATCTTCATCCGGGACGAAATAAACTTTCTCTCCTCCAATTTCCATTTGATCTGCAAACAAATAATATAAGAATGTCATGAGATAAATCTCTATGAATTCTAACATTTGCCAATCAAAATTAAAGTTATTAGTTATAGCAATAAAAGAACACAATACTCTAAGCAGGAAGAAAGAATCACAAATCAGCATCTCTATCTAATTTACACAAAATTAAAAAATTGATTTCATAGAATCAAACTATGTTCCATCGATTATTAAGATTATTATTCACTATTTCACAATTGTGTTATATCATCAAGTTTGGAATGATACAACAAGCTGTGACCATCATATCATCAAGTTTGGAATGATATAATTAATAATCATAGCATCATGACTCATATCAGTAACTTCAGTATTTCTTTTTGGAATGATACCCAATTCAGCCTTTGAATAAAATAATTACGTAAGTCATCAAATTTGAAATGACTGGCAACTATTCATCTTTAGCTTTCATCATATAGCATCTGAAATACTTCAGTTTACTCAACTCTAGATACTTTAATGTAAGCAGACTACAGTTCTAAAATTTAAAACATAAACAAGGTATTAAGTTCTCCTAAATGGACTTTAATCTCATCGCCCCCGATGTTTTAGTTGCTAGAACCTTACTTAAGCCCTTGGTAAGGGCATCTGCTACATTATCTTTTGATCTCACGTCTAGAAGGGAGATTATCCCCTGACTGGTGAGATAGGTCAACCAGACTTATTTCATCCTTAGTTACCTTCGCTTTCCATTAAACAACATATTTATAGCAATGGTCTTTGTGGCTTGATTGTCACAATAAATCGAAATAGAGTTCATTTTCAGACTCGTCATTGGAATGTACATTATCAGATCTCTTATCAACTATGCTTCTTCTCCAGCTGAAGCGAGAGCATAGAGTTCTGATTCTATAGAGGATAGTGCAATGCACGTCTGCCTCTTTGACTTCCAAGCTACTGCTGCTCCTCCTAGGGTAAACACAAAACTACTAGTGGATCTACTATCAGCAATTTCTGAGCACCAGGAGGCATCAGAATAACCCTCAAGCACATGAGGATGTCCACTGTAACATAAAGCATACTTCTCAGTGAACTTTAAGTATCGCATTAGCCTTTCCAAGGCATCCAAGTGGTCCTTCCCAGGGTTACTAGTGAATCTACTCAACATGCCGATCATAAAGGCTATGTTAGATCTAGTGCAGGTTGTAGCATACATGAGACTGCCTATGAGTTTGGAATAATCCAACTGTCTAATAGGTGAACCTTTATTCAGTTTTAGTCTATTGTTGTGGTCGTATGGATTCTCAGCCTTTTTGCTACTAACGTAACCCCACTTTTCTAGTAGATTTCTAACGTAGTGACTCTGACTTAGGGTACTACCCTTTTCAGTGAAGTTAACTTCCATACCTAGGATAGTCTTCACCACTCCCAAGTCTATCATGCTAAATTTAGCCGTCAAGGCAACTTTCACGTCTTCCACCTCAGACTGATCAGTGCTCAGAACTAGCATGTCATCAACATACAGACAAATAATTGCGACTTTATCTGAACTTATTCTTACTTACAGACATTTATCTGATAGGCTAGATTTAAAACCTATGCCTTTAACACAAGTGTCAAATTTTCCGTGTCATAATTTCGGTGCTCGCTTCAATCCGTAGAGTAACTTAATCAACTTACAAATCTTATTTTCTAGACCTTCTACAACAAACCCTTCAGTTTGATGTATATAGATCTCCTCAGTCACGTCTCCATTAAGAAATGCAGTCTTGACATCCATCTGATGAACAACAAAACGTTCAATAGATGTTAGTGCGAGAAGTATCCTAATTATCGCAATATGACAAATAGGTGAGTATATATCAAAGTAGTCTATACCACTCACTTGAGTGTAGCCTTTGGCAACTAGGCGTGCTTTGTATTGAGCAATACTCCCATCAGGATTAAACTTCTTCTTTAGAACCCACTTAATTCCAATGGTTCTAGCCCCTTTGGGCAAGTCAACCAAGGTCCAAGTGTGATTTTGCAGGAGAGAGTTCATCTCATCATCTATGGCTTCATTCCATAACAGAGAATCCCTAGATCGCATTGCCTCATTAGAGGTCGATGGATCAACTTCAACTTGGTACGTCACAAAATCAGTACTGAAGCTTTTAGCCACTCTTTCTCTATTAAATATTCCTTTAGATGCTAAACCAGTAGTGTCTATAAGCTCAATGTCAGGGTTTCTAATCTCTAGCTCAACAATAGGCTACGTAGTAGTAGCCAGCAGACCTGGAAGTATGAGGTTTTTATCCTTAAGGAACTTATCCTTAAAGAAAACTTCATCTCTAGATTCTATTATAGTATTAGCCGAGAGATCTAGAAATCTGTCTGTAGCACTATCCTCTGCATATCCTAGATAGATGTAAGTGTTCGTCCTAGGTCCTGTCTTTGCTCTTTTAGAGTCTGGTATCCTAATGTACAACCCCGTATCCGGCGAGTGGGCTAACAGGAGCCAAATCAGCCGGCTCAGACCGCCCCAGAGCCCCAGACGAGTTCAGTAGAGGCGAGTTCAGCAGAGGCGAGTTCAGCAGAGGCGAGTTCAGCAAAGGCGAGTTCAGTAGAGGCGAGTTCAGCAGAGTGCACCGAGCCCAGCGTGCCGAGTACGGGCTCGACAATCGTCAGACTAAGCTCGGAGTTCGTGGAGCCGAGCAGGTCCAGCCAAGGGTGTGCTCGCCAAAGCCAAGGGATGGACGAGTATCAGCGCGCCTGCGAGTAGGGGGTTCAGAGCCGGCTCGCCCGGGTCCAAGGCGAGGCGAGCCAGGCTGTAGCGTTGAGAGAGGCGAGCTCACTCAACGCCTTCTCCCGTGGCGTTGAGAGAGGTGAGCTAACTCAATTCCTTCTCTCGTGGCGTTGAGAGAGGCGAGCTCACTCAATGCCTTCTCCCTCGGCACAAGGGTAAGCTTTCTCGCTCCCGTATTCGCCACTCTCGCCTGATGGACGTTTTCTCAGGGCCAGCTCGCCCTTCAGCTATGGTGTGTTTTTATCATGTTACCCCCTTCGGATTGCCTATAGTCCTCGAAAACAGTGAAGGTTGGATATTTGCAGACCGTCTTTTCCTATAAATAGGACCCAAGGGGTACCTTAGAAGACACGCTTTCCTTGTGCCCGGTCTTCTAGTGCTTTTTGAGGTACCTTAGCTTCAGCACTTGGCTAAGGAGGGGAAGCGCTCTAAGATCTTACGGGTGTGTGGTGGGACCTCCGTGCTGGAGCCTTGGGTCTGTCCCTAGTCCTTTTCCTTTGTCATTTGGGCTCGTGGGGAGAGAAGTAAGTGTGCGATCATCCCTTCCCCAAGGGTCGAACTCCACAGAGACCGATTCTTCGGTTTCAACCCCTAACATAAGCGACACAGCCGCAGGTCTAAAGATTATCAAATCTAGGAGGTCTCTTAAACCAAAGCTCATAAGGTGTTTTGGTAAACTTTGTATGAGGTACTTTATTAAGAATGTGATTTGACGTGAGGACGACTTCACCCCAATAGGCCGCAGGCATGCCAACAGTCAACAACATAGAATTCAACATTTCTATTAAAGTCCTATTTTTCCGCTCAACGATATCATTAGATTGTAGTGAATACGGGGTAGTGGTTTCAGGAATTATGTCATTACTGGCAAGAAAATCTTTGAACTCCCCCGAGACATATTCACCTCCTTTATCACTTCTTAGCCTTTTTTATTTTCATGTCTAGTTGATTTTCAATCCTATTTTTGAAAATACGAAATTTCTCAAAAGATTCATCTTTGGATTTAAGAAAGTAAATTTGACTAAACCTAGAGTAATCGTCGATAAATATTATCAGATACTTCTGACCTCCTCAGGTGACAAAACTTTTGTAGTCAGAAATATCAGAATGTATTAACTCTAGCAATTGTGTGCTGCTAGAAACCTGACCAAAAGGTGTTCTAGTGATCTTTGTCTGAGCACAAATTTCACATTTGTCAAACTTAATTGTTGTGTCTAAGGGAATGTTGTGAGCTTTAGCTAGCAGTAGTAATTTTCTACAGTTCACATGTCCTAGTCTTGCATGTAAAGTCCTGGGATCTATCAAATTTGAACTAACCTGATTGACTAGCTCGTTTGCTAGACTCAGCCTATACATCCCATTGACAACATAAGCACAACCAAAATAATGCGAGTGAACCATAAGAGTTACTCAGCCACCGCTAATGTTAAACGACATACCCGCATCACATAACAGACTAAAAGAAATTAAATTAGCAGCTAACATGGGTATAGATTTAACATTCTTTAAAAATAAATGCGTACCTAAAGAGAGAGTCAGAGTAGCATTCCCCACCCTCAGCACATCAGCTACAACACCATTTGCAACAGTGACAATCTCTTTACTTCTTTAACATCCTCCAGAAGCGCAGAATTGTTGCAGACGTGATAGGTAGTACCTGAATAGAGACACCACTCTATACTGGCCTTCCCATTGCCAACCATCACTATAAAGTCAACAGGCGCATTCTAATAAACCATATTCGCTTTATTATCAGGCTTTGGTGTACTGAATTCACCCCTTTTGGGTTGCTTGCACTCGGAAGCACAGTGACCCCACTTATTGCAGTTGTAGCACTTGCCTTTAAATTTCTTAGCCTTCCTGCTAGTGTCAGCAACTGCGGGTGCACTAGAGGGTGGTCTAGTATTTCCAGGCTTAGGCTTATGCTTAGGGTGCGTGAGCATGTTAGCAATATAGGTATGCTTGCTAACCGTCTCAAAGGCGTGCCTAGTCCGGTTCTCATCCTCAATGCATATGAAGCGTTTGAGATCTTTCAGGCTCACCTGCGTCTTCTTCTGATACATTTCAGTCTTGAAAGAATACCATATCGTGGGTAATTTAAAAATTATCGCTCCTGCAACGAATCAATTTGGCAGTGGGATGTTCTCACTGTTCAGCTTGTCCATGAGATTCTCAAAATCTGTAACTTGAGGAAGAATCTCCCTGTCTTCAGTGAAGGTGAATGTTGGGTATTGCATTTACAATAACCCAGATTTGCATGAAGACACCCTTGAACTAAGATGAAATAAGTTATATTTGATATTCTATTTTAGTTATGTGTTTGCATGACTCTATTGCTAAGTGTAGACCAATGTCAGTCTACAGTGGGTCATAAATATAGGACCATACAATGTAATCCTTCATTATGTGATCCAAGGTGTTGACTCATGTGTAGCCTCTCTATTGGGATACACTTCATATTCAAGCACTTGGATCAATGGATGAAGTCTTAGTGATGAGTATATTCAAGAAGGAAATTTTTTTTAAAAGTCGGAAATTCTCTAAGTCCATCACTCGAGTATACTGTTAGTTCTCGAGTAGTTAGTCTTATTACTAGAGTATAAAAGTTAGTTCTCGAGTAGTATTACTTTAGTTCTCGAGTAACTAAGTTATAGCTCTCGAGTAGACTTTATCTCTACCTCTCAAGTATTCAGTTTTGTATCTCAGAAATTTTCTAAGTATATTTCTCGAGAAGTTGTCTTGTTCTCGAGTAGTTCTCGAGAAGTTGTCTTGTTCTCGAGTAGTTCTCAAGAACAATCCTTAGTTCACGAGAAATCCTTTACCTTGTTCTCGAGAAGTTCTTTTTCTCTCGAGAAATCACTTCTTGTTCTCGAGTAACTTTCTTTCAGAATCAGAAATATTTTCTAAGTTCAGTACTCGAGTAAGTTCAGTCCAGTACTCGAGAAGTTCAAGACAGTACTCGAGTACTCAATAGTGAAAGCGTTGAATGTCGAGAGATGTCTCAACGCCATCTGAATCTGGATTTCTTCCAAGTCTAAAGCATTGAGAGCGTTGAATGCTAAGACCTGACTCAACACTATTGGTTGCATTATCTCGAGAGGTCAAGCCAGCTCTCGAGAAGCAATTCCTATTTCTCGAGTAGTATTCTTCTCTCTCGAGAACTGGAGTTCAGTTTTGCAGAAATTTCTGTTAAGTCAAGAATTGACGGGATTTTCAAATCACATGATGTGATTGGTCCACGTGTACGTCATTAAGACTAATTATGATCGTTAAGGAGATCTTATATAAGGTCTTGTCAACCGACTAATCCTAACAACAATTTTTAACAAGCCGTCATAATTTCCCGAAGTTTTCTGAATCTCGTTCTCTCTCGTCAAAAAAGGAAAGCCATCGCCGCCGCCGATCTTCATCGTGCAAGTGCTAGGGTTTTCGACTCAAAGGATTCAGATCAAGTTTGATTTCCAGATCGTGATTGTTGTTCATTCTCCATCATCGTTCCGATCGGGTGAAATCAAAAGAAATCTTCAGATCTCTTTCTTGCCGTGAGTTCTTCTTCAACAAATCTGACAGAGCCAGAATTTTTAAAGAAGAAGATCCAGGCAGATTTTTTAAGATTTGAAGATCATTTGTTTGTATTTTCAATTTATCTCTATTAATTCTTGTAGGAGATTTCTCTCCGAGTTGTAGGAAGTTTTATCTTCTGAGTGTAGATTCGTTTGGATCGAGATTATAGGAACTTGGTTCCGAGGCGTAGGATTTGTTTTCAATCTGAGATAGTGGAGTAGCCGATTCTAGTGATTTGCTAGATCGGTGAGGGAAAATGGATGTACCGAAGGTTGGGGAACCACTATAAATCTTTTGTCGTCTGTGATTGCTTGGTTGATATTTGTGCATAGATCGCTAAATTTTTATTCCGCAAAAAGACGCACAACTCACATATTCACCCCCTTCTAGGTGATTTAGGTAGACAACTGAATTCATTCAATGAACGCCATGAACTTGTCAACCAGGTGCGTCTTGGACATGTTCTCTTCCTCTCTGAACTGCTCCTCTAATGCGTCCCAGATCTCCTTGGCAGTTTTCATCTTGATGTGCGTCTCTACAAGTATGTTTGAGAGGCAGTTGAGGAGGTAATCACGACAAAAATCCTCGTCATGGATCCAGTTATCCTCGTTCTCTCCTCCTCTATAAGACTCAAAGTTGGACTGTGCGGTATAGAAAATATTCAAATATTTCATGCCAAACTGCATGTTCCGCTTTCAGGCACTGTACTCTGAGTAGGAGAATTTCTCCAGCTTGATCATCGGCACGGGAGAATTCACTTTCGACATTGTGGGTTCCTTCTAAGAGACTTGGAGCGCCACTAGCAACCTAGAACGAGAGCAGTAAAATAAGAAAGAGATCACCTGAGCCGCGAAGACGACGAATTCTTCAGATCCAATCCAGCAAAAGATTGTTTGCTCCTCCAAGCGCAATGACAAGGAACCCTCCAAGGCCACAAACCGTAAATCAGATGCCTTAAGGGCAGAATAAATTTGCACCTGACCACAAAGAAAGGAGCGGCTCTAACAATCTGGAGATTGCTGATGCAAGCTCCTTAACCGACAAAGAAGATCTACACTGGATCGCTAAATGGAGAGAGACAAAGAACTGTAGATCTTGATCTAATCCACTGTTCTTCTCTTCTAAACAGCTCCATGGGATGGCTGGATCTGCAGACCTCTATCGAGAGAAGAGTAGCGGTGCAGAAACGAAGGGAAGAAATCCCGAGCGGCGTTGTCTCCTTTACGCTAGCACACAGGATCGGTGTTCCCGATCTGGATTCGGCGGCTCCTCTGAAAGACGCGGCTGAAAGTAAGTACTACAGGATCAATGAGATCTTCCTCCCGATCGGTCACAATCAGCGGCCGGGATTCCAAATTGCGGGAAGCGATGGCAGAAGCCTAGGGCGAACGGCAGTGGTGACTACACGCGAATAACTCGCGATCCACCTTTGCGATCTTCCATGGGAGCGGCGGCTGGACCCTTCCTTCAAGAACTGAGCGGAGCAAGGGAAAACCTTGCCAATATTGTACCTTCCGGCTGAGTTCTGTTCACGCGAGAGAAGGAGATGCGGGATTTCCCGATCGGCTAGGGCAGAAGAACCAGAGAGACGGTTACGGGAGAGAGGGATTACTAGGGCAAACAAAAAACTTCGAGAATGTTAGAGTGTGCTCGAAGCATCTGCGTGACCGTCAAGTTTGGAACGATCTACTCGTTGCCCCTGGCATGGGTATTTATAAGCAAACCCTAAATACCCGACTATGGGTTATTTGATTCCTATCGGATCCTAACCGCAACCCACTAAGCACCCATCACACCTATTTCAATATACCTCAACATAAAATACTGATTATTTTGCAGTTTTACTAATGCTATTGCTGAGAGATAATGACAGTGCACAGGCACTAGTGCAAAATCGACGCACGCGATCCGCTGCGATCACACACATCACCAATCTCCCGCGGCAGCCAACACTGCTCTCAGAGGCCGACTCCCCTTGGTCGACGCGCCCACAGATGGCCTCCCATCCAGCTACGGTCGCACCTCGCGGCCACAAACCCACTGTTGTGGCCAGTCGGCCAGTCTTCCCCGACTGGCCGCGACCGCGCCTTACGATCGCAGGGCACGACCGGCGCTGCGGCTGGCCTCCCCGGCCAATCGTGGTCGCACTTTGTGGCTGCAAGGCCACGACCGCAAGATGCGGCCGGTGCCGCGGCCGGACTCCCAGGACGGTCGCGGTCGCGCCCAACACCGTGCTCGTCCTCCCTGACCAGCGCACCTATGACCATCCTCCCTGCTGGCCGCACCTCTCCCTCCTCCTCCGACGACCGCCCACCGCCGAGGGACTCATCGCCTAGGAACTACCAATGGCGGCCCCTCTCTGCCATCCGATCATCTCTCTTCGATCACCGCCATTCGTTTCGCGGGTAATCACCTGCATAACCACCAGCATAACCATCATTATGTGTGGGTGTCAATAACCGAGATAATCATGGTGTGCGTGTAGTAAAATCCTAAAAACAATACGCACATTGAATTATATTAAATACGGTTTACAATTAGTTATTTAGCTGTTACGGTCAACGGATAACCGCGTAACCACCTCTGGGGGTCTATAAATTTGACCCCAGACCCCCCTTTCATTTCTAACTTTCTCCTCCTAGTCTTCCCCTCCTATAGGCCATAATTCTGTCAAAATCCTCCTACAAGCCGCCTCCCTTCAGGCGCTTCAACAATTTGTCTATATCCACGACGCTCCCTCATGCAGGGTATTCTGCTGACCTCCCCGAGATTTCTCTAATGTGAAAGACGTACTACTAACCTTCCTTATCAATTCTCCTATGAGCTATCCTCCAGAGCTTTGCGCCAGGAAAACGACAGAGAACATAATACGCCATCAGCAAGAGACAAATATTGAGCTTTGTGAGAGGTGGTCTGTCACCCTCAAAGCAATCTACACACTCTCTTTCCTGCAAACTATAATGAGAAGCGCCTTGTGGCCCACGAATTCGTGAAGTTTGACCGACACCGAACCGGTCACGTGTTTTTTTTACCCAGTTTACGGGTTTTTCACGTTAAAATCGGTTTATCCACCTCTCTACTTACTCTATAACTGTTTACGCGCTTGATCACTCGAAAAGCAAAGGCGGCCAAATTTAGTCTTGTGGGGCCCGCAACACTTATATTTATTAATAAACAAGATAATATATATTATCTGATATTTGTCATTGACCAGTAAACACCACACTATTTTGTAAGGCACAAATGACATAGAAGAAAGATGGAGAAAAAAACAAAGCTCAATTTAAATCTCTATGTCCTTCTCAGAGAGATGCATCACATTTAAATAGGAGGAGAAAACAATTGTTATAGATTTCAGCATTTACACTATTTCTGAGGCCGAGAAAATTCCTTACTATAAAATTTGGATCAAGACAGCCTAAGGTTACCGGTTCAGTGGTCAGGCTCAACGACTAATGGGCTAAGATATGGAAACTAGCAGACAAAGGACCCCAGACGATGCGGTAGAGAGGTCCCACCACATACCCGAAACATTAGAAGAAGCAACCCCTCCACAACCAAAAATGACCGAGCAAGGTACGAGGTAGGCTGATTGACAACAAAGACGCGGCGACTGACAGGGATAGTCGCAAACTCGTGGTCTGTCTCTCTGAATAAAGGATTCAAAGGCTCAACAGCTGTCTAGAAAAAAGGCAGTCTAGATCTTTTGCGAGATTTCGAAGTCCGTCCTCTCGTACCCTTGGGGTCCTATTTATAGGAAAATTCAATGGGAGGTGGTGGGTCTTATTTATAGCCCACCCCCAGCGACTAGGCGACTTTTTGGAGGAGCTCGCTCGACTGGACGAGTAGTTGGCCTAATTGCCTACCTGGCAAATATGCGAGGGGAGCTCATCATACTCGCTCAGGCATTCTGCTACCTTGCACGTTGACTCTGACTTCTGTCTTGACTTGCTGACCTGGACCTAGAGGAGTCCACTTTCGACGAATATGGGTTGTACAACATGTATATATAATTTTGTAACTGATAACTCCAGCTTTTATTTCAGCCCTTGTGCAGGTAACAACCAGTCCAAATTAATAGTTGTATTTATCACCCCACCTTTAAGCTGGGGTACCTTGCAAAAAGCTGATCCTTGTTTACCAACCACACATTATCTAACCAAATCCAATTCTCTCTCGAGACGTTCCTCAAAAAAACCGATTCGTGTTGATTCTTCCCCCAACTAACGAAGAGATCTTGGCGGAATTGCCACATATGAAATTGAGCACAATTTTGCAAAGAAATTCCCCACTTATTTCTCGAGAAGAGATGGGAAATATGCTCAATATCATTGGATTACATAGTTGTCACATCTCCTTATTGTTTTAAGTAACTCTCCCCCTGAATTGGTCTTTTTTCACGAAAAGCTGGAGCGATGCAGTGATTTAGTCATCCCGTAACCGACAGTAACTCATTGTTTCCATTTTCGACTTTCTCTCGAATGAAGTGAAAATGAAGTTGGATATGCTCATTACGATTGTGAAATACCGAGTATTTTGCTAATGCTATCGCCGAGAGATAATGACAGTGCACAGGCACTGGTGCAAATTCTTCTTCCTTTTTGATTAAACTTAAGACTTATTTTAGCCACAAAACCTCAGATGTCACACTTGTGAGAGTTAAGTACATACTTTGCTTATGAAGAGAAGAGAGAGGTAGTTTGTTGCTTTCGGCCAGACCATGAAATGGGATTTTTACCTAGGAAGAACACAAAACCTCTTGTGGTTTGCGATCATCAGAGCTTCCTCCCTAATCAGAATCATTGTAGCCATAGGTGTGTCGACGAGTCTTTGGTATAGATGAGGCCGAAAGGCAGAGTACCATGAATTGGAGAATATGCTTAGCTATTGCATAGTGATTCTTGCTAGGATTTGAAACAAACCTTGATACAAGGTTAATAAGAGTACTCAATATCCGGCCTCTTACGAGTAAGATAAATGAGAGAGCCGAGTAGCGAGTGATACTTTTTTTCATCTTCCTTCTTCATCTCTTCTTTTTGCCAATTTTTCACTTGGATTCATAGGCGCACGTAACTTAGGAATTACTCGACTCAAGCTAATATTTTCTTGAGCAAATCCCGCGCATACTTGCTTTGGGATAAGAAGATAAAGATTTGGTTTGGATTACTTTATGAATTCCTAGGAAATAGCCCATCAACCCAAGATCTATCATTTCGTAATGGTGTTCGAGCTCATTCTTTACTTCGACTATTAGTTGTGTCAATGATCGTGTAATGAAAAGATCATCGACATAAAGACATGATCAGAATTTCATTACCATCCTTTCAGAAGTAATGAGATCGATGGTTCTACAGGACCTTAATAACTTCTCAAAAAGAAGTTATCAACCCCAATTTTTAGGCTTAATATTCATTATAAATGCTTAAAACAAGTTTAAATAAAATAGAAATGAAATTAAATTCATATTTATTTGATTTGTAACTAATCCAGTCATTTTTTCATTATCTAGACGATGTTTCGTTTTTCTACTGCGGTTCATAAATCGAGAGAGGAGTTGCGCAAGTGCGTCATAATTTTGGTATAGCATTTGAAGGGAGAAAGAGATTTCCTCTTGATGTTAGTAATATTGATTTTCGATCTTTATGCGGTACTTGTTTTACCTAAGGGGAAATAGAGACTACAGATTTCCGATATCAAGAGGTACGGATCTTCTACCATAAAATCGTTGCATGACGTTTCACCACACATATTCATGAAGCTATCTTTTTAAATTCATCTCACTAGGCATAGGAATTCACGGTACAAAATTATCTCTCATAACTGATAACAAAATAGTTTCTCTAGTATCAGTAGTTTATTTTAATTAGTAGTTTAGTTTACAGTTTTTAATATTTTAAAAACCAACATTCTTATTCACTTGGATTTAGAGAAAAGGCGTAACTAGTATTTGCAAGCACTGCATTCTTCACCTCTCCGCGGGAACGATATTTATTCACAGTATATTACTTGATTTGACGTGTGCACTCGCATGTAATACGTATACCCGTTTTGGGCGTATCAAGTTTTTGGCGTTGTTGCCGGGGAGGTGCGACTAATTTAGTGTTTTTCTTGCATTATTAGTAAACCGGAGTATTTAGAGCTCAAGTTTACATTTTATTTTTATTTGTAATGTTGTCTAGTACGTGTGCTAATTTATAAAATATTAAATAATATTTTTTTCATTTTTTTATCCTAATCTATTTTAAAGGATTATTAAGCAGGTTATTCGTGTCTAAAATAATTTTCTTGTGTAGTTTATTTTAGCAAAGAAATTTTGAATTTTATTTCAACCGCATCCGTTCAAAACAAAATGTATACACACGTGAGATGCGAGTGGTGTGGTTCATTTAGTCATACTATTAATGTGTGTTACATGGGAACTACTGAGTATCATTCATGGCTCGCAAAACATAAATAATATTTAGATCTCCAATATTGTGCGGCAAATCATTATAATTTTATGTCCTCACGTCAAATAGTTCATCGACCTTATGACTCGACTCCTTGGTTCTCGAGTAATAATGTTAGGAAGTGTTTATTTTTTCATAGTATGAACCACGTTTTGAAGGATTGTGTCATTTATAAAAGAAAGAGGGAGAAAAATTATGAATCGGGTATACAGACCATATCTATTGTTGCAGTACCACCATTTTTGCGTGGGACTATTGTATATAAGCCTCTTATAATTGTGGGCCCATATATTAATTTTGATGCATTACCTCTCCATCCACATTATCGTCTAGTTTTGATCCACCCGCAAAGGAACCCGAACATATATTTTCTGAATTATATATTAATAATGTTTCTTCATTTTCTTTACAAAACTTTTTTATACCTATGTTTATCGATCCAGTCGAAGATTTTGTGCATGGTGAGGATTCAGAACCTGAGGTTGCGTTAAAGTGGGACAAAGATATTGATCTCTCTGATAGAGAGAATGATTCTTTGGAGCACGATGATGCGTCAAAATAGGATGAAGAGGATACCCTTTCTGATGAGGAGATTTGCACCTCTTCATTAGATGTGGAGGTTCAACTCACCACCGAGACCCTTGAGTTCTCGGGTCCCCCTTGTTATGGTGATTATGAGACCGACATTAATCAATTTTTAGAACCTGCTGGGAGTGAAATCGGGATCACTCCCATGATTAGAGATCATTTATGTCTTTCATCTATTTTATTTCTTAACCCCCTTCCATTTTCTGAGCTTGTGAGTGTTGATTTGTCACGGGTACTCCAAGAGAGCATGGACCATTCTGTTCAAGTCAATGAGAAAAACATCTCCTTATGTGAGGAGGTTCATTCCTCCTCCATAGGGGAAACCTCATTCATTCTCTTCTCTCTTTGTAGCCTTACTATTAACAATGATACCTTGCTAGGCAAAGGTACATTTTATGATGAGAATAGTGAGGAACACTCTTTCTCTTCTTACCTTTTATTTCCTCTACTTATGAGGTGCATGTATTATTATTTAGGTAAAGGGATAGTTGTTTTATCGCTGTATCGGTACCCGCTACCGACATGGATATTAGAACAGTTACCTGTTCATTTTTTTCATCGCCCAATAATTTAAATTTTAAAAAATCAAAATAAGTCATGTTGGAGAGACAATAAACCCAGTAGTTATCTTTCATTTATTGCATATTGTGTTTTAATTTTTTTGTTCATTTTTGTAGTCCTACGGTAAATTAAGCGCTAGATGGAAGGCAACCCATCATTATTTTATATTTATCTATTTGAATAATAATCTAAAAAAATAAGTAAAATTAATCATTATCATGTTTAATTTAATGTTTTCTATTAGTTTTGATCAGAAGAAGTCTAATGCAGCGAGAATATATATATATTTTTAAGTGAAGTTCGATGTTGCAACCCCAAAAAATAGAGGTTACAATTTTTTATTTGCTATTGTTTTCTCTTTACTGTGCGGTGCTGGCAGAAGTTTGAATGTTTCAACCCCAAAAAGGGAGGTTGCAATCTTTTTTTGATGTTTGTTTTTATCTTTACCGCATAGAGCTGACATAAATTTGATTGTTGTAACCTCAAAAAAAGGGGTTGCAACCTTTTTTTTACTATTTTTGTTTCTTTACTGCGATGTATTGGCAGAAGTTTGAATGTTGAAACCCAAATAGGAGGTTGCAACCTTTTTTTGCTAATTTTTTTTTCATTTTTTTTTGCTCCCTCTTGAAGAACTACGCCGCAAAGCTTTGGTAGGCCGGTTCAACTGAACCGACATACATAATTTTGTTCTCAAACCATCTTTGCATGAGATTAAAACTTCCAATTGCCGATTCAGTTTTAATTTCTTCTCTTACTCATTCTGATTAGCGGCTTGGTTTAGCCTCCCTGTCTAAATCCCGATCCTTTCCCACATCATGAGCGGTGGAATGCTTTCGGCAAAATCGGAGAGAGCGTGGTGCAACAGGCTTCTTGAGAGAGACGATGAATATTATTATCTTTTTTTTCAGTTCTATTTTGTATTCGTTATATATGTTATGGGTGGATTATCTGGTGGTGATAGGTTTATCTTTTGGACATTATATTTTGTGATATGTTACATTTGGTGATAGTCTGTCACGATACTCGAAAACTTCTTGATTATTTCTTTTATCATGGTATTACATTGCGCGCTCATGATTTCATCTCATGGTTATCTTGCCTTGTATGATTATTACTTTAAATGAAATTCTGATCTTCTGTGGTTGTTTAGTACATATAATAAATTGAAATTAATACGTCGGCTCGTTGTGATGTTGTGATTTTATGACTTATTATGTGATAATAGTTGGACATGATTTATTGAAGTGTATTATTTTTAGTGTACTTTGTGATATGCTCTTATTATATGTTGATGTTCTGTATGTTGGTTATTGCGAGATACTTTTATTTTGTCTACCTTCAAGCTAATCTAAAAAATGAAATGGTTTTTCTAGTATGCTTGTTGTGTTATGTTATGGTGTAGCATGATATTATGAGTTGTGTTGTTTATCTTATGATTCCTACAGTGATGTAGACTTAATACTCTGGAGTATTATTATGATGGCAAAATGACAGTTCTTATGATCATGCTATGCTCCTGTCATTTTTGATGATTTTTGATGCTACACATAGAATTGGACAAAACTCTATTTCGTGCTTTAACCTTTATATATGTCCAAGATTTGAGTTTTGCAGGTTACAACATATTGTTAGGATTGATGAAGATAATTCCATAATAGAGTGAATTGAGTGCATCATCAAGTAAATGGACAACTATGTGGATACTTCAATCTTCAGGGGAGTATTTAAATTTCAAGTCTCGTTTTTTCCTTATTTTTGTCATTTTTTTATATGTTGATTAGTAAACATATTTTAATTAAAATTTCTTGGGCATTGAAGTTTCTTTGTTAGGGACTAACAAAGGGCAAAAGTGTGGAGGTGGGGGTGGTATAACCCCCAGTAATGCGGTGAGGAGTGTACTTTTGTAATAATAATGGTTGATCCTACTTCTTGACATAATTAACGAATAAGTTATTCAATTTTTTTTGATTATTATTGTTTATAGGATGATCATTCTTAATGGTTCACATTTTCAATTTGAAGTTAGTGAGATGGGTAAAAACTCTTTTAAGTATTTTTGTATCCATAATATTCTTTAAAAGAATTTTCTCCCTAAAAATAACTTTTTATTGACTTCTAACAATAATGACGGATGAGCGAGCAAGAACCAAGTTGGAGATTTAAATCAAAGCTTTGAGTGGGTATTTTAATTTGTAAAGATTATTGGGATTTTCTTTTGATCAATTCGTGTCTCACTACCTATATTTGATTCGATCACTCACTATCCTTGAACTTGAACTTTTGATTACAATGCATAATTTCCCCACATTCTTAATAGTAATTTATTAATAACTTTTCAACTTTGGGGGATTATTAAAAGAAAATTTTGTGAGTCATAGTGATATGTGGCCTAAGTGTGTGTACACTTAGAACGATCTTTACTATGACTTTATAAATAAAAAAGATAAAAAGAGAGAGAGAATTTGTCATAGTGATATGCAACCTAGGTATGTATATTCATACTTAGAATGATCCCAACTATGATTAACAAAAAAAATTATAAAAAAATTTTATAGTGATATGTGGCCTAAGTGTGTGTACACATACTTGGAATGATCCTAACTATGGACTAAAATTGTGATAATAAAAAAATAAATCTCATAGTTTGGAGAGTTATTAAGAATATTAACTAGGGAAATATCTTATACTATCGCAATTTATTCATAATAAAGCCAAAGTCATTTCCATTGCGGGTTCTCGTGATTTCTTTTCAAATTAAACAACCAACTCTAGTGGAGGTTAAGTCAAAGACTCGACATATTTTCATTCTTTCTTAGTTATTGAGGAAATTTAATGAGAAAAAATTATGGGAGTCAATGATTCTAAAGGATAGCACACAACTCAAAAGAAGTTTAACCGAGCATTAACTTTCATCAAGCTAATTAATAGTTGATTATTTCGAACCATTAATGTGTCACAAGTCCTTATTTGGTTAAATTGAAACTTTTGAGTAGGTTTTCTATAATTATTTTTGAGAAGAAGGATCATGTGAGTTTTGTATTGTGACTTTTTCTTCTCACTTAATCTCGATGATTAGTATTATCTTTGCTGGGAACTAGTAAAGATTTAAGTATGAAGGCGTGATAACTTCTCAAAAAAAAGCTATCTAGCACAATTTTTAAACTTAATATTCATTATAAATGCTTAAAAAAAGTTTAAATAAAATAGAAATTAAATTAAATTCATATTTATTTGATTTGTGGCTAATCCGATCATTTTTTTCATTGTGTTATTGCGAGAATTATCAAAAAAATCTGCTTGGAGAAAGAAATTTGCCCAAATATTATAACCAGGAAAGTAGGTCATAATGCACAGGAAAGTAGGTTGCAACGTGACCTGGACGAATTTCAGATTTTGAATTTTAAAATTGGCACGATTTCAAATATGAAAGGGTGCTTCTTTCCAAAGGGGTGGCTACGTTTTTAAGAGGAAAAATCTCTACCAAATCATTCATTCAAAGAGAGAGGGGAAAGGGGAATCAAGAGAGTTCTTTATCTAGGCTTTCAAAATCCTCCATTGTAGGAGAGCGGCTAGAGCAAGGAAGACAACGGATCTCCAGGCTGATCGAGGGAGCGACTTTGGAAGGAGAATCCTGCTGCGTTTAATTGTTAATTCCATCATGTATTGTAAGATCTCTCCAAACGTTTCGTGGTTTTCCTCCATCGCTATGAACTAATTCTTTTTAATCTTGTATTGTGAAAGTACTATGGCTTGTGTGATGATGAAATTGTAATATTTTTTTATGATTATTTAGTGAATGTCTTTATTTAAATTATGATCTATATTTTGAAACTTTTGGCCGATGTTTCATTTTTGCTACTACGATTCATAAATCGAGAGAGGATTTGCGCAAGTGCGTCATAATTTTTGTATAGCATTTGAAGGGAAAAAGAGATTTCCTCTTAATGTTAGCAACATTGGTTTTCGATTTTTATGCGGTACTTGTTTCACCTAAGGGGAAATAGTGACTAGAGATTTCCGATATCGAGAGGTACGAATCTTCTACACTAAAATCATTGCAAGACGTTTCACCACACATATTCATGAAGCCATCTTTTTAAATTCATCTCACTAGTCATATGAATTCACGGTACAAGATTATCTCTCATAACTGATAGCAAAATATTTTCTCTAGTATCCGTAGTTTATTTTAATTAGTAGTTTTGTTTACATTTTTTAATATTTTAAAAATCATCATTCTTATTCACTTGAATTTAGAGAAAAGGCGTAACTAGTATTTGCAAGCACTGGATTCTTCACCTCTCCATGGAAACGATCTTTATTCACATTATATTACTTGATTCGACGCGTGCACTTGCGTGTAATACGTATACCCGTTTTGGGCATATCAGACCTCATTGAATTTTTTTATTGAGATTAAGGGTTCATTTGGTTTCGCTATTCCTCCCGCTGTTTGGAGCAAACGCTGTCGAACGGCGGGTAACCAAACAGCCTCCGACGGCATTTACTCCATATGCCCCTATTGTGCCCTAAAAAATGGAGCAAAAAGCGCCGTCTGGAGCGGCTCCTCCTCCCCTCCGATTCAAAAGCCGGATTTTCTTCCGCCGGTTCTGCCCGCCATCACCTAATCAATGGAGGCCTAAGTAGATGTCAATGTTGGAATTTCACTCCTGTGGTGTTTTTTTTCAATCATTATAAAGCCTACTTTAGACGATATATATTGTGTTCACTGTCTTTGATTGCAAAACCTTTAGGTTGTTTGACACGAATAACTTCATTGATCGTGCCATTCAAAAAGATCGATCTAAAGTCCAATTGATGGATAATGTAGCCAAATTGAGCAGTAAGAGCAAGAATCATGTGGATTGTCTCCATGTGAGCTACCGACGCAAATGTTTCATGATAGTCTTGGCCAGGGATTTGGGCATACCCCTTGGCAACAATCTGAGTTTTATGTCGAATGATATGGTCTTCTTCACTGCTCTTTGTCATGTAGACCCGTTTTAGACCTATAACTTAAGAATTTACAAATCTTGTTACAAGAGTACAAGTTTGATTTTTGTTAATTTGTCATGTCAATTTCCTCTTGCATTGTGTGGACCAGTTGGAGTGCTTGGAGTGTCAATTTGGCTTCACCATAGGTGGTTGGAGTGTCAATGTGTTGGACCAATTGGCATGATATATATCACAGAACCTTCACATCTTGTCATATCAAGAGTGGTCAAGAGTGGCTTCACCACTCTTCTTTAAATGAGGCTTCACCATAGGTGGTTGGAGTGTCAATGTGGTGGACCAGTTGACATGTTATATATAAAAGTGCATTCACATCTTGATAGGTGGAGTATCAAAATTAGATTCTTCTTCTGGAGGATCATACTAAGATTCTTCTTCAGCTTCTTCACCGACTGGGATGGTGTCCTCCCGTTCAACATGATCCTGAAGCCCTGGAAGGATATAGTTGGAAGAATTTTTAATCTCAACCACAGGTGCACGAGGCGTCTTTGTGGGGTACAATTGAGAATGTACATGACTGAATTGCATGCCTCTGCCTAGAAATTCTTTGGTATTGAAATAGTATACAACATAGCCCTGATCATCTCCAAAATGGCACAGTTGCGGTGTTCAAACTCCCCATTTTGTTGGGGTGATCTAAGAGCGCTAAGATCTCTTCCAATACCCTGGATCTCTTCAAATTCTGAGATAGAATTTGACATGAACTCCCCTCCCCGACCATACGTGAGAGCTCTTATGGGAAATCATGTTTGTTTCTCAATGAAGGCTGTAAAATCTTTATAGATTTGTGTTACTTCAGATTTACGAGTGAGGAAGAAGATCCACATAAATCTAGAAAAATCATCCAATAGCAGCAAATAATAACTCTTACCACCCAGAGAGGTTGTAACATATCCCAATTCTGACCCAAGGGGTCTAGCCGATTCACTTGAACCGTTGAGGACCTTGATCAGGGTCACAATAGATTCACGACCAATCTTCGACGTGTGAACTAAACAATGACGTAATAACTTGTGCTTTGAGTAAATCAACCCGAAATTGGTCTCAATTTAGTAGCAATGCCCTCGTGAGATCAGTACGAACCCAACAACACCAGTCTCGCTTCAATTCCAATGAGAATTGAGAAATTCGACCAAAATACGTTATTTTGAATTCCGCGGCAATTCAAATAAGTATTTATGAGCAAACAAATATTGTGGAATTGGCTTCAGTCAATTTTACAAGTTTCACAACACTAATACAAGTGCATAGTCACCCACCATGCATCTTTCCCATGCATATTATAGGAGATAATATATATCCATCTATACTACTATGTAAAGAAGAAACCCATTTGATGCAACATTCATATTGCCAATTATACCTCGTATAATTAAATTTAATGCCAATAATTTGTCATTTTTTTAACATTGAATACTTGAGGCATTAAGGGGCCTAATTTTAAAGTTTCGGCAAACTCTTCCTTGATTCCCCCATTTGATGTACATCATTTCCCGTGCGCATAGAAACTCTTCCCTCTTCACCACTTCTCCACCGCTCAAAGCCTCCTCGGTGGTAATCCTCCCGCCGCCTTCGTCATATTCCTTCTCCCACTTGGCTTATGTCGGAACTGTTAGAGTGCTCGAAGCATCCGCGTGACCGTCAAGTTTGGAATGATCTCCTCGTTGCCCCTAGCTAGGGTATTTATAGGTGAAACCCTAAATCCCTGACTACGGGTTTGGATGCCTATCGGATCCTAACCGACCCGTTAAGGAGCCCATTAACACTTAAATAAATATACCTCAATAATCTCCTCCTATATTGTATATAAGTGCTAGCATAAGAAAATGTGCTACTTATTCAATAGTTAATAATGACCAAAACAAAAGAGTTTTTCCAGAATTATAAATATGAGTTTTAGATAACAGAATGCTAAACTCAAACCAAATGTTCCAAACATAAAATAATGCAAGAAAACTGGAAAGCTCAAACTGATAATTGATCTAGGCGAACAGCAGATCATCATCATCTGGGTCAAAATCAACTCTCTCTCCTCCAATCTCCATATCGCCTGCAAACAATTACAACAAGAATGTCATGAGACAAATCTCTATGAATTCAAACATTTGCAGAAATAAAGTGATTAGTTTTAACAGCGGGTGAACTTAATACTCTAACTGGGAGGAAAGAATCTCAAAACAGCATCTCTTTCTAATTTACACAAAATTAGATTTATTGATTTCATAGAATCAAACCATGTCCTTCGATTATTAAGATTATTATTAACATTTCACAATTGTGCTATATCATCAAGTTTGGAATGATACAACAAGTTGTGACTATTATATCATCAAGTTTGGAATGATATAACTAATAATCATAATATCAGGGAACACATCAACAACTTCTGTATTTCTTTTTGGAATGATACTCAATTCAGCCTTTGGCAAAGAATAATTACGTAAGTCATCAAGTTTGGAATGACTGGCAACTATCTCACCTCTAGCTTTCATCAGATAACATCTGAAACACTTTAGTGTGCTCAACGTAGATGCTTGAATGTAAGCAGACAACGATTCTTAGATTTAAAACATAAGCTAGGTATTAAGTCCTCCTAAATGGACGTTAATCCCATCTCCCCCGATGTTTTAGATGTGAGAACCTTACATAAGCCCTTAGTAAGGACATCTGCTACATTATCCTTTGATCTCACGTCCAATAGGGAGATTATCCCCTAACTGGTGAGATAGGTCAACCAGGCATGTTTCATCCTTAGTTGCCTTCGCTTTCCATTGAACAACGTATTTGTAGCAATGGTCTTTGTGGCTTGATTGTCGCAATAAATCGAAATAGAGTTCATTTTTAGACTCGTCATTGGAGGGTCTAATATCAGATCTCTTATCCACTCTGCTTCTTCTCCAGCTAAAGCGAGAGCATAGAGTTCCGATTCCATAGAGGATAGTGCAATGCACGTTTGCCTCTTAGACTTCCAAGCTACTGCAGCTCCTCCTAGTGTAAACACAGCCACTAGTGGATCGACAATAAGCTATTTCCGAGCACCAAGATGTGTCAGAATACCCTTCAAGCACTGGAGGATGCCCACTGTAACATAAAGAATACTTCTCAGTATACTTTAAGTATCTCATTAGCCTGTCTAAGGCGTCCCAGTGGTCCTTCCCAGGGTTACTGGTGAATCTACTCAACATGCCGACCGTAAAGGCTATGTCAGGTCTAGTGCAGGTAGTAGTGTACATGAGACTTCATATGAGTTTGGAATAATCCAACTGTCTAATAGTTGAACCTTCATTCGGTTTCAGTCTACTGTTATAATCGTATGGAGTCTCAGCCTTTTTGTTATTATCGTAACCCCACTTTTCCAGTAGATTCCTAATGTAGTGACTCTGACTCAGGGTAATACCCTTTTTTGTGAAGTTCACTTCCATTCCTAGGATGGTTTTCACCTCACCTAGGTCTTTCATGCTAAATTGTGCCGTCAAAGCAACTTTCACGTCTTTCACCTCAGACTGATCAGTGCCTAGAATTAGCATGTCATCAACATACAAGCATATGATGGATACTTTATTTGCACTTGTTCTTACTTACATACATTTATCTGATAGACTGGATTTGAAACCCAAGCCTTTTACACAGGTGTCAAATTTCTCATGCCACATTTTAGGTGCTTGTTTCAATCCGTATAGTGACTTAATCAACTTACAAACCTTAGTTTCTAGACCTTCTGAAAGTGGAGGATAAGATCAGTCTGACTCTAGAGGGGGGGTGAATAGAGTTTATTAAAATAATTTTTCAAAATAAAACTTTGCAGAGGAAGAGTTAAGTTAATATAGTATGTGTATTGTGCTGCAGCAATAACACAGAAGTAATAATAAAAAGAAAACAAAAGATTCACAACACACAGCAAAGAATACACACAAGCAACTAAACACAAGAAGCTATAGTGGTTCCCCAATCAACCTGGGTACATCCACTCTTCTACCACCCTTGGTAGAAATCCACTCAGGATGAGTTGATCAGGTGTCCTGACACCAATGAGCTTTTGATAAGGTGCTCAAAAACCAGATCTAGTTTTTTTGATAAGGTGTCTTGCCACCACTGAGTTTTGACAAGGATCTCAGAACCAGATTCAGAACTTTTGAAGGGAGTTTTGATAACCCTTTTACAGCTGGAAAAGAAAAAGAAAGAGGTGAAGTTGTCTTCTCTGTCTCAATCACTGAGAGAAGACTTAGTGGATTGATTGTGTTGTCAAAGCTCCCCCTGAGATGTAGATGGTTCAGGAGTGAGAGCTTTGCTAGGGTGATAGGCCTTCAGAAGCTTCAGATCTCCAGCAGAAGATGATTTCAGCAGAGGCTGAAATATGAGTTGTTTGGAGTCTTTGATGTTGAAGCTATGAGCACTTTTCAGTATGCTAATTTTCAATCTAACTCTTCAGGATTGATCACTTGATTTTTATCTGAGTTGATCTCACTATCTGTGTATGTCTGTATTGAGTAATTCTTCTCTTGATCTGCTGTTGTGTATTTTATTCTCTGATGATCCTCTGTCCAAGATAGCCGTTAGCAGTCATAAATGTCTTCCATAAATATTTTGTCTTCTGGAGGAAAGTCCAATAAACATTCCCTGGGAAATCCCTTGAAACTTGCTCCAGAATAAATGAAAACGGCTAACAAATCTCTGGTAATAAATGCTGAGAGAATTTGAAAAACATTCCAAAAGCTGACTGAGTTTGAATCCTTAAAGTCGTCGATCTCTCAGAAAAACGTCGATCTGAGCTCTACAATCGTCGAACTGAGCTCAGAGATTGGATTTGAACATCAGACAGAAAATGTTGAACTGAGCTCTACGATCGTCGAACTGAGCTCAGCGATTTGGAAACAAACTAGAGACAAGATCATCGACCTGAGCTCGAAGATCGTCGACCTGAGCTCGACGAAATGCCTTAGTCTCTGAACAAAATTGTCTTGCTTGAGGGTCTTGAGGGCAGCTACCAAACCTAGTTACTAACCCTTAGACTCAAACTAATTGACCTTTAAATCTATACAGGACGGTCAAGATAAATGTCCTAAAGCATATAGTGATCCTAGCCCAAATTAGTAATAGGGTATTCCAACACCTTCTATGACGAACCCTTCAGGCTGGTGCATATAGATCTCCTTAGTCAGATCTCCATTAAGAAATGCAGTCTTGACATCCATCTGATGAACAATGTAGTGTTCAATAGATGCTAGTGCGAGAAGAATCCTAATTGTCGTATAGTGACATACAGGTGAGTATATATCAAAGTAGTCTACACCACTCACTTGAGTGAAACCTTTGACAACTAGACGTGCTTTGTATTTTACGATACTCCCATCATGATTTAGCTTCTTCCTCAGAACCCACTTATTACCAACGGTTTTGGCCACTTTGGGCAAATCGACCAAAGTCCATGTGTTGTTCTGCATGAAAGAGTTCATCTCTCCGTCTATGGCTTCTTTCCATAATAGAGAGTCTCTAGATCACATCGCTTCCTTGTAAGTGGATGGATCAGCTTCAACTTAGTAAGTCACGAAGTCTGTATCGAAGCTTTTAGGCATTTTCTCTCTACTAGATAGCCTTCTGGTATCTAAACCACTCGTGTCTACAGGCTAAGTGTCAGAGTTACGTTGTCCTGGCTCAACTAAAGGCTCAGTACTAGTGGCTGGCAGACCTGGCAGTGTCAGGTTCTTGTCCTTGAGGAACTTATCCTCAAAGAAAATAGCGTCTCTAGATTTTATTACAGTATTTGTGGAGAGATCCAGAAACCTGTCTGCAGCACTATCATCTACACATCCTATGTAGACGCAGGTATTTGTCCTAGGTCCAATCTTAGCTCTTCTAGAGTCTGGTATCCTAACATAAGCGATACAGCCCCAGATCTTAAGATTGTCAAATCTAGGAGGCCTCTTAAACGAAAGCTCGTAGGGTGTCTTAGTCAACTTTGCATGGGGAACTTTATTAAGAATGTGGTTTGACGTGAGGATGGCTTCACCCCAATAGGCCGCAGGCATGCCAGCAGTCAGCAACATAGAATTCAACATTTCTGTTAAATTTCTATTTTTCCTTTCAGCGATGTCGTTGGATTGTGGGGAATAAGGAGCGGTGGTTTCAGGGATTATGCCATTGCTGGCAAGGAAATCTCTGAACTCCCCCGAGACGTATTCTCCTCCTCTATCACTTCTTAGCCTTTTTATTTTCATGTCAAGTTGATTTTCAACCCTATTTTTGAATATACGAAATTTTTCAAAAGCTTCATCTTTGGTTTTAAGAAGATAAATGTGACTGAATTTAGAGTAGTCGTCGATAAAAGTTATCAGATACTTCTGACCTCCACGTGTGACAAAACTTTTGTAGTCAAAAATGTCGGAGTGTATCAACTCTAGTAATTGTGTGCTCCTAGAAACCTGATAAAAAGGTGTTCTAGTTATCTTAGTTTGCGCACAAATTTCACATTTTTCAAATTTGGTTTTTGTGTCGAGGGGTATGTTGTGAGTTCTAGCTAGCAGAAGTAGTTTTCTATAATTGACGTGTCCTAGTCTTGCATGTAAAGTCTTAGGATCTATCAGATTTGAGCTAACCTGATTTACTACATCATGTGCTAGACTCAGCCTATACATCCCGTTAACGACATAAGCGTAACCAAAGTAATGTGAGTGAACCATTAGGGTTACCCGACCACCACTAATGTTAAAAGACATACCCGCATCGCACAACAGACTAATCGAAACTAAATTAGCAGCTAATGTCGGTATAAATTTAACATTTTTCAGAGTTTGAGTCTTACCTGAGGAGAGAGTTAGGGTAGCGTTGCCGACCTTCAGCACGTCAGTTATAGCTCCATTCACAATAGTGACAGACTCTTCCACCTCTTTTGCATCCTCCAGAAGCTTTGGATTGTTGCAGATGTGACAGGTAGCACCTGAGTCGAGCCACCACTCTGAACTGGCCATCCCGTTACCGACCATGGCAACAAAGTCGGTAGGCGCAGTCTGAAAAACCATGTTGGCTTGATTTTCAGTCCTTGGTGTGCTGGTGTCTCCCCGTTTGGGCTGTCGGCACTCGGAACCGCAGTGACCCCACTTATTGCAGTTGTAGCACTTGCCTTTGAATTTCTTCTTTATCTGTTTGCTGGTGGCAACAACTGCGGGTGCACTGGTCGGGGGGCGAGTCTTCCTAGGCTTAGGCTTTCGCTTAGGATGTGTGATCATGTTAGTAGTAGAGGACTGCTTGTCGATCGTCTCTATAGCATGCCTAGTCCGGTTCTCATCCTCAATGTAGATGAAGCGCTTGAGGTCTTTAAGACTCACCTGCATCTTCTTCCGGTACATCTCAGTCTTAAAGGAATACCAGGCCGAGGGCAACTTGAAAATAATCGCCCCTGCAACGAATCCATCTGACAGAGGGATGTTCTCACTGTTGAGCTTGTCCACCTGATTTTCAAACTCAGCAACCTGTGGTAGGATTTCCCTTTCCTCAGTGAAGGTGAATGTCATAAACTTGTCCACCAGGTGCGTCTTGGACATGTTCTCCTCCTCCTTGAATTGATCCTCTAAGGCTTCCCAGATCTCTTTGGCCCTTTGCATCTTGCCGTACATCTCTGCAAGCCTGTTGGAGAGGCAATTCAGAATGTAGTCTCTGCAGAAGTCCTCGTCGTTGACCCACTGATCTTCATCTTCGCTTCCTTTGAAGTCCTCAAAAATAGTCTGCACTGTGTAGAAGATGTTCAGGTACTTCATGCCGAACTGAGTGTTGCGCTTCCAGGCACTGAACTCGGCGTTGGATAATTTTTCCAGCTTGATCATCGACACAGGAGAAGAGTGATTGATCGCCTTTGACATTGCGTTTCTCTTTCCAAACGATAGTAATTCTACTAGCAACCTATATCACAAGCAGAAAATACTAAAAAGAGATCACCTGAGCGAGACGATGACGGTCTTCAGATTCAATCCAAGAGAAAAAAAAATTGTTCCTCTCCTTCGGCTGAGCACAGTCGTCAAAGACTAGATATCAATCAGCAAACAACTGAAGTCGCACCGGAATAATTCCCTATTCCAAATCTGAAGTTTCACAAGTGATCCTTTATCGATAGTCTTGGTTCAGATAACCAGGATATCAATTCAATAACTGCAAGGTTTTTCCCAAAAGCTTTAACTGAGAATTGCAGCGGTAATATATTTTGCAAGGGCAGGAAAAACGCAGATCCAGAGAGTGGCGAAGAGAAGCTTTCCTTCCAGGCAGATCTATGCAACGACGGGGGCGGAAAGATCGAGAAAAAACGACCTAAAGGAATTCCTCCTTGCGTCGACTGGCGACAGCAATAATCGGCCCTGGATACCACGATGGAAAGCGGCATAAGAAATCCCGAGCGGGATTAACTCCTTCGCGATCGGCCGCACCTTCTACGCGGTCGGCAATCGGCGACGGGGAAAGCTCCTACTTCGCGATCGGCGACTATAGGCGGCTGATGACCTATTCCCGAACTCGATCGGCGCAGGAAAAACGCTTAAGCAACGGAGAAAGAAAACAGAACTTCGATCTTCTTCATCGATCTGATCCCGATCTACTGCAACGATGAAGGCTGCGATGGAGAAAATCGCGAACGACGCCGATGGGGTTAGGAGCGGGACTCGGTCACGGGAGAGCGGCGGGAGCACGGCTAGGGCAAACGAAAATTACTTCGAGAATGTTAGAGTGCTCGAAGCATCCGCGTGACCGTCAAGTTTGGAACGGTCTCCTCGTTGCCCCTAGCTAGGGTATTTATAGGCGAAACCCTGAATCCCCAACTACGGGTTTGGATGCCTATCGGATCCTAACCGACCCGTTAAGAAGCCCATTAACACTTAAATAAATATACCTCAACAAGAACGTCGGAGATGACAAGGGCTGAGAACTCCATTCACGCTCTCCCTACCGATTTGGCTTTTGGATATTAAGAGCAGAATTTGGGAAATTTTTTTGCCCTTTCGTGGCAAGATCGGCTGCATTTCTTTATTTCTTGAATTAAATGTAGAGGTAAGCCTGAAACGAGTTTTCTCTCTTAATCCATCATTTTCATGCTCTATTTTGTCTTTCTATGTTTAGGTAATTTCACGCTTTAAATAATTGATTAGGGTTTATAAGAAATGTTGAGCACCTCCTCTTGAAATCCCGTTGTTCTCTTTCTTCTGCCCTGTCGCGCCGCCTTCCTCCCAAGTTCCCCATCCATCTCCACATTGATTTCATGTTCTATTTCTATTATATATATATATATATTATTGTTCAGAAAAGTCTATTTTTAATAATTAAGGGAGCACTTATTTCAAGGAATTACTACTTTTCTCTATTGTCATTTATGCATGTTAGAGTTAGACCACTCTTATTTAATTCACTGGTATTTATTTCCTGTGGTAATATTCTATTAAATTATTGCACTCTATTAGTTCATTACATTCATTCATCTTATCTCTTTAGTCTTAAATCCAAACCAGATGCCTAAAATTATTCAGCTTCTTGATGTACAGTGAATATATCTTAATGTCAGATGTTCCTGTGGATGTTTTTTTTATACAAGAGTAAAGGATACAAATTTTATCTCAGGTATTTACTAACTCAAAAGTGTCAATTCTTTGCTATGAAAATTGATTGCTTCTTATGCATATTAGGGCTTGAATGATGTATGATTACATAGTTCAATAACTTCCCCTATCACTATATAAGTGCTGTTCGTGACAATAGTAATTAAGGATAAGGGATAATCCTCGTCACGGTCGTGTTAGGGATAGGGGCGAAGCCTCGTGTGCCAATATCCAAAGCCGGGGCTGCCAATATAAACGCCCTTAATGTGAGGTCCAAAAATTACCCACAATTATGCAAATTAAACATGAAATCATAAAAATAAGGTCCAAAAATTCGGCTCCATGATTAACCCAATATGAGCTATTAATAAAAATGCACAATATCAGGTAATTAAGTCATCAAATTGAGTTAAAATCATGCCATAATATGGTTCTCAATATGGCCCAATTCGGGCATGCCAAATTTGCTCTGTCAGGTGGATGCGGGGGCCATTCTGATCCTCAATCGCAGTGGATTTTGGCGTTCGTAAGGTTGTTAATGGCTGTGATTCTCCAAACATAATCGTTCGGTTGGCAATTACAAAGAAAAATTTGCGGGAATTTCCAAAATCTGACAAAAAGAGAAGAGAAAATCCGAAAAACCATCAAAAAATCTTGGTTAATCGACGTAGTTCCTGCCTCAGATACCACTCATTGTGGTTGAATCTGTGAATCCATGACAAAGACAGATTCTTTATAGTTGAAACACCGAGGTGAATATATGAGCGGAAGCATACTTGAATCCATGAGGATGTATTGTTGCGGTCACAGATCTATGCAAAGTACTGATGAAGAAGACTCCCACTCTCCCTCCTTAACTCTCTCTAGCCATGAGAAGCTAGAACTGAATGATAGTGAATGTGATACATTGTGACATGGGGACAATATCCTATTTATAGCAAAAGCCTAATCTGACCGTTTTACTTTTAAGCCCATTGTTGCGGTTCGCTTAATGCCTTCGGTAGACCGGTTCCGGATCGGTCCGTCTTAGCCCCGGACGATCAAGTAAGCACACTGTCAAAGTAGAAAAGGAGAGATTGAACACACACAACTTTAGCGTGGAAAACCCCGGAAAGGGTAAAAAATCACGTGGTCGGGTCTGTGCCAGCCAAGATCCACTATTTGCCTCTGTTACAGTGCTCTTGTAGAGAGAAAGCAAGGGCGACAGGCCGCGCCTCGTTACAAATATTGGAGGGTTGAGAGAGTTCTCCTCGGGTGACAGGTCACCGCTTCGGAGTTTGCGCACTTTAACGTGCGTCTTTCTTGGGTGCTTGCACTTCTGGCTTGTGCGCCGCAGGATGCCTGCACTTTATCCCTCGGGCTAAGGAGGGTTGTCTTCACTGAAACTTTGCTCCCTTTCTCCTTCGGGCGGCCCTTAGAGTGGAACCTGCCAAGTTAGTGAGAGAAAGAGGAGGAGAGGAGGAGCGTAGAGAGAAAAGCTCTGAGGAGAAGCAAAAATGAAGAGAGAGAAAGCGAATGAGAGAATGAAGCCGGATCCCCTGAAATGAACTATCATGGGTGCTTATATAGAGTTTTCGAGGTGGTTAGGGTGGTTACGGTGGTTAATCGCCGATCAGAGGGCCGTGATCGCTTGTGTTCTGAGGGCCGTAGTGGCCTGCCACGATCAGACGGTGGAGAGAAGGCCGGCCCATGATGGTGGTCGGAGGAGACGCGTCGGCCGGCGGCCTCCCGAGGGAGGGGGCGGCCGACCACGAGGAGGCGGCCGGCCGCGAGGAGTCCGGCCCAAGGGGGCGGCCGTCCTCGGGCGGCCGGCCGCACGGAGGGGGCCGGCCGGGGCCGCCGACCGCAAGGGGGCGGCCGGCCTCGGGTGACCGGCCGCAGCCGCCGGCCGTACGGGGGCGGCCGGCCGCGGGAGGCGGCCGGCCGCGGCCGCCGGCTGTAAGGGGGGTGGCGACCGGCCATGGGTGGCCGGCCGCCTGTAAAGGCGGCGTCGGCGGTTGCGATTTGCCGCGCGGTGGTTACGCGATCCGGTGTGCGGGAGTTACGATCCGGTGTGCGGGAGTTACGATCCGGTGTGCGGGAGTTACGATCTGGTGTGCGGGAGTTAACATAATTTTCAATAAATTAGGGGGTACCCATCACTTATCATATAAACGTAAACGACGTCCGGTATACACATATAATTTGAACCCAATAACACGCATGGATGGCATGACTTTAAATGGAGCTTCATATATTGGAAATAAAAAAAAATAACTCCCATGATGGATACCGATAGGAATTTACACTTGATTAAGTTTTGTTTTGTGCAAGAAAGAGTAAGAATGCGCAGGGATGGTAAGGAATGGAGTACAAAGCAGTTTTGGGTAGTTTTTATTATTTTGAAATATTACAGAACATACATTTAAATATATATGCTTTCATGCACTTCACACCACACATTACTAATTACTAATTATTGTTCACACATCACACCTATTTTAAAATAAAACAACTCTTAATAAACAAACACATACGCTGCTTTTCTTATTTTCGGTCTCTTCATTCTTGCGGGTTTTGATTAGGCTTCTCCAACAGCTACAACTTTTCATTATTTATTTGTGTGAATAGGGGCATGAGATTAGACTCTCTTAAGGCTCCGTTTGGCACGGTGGTGTCGGTCATGATCATGGGGGTTATATTGTCATTCGCTAACGGCCGTCTAAAGAACTTCATCCGTTTTTATGTTCAAAAGGATGATGTTTGTTAGGTGATTCTTAATGAATGATGGTTTAACCCATACGCTTGCGACCACCACCACAATTCCAAAGGGAGCGTAGTCTTGGAGCCCATATTTAGGCAATGACTCTGAAGTTCCAAGACAATAAACCAGGTGTATCCGAGACTAGAAGCACTCTCGGCTGAAACAGCCCGAATATTGTATTCTCCCGTTTTGTGACCGCGATATTGAGGAAGTAAATTTTGCCGCCCATCTCAGGCCACCACGTGGCGCTCCGCACCGAAGAGAATACCATATTGTCCGATGCCGGCACCACCATTCCCGAGCTCTGAAGCATGCGGTCGGCGTATTCTTGGTTTGCTTTATTCACCGCGAACTTGGCGAGTTGTTGCATTTCCTTGCTATTCGTCGCATCTGGAACCACCTGGCCGAGCATCCTTCTGGCAGTTTTGGAATCTACAGCGTTAGCAGTGAGGAAGAGCGCGAGGGAGGCCAGGAAGAAGAAGAAGAAGAAGAGAAATTTGGGGAATGCCATGGCGGGTGTAGACCTGCACAATCCTAAAATTGGAAGCCTCTTAAATAAGTTTTTTCTGGAGCTAGAATGATCGGTAATAAATTTTAATTGTGTGTGTGCTTGGTCTTCTTCTTCTTAAGCATATCCTTAGGTGTGTGTAGTAAAGTTGGCAACAGCATATAGCTAGATAGTGAGTTAAAATGACAACTAAATTTCAAAACGGAGATAATGAATGAACATGTATTCTATATTCAACATTTGTGCATCTGCATGTGAAAGAAAGAAGGTAATGAATATCAGAAAGCATGTAGAACTTTTTTGCAGGAGATAGACGTCTTAATTAAATATAAAAACAAATATTAACTTGTCCATGGTGCAAACTTTTCTTTTCTTTCTGTTTTGTTTTGCAAATTACTAATTAATTTCCATGATGGAAATTGATGGGTACCGTTTATTTATTGGAAATTTAGGCGCAGTTAGGGGGGACTTATTTTCACCGGTCAAGAAGTTATGATCGCACGAACCGGAACTTAAGAGAGTTTCTCGGTTATGAGAAATGCTTGTAGTGGTAAAAGTGGCAACCGTCCATAACTAATCCCCAAAAATCGCCTGCGATCCCAAGCAAATGATGTCACACAAGCTACCATGCGCACTACCACGTGCGGTACGTAGCGCGTGTCATTGAAACCTGCACACAATAGCCGCACAACGTGGCCACGGGCGCACAAGGGCCACCCAATCCTTGTCTGCGCGGCCTGGGCCTCGCCCCGGCCTACGCACCTCCCTTTGCCTCGCGACTACGCGCTAATAACACTTGGGACACATTTGCGCTCACTAAGCGCTCAAAACGCGTCCAAGTGCACATTACATTTTTTCCCCTTATCCCCAGGCGTCTGCAAGAATTGCAGGACAGTTCGCATTTTGCAGTTCGCATTTCGCAGTTCAGAACTCGCAGTTTGTTACCGTCACTGCCATCAATCCTGCTTGAACTGTCTGGGGGAAAAATCATCATATATGCAAAAAAGGCAATCTGTATGTTCCGGATCGAGGAATGTGATTCTCCGTCCGCAGTGGCGGATCCAAAAAATTAATAATGGTGGTGCACAAATTGATAATGGGGGTGCACACAAATTTTTTTGAATGTGTCACTGAGTTCTAAAATTTTAACATGGGAGGCCAGACATCAACTTTATTCACAAAAAAAAAATTTTGAACGTTTCAATTTTATCAGAGCTATTTCTCCCTCATCTGGGCACTGTTTTTGACGTATAAGTAGTCAAAATTCATTGCCTCGACGAGAGGAATCTAATTACACTAATCATTTTGAAAAATAATGGGGGTGCCAGTGTCCCTCGGGCCCCCCTCTGGATCCGCCCCTGCCCGTCCGGTAGTTATGGAGGTTACAAACCGGACCACCCCTGCCAAAATCTACAAGGACCTCCGAGTCTTTATTTTAGGGCACCTGGCATTCAGCACCCGCAACAGCTCTTGGAAGCTCCCCTTGAAGATTTTCATCGACCTTTTAAGATCTGATCCCTCCTCTTCAAAGTTCTCCTTCGAATGTGACTTGCAGATCTTTTTCGGCCTTCGAAGATCTCCTCCCCCTTGAAGCTCTTCATCAAGGACAACATGAAGTTCTCTCACTCACATTCCGTTAAACCCGTTGTACTGAGCGGTGATCTGTCACCCTCGAGAACTCAAAAACTTGTAACATTCAAAAAATTAGTGGAATTTGATCGGCACCGAACTGACCACGTGGTTTTTACTCTTTTCGAGTTTTTTTTCATGTTAAAAAGGTCTCCTTGTCAGTTGTTCCAATTTTCAGTGACTGTTTATGCACTCAACCCGCTCCTGAGCTAAGACGATTCACTTTGATCAGTCTACGAGCGCTTTGAGTGCCCCGCAACAGAAATAAATAGCTTAAATTAGTTTTGAAGGTTCAACTTTATTAGGCAATGTTTACTCTCATAAAAATTAACTGTTGCTATAGAAAAATTGTCATTTAGCAACAAAAAAAAAAGATATGCCGGATAATTTTTACTAATTATCATCAAATTTAGGGCCTGTTTGGGAGGGCTTTTGAGCTCCTTTTCGTTTTCTGGAAAACGCTACCACACTTAAGAGACCGTTTGTATTGTTTATCGGTGGGAAAAGCTACCGCGAAAAACTCCATTTTCTCATCTTTTGGAAAAGTCACTTGTCACCTACTTTTCAACCTTTTTGAAAAACACTTTCTCATCCAAAAACACTTATCTCTTAAGAAAATCTACAACTTGATTTTTTTATTTTGGCGTGATTTTTTTTCGAGACGTAATTTTTTTGCCCGGGCGTGTTTTTTTTGCCCGGCGCAAATTTTTCCCTTGGGCGCGAATTTTTCTCTCGGGCGCGAATTTTTCTCCCGTACGTGAATTTTTCGATCGGTCGCGAATTTTTCGCCGGGACGCGAATTTTTGACCCGGGCGCGAATTTTTTGCCCAGACGCTAATTTTTCGCCCGGGCGCGAATTTTTTCGCCAGGGCGCGAATTTTTCGCCCGGTCGCGAATTTTTCGCCCGAGCTAGCATTTTTCGTCCGTGCTGGCATTTTTCGCCCAAACTGGCATTTTTCGTCGGGGCGTGGGGTTTTTCGCCCGGGTGAGTTTTTTTCGTCCAAGTGCGGTTATTTTTCGCCTGAGCGTGTTTTTTTCGCCCGGGCCGATTTTTCGTTTGCACGTGATTTTTTCGCCTGAATGCGTTTTTTTCATCCGGGTGCGATTTTTTTGCCGGTGAACGATTTTATTTCACCCGTGCCGCTTTTTTTGCCTTACGTGATTTTTTTCGCCCGGACGCGCTTTTTTCACCCGGGCGTGATTTTTTTGCAGTGGCGCGATTTTTTCTCCCGGGCGCTATTTTTTTGCACCGACGCAATTTTTTTGCCCGCAGGCGTTTTTCGTCTGCGCACGTTTTTTTGCCTGCGGAAATTTTTTTCGCCCGGGCGCGATTTTTTCACCCGGGGGCGATTTTTTCGCTCGGGCGCGATTTTTTCGCCCAGACACGATTTTTTTTCCCGGGCGGGATTGTTTCCCGGGAGCGGTTTTCACCCGAGTACTATTTTTCCCACCCAGTCGAAAAATTCGTGTCCGTCCAAAAAATTCGCGCCCGTCCGAAAAATTTGCGCCCGTCCGAAAAATTTGCTGTCGTCCGAAAAATTCGTGCCTGTCCGGAAAATTCACGCCCGTTCGAAAAATTGGCACCCTACCGAAAAATTGGGGCCCGGACGAAAATATAGGGCCTGACCGAAAATTTTTTGCCCGGGCAAAAAACCGCGTCCGGGCGAAAAAACCGGGCCCCGACGAAAAAATTCGCTCTCGGGCGAAAAAACCTCTGATAGTTTAACTTTCAAGACAACCTAAACACCTAGAGGGGGGGTGAATAGGTTCTACTTGTTTATAAAAACTTTTAGGCAGAATTCAATTTAATGGCTAACACAATAATCACAGCAATCACAGAAAATAAAACATCACAGATTGCACAAAGTTTTATAGTGGTTCCCCAAGGTCTGGGTACATCCACTTTCCCCCTTCACCTATCTAGCAGTATGCTAGATTCGGCCAAACTTCCACTAGTCTCAGATCAACAGATCCTACAACTCAGAACCCAACTGGTTCCTACAACTCAGACACAACAGCCCTACCTCAGCCTTGCCCCAAGGCCTACAACTCAGAGAAGACCCTTCTCCTACACTCAGGCACACAGCCCTACCACTCAGAGTACAACACTCCTACACTCAGCCTTTATAACATAGGCTTACAACTCAGATCTGTGTAAACAGATCCTACAAAAATATAGAAAAGATTATTTAACTGTCTTGCCTAAAGAGAAAAAGCCAAGACAATTCTTGATCAGCTGATGAAATCAACTGTATCTGAGCTTTCTTCAAAGCTTCTTGAATATGAACTTAGCTGAGTTGATTTCCAAACAGCTTCTTGAGAATCCACTGGTGGTTTCTTTCTTCTTCTTCAAATTCTGGCTTGATCTCTCTCTATCCAGCACTTTGAATGATTCTTCTGAATTCTGATTAGAACTCTTCTTTGATCTATCCTTAGATAGTCTTCTTAGATCTTCTAGAGAAGATCTTCTTAAGTGCCTAGCACTTTCTTGAAATGAATTGGATTGTAATCCTTCTCTACTTTTTGATTCTCAACAATGTATTTCAAAAGGTTACTTTCTCCTTCTGAATCTGTCTATTTATAGACTTCCTTCATGGTAACCGGCTGATCCGGTTTCTAACCGTTTTCTGACAAGTCTGACAGTTTCAGTTAACCTGTGACAACCCACAGCTGTCAAGTCTTCAAACAAGTCCTGTGCCTTAGTCTTGAACCACAAGTTGTCGAGACAGTCTGTCAGAAAGTGTCGAGACCATCTGTCTATCTGTGTCGACACAATTGACTTTGGTGTCGACACAGTCTTCAGTGATGTCGACTAAGTTGCCTTTGAGTCGACACAGCTTCTTCTGAAAATAACTTGTTCTTGACCCTTCAGTGTGTCGACACAAGTCCTGTGTGTCGACACAGTTGTTGTAGAATCATAACTTAGTAAGTGTCGACTTAGCCTTCAGGTGTCGACACAGTCTTCTTTTAACTCTGCTGTAATGTGTCGACTTAATCACAATGTGTCGACACATCCTGCTGGTGTAGACAAACTTGAGGTCGACTATATTCTTCTGTGTCGACACATACTGCTGGTGTCGACAAACTTGAGGTCGACTATATCCTTTTGTGTCGACACATTTTCCCAATGTTGAGGTCGACGCTTTTCTTCTGTGTCGACACAAATTCCCAGTGTTGTGTCGACTTACTTCTTCTGTGTCGACACACTTTCCCAGTATCATTGTAGACTAACTGCTATGTGTCGACATACTTCCTCTGTGTCGACACTTTTTCCCAGTGTAGTTGTAGACTAACTGCTATGTGTCGACACTGCTTCCCAGTGTTGATGTCGACTAATTTCTTCTATGTGTCGACACATCCTTCTCTGTGTCGACACTTGGACTTAGAATTTTTTCTGCATACTTTATCAATTCTTCACCTGCACATGTCAACTCAAAAACAACATCAAATACACCTTGATGTATATCATTGAGCTAGGTTGGGCTTCTTCAAATCAGGTACATATTTTCCAATGTACCCAACAATCTCCCCCTATTTGGAGAAGTCATAACCCTTATAGCCAATGATATACACCATTTATAAACAGTACTAAATTGATGATATGTGACATAACAGGAATACTTAATATAAACAAAACATAAAAAAAAAACAATCCATCACAGAATGAACATTATAATATGCCAATCAACATTTTGTTTATAACTGGGTAATGTTTGATTACATTGTTTTACATTTGATGATCACATCACAACATTACAAAAACACTATGAAGAAACTAAAAACATAATCAGGATTGATCAGGCTCTCTTATGTTAATCCCTTTGCCAGATTGAATTGTAGCTGTCACAGGAGCTTCTGATTCTTCAGCTATCTTCTTTCCTTTTTGATCAGCTTTCTTCTGAGCTTCTTCCTTGATCCTTTGCCTTTCAAAATAGTGAAAAGGCTTTGGGAAGTACTTACTTGGCTCCTTAGCATCTGGTGGCAGCCTTCCCAGCTTAGCTTTCCTTCTGAATTGTACTATTGCTTCCTGTCTTGCCTCATACTTCTGCCATTCTATCTCATTGTACCACTTCCCTCTCTCATGAACTTTGTCTTGTACAGCTTTCCATGCAGTGAGTATTATGTTCCTTGAAGTAAGACTCCACTGCTCATAATCTGGCTTGAGTGCAGCCTGCTCTCTGAATCTCTTCTTTGCTAATAGAGCATCTTGCTGTTCTTTCAGAGTAGCCTCTGGCTTATCAACCTTCCCAATGACAATATTAGTAACCTCCTTTGGAGGACTATACATGCCTTGAACCTGCTGATCAATCATGTCAAAATCTGGAGGGGGGTAAATGACTTGGGCAATCTCAGGTTGATTGCCTTCAAGTAGATTTGATTGTATTCCTGACTCAGCCACCATAGCATCATCACACAATGGGGGATATCCCAATGTGGCTCGGATACTATTGGTCACCCATTTGCAGTGCTCTGAGCCTGCATGAATTAGCATCCTCTCCCCCTTTATGGTTTCTCTAGATACATGATCTCTTAGATTTTCCTTTTGAAATCTGATTTGGCCATCCAGATAATTCACACCCTCTTTAAAAAATGGTTTTAATCTTTGAAGCTTTTCAGATATTTCTTTTTGAGAGGTAGTGATTGCAGTCTTAACAGCAGCAATGGCAGCTTGAAAATTCTTATCAAATTCTTCCCTTTCTTTTGTTTTATCTGCAGGCAGACCTGGAACAATCTTTTACAATTCCTCTATTATCTTATGATGAGATTCAGTTAAATTATCATTCATTCTTAACTGATTTTCCAAGACATAGCTTTGCTTTAAAGCAATGTCATCCACTTTAGGGATGATAGTCTGTTGTTGTTTTGCCAGATACACCACAGCATTACCACCCTTATGGAAGCAATCTGTCATTTCTTTCTTATGCATGTTGACTTGAAACTGGATGGACTTTATATCCTGAGCTAAGTCAAACTGAAGTGACTTGCTATTTTCATCAACATACTTTTCCAGAGCCATCCTTTGTTCATCCAATTTTACCTGTAGATCTACCATAAACCTGTTATAATCAAAGGCAGGAGATACTTGTGGAGGTGTTGTCTGTAAAGCCTGCTTATAATTCTTGCTTCTTCTCTTAAATACAACAAGTTTTCTTTTCTTTGCCATCCTGGCTTCTTCAGTTTCAATATCAGATGAAGTATCTAGGTGAATTTTTTCTTGAGGAGGATGAAGTGTATCTGTCCCAGTGACCTGTTGCTCAGTCTCAACATCCACTGGCTCCCCCTCAACTTGTGGCTCAACTTCAGCTTCCTGATCAATGTCCATACCTATGTACTTCTCAATTTCTGGTTCTCCTCCTACTTTATCTATAGTAGTATCAGCATCAGGGAATAACTCCTCCAGAGTAAATTCCAGTTGAGCTGTAACTTCAGCAGCAGTTAAATCTTGAGATAAGTCTAAATGTGCTTCCTCTTGCACTTATACTGACAACAGCTCCCCCTGAACCTGTGCAGTAATAAGAATATGAGCAATGTCTTTTATAGTAAAACACATTAGCTCCCCCTACACTTGTACCTGATCAGGAGTGGATACATTTTGAGCTGGAGAGTGAACTGGCTCCCCCTGTATCTGTGCAGGTGTTGACACTTGCTGTAGTATAGTTGAGTCAGGCTGTTCTTCAACCTGTGTCCTGAGTGGGTCTTCTTGTTGTTGTTCAGTTTCTTGAGTTTGAGAAGGGGATTTCACAGGGGTGTCTGGCCTGCTCTCTTCAGGCACATCCTTGGACAGCACCCTATCCCACCTAGAGAACAGTCTCATATCCATCCTTCTCATATGATTGATCTTAGTCCCTGGCAGTTGCTGCATCACTTCAGGGATCACTCCAATGAGATATAAGCTCATGATTCTAGCCATATTGGGCTTCTTGATTCCTTCTTTGATCTTGTCAAAGAGTACTCCTGACCAATCAGTAGGAATTGTAAAAACAATCCTGGTCATAAGGCTGAACATATAGGCAGAAATCCTATCATGTCCACCTGTCTTGCAGAGGATTACTTTCCCAACAACTTCAGACAAGAATTTCCCTTGTTGATTCATACCCTTCCTGTTGAATGCAGCTCCAATCTTCATACTCGAGTCCAGTCCACACCATTGAAGGGCTTCCCTTGTCTTAGAACTAGGAACTTCCTCTTTATTCTCAACTACTTGTAATTGAAAGATTTTTCTTAAACTTCTTGGAGTAATCTTGACCTTAGTTCCTTGAACAATGGACTTAATCTTGAGGTCATCTGAGTGGACTGATGCAGAGATAAAGAACTCGTGCACCTCCTTCTTCCAGATTTTAGTTGGCTCTGAGATTAGAAATTCTAACCCTGACTCGGAGAGGAGGGTGATAACCCCTTGAACATCTGGCGGCGCATCTGCAAAGGCCTGGCGCACCAACTCATACCCCTCATTGACGTTGTCTTCCATCCTTGGCGCCATCGATACGTCGAGAAAGCTTGAGAGAAGAGAGAAAGTTTGACTGTCGACACAGGGTTTTTGTCTCGAAAACCTTGGAAGCGTGTCGACAGAAAGCGTTTTTCACCTATTTATACCTTCTGTTGAAAGAAGTTCAAAAGGCGCCAAACACAGACTAAATGTGTCGACACAGACGGAATGTGTCGACACAAACTTCTATTGTCTCGACATTACTTCAGCTTACTATGTGTCGACACCAATTTGTGGTTATGTCGACACCTTGGATACATAATAGATAGACAGAAATTCTGTGTCGACTCTAAGGATAAGTGTCGACACATATTCTGTAAGTGTCGACACCATTATCCTGGTTGAGTCGACATTACATTTCTGGTTAAGTCGACAATATAACTCTTAAGTGTCGACACATATTCTCTGTGTCGACACAATATTTCTGACTTGTCGACATTATTTTTCTGAGTCGACACATAATTACTGAATGTGTCGACACATTCTTACTTAGCCAATTTCTGTTGGTTCAACACCACTTGTAAGTGTTACTTCAATGTGTCCTTTTTAACACTTGATTATGTTGTTATTACTTTTACTTACTTACATACCTCTTTAATTGCATTGTTAATGATTTTGTTAATACATTAATCAATGGTTAACATACCTAATTCAATTTTGAATTTATTGAATTTGGTTTCATCTAAAGGCTTAGTAAATACATCTACTATTTGATAATCTGTTTTTACAAATTCCAATGAGATGTCTCCTTTTTCTACATGTTCTCTAAGAAAATGGTATTTGATTTCTATATGCTTAGTTCTACTATGAGAAACTGGATTATTAGCAATAGAAATAGCACTCTTAGAATCACATAAAAGAGGTGTTCTACTTACCTGAATACCATAATCCTTAAGCTGATGCTGCATCCATAATAGCTGTGCACAGCAGCTTCCAGCAGCAACATACTCTGACTCAGATGTGGAAATTGCCACACTGGTCTGCTTCTTACTACTCCATGATATTAGTCTTCCTCCCAGAAATTGACAAGTACCTATAGTACTTTTCCTGTCCTCTCTACATCCTGTAAAATCTGCATCTGAATAGCCTGTTAGTAGAAAATCTCTATTCCTAGGGTACCAAAGACCTAGATTAGGAGTGCCCTTTAGATATCTCAGAATCCTTTTGACTGCAGTATAATGAGATTCTTTAGGGCAGGCTTGGTACCTAGCACAGACACATGTTGCACACATAATGTCTGGTCTACTAGCAGTGAGATATAGTAGAGACCCAACTATTCCTCTATACAATGATTCATCAACAGGTTTACCTGTCTCATCTTTGCATATAGGCATACTTATTCCCATAGGAGTTCTCATGGTGGAGGATGACTCCATACCATATTTCTTAATTAATTCTTTGGTGAACTTAGACTGGGATATGGACAATCCATCATCAGTCTGTCTTACTTGGAGTCCCAAGAAGAACTTAAGTTCTCCCATACTACTCATCTCAAACTTCCCTTGCATAAGTTTGGCAAACTTTTTACAAAGGTTGTTTTCAGTAGATCCAAAGATTATGTCATCAACATAAATCTGAACTAAGATGATCTTACCTTTTGATTCCCTAAGGAATAGAGTTTTGTCTATCTTTCCTCTTGAGAATTTATTCTCAATGAGGAAGGTAGACAGGGTTTCATACCAAGCCCTTGGAGCTTGTTTTAACCCATACAAAGCTTTCCTAAGCTTATACACAGAATCAGGTTTAAGAGGATCTACAAAACCTGATGGCTGCTCTACATATACTTCTTCTTTAAGGTCACCATTCAGAAATGCTGACTTCACATCCATCTGGTATACTTTGAAGTCTTGGTAGGCTGCATAGGCAAGGAACATTCTGATAGCCTCCAGCCTTGCTACTGGAGCAAAGGTTTGATCAAAGTCAATCTCTTCTTCCTGTCTGTATCCTTTTGCAACTAACCTTGCTTTATTCTTCACTATTATCCCACTTTCATCTAGCTTGTTCCTATAGATCCACTTGGTGCCAATTATGTTGTGGCCTCTTGGTTTAGGAACAAGCTCCCAGACTTTGCACCTTCTGAATTGATTCAGCTCCTCTTGCATAGCATCAATCCAGTGCTGGTCTTGGATAGCTTCTTCAAACTTCTTAGGTTCCATTTGAGACAAGAAACTTGAATGCAAAACTGTGCTTTGATTTCTGCTTCTAGTTTGCACTCCTTGTCTTGGATCACCAATTATCTGATCAGCAGGATGATCTCTTAGATATCTTATAGCTGGTGGAAGATTCCCTTCAGGTTGAGCATCTCCAGCTTCTTCATTCTGCTGAACCTCTTGGTTATCATCAGCTTCCATTATCTCTTGTACTCCCCCTATACAGCAGCCTTCATTTTCCAAAGCTCCATTTTCCTTTGAAGCTTCAGTAATGGAGAGCTTGTCCATCCTCTTGCTTATACCTGTTGAGTCATTTGATCTACAAAACAACTCACAATTGATTAATCTTGTTTCATCAAATACAACATGCACAGATTCTTCAACAACTTGAGTAGTTAAATTAAAGACTCTATAGGCCTTACTATTTGTGCTGTACCCAACAAATATCCCATCCTGGGATTTGGCAGCAAACTTAGTCAAATATGACTTGCCATTGTTAAGTATATAGCACTTGCAACCAAAGATCCTAAGATAGGATAGATTTGGTTTTCTGCCTTTCACAATCTCATAGGGAGTCTTTCTGTGGCATTTGGTGATAGAAGCCCTATTGATGACATGACAAGCAGTGTTAACTGCCCCAGCCCAAAAATATTCTGGGAGAGAGGTGTCACTCAATAGAGTTCTACCAGCTTCAATTAATGTTCTATTCTTTCTTTCAGCAATTCCATTTTGCTGAGGTGTTCTAGGTGAGGAGAACTCTTGAAAAATCCCAAAGTCTTTACACAAGTTTGTTATGCTTTCAGATTGAAACTCAGTACCATGGTCACTTCTGATTTTGACCACTGTACTATTCAGTTCATTCTGAATTTGCTTTACAAAATTAAGTAATACACTTGGGGTTTCAGATTTTTGTCTCAGAAAGAACACCCATGTAAATCTAGAATAGTCATCTACAACCACAAAAGTGTAGACCTTCCTACCTAGACTATGAACTGGCATAGGACCAAAAAGATCCATATGCAAGAGGTATAAGCACCTCACAGAATCCTTGTTTTCAAGGCTTTGAAATGAGGATTTTGTCTGCTTGCCCTTTTGACAAGCTGAGCATACCCCTTCCTTTATACACTTAACTTGAGGCTCATTCCTCACTAGTTCTTTACTAATGAGTTGGCCAATTGTCTTGTAGTTTAGATGAGCCAATCTCTTGTGCCACTTAACACAATGGGAAGCATTGTCATCAGCTACAAGACAAATGGGGGAAGCCTTATTTTCACATTCAAAATTAAGGCAATATACATTTCTCTTCCTATACCCAGTCAAAATGATCTCTTGATCACTTGACCTTTTGATATGACATCCATCATTACCAAATGAAATGTCATATCCTAGATCACTCAGCTGGCTTATGCTTATTAGATTATGTTTCAAACCTTTTACATAGGCCACTTGGGTGATAGTAATTAGGTTAGAAGAAATGTTACCAAACCCTTTGATGACTCCCTTCTCAGATCCACCAAAGATCACTTTAGGTCCATCTTTGACAGATGAATACTCCTTCAGCAGTCCCTTTATTCCAGTCATGTGCCTGGAACAACCACTATCCAAGTACCATATAGGGGCATGGTTACTTGGATTCACCTGCAATACAGAATTACTTACCCTTAGAACCCAAGTAAGTCTTGGGTCCTTGGTTCAGGTTAGCATTAATAAAGTTATCATAACCTCTTCTAACAGATAGACTCTTATTCTTTATAACACTTGTGTTATACCAGCAGTCTAATGCAAAATGGCCTCTCTTGCCACAGCACCAACATTCAAACTTATTGTATCTAGATCTAGATACATCCTTGTCAGAAGAATTTCTGTTCATTGCTGGTGCTGTTGCAACTTCACCTACTGATTTCTTAAAACCATGGGTTTATGACCATAGGTAGGCCTGCTTGCATTAACACCCTTGTTCTTCAGAACATTAGTCTTAATATGACCTTGAATGTCTTCATGATCATATTTGTTAGAAGGCACTTTCACCTTACTAAACTTTATGGGGACTGAAAGGTTTAGTGGCTGAACAGGAGCTTTGCCTTTCCTCTTGAATCTGCCAGCCCTGGAGTTACCTTTAAATCCTAATCCAGCCTTACCCTTTTGAGTGACAAATTCATCTATCAAGGGTAAGACAGATTTTGGCTTAGAGTAACTAGCCACTAAATCCCTTTCAATTTTAAGTCTGGCCTTCAGACTCTTCACTTGATCATTAGTATAATTAATTGTGCCCATCTGAATAATAGTTATATTCTTCAGCTTGGCAATTTCATTTAATTTTTGATCAAGGACTTTTTCTAACTCAGTTGTTGCAACCCTTAGTTCAGCAATTTCCTGAGCCTGAGTTTTAACCAGGTTCTTGCTTTTCTTAAGGGCCTGCAACAAGTCCCCATACTTGTCTATCAATTGATAGACATCTCCTTCAGATTCAGATGCATCTTCATCACTTGATGCAGATGTAGCTGATTCTTCACTTGTACTACAAACAGATGTACTGGAAGGACATTTTACCTCATTAGGACCAGACTGATTCTGGCATATGTCCTCTTCTGATCTTGTCATCAACCCCATGCATTGATGTTCATTGATGGAGTCTAGCAACTGCATAAACTCCTCTTCCTCAGATGCAGCATATAGTCCAATATATGCTTCAGCTTCAGATCCTGATTCTGAAGTTGACTAGTCTGACAGACTCTTATCTTTCTTTGCTACAAAGGATTTCTCCTTCTTGCCTTTGTGATAAGTCTTCTTCTTTTCTGAGGATTCCTTTCTCTTGTCAGGATAATCAGCCACTACATGTCCAGGCTTATTGCAATAATAACAGACAATCTTTGAAGTAGTGGCTCTACTGGGCTTTGATCTGCTCTTCTCATTCCTTGATGACCTTTTCTTCTTATAATAATCATCAACTTGCTGTGATGGGGAAGGCCTAGACTTCCACTGCTTCTTCTTCAAAAACCTCTGAAATTGTCTTGTGAATGCAGCAAAATCTGCATCTGAATCACAGCTTTCAGAATCCTTGTTTGAACTTTCAGAACTATCTTCTGTAACTTCCTTAGGAGGAGATGGTGATATCCTCCTATTCTTTCTAGTGGCTTCAGCATTGAATGCCACAGTCTTTTCTCTAAGCTCTCCTCTTGAGTTTCTTTCCTCCTCCTTCCTCACCATTAGTTGCATTTCATAGGATAGCAACTTTCCAAACAGGGTTGGAGGAGATATCTCTGCCAATTTAGCCACTTCTCTTATGGCACAGATCTTTGTATCCCAATCCTTTGATAAGGATCTTAAGAATTTGTCATTCAGTTCATAGGTACTGAAGACTCTTCCATAGGATATTAGCTCATTCACAATCCTATAGAATTTCTTATAGCACTCAGTTATGCTATCAGATTTTCCTTGTCTAAAGCTTTCATACTCCTGATTTAGCATAGACTTCCTGTCCAGCCTTACTTCTTCAGATCCCTCCATGTAGACAATCAATGTGTCCCACATCTCCTTGGAGGTCTTGCAGTGAATCAGATTCTGAAATGTTGAATCATCTATGACACTAACAATGATGTTCTGTGCCCTTTTGTCCATGGTTGCCAAGATGATTTCATCCTTGGTCATTTCTGAATAACTCTTTGGAGTTTGGATATTTGCATCAAGAACTGATACCTTCATTGGAATGAAGGGGCCTTCCTGTACTGTGATGTAAATTCTTGGGTCAGATGCTTCCATAAACAGTCTGACTCTTTCTTTCCAGATACCAAAGATTTCCTTCCTGCATATGGGTAATTTCATAGACCCTAGCTCCTTATGATTCTCTCCAGAACCCATCTTCTTGAATCTTGAATCTGCCTTTCAGATCTACCTCAGACTGTTAAGTCCTTTTTGAGGAACCTCCCTCTGATACCACTTGATAGTTTAACTTTCAAGACAACCTAAACACCTAGAGGGGGGGGGGGTGAATAGGTTCTACTTGTTTATAAAAACTTTTAGGCAGAATTCAATTTAATGGCTAACACAATAATCACAGCAATCACAGAAAATAAAACATCACAGATTGCACAAAGTTTTATAGTGGTTCCCCAAGGTCTGGGTACATCCACTTTCCCCCTTCACCTATCTAGCAGTATGCTAGATTCGGCCAAACTTCCACTAGTCTCAGATCAACAGATCCTACAACTCAGAACCCAACTGGTTCCTACAACTCAGGCACAACAGCCCTACCTCAGCCTTGCCCCAAGGCCTACAACTCCGAGAAGACCCTTCTCCTACACTCAGGCACACAGCCCTACCACTCAGAGTACAATACTCCTACACTCAGCCTTTATAACATAGGCTTACAACTCAGATCTGTGTAAACAGATCCTACAGAAATATAGAAAAGATTATTTAACTGTCTTGCCTAAATTGAGAGAGAAAAGGCCAAGACAATTCTTGATCAGCTGATGAAATCAACTATATCTGAGCTTTCTTCAAAGCTTCTTGAATATGAACTTAGCTGAGTTGATTTCCAAACAGTTTCTTGAGAATCCACTGGTGGTTTCTTTCTTCTTCTTCAAATTCTGGCTTGATCTCTCTCTATCCAGCACTTTGAATGATTCTTCTGAATTCTGATTAGAACTCTTCTTTGATCTATCCTTAGATAGTCTTCTTAGATCTTCCGGAGAAGATCTTCTTAAGTGCCTAGCACTTTCTTGAAATGAATTGGATTGTAATCCTTCTCTACTTTTTGATTCTCAACAATGTATTTCAAAAGGTTACTTTCTCCTTCTGAATCTGTCTATTTATAGACTTCCTTCATGGTAACCGGCTGATCCGGTTTCTAACCGTTTTCTGACAAGTCTGACAGTTTCAGTTAACCGGTGGCAACCCACAGCTGTCAAGTCTTCAAACAAGTCCTGTGCCTTAGTCTTGAACCACAAGTTGTCGAGACAGTCTGTCAGAAAGTGTCGAGACCATCTGTCTATCTGTGTCGACACAATTGACTTTGGTGTCGACACAGTCTTCAGTGATGTCGACTAAGTTGCCTTTGAGTCGACACAGCTTCTTCTGAAAATAACTTGTTCTTGACCCTTCAGTGTGTCGACACAAGTCCTGTGTGTCGACACAGTTGTTGTAGAATCATAACTTAGTAAGTGTCGACTTAGCCTTCAAGTGTCGACACAGTCTTCTTTTAACTCTGCTGTAATGTGTCGACTTAATCACAATGTGTCGACACATCCTGCTGGTGTAGACAAACTTGAGGTCGACTATATTCTTCTGTGTCGACACATACTGCTGGTGTCGACAAACTTGAGGTCGACTATATCCTTTTGTGTCGACACATTTTCCCAATGTTGAGGTCGACGCTTTTCTTCTGTGTCGACACAAATTCCCAGTGTTGTGTCGACTTACTTCTTCTGTGTCGACACACTTTCCCAGTATCATTGTAGACTAACTGCTATGTGTCGACATACTTCCTCTGTGTCGACACTTTTTCCCAGTGTAGTTGTAGACTAACTGCTATGTGTCGACACTGCTTCCCAGTGTTGATGTCGACTAATTTCTTCTATGTGTCGACACATCCTTCTCTGTGTCGACACTTGGACTTAGAATTTTTTCTGCATACTTTATCAATTCTTCACCTGCACATGTCAACTCAAAAACAACATCAAATACACCTTGATGTATATCATTGAGCTAGGTTGGGCTTCTTCAAATCAGGTACACATTTTCCAATGTACCCAACAACCTCCCCCGGCGAAATAATTGTGTCTTTCCCCGGACGCACATTTTTAATAAAAAAAGTTACCGCAACGGAGATTTGTCAAACGGTTTATAAAGTGCTTCTCCTTTTTGAAAAGTTTTGCAAAAGAAGTTCACCAAACAGTTCTCCTTTTCTAATAGACATTTTTCAAAAGCTACTTTTCTTACCATCTTTTTGCTACCACTCCTTCTCCTTTCTGAAAAGCCTTCCCAAACAGGCCCTTAATTGGGTAAAGATTTTTTTTACTTTACGTATAAAAATGTACAACACCATTCAAGTTTTTATCCCACTATAAGGAGATTGGCTACATACAAATAAAATATAAATAATTTTTTTTGTTACAATCATTGTAATAATTTTTTTATTGTAAAATACTTCGTTGGTAAAATAGCAAGGAAAATTTATGTTGCAATTTTTTTTTGCCAAAATGACAACTGTTTTAATTAGCAAAATAAGTAAGATGGGATAAAACTATTTTCTTCCAAAATTATTTATATTTCTTTCTTCAAAAAAAAAACAAAAAAATTATTCTTCTATATCCCTCTCATAAAATAGAATTATTGTTTATATATATTATAATTTACCATAAATTATTTATATTCCACTAAATAATAAATAATTTATTTAATTTTTTAATAGTTTTATAAATTATTTAAACATTTAAATATATTTTTAAATTGCTAGTATAAAAGGAAATAATTTACCATATCTTTAGCATTTAATATAATTACATATATATTGTGTATAAAAATTCCGGAATCAAATCGGTAGGATTTCGCCCAAATTGCTCAAGCAATACAACCCGATAGAGCGAACCGTGCCAGCTCGGAGAGTCCAAAATCACCCTGAACGGGAGAGGTACAAAACAAAGCACATAAGGGCACCACGGACGGCCCGTGCGGCCAGGCGCACGCATGCACTGCCACTAGAGAAAGATGTCGACGAATATGTCAAATAAGTAACCCAAGGTATTCAACCACTATTCTATCTACTTTTGCTCTTGATAATGACAGAAATTTTTCATTAAAGTTCTCTGATTTAATCCAGGCGGAGTCATCAGAGTTGGGCGATGCAAAAATGAAATGAAGGATTTAAAATACAGAAAATAAATTGCACCACATATTAAAATGATAACATATATATTCATTTAATTATTTGATTTTAGGATCTTTTATTCTTGAATTTCTCAAGAAATATGTAACGAGGGATTATCATTGATAATAAATAATTATGTGATGATAGCATAGAGCAGGCGACTACATCCTCAAGGCTCCGTTTGGTCACATGGGGGCTAATTTTTAGGTCAGGACTCCTGACTTAAAGAAAGGTCAGGACAATCAATGAGGAGCTAGAAAATGCATGGGTCCCGCGCAAAAGTGTATGACACAAGTCACTAGTGTGTGGGCCCCACCTCCATTGCAAGCTCCTCATTGGTGGATGACCATGAGCATGATCAGGAGTCCTGACCTAAATATTGCTCACATGGGGGTTAAAATATCATTCGTTAATGCCCACGTACCTAATGAACTTCAATGAATGGCGATTTAATCTTTTGCGTTTGCAACCGCCACCACCATGCCAAGCAGGGCTGAAAACATTGAAGCGTGCAGACAACAATGGAGCAGTGTTGTATTATGAGAAAAAAACCTCTTATATAAGAAGGCTTGTAAAATCACAAATATTTTTTTAACTAATTTACAACTATTGTATTAAATAGAATTTTTGCAGACTAACTCGGCGTCCCGGTCGGACCGGAATAAACTGGACTTCATTTGCTCTCGGGACCGTCGAGCGCGGGCACACAGTCAATGAAAATTGAGAGTTGACACAAGAGGTTTTTACGTGGAAAAACCCCTCAACTGGGTAAAAAACCACGTGACTGGATCTGTGCTGGTCAAAGTCCACTATCAGTTTGCGGTTACAATATGTTTGGAGAATCGAGTGCGACAAGCCGCTCCTCGTTACAACTTGGTGGTGAGAGAGAATTCCTGACTCGCAACGGGCAACAGGCTGTGCCGAGAGAATGCAGGATGATGCTTGGCGGCTGGCGTGCCTGAGTGCTGGTGATGGTCGTTTTCTTCCTTTCTATGCACACGTGGGGACTTGGGCGTTCCTCTGGCTCGTAGGTGGCTTGAAGATGACCCGAGGGAGGAGTTCAGCAGAGCTCTGGCTTGAGGAAGAAGAAGACTCCGGAGCAAAAAGGTGAGAAGTGAGGAGGCTTGTGGCTCCTTTTATAGCCTCCAGAAGGTGGTTATGGTGGGCCCCCATGATTTCTCATATTGTGATGGAGATCATGGGGAGTGGGTTGTCCGGTCAAACTCATGATCTCCACAATAGGAGAAATCATGGGGGAAGTGGTTGAATGCACCCCCCAAAGCTTTAAATAAAGCTTCATCCTCATCAATTGCCCCCCAAATCCTTTGTTGTCGGAGGTTGGCACAAGCGAGAGAATAAGGATTTTCCCTCATTCTCTTAGACCATGACGACGACCAGCGAAAGTCCAGAAACATCAGAGAGCGGCGCCCGACAAACCTAGGTAATGATATGTTAAAAGATTTCGGAGGGAGCGAAGAGACGGCGAGAGGGAGCGCCAGCGTGTCAAAAAATGGGGTTCCCGGTGCTCCCATGGTTGGGCGGCGTGGCGACGGCCAACGAGCGGGCATGCGAGGAGGCGTGCGGACATGCGAGGAGGCACACACGCACGCGAGGAGGCACGCGAGCACGCGAGGAGGCACGCGGGTACGCGGGGAGGATCGCGCGCAACAGGCCGCGCGCGCGTGAACGTATGCGTACGCGCACAGTGCGCGCTTTGGTGCGCGCACGCTCGGGTCGCGTTCGAGTGCGCGCGCGCACCCGGGGCGCGCTCGGTGCACGCGCTCTCGGGGCGCGCTCGGTGCACGCGCACCCGGGCGTGTGCGCTCAGTGCGCGCGCGCCGTGCGCCAGGTGCGCGTGCGCGCTAATGCGCGGGGGCGCCCCTTAGCTTTCTTTGTGGGTGCATGTGTTGGTGCGCTTGTTCATGCATGCTTTTCATTCTACATCTGATTTTTCCTTTCTGGTGACAGGGCTCGAAGCATACTGCAAGACCACTGCGTCTGCGCTCCTCTCTTACTGAGGACCAAATCGTCATTTGGAGAGAAATTTGGGCTACCTGCCGATTTAGAGGTGAAAATTCCGTATGCCGAAGAGAGAGTGCAAAATCTCCCCGGAGGCTGGCTAACGGTCTGTGAGAGTACTTTGAGGTCTGGCTTCCGATTCCCTTCTCGCGAGGAAATGATCGAGATCTTGAAATTTTGCGTGGTGCCGATCTCCCAGTTTACCTCGTTGGGAGTAGTGCGCCTTATGGGCATGGTTGTTTTCTTCCGTGAGCATGGCAGGAGAATTTCTTTGGAGTGCTTCTGAGAGTTGTGCGATGTACGCTCCAATGGTGGGGAGCACGTTGAGATTCACAGTAATAAGAGTTGGCTCGATTAAACCGTCGTCACAGGAATACCCTTTTTGGATACATCAGGAACTCTTGGGGTTTACCGGAGGTGTGGAATTCGTTCCCTGATCGTTGTCGCCGCCAGAAGGTGAAGGAGCGGGAATTTTCCTCGATGTTGGGGTTTTGGAGCCTCGTGAATTGGCCAATCGCTTGTTCAGCAACTTCTCATTTGTGGAGGAGAAGCGCTTGTTGTAGTGCGACATTTATTTGGATTCTTCGCAGAGTGCCGAGTCCGAGCTCGGCGATCGCCGTGCCGAGTCCGAGCTCGGCGATAGTCAAGCCGAGCTCGCGATAGTCGAGCGCAGTCCGCCGAGTACGTGCCCGCCCAGGCGGCCTGCGACGGCGGGCCGGCGAGACCGGGGAGAATGAAATGGCTCCTCTGTCAGCCGGCCGGTACTCGCCCTCGCCCTCGCATGGTCCTCGCGCCCTTATTTATATATATATATTTTTCTTTTATTTGCTCTGAATGATCTGCTTGTAATAACTTGGAACAACTTTTCAACCACTTTGTATATGTAGATGCTTTTTCAATATTTTGGTGAGTCTTTTCGAATTCCCCCTTCGGGGGTCTGGCCGGCTCGCAGGACTTGCGAGGAGAGGGTGGCGAGGTGGCGTGGCGAGACGGACCGATCGGCCGACTCGCCCTCCCTCTCGCCCTTCTTTACCTTCTTCTATAAATAGACCTTCTCACCTACCCCCGAGGCACGCTTTTATTGCTTTCGAATCCTTGCTTCGTCTCTGTCTTCCCGAGCTCGCGATTTTCCTTTCCTCTGCGACCATGGTCAAGACCAATCCTGACGCGGACGGTCGGTCTAAGTGCGCCCAGCACTTCGTTGATCATTGCTTTTTCGAGGGGCACATTACAGAGGAGGAGCTCGTCGAGTTCACGGCGGCGTTCGTCCCCCCCGGCTTCCAGGCTCGCAGGCCCGCCGAGCATGAAGCCATCAATTCCTTCCCGGAGGGTGAGCTCGCCTTCCCCATCTCGCACTTCGAGGTGGGACTGCGCCTCCCCCTCTGGCCAGAAATCCGCCAGATCCTGAAGTACTACGGCGCGGTGCCCGCGCAGCTGAATTCCAACGCCATTCCTATGATGGTGGCGTTCGCCTGTTTCCTCCGTCGGGAGCGAATTGAGTTCAACCTCGCGGTGTTCCGTAAGTTGTTCTCTTACAAGGCTACCCCCGACGGGGTCGCCTACTTCGGCGGGTCCTTCATCAAGGTTCGCGAGCTAGCGAACAAGAATCACAATTGGATGACCCGGCTCGTCTTCATTAAGGGCGAGCTCGGCAACATCCCCTTTCGCCCCCTACAGAAGAGCGAGGACATATATCGTCCTCCTTCCCTGTCTGGTAGCGACGCCGACCTCCACAAGTTTTTTCTTCACAAGGACTTCGAGGTCGCCTTCCTCCGCCGCGGCCTTGATTCGCTTCAGCCCGTTCTCCCCGGCGAAGGTATATCTCGCTCAGCCCTCTTGCGAACTTTATCAAGGTGGATTTTTCCCTCTCTTTTTTTTTTGACTAAGTCTTTCTCTGCAGGGGAACGGGTTCTGCCGGAGCATCCGCCGTTCGCCGACTCGGGGATATTCTCAGATCCTCTGGAGCTGGCCCGGGCGGCGGCACTGGCTTGTCGCGAGGAGCAAGCGCGAGGCCAACTCCCCGGCAGGAAGCGCTTGGAGTCCGGGGGGTCAAGCTCGCGCCACGAGCCTTCGCTCCCCCAGAAGAAGAGGGCGAAGGTGGTCTCGCGCGGACGGCTGCGCCTTCCTACGTCGCCTACCAAGTTCATGAGCTCGCTGGAGGCTCTGTCCGACGAGCCGCCCTTGAGTCCGTTGAAAGAAGCCTCCTCCCCCCGAAAGGGGAAGAAGAAGAGCGGGCCGTCCTCCGATTCCACCGGGGAGGACACCCTCCGCGAGCCCAGTCTGCCGAAGGATCACCCCAACTTCGGCAAGGGGTGCAAGAGCAAAGATGCGGCTGGCGAGCCCATCTTGAAGTGGGACGAGGGGCTCACCGAGTTTCCGTTTCTACTCGCGCCCCCTCCTGGGGAGCCCGCCGGCCGCCTACCACCCACGCCTTCGGCTTCGGCCTCTACAGCCGCGACAGCGCCGAATCGTACAAGAAACTTACCCCCAGCCAGCTCGGCTACGAGGGGTTGCAGGCCCACCTGCGGGCCTTCGAGCTCCATCACATGATGGTCCGCCGCGGCTTCCAGCTCAGCAATGCCCTGCTGACTGCCGAGCAGGAGCGCGACCTGGCGAAGGAGAGCGCGGCTGACGCGGAAAGGCGGTTCGGCCTCGCCGATGCTCTACTCGCGAAGTCCGCCGGTGGCTTGGTAATCACTGGGTGCCTCTATTTACCTTGCTTAGGATTATTCCTGCGCGTGTTCTGAATTTCTGACCCTACAGGACGCCGAAGCCGCTGACGCGATGCGAGGCGAGATGGCTCGGTTGCAGGCTCAGCTCGCTGAGCGGGAAGCCCAGCTTGCCGAGCAGAAGATATACTCCCGCGAGCAGGAGGCTGTCGCCGCCCGGATGGTGGTGGAGGTGGAGGAATTGAAAGAGAAGAACAAGGGGCTCCTGGGAGAGGTCCTCCGCCAAGCCGACGCTCTCCTTCCCCCGGACGCCAGCGAGCCGGCCTTCCCCTTCAAGAGGCCCCGCGTGTTTGGCGAGTCTGATGTCGCGGAGCGGCTGCGAGTCAACTCCGTCGAGGCTGCCGAGTGTCTTCTACAAGCCATGAGGGGGACGGGGATTTTGGCGGAAGGCTGCGAGGAGGTCACCGTCCGGGAGCTCCTGCCAACCCTGTTCCCGCCCAGCCCGCTCAGCGAGAAGGAAGATAGCTTCGATTCGCTCTTTGCGGGGGTGGGGGAGAAGGACGCTCGGCTTGGTGGCGAGGAGGACCGCCACTCGAGGGGGGAGGGTGAGAGCTAACTTTTGTTTTCTTCTTTTTTTTTTGTATCCTGCCGAGGCGGGCCTTGTACACTTGTAATGATGAATCAAAGACATTTTGCACAATTTTACTATCTTCTTTTAAGCTCACTTGCGATATTATACCCGCGTGCTCGGTAGAGCGACCTCGCCCGTAGAATGTATTGAGTTAGGACCAGCCCCCGCGATGCTCGCGGCGGATCCCTAGGACACGTGCTCGCGCCATATCCTACTCGCGCCACGCCTTTCCCCGCCATGTCTCACCTTAGTTTTTCGACAATTCAGACAAGTGAAAATATGTTTGGGTCAAGATGTTGCCGGCATCCGCCTTAGACATCAGGGCGTGTATTTCGCCGAGTTAACTGGAGCGAGGCTAGGCTCGCTGGAGAGAAAAAGGGGGGGGGGTAGGATATTCCGAGCTCGTCGTCTTGACTAGCGAGCTCGCACCCTGGTGTCTTCCTCGGGCCAACTCCCAGTCTCAACTCCAGGGTCGTAGCGACGTCCGTCGAGACTCGGCCGTGCCAGCTAGGCGGGGGCCTGGCAGGGGAGCGACGAGACCTAACCCCAGAGCAAGAAGACTTAGAAACTTTTGCCTCTCCCGGGTGCTACCACTGGGCCAGTCAGCTAGGTGAGAGCCTGAGGGCGGGTGTTGAACATCCTCCGGGCTCAGCCCCAGGGTCATAGCGATGTCCATCGAGACTCGGCCGTGCCAGCTAGGCGGGAGCCTGGCAGGGGAGTGACGAGACCTAACCCCAGAGCGAGAAGACTTAGAAACTTTTGCCTCTCCCGGGTGCTACCACCGGTCAGTCAGCTAGGTGAGAGCCTGAGGGCGGGTGTTGAACATCCTCCGGGATCAGCCCCAGGGTCATAGCAATGTCCATCGAGACTCGGCCGTGCCAGCTAGGCAGGAGCCTGGCAGGGGAGTGACGAGACCTAACCCCAGAGCGAGAAGACTTAGAAACTTTTGCCTCTCCCGGGTGCTACCACCGGGCCAGTCAGCTAGGTGAGAGCCTGAGGGCGGGTGTTGAACATCCTCCGGGCTCAGCCCCAGGGTCATAGCGATGTCCATCGAGACTCGGCCGTGCCAGCTAGGCGGGAGCCTGGCAGGGGAGTGACGAGACCTAACCCCAGAGCGAGAAGACTTAGAAACTTTTGCCTCTCCCGGGTGCTACCATCGGGCCAGTCAGCTAGGTGAGAGCCTGAGGGCGGGTGTTGAACATCCTCCGGGCTCAGCCCCAGGGTCATAGCGATGTCCATCGAGACTCGGCCGTGCCAGCTAGGCGGGAGCTTGGCAGGGGAGTGACGAGACCTAACCCCAGAGCGAGAAGACTTAGAAACTTTTGCCTCTCCCAGGTGCTACCACCGGGCCAGTCAGCTAGGTGAGAGCCTGAGGGCGGGTGTTGAACATCCTCCGGGCTCAACCCCAGGGTCATAGCGATGTCCATCGAGACTCGGCCGTGCCAGCTAGGCGGGAGCCTTGCAGGGGAGTGACGAGACCTAACCCCAGAGCGAGAAGACTTAGAAACTTTTGCCTCTCCCGGGTGCTACCACCGGGCCAGTCAGCTAGGTGAGAGCCTGAGGGCGGGTGTTGAACATCCTCCGGGCTCAGCCCTAGGGTCATAGCGATGTTCATCGAGACTCGGCCGTGCCAGCTAGGCGGGAGCCTGGCAGGGGAGTGACGAGACCTAACCCCAGAGCGAGAAGACTTAGAAACTGTTGAAGTTGAGACCGGGCGGTCTGTCGGTCTGGCTTGGCGGGTTATTGACCAGGCGGTCTGGCGGTTTGCCTTCAGCGGGTTGGTTGCTGTGTTGAGGTCTGAGGTCCAAGCAGTCTAGCGGTCTGTTACTGGCGACCAGGAGACCGGGCGGTCTAACGGTCTCTCTTGGCGGCTTGTCTCTCTCTCTGGCAGTGGCCGAGCGGTTAGCCCTTCTGTCTAACCGCGCGGCTTGTTTCGGTCTGTTGTTCTAGCCGCCCAGATTCTTTTGTATAGTTTTAGTCCCACATCTCTTATTTGTATTCTCTCTTCTCTCCTCCATTCTATATAAGGGAGGCCATACCTTTGTAATAGATACCTTTTTCTGATAATAAAATTTCAGTTATACCATTTCCGGCTTGTTTTAGTTCGCTTCTAACATGGTATTAGAGGGATCGATCCTTTCCTCCTGATTCTGTGCTTCTCTCTGTCCGCGCGGCTTGCTTCTCCGGCTTGCGCCCTGTCTGCGCGGTCTCCTTGTCGTTGCCCTCTGTGTGCGCGACCTGTTGCCTTGTTCACTGCGATCTGTCGCCTTGTTCGCCGCGACCTATCGCCGTGTGCCTTGCCTCCTCCTGTTTGCTCTTGCTCTGGTCGTCGCGACCTGTTGCCTAGTTCACCGCGACTTATTGTCGTGTGCCTTGCCCTCTCTCGTGCTTCTGTTCGAGCGGACTGTCTGCTTGCCGCTCGACTTCTTCCCCTTTGCTTGTTACTGCAGCTTGGTCGTGGTCTCTCTAGCCGCTGGTGTCTGACATCCTGACCGCTGCAGTTCCTCTTCTGCCTATCCGCGCGGCTTGTTTTCTAACCGCGCGGCTTCCTGTTGGATTGTTCTTATGGCTCTTTCTGATGCTTCTACTGCCACCACTCCTGCTGCCACCTCTGTAGCCAATCCGGCTCCTCCTACTCCTTCCGGGAACCTTGGCACCGTTTCCAAGCTTGTCGGCTCCAACTACCCGGATTGGAGCGTCTCTTTCACCTTTCTCCTTCGCTCGCAACGCAAACGCCACCATCTCGTTGATGACCCTCCTCCTACCACTTCCCCTCTCTTTGATGACTGGGATGCGAGTGACGCTCTTGTGCGTACTTGGCTCGCCAACAGTCTATCCGATGAATGCCTTCCCGTCATCCGTCATGATGAGACGGTGAAGGCCGCTTGGCTTCATCTTGCTGCTTTGTATTCCAAAGGGGCTCAGACGTCCCGCATCTATACGTTGTATGCGGACCTCTTTGCCCGGCCTACCTTGTCTCCTGCTGCTGCCTACCAACAAGTTCAAGCTCTTGGGGCTGAGATTCTTCAGAATCGCCCCTTTTCTGCGGATCTGGCTCAACAACACAAGCACTTCCAGGAGCTTCTGGTTGTGTGTTATCTGCTTCGTCTTCCTGACACTTATGACATGATCCGCCAACAAATTCTGGGTGAGGCGGAATCCCCTACCTTAGATGCCACCGCTGCTCGCATCGCCGCTGTCACCTCTCTCCTTCAGCGCCCGCTTCTACCCGCTCCTTCTCCTCCGGATAACTATGCTCATCAAACTCAGCGGAGTGGCTCTGGTAGCCGCAGTCATCAGTCTGGCGGACGTCCTTCTTCCCGCTATCTCTGCTCTCACTGCGGCCGCACCGGACACACTCTTGACCGCTGCTGGACAAAATATCCCCATCTTCGCCCCTCGGGTGACTCTTCCGCCTCTTCTTCCAAACCGTCTGCTTCCGTGGTCACATCATCAGGTAGTGCCCATGTAGTCACTCAAGGTAAATGGCTTATCGACTCCGGTGCTACTAATCATATGACGGGCAATCCTCAGTGCTTCTCTCTCCTCGAACAGCATGATCGGTTGCCCCCGGTCCTCATTGCAGACGGTTCTCCCTCCCCAGTTCATGGGTCGGGAGTGGTTCATGTACTACTCCGTCCCTTCGGCTAGAGGACACTCTCTATGTGCCCAAGTTTCCGTGCAATCTGTTGTCGGTTACTTCTTTGTGCAAGCAGCTTCAATGTTCTGTAACGTTTACTCCTTCTTCTTGCTCTTTTCAGGATCCGAGCTCCCAGCGGACGATTGCTACTGGGACTGAGAGCGGCGGCCTCTACTTCCTCGACAACGTTTCCGCGTTGTCCGCCTTCTCTTCTTCTTGTACGGATCTTCTCCAGTGGCATCTCCGTCTCGGTCATCCTCCACCACGGCTTCTGCATCAGCTTCTGCCCCACCTCCCTCCCTCCACTACTCCTCTCCACTGCGAAGCATGTCAACTTGGCAAGCATCATCGTTCCTCCTTCCCGCCGAAGCAAGGTCGGGCTCTACCCGTCCGTTTGATCTAGTCCACTCAGATATCTGGGGACCTGCTCCTACCCTTACTATTGGTCGGGGTAGTTCTTATTTTGTAACTTTTATTGATGATTTTTCTAGATGTACTTGGGTGTATCTCTTACGAGATCGCTCTGAACTTTTTAATGTATGGACCTCCTTTTATCATTTAATCAAAAATCAGTTTGGTGTTAGTGTTAAAACTTTTCGCTCTGATAATGCAAAAGAATACTTAAGTCATGTTTTTACCTCTTTCTGTGTACAACATGGCATTATTCATCAGACAAGTTGTGTCTATACGTCCCAACAAAATGGGGTGGCGGAACGCAAAAACCGTCACCTCCTCGATGTTGCTCGCACATTAATGACTCAAATGCATGTCCCTCGCTCATATTGGGGCTATGCTGTTCTTCTTGCTTGCTATCTCATCAATCGCATTCCCTCCTCCGTTCTCCAGGGAAAAACCCCTTTTTCCATCCTTTATCCTGGCAAGGAGCCTTTTCCTCTCCCTCTCCGAATCTTTGGGTGCACTGCTTTTGTGCATGTCCCATCTGCCACCCGTGATAAGCTCTCCCCTCGCTCCACCAAATGTGTTTTTCTGGGGTACTCGGTCACTCAAAAAGGCTACTGCTGCTTTGATCCTGTTCTTCGTAAACAATTTGTCTCCGCTGACGTTACCTTCTTCGAGAATGCCTCCTACTTCTCGGATGACTCCTCTTCTCTTCCTCCCACCTCGGATTCTCCTGTTATTCCGTTCGTTCCCTCGTCTCCTACTGCGATATCCGCTCCTCCTCCGTCTCCGCCCACTCCTCTCCCTCTGCCTCTCTCCGCCTCCATCTCCCTCATCTCCGCTGCCGTCGCTCTCTCCTCCCGGGCCAGCTCTCTCTGCCACGGATGCTCTGGATACCGAGGAGCACGCCGACCTGGATCTTCCTGTAGCTCTTCGCAAAGGGGTGCAGACGTGTACCCTACACCCCCTTGCTGCTGTTGTTTCATATGATCGTCTTACCCCTTCTCGCAGGGCCTTTGCACTGGCTATCTCTGCTACTTCCACACCTCGTTCCTACCAGGAGGCCCTGGCCATTCCTCACTAGAAGCTGGCCATGGATGAGGAAATGGCGACCCTCACAGAGCGGGGTACCTAGACTCTTGTCCCTCCTCCCCTTGATACAGATGTTGTTGGCTGTCGATGGGTCTTTGTAGTCAAGTTTGGCCCAGATGGCACTGTAAACCGTTACAAAGCTCGTCTGGTGGCTAAGGGCTTTACTCAAACCTATGGGGTGGATTACTTTGACACCTTCTCTCCCGTGGCTCGTCTCAGCACTATACGGGTCCTTCTCTCTGTGGCAGTCAACAAAGACTGGCCCCTTTCCCAGCTGGATATCAAGAATGCCTTCCTTTATGGTGATCTTCAGGAGGCCGTCTACATGGAGCAACCTCCAGGGTATGTTGCTCAGGGGGAGACACGAGTCTGCCGGCTACAGAAGGCAATCTATGGCCTCAAGCAGAGCCCTCGAGCTTGGTTTGACAAATTCAGCGGCATCATGGCGGCCGTTGGTTTTGCTCGCAGCGCTGCTGATCACTCTCTATTTATTCGCAAAACCTCTTCGGGACTGGTGGTTCTTGCAGTATATGTGGATAATATTCTTCTCACTGGTGATGACCAGGAAGGGGTAGCCTTGACAAAGCGGCATCTTCGCCAACATCTAGTCACGAAAGATATGGGTTCTCCGAAGTACTTTTTGGGGATCGAAATCTCTCGGAAGCCCAACTCTTTAGTCCTCTCTCAGCGTAAGTATGCTCTTGATATTTTAAAAGAAGCAGGATTGACTGGGCCAAACCTGCCCGATGTCCCATGGCTGTTGGAGAAGACAAAACCTGGACAGATGGTTCGCCTCTTCTTTCAGATGCTTCGCGGTACAGGCGTCTAGTTGGTAAGCTCATACACCTCACCGTGACTAGGCCCGACATCTCCTATGCTGTGGGCAAGGTGAGTCAATTCATGCAAGCTCCCAGGGAGTGCCATCTACAGTCCGCCTTGCGGATCTTGGAGTACGTCAAAGCAGCCCCTGGGAAAGGATTGCTCTTTCAGAAGAATGATCATCTAAGGGTTGAAGCTTACTCAGATGCGAGTTACGCTGATGACAAAGGGGACCGCAAGTCTACCTCCGGTTTCTGTACCTTTGTTGGGGGCAATCTGGTAAGTTGGAAGAGCAAGAAGCAATCTGTTGTCTCCAGGTCCAGTGCTGAAGCTGAGTATCGGAGTATGGCATCGACCACTTGCGAGCTAAAGTGGCTACGGGCTCTCATGTTGGATTTAGGAGAGGTCTACAACCATCCTCTACCTATGTTCTGTCACAACAAGGCTGCTATATATATCTCCAAAAATCCAGTCTTCCATGAGAGAACCAAACACATTGAGGTCGACTGTCATTTCATTCGTGAAGAGATTCTGAAGGAACAAATTTGCACTCCCTTCGTCACGTCTGAAAAAGAGCTGGCTGACATCTTCACCAAGCCAGTATCCGCCTCATTTCTTCATATATGTGACAAGCTGGGCATGATCGACATATATGCTCCAGCTTGAGGGGGAGTGTTGAAGTTGAGACCGGGCGTCTGTCGGTCTGGCTTGGCGGGTTATTAACCAGGCAGTCTGGCGGTTTGCCTTCAGCGGGTTGGTTGCTGTGTTGAGGTCTGAGGTCCAAGCGTCTAGCGGTCTGTTACTGGCGACCAGGAGACCGGGCGGTCTAACGGTCTCTCTTGGCGGCTTGTCTCTCTCTCTGGCAGTGGCCGAGCGGTTAGCCCTTCTGTCTAACCGCGCGGCTTATTCCGGTCTGTTGTTCTAGCCGCCCAGATTCTTTTGTATAGTTTTAGTCCCACATCTCTTATTTGTATTCTCTCTTCTCTCCTCCATTCTATATAAGGGAGGCCATACCTTTGTAATAGATACCTTTTTCTGATAATAAAATTTCAGTTATACCATTTCCGGCTTGTTTTAGTTCGCTTCTAACAGAAACTTTTGCCTCTCCCGGGTGCTACCACCGGGCCAGTCAGCTAGGTGAGAGCCTGAGGGCGGGTGTTGAACATCCTCCGGGCTCAGCCCCAGGGTCATAGCGATTTCCATCGAGACTCGGCCGTGCCAGCTAGGCGGGAGCCTGGCAGGGGAGTGACGAGACCTAACCCCAGAGTGAGAAGACTTAGAAACTTTTGCCTCTCCCGGGTGCTACCACCGGGCCAGTCAGCTAGGTGAGAGCCTGAGGGTGGGTGTTGAACATCCTCCGGGCTCAGCCCCAGGGTCATAGCGATGTCCATCGAGACTCGGCCGTGCCAGCTAGGCGGGAGCCTGGCAGGGGAGTGACGAGACCTAACCCCAGAGCGAGAAGACTTAGAAACTTTTGCCTCTCCCGGGTGCTACCACCGGGCCAGTCAGCTAGGTGAGAGCCTGAGGGCGGGTGTTGAACATCCTCCGGGCTCAGCCCCAGGGTCATAGCGATGTCCATCGAGACTCGGCCGTGCCAGCTAGGCGAGAGCCTGGTAGGGGAGTGACGAGACCTAACCCCAGAGCGAGAAGACTTAGAAATTTTTGCCCCTTGGGGGTTTAAGCTGCGAACCCCTTTACCCTCGCCATTTTGACAGAGCATAAAATATGACAATGAGATTTGTTTTCATTCTTAAGGCCAAGATATTTACAATATTTTCAAGGGTAGAAACGTTTCAGATCGTCGCCACTCCAAGTGTGGCTGAGGGTGTCCCCTCTTACATCTTGGAGGCGATACCCTCCCGATTTCAAGACCTCCTGCACAATGTAGGGGCCCTCCCAATTGGGGTGGAGTTTTCCCACAGCGCTGATCTCCCTGCCGCGTCCACTTTTTTCAAGACAAGGTCCCCCTCCACGAACTGCTTGACACGGACGTGTTTGTCGAAATACTTGGCCATCCTCCGCTTGGCCTCTTCCTGCCTGACGACGGACAAGTCGCGTAGTTCTTCCACCATATCAAGGGAGAGTCGAAGCTCCTCCTCATTCTCTGACCTCCATTCTTCCCTTCCGGCTCCTGCCTCGACGACCCGAGGCGTCTGGACCTCGAATTCGATAGGTAGAACGGCCTCGCAGCCGTGAGAGAGTTTGAAAGGTGTCTCCCCTGTGGCCGTATTGGGGGTGGTCCTCAAGGCCCAGAGGACTGATGGAAGCTGTTCCACCCAGCTCCCCCTCAAATTTTCCACTTTCTTCTTTAAGAGGTTCACGATGATTTTGTTGGCCGCTTCCACCTGCCCGTTGCTCCTGGGGTGATGGACAGAAGCAAACCGAAGGTCAATCCCTAGCTGTTCGCAGAAGCGAATGAACTCCGTGCTGGCGAACTGAGGTCCGTTGTCCGTGACGATAGCCTGTGGCAGCCCATGCCTGCAGATGATCTCTCCCCAGATAAAGTTCCTGACTACCTGAGAGGTTACCTTGGCTAGAGCCTTCACCTCCATCCACTTAGAAAAATAATCGATCATGACCAACAAAAACCTCCTCTGCCCGCTGGCCTGAGGGAAAGGTCCTACGAGGTCCAGCCCCCATATGGCGAAGGGCCATGGTGCCATGATGCTTCTTAACCTCTGAGCCGGCTGGAGCTGGAGCGGGGCATATAGTTGGCACTTATGACATTTTTTTGCGAATTCGGCTGCATCCTGACCGAGGGTGGGCCAGAAGTACCCTTGCCTGACGATTCTCCCTTCCAGGGTCCGACTCCCTGAATGACTTCCACATTCACCGGAGTGGACTTCCTCCAAAATTTTATGCACCTCTCTTTCGGCCACGCAACGGGCCAACATCCCTGAGAGGGTCTTGCGGTACAACTGTCCCTCACGTAGGAGGTAGTATGCCGCCTTGTGCTTGAGCCCTCTTTGGTCCATTCCCTCCGGGTATTCTCCGGTGGACAAGAAGGTGACGAAGGGATCCATCCATGAGGGGTGCTGTTCTACTTCCATTAGTTCCCCCTCCTCGATGGAAGGTCGGAAGAGGTCCATAATGGTGCCTCCCATCCGGGGCCGTGCTTTGCTAGTTGGTCGACTGGCTCGTTTTCCCCTCGCGGCACGTGCTTGATTGAGAAGGTCTGGAAGGTCCCAATGACTCCCCTTACCTTCATCAAATAGAGCTGCAGGGTGGGCTCCCTCGCCTCAAACTCCCCCTTGACCTGGGAAGCCACCACCATGGAGTCGGTGAGGACCTCCACGTCATGCACCCCCAAGTCTCTTGCCAGGCGCAGACCTGCGATTACGGCTTCGTATTCGGCTTGGTTGTTGGTGATAGGAAAGTGCACTACCACAGTCTGCTCGATATTTATCCCTTGGGGGCTTTCCAAGATGACCCCAACCCCTAAAGAATGCTTCCCCGAAGCACCGTCCACCCTGACTTTCCAGGGGAGAGGGCGAGTGAGTCTCTCCTCCGCCACCTCGACCACATACTCTGCCAGGAAGTCATCCATAGCTTGGGCCTTGATTGAGAGGCGGGGGACGAAGGAGATGTCGAACTCGCTCAGTTCCACTGACCATTTGGCCAACCTACCTGAATGCTCTACCCCCTTGAAGATGTTGCGCAGGGGGTGGTCGGTCACCACTCGAATTGAGTGTGCCTGGAAATAGGGCCGAAGCCTCCGGGCTGAGATGATTAAGGCGAAGGCCAGTTTTTCCAGGATGGGGTAACGGAGCTCGGCCCTCTTCAATATCCGACTCACATAATAGACGGGGAGTTGCCTCTTCCCTTCTTCCCGAACCAAAACCGAACTCAAGGCTTCAGCCCCGACCCCTAGATATAGGAATAAGTCTTCCCCCTCCTTGGGTCCTTGGAGCAGGGGGGCTTGAGTCAGCTGTTTCTTTAAAGCCTGGAATGCCTCTTCGCACTCCGAGGTCCATTCGAACTTTCGACCCCCTCTCAAGGTTTTGAAAAACGAGGAGCACCTCTCCCCGGCCCGGGAGAGGAATCTACTCAACCCTGCCAACTTCCCTGCCAGTTGCTGTACTTCCTTGGTATTTTGTGGCGACCTCAGTTCCAAGATTGCCCTCACCTTGTCTGGATTAGGTTCTACCCCAGCGGGGGTGAGAAGATGCCCTAGGAACTTTCCCTGGCTTGCCCCGAAGACACACTTCAAGGGGTTCAGCCTCATCTTAAACTTGCGGAGAGTGGCGAAAGTTTCTTCCAAGTCCTGGATGTGGGAGTCGACATCCAAGCTCTTGACCATGAGATCATCCACGTACACTTCGAGATTCCTCCCCTTCTGCTCTCGGAAGACCCTATCCATCATTTTTTGATAGGTGGCCCCCGCATTCTTTAGCCCGAAGGGCATCATTTTGTAACAATAACATCCGTCTCCCGTGATGAACGAGACGTCTTTGACGTCAGGGGGGTGCATCCTGATTTGGTGATAACCTGAAAAAGCATCCAGAAAACTCATTACAGGGAAACCGACGGCTGAGTCAACCAGCGCGTCGATCCGAGGCAAAGGATAACAATCTTTCGGGCATGATTTATTAAGAAGAGAAAAGTCGATACACATCCTCCACCGGCCGTCTCCTTTTTTAACCATTACAACGTTGGAGACCCAGCCGGGGTATTGGATTTCAGATATGAAGCCAGCCTCGAGGAGCTTGGCGACTTCCTCCCTGATTGGCTCGGCGAGCTTGTCCGTGATGGATCTTTTTTTCTGCTGGATGGGGGGAGCCTCCGGGTCCAGGTTGAGGCGATGGCAGGCCACGTCGGGGTCGATCCCCGGCATCTCCGCGGCGCTCCAAGCGAAGATGTCCACGTTCCTCTGGATGCACTCCAGCATCCTGCCTTGAGCTTCCGGGGTCAGGCCTCCGCTGACGCGTACCTTCTTCACCCTGCCTCCAGTGGTGAGGACCTCCATCTCCTCCACCTCTTCCGCTGCCTCCAGACGGGACTGCTCCTCCCATTCCTCGATACCTCCCCTTCCGGGGGCGAGGACCTCTTCCTCAGCCTCCTCGACGGCCATGGCCTCGGCCGACTCCCGAGTCTCTTCCGCGACCTCCTCCCGAGCGCGGCACTCCACCTCCATTTCTTTGTCAGCTCCCTGCTTCTCCTCCTCCAACCTCCGCCCCATCTCCTCGGCCCCCTCCAGCCAAGAGATGGAGTTTACCGCCGAGACGTAGCACTCCCTTGCCTCCTTAGGGTCTCCTCGGACTCGGATCTGGACCCCCTCGACGTTGAGCTTTAGACACTGGTGGAAGGACGAGGGGACGCAGCGGAAGGCGCTGATGAGGGGTCTCCCGAAGATGGCGCTGTAACTACTAGGAGCGTCCACGATGACAAACTTGCAGTTGCGTGACTGCCCCCCTAGAGTGACATGAAGTCCCACTCCTCCCTCGACTTCTTTCCTCTCCCCTGAAAAGCCGAACAGAGGCCCGTCCGAGGCTAACACCCTCCTGGCCTCTACCTTCATCGCATCGAAAGCCTTCTTGAAGATGACGTTGACCGAACTCCCATTGTCCACAAGGATTCGGGAGACAGTGAAATCCTCGATGGCTGTCTGGATAACCAGCGCATCGCAGAAGGGGTCCTCGTGACCCGGCAAGTCCTCTCTGGAGAAGGTGATTTTCTCCTCCGGGGGAGGGGATTGGGATGTGGAGCCAACGCTCCTCCGGTACATAGTGTGGAGGCTTGACTTACGGGAGGCCTCGATCCCGGCCCCCCCGTGGATCGCTCCGATCCTTCCTCGGGTGCCCACATCAACCCGGTCTTCACACCGATCCCCCTCCTCCCGAGGCCGGATCTCCTCTATCCGAACTTCCTGATGGTCTTGTTGTTGCTGTTCCCTTCTCCCTCTCATCTCGAGGAACTCTGGACACGTGGATGTGAGGTGCCCCTCTTCCTGATGAAAGTCACAATAGGGCAGGTCCACCCTGACCTCCCTCCTTCTCCTCGGCTATCCTCTCCTCCTCCCCCTCATGGAAATTGTCATTGCCTCCTCCTGGTCGGGGAGAGGGGGTCTCTGACCCTGCCTAACCCCCTGGGGGTTGTACTGCCCTCGGCCACCCTGGCGGTTATCTCCTCCCTGATAACCTCTTCGTGGTGCCTGGTCTTGCCACTCGGGCCTCCATCCCAAACGGTGGGTCTGCTCCGGACGCACCCACCTGGGTTGCGGCTGCTGCTGCGGCTGCTCCCTTTGCCGAGGTTCAGCCCTCCTCTCCTCCTGAATTCGGCCACCCCTTGGCCTTTCCTCTTCCACGGCCCACTTGGCTAACCTTCGCGCAAACTCTGGATGTGCTGCCTCCATTTCGGCCTCCCTGGCCGCCCTCTCCAGGAGTGCCTCAAAAGACACTGGAGGTGATCTCTTCAGTTCCATTGCGAAGAACCCGGATTGGAGACCCAGGGTGAAGGCCACCATCATGGTGTGCCCCGGCATCTCCTGAACTTGGGACAGTTCCTCTTGGAACCTGTCCAGATAGCTTCCCAGGGTCTCTCCCACCCTCTGCTTGATGCGGAACAAAGACTCTGCCTCCTTCTTCCTCTTCTTAGAAGTGGTGAATCTCAGCATGAAACCCCGTCGCAGATCCTCAAAGCAGTAAATGGACCCGGTCGGGAGCTGGTGGAACCACTCTCTCGCCTTTTCTCTGAGGGTGATGGCGAAGAGTCGGCACTTGAAGCCGTCTGACATCTGTCGAATGGAGGCCATGTCCTCGAACCACTGGATGTGGTGGACCGGGTCTCCTCTCCCGGAGTAGTAAGTCATCTCCGGCTCGCGAAACCCCTCGGGAACTGGGGCTGAAGAAACGAACTCGCTGAAGGGGCTCCCCCCCTCAGCCGGGCGAGACGGGAACTCCCTCCCTGCAGTCTCGCCGAAGTGGTACTCGGCGGCCGAGCCGGGGAACAGAACTCGCCCCTGGAACTCGCGCTCGCCTCTCTCGGCGGGTTCCTTCCCTGGTCGCCTGAGCGGCGCGTCGTCGCCGAGTGCGGGAGCGGCGACCACCGGGACTGCCGGTGTCGCACTCTCAGCTCGCATGCCGAGGGCGGTCCTGACGAGCCCGAGGATCTCCTCCCTAAGCTCCGCCGGCACACTCGCCGCTGGGGGTGGGGGAGGGGTGGCGAGTTGCCCCTGCCTGATCCTTGTCCTTCTTCTCCAGTCATCGAGCCTGCAGAAGGTTTTCTCTGCTAACCACTGTCCACGCTCACCGCACCAAAATGTTGAAACCGGAAAACCGATCTCTTGTGGAGTTCACCCTTGGGGAAGGGGTGGCCTCGCACCTACTTCACTCCTGCAGGAAAATGACAAAGAAAAGAGAAGAAACAAGGACTAGACCAAGGGCCCGGCGTGGAGGTCCCACCACACACCCGGAAGATCTTAGAGCGCTTCCCCTCCTTAGCCAAATGCCGGGCTAAGGTACCCCAGAAAGCGCTAGTAGGCCCGAGAATTAGTAAGCATGCCTTCTGAGGTACCCCTTGGGTCCTATTTATAGGAAAAGATGGCCTGCCAATATACAACCTTCACTGTTTTCGAGGACTGCAAGCAGACCAAAAAAGGGGCAACATAGTAAAAGTATGCCATGGCCGAGATGCGAGCTGGACCTGAGGGGGCACTCGCTCGGCAGGGGGCCCGACTCGCCTTACCCTGGGCCTGGGCGGGCACGTACTCGGCGGACTGCGCTCGACTATCGCGAGCTCGGCTTGACTACCGCCGAGCTCGGACTCGGCACGGCGATCGCCGAGCTCGGACTCGGCACGGCGATCGCCGAGCTCCAACAGAAACTGAGCTCGGCACGGGGATCGTCGAGCTTGGCTCGACTACCGTCGAGCCCTGTTCCCGCACCCGAGCTCGGTCTCGGCATGCCGGGCTTCGTTCGGCCATCGTCGAGCTTGGCTCGACTATTGCCGAGCTCGGGCTCGGCATGCTGGGTCCACATTGGTCTGAGCCGGCCGGTTCAACTCCTGTCGACCACTCGCGGGATACGGGGTTGTACACTCATGTTTCTGTGTTTGCGTGTTTTTGTATTCTTCCTCCAGCTATTTGTATCGTGTGTTGTTTTTTGCTTAGCAGTCGTAGCAGGCACTCTTAAGCGCTGATCTGTATGACATCGTTGTTTTTTATGTCACTTAGCTGTTTTGTTTTTTTTCCTTTGTCTCCTTTGAGTGCTGTTTTTGTGAGTTTGGCTTGCAGGAGAGTGTGGACGAAGTATTTCGCGTGAATTAGATTCGCAACTTCGTTTGCACAGTTCCATTCTGCGACTTAGTTCGCACGGTTCTAGTATGCGGCTTAGTTTTCACGGTTCTAGCCCGCGACTTAGTGTGCACGGTTCTAGCTCACGGCTTAGTTTGCACGGTTCTAGCCCGCGTCTTAGTTTGCACGGTTCTAGCCCGCGGCTTAGTTTGCATGGTTCTAGCCCGCGGCTTAGTGTGCACGGTTCTAGCTCGCAGCTTAGTTTGCACGGTTCTAGCCCGCGACTTAGTTTGCACGGTTCTAGCTCGCGGCTTAGTGTGCACGGTTCTAGTCCGCTGCTTAGTTTGCCCGGTTTTAGCCCGCGGCTTAGTTAGCCCGGTTCTAGCCCGTGACTTAGTTTGCACGGTTCTAGCCCGCGGCTTAGTTTGCACGGTTCTAGCCCGCGGCTTAGTTTGCACGGTTCTAGCCCGCGGCTTAGTTTGCACGGTTCTAGCCCGCGGCTTAGTTTGCACGGTTCTAGCTCGCGGCTTAGTTTGCGTGGGTTGTAGTTGCGGCTTTGCCGTGAGGGGGGCAAGCTCCCACGGGAAGTTTGCACGAGTCGGGCTCGCGGCTTAGTTTGCACGGGTTATAATCGCGGCTTAGCCTTGAGGTGGGCAGACCTTAGGGAGTTTGCACGAGTCGGGCTCGCGGCTTAGTTTGTGCGGGTTGTAATCGCGGCTTTGCCGTGAGGGGGGAAGGCCCCCACGGGGAGTTTGGACGATTCGGGCTCACGACTTAGTTTGCGCGGGTTATAATCGTGGCTTTGTCGTGAGGGGGTAGGCCCCCACAGGGAGTTATGGGTGTGTCATCTTCCCTGTTTGAATAGACAAGATCTGCAACAACACAATGTTATACTTAGATAAAAATAATTTGCGCGAGATCAGGCCCGCGGCTTAAACACATCATAAAGTCTTTTTTGAAAAAATGCGCTACATAATTCAAAAGACACAAAGCGGAAAATCACTGATAAAATTGACGCAGGTTCTGCGCGTTCCAAGTGCGGGGAAGAGTCTTTCCTTCGGCAGTCCGTAGCTTGTACGTTCCTGTTTTTACCATCGCTGCGACGACGAAGGGACCTTCCCATGTGGGAGAGAGTTTGTCTCCTTGCGTCCCTTTTCCTGCGGCCTCTATGGTGTGGAGGACCAAGTCCCCGACGTTGATCGGTCGGGGTCTCATCTTGCGGTTGTAGTATCGAGCAGTCTGTTGTTGGTAGGCCGCAGTGCGGAGGGCTTCTTCCTCGCGAACTTCTGGAACTAAATCTAAGTTATCTCTGAGTGCTTCACCATTCTTCTCGAGGTTGAAGTTGGAAACCGGGGGCTTGGAATGCCGATGTCGACCGGGATGATGACTTCGGTGTCATAGCAGATATTGTACGACGTTTCTCCTGTGGGAGTTCTCTCGGTTGTCCGGTATGCCCATAACACATTGGGGAGTGCATCGACCCACTGCCCCCCAGCATCTTGTAGTCGCGTCTTCAACCCTTTTAAGATGGTACGGTTGGTCACCTCAATCTGCCCGTTGGTTTGAGGGTGCTACACAACCGTATGTCGCAACTCGATTTTTAAATCTTCGCATAGTTTTGTGAAGGACCTTCCCGAGAATTGAGTATCATTGTCGATGATGATGATTGCAGGGATACCAAAGCGGCAGACGATGTTCTTCCACAAAAATTGCTTTGCATTCTCTTCGGTGATCTTCGTCAACGGCTCCGTTTACACCCATTTAGTGAAATAATCAATGACCATTATGAGGAATTTCCTTTGCCCCGAAGCTTGAGGTAGAGGGCCAAGAAGGTCTATTCCCCACTGTGTGAACGACCATGCTCCTTACAACGTAGAGAGGGAAACGGGAGGTTGCCGCGGGACGTTGGCGTGCAGCTGACAACTCTTGCACCGTTGGATGAAGTCGGCCGCTTCCTCATAGTGGGCCAATAGAAGCCTTGACGTAAGATTTTTCGTGTCAAGGCCTTCTCGCCTAAGTGCTCACCGCATACTCCTTCATGTACTTCACGCAGAGTATACTTTGCGTCTATCTCTGCTAAACACTTTAGGTATGGTCCTGAGAAGGACCGTTTGTATAGTTCTCCATCGATCAACACAAAGGTGGCTGCCCGTATCCTTAGGCATCGTGTTTCTGTTGGATCTTGCCAAGACGCCGTATTCAGACCATGCAACGTGTTTCTTTGGGGGGAACAACCTAGCTTTTGCATAATTTCTCAAATATTTCATATTCATAAGGGTGACTAAATTTTACGTTGGTCGTCTACCTAACATAACTCTCACCGTTTTTCATTCGGGCTTGGGACCAGTATGGCTGGTTTTCATAATTTCATGGTATGACTCTTTAATTTAATTCCTCCGTAATTAATATAATTTTGTATATCTCTTTTGTTTTTATACAAATATACGAAGATATTTTCTCTCCATTAGTTCAACATTCTCTTTGTTTTCAGTATCAAGACACTAAAAAACTAATTTGAAGAAAAATGCATACATGCTTTTAAACAACATTTTGTACTGAGGAAAAATGTACTACAATTCTATGCATATTTTTTATCAAAATATTTTAAACATAAATATACGTTCTACTGTTATCATAATCTACATTTTCATTCAAGATTTCAACTATGAAAAGACAAGCATAAAATATTCCAAGTAGTGGTCGGGTGGAAGACCCGGTACGTGGGTGACCAACTTGATAAGTTAATCCACATAAGAGTCAATGAAGCTCATCTGGCGGACCCTGTAAAGGCGATTGATCGTGTTACCGAAGTAGCAATGATCATAACACTGAATAAGGTTTCAATGAGAGCCGCCCATGTAAGGCCAAGAGAGGACTAACGGAGCCAGCAAACCTAATGGAGTGGACCCATTCCAATAAGGGCCGTGCGCCTGAGAAGTCTGACGAATGTTGAAAAGATGATCGGCGCGGACAATCCAACCCAGGGGGTTAGTCCCAATGAAAGTGAGGATGTCGATGCGGGGAGGCAGGAGGCAGAGGATGCAATCCTGCCAAAGAGGTTTCATGAGTAGGCCATGTTGTAGGTTGTAGAGCAGTGCCATAATCGATGCAAAGTGCTAGACTTCGGCCCCGAGGCGAGTGTTGATGGTGGTGAGGGCATGTTCCGGCCTCCACACGATTCTTCGTCATATGTCTCATCTTGGGCATAATAGGAAGATGGCATACACAAAACACCGGAGGGCCGACGGTGCTGCAGGGGGAGAGGCCGGAACTAGGGCGTGCAACAGAGAGATGGGTATGCACCGTGTTAGGGCAGAACGTTGTTGGCGGCTACCAATAGTAGAATGGGAAACCGGAGATGGGACCGGGTCAGTGTTGGAGAATGGTAGCATGTACCGGCGAGCGATGGTCGGTGTTGGAGTTGGGGTGGGGGTGTTGTCGAGTGAGGGACGGGCAAGGTCGGCGGGTCGAGTGATTGGCTGGACGCTCGCGGTGATGGAGGAGCACGAGTGCGAAAGAATCAGGAGCCATCGTCCAGGAGGTTTGTGTTGAAGGAAGACCGAGTGCGGGTGCTCGCCGATGGGGGAGCTCTGACGTGGAATATTGATGGCGGTTGCGTATGGTGGTTACCTCGCTGGAGGAGTGCGGGATCACTATTGCAGTGGACTAGTCGGCGAGGGGAAATGTCTGATTGATGCAAGCAGAAGAACGACCACATGCATGTGAGTGGTATAGGCGGCGAATGAGGTAACAAACTAGGTTTGGCTTGCTAGGTCGAAGCCAACGACCAAAATTGTGGGTGTACAACCCCGTATTCGCAGAGTGTGGTCCTCAAGCAAGGCGTAAGACTTGCTACACATTTGTAAGCTTTTAGGGGGTTTTGTACTCTTGGAGGCCAATTCACTGCTGATCTGTATGATATACTAGTGGGGGAAGAGAAATTTGCCTAGCTTACTAGTTCTTGGTGTACTCTTCAGAGGGAGAGTGCTGCGGGAGGCCGACACTTGCCCCAGCCCCTATCCTAGGGGGCGGGTGCGGCGGGAGGTCGGCACTCGCCCCGAACCCATTTTAGGGGGCAGGTGAGGTGGGAGGCCGACACCCGCCCAGCTCGCCAGGCTGGAGTACTCACCCGACTGGAGTTCTCGCCCGACTGGAGTACTTGCCCGGCTGGATTACTCGCCCGGCTGGAGTTCTCGCCCGGCTGGAGTACTCGCCCGACCCCTAGAGTAGCTCACCCGGCTGGAGTACTCGCCTGGCTGGAGTACTCGCCCGGCTAGAGTACTCGCCCGGCTGGAGTACTCGCCCAACTTGAGTACTCGCTCAGCTGGAGTACTCGCCTGGCTTGAGTACTCGCCCGGCCCCTAGAGCAGCTCGCCTGGCTGGAGTTCTCGCCCGGCTGGAGTACTCGCCCGACCCCTAGAGTAGCTCGCCCGGCTTGAGGGTCTCTCCCGGCTTGAGGGTCTGCTATTTTGCCCCTGGTGGGCTGCGAATAGCTGTTCAGAACAGCACAGTTTGGCTGTTGGGAGACCAACCCCGAGGTATTTCAGTAATTTTAGAGCAGCAGGATTGCGCTATTGGCATGCCATCCACAAAAATCTATAAATAGACCCTTGGGGTGCCTTGGAGAGGGATCCGTTTTCACCAATCCTCATCTTCTTCCTTCATCCTCCAAGGCACCTAGCTCAGCATTGGCTAGGGAGGGGGAGATCAAAAAGATCTTCCAGGTGTGAAATGGGACCTCCACGCTAGAGCCAAGGGTAATTTCCAAATTCAGGTCTCTCACCAAGGAATGGCTTGAGAGAAGTAGGTGTGAGCTGCACCCTAGGTCTGAACTCTTGGTGGAACCGAATCTTGGTTCCAACATTTTGGTGCGGTGAGCATGGATCGCGGCTCATATAGAAGTTCCTGAGACAAGTTCCATGGCGGGAGATCATGGAGGTGGTGATGACTCCAGCAATCTCCCCAACCCAACACCCTTTGTAGAGAGGGAAGAGTTCATGGCATTCATCTAAGGCATCATGGAGATGCTGCGAAGTATTGCTCCTCGGGAGGACTGCTCAACTCCCACCCCCTAGGAACTAGCTCTCAGGGGTCTCGGCGAGCCAGCCCCCAGGGGTCTCGGCGAGCCAGCTCCCAGGGGTCTAGGCGAGATGAACCAAGGAGGGGTAGAAGAAAGTGCACCAGGAAGACAGCCCGGGAAGAAAAGGATAGGAGAGGGGGTCGAGCGATACCTTGTCGGCCAGGAGGTTTTCCCCAGCCCGACGAGTGCTAGCCTCCCAGGAGAGCAGGTCGCGCAAGTGGAGCATGCGAGACCACCAAGTTGGGGGTCACTTTTCAGCGAGCTGATTTTCTCAGCTCCCGTTTTTGAGGGGTTCAGAGAGCCTTAAATGACTTATTATACCGGGAAGGATGATCCCGTCCAGCACCTGCAGAGGTTTGAAGATACGGTCCCTATCAGGCCAATGTCGGATGTGTTCAAGTGTCTGCTCTTCGTTATCACTCTCAAGGGAAGAGTGAACAACTGGTTCCACCAACTCCCCTACTCAGTCCATTGCTTTGAGGACCTGCGTCAGGGTTTCCTGTCAAATTTCTCGACATCCAAGAAGTGGAGAGGAAGAAGAAATCGCTCAGGCATGAGAAGAGAAGGTAGGGGAGAGTTACCTTACCGTGACCTCCCTCTAGAGGAGGCTCAAACAACATCCATCAATATAGAATTCTTGGAGGTGAGGAGAGCAAAAGGCCCAGCTCAGTAGCAGTATCAGGTACGAGTTGAGGATGCCCCACCTGATGCAGGGAAGGAGAAGGCGGACAATCGTGCATCCTGGAGTCTTGTCCGGGTAAGCCTCTTTTTGTAACGGACTTTATCCCTGATCGATTAAGGTAGGGTGCACCCCATTAGACAGAATTCATTTAAGTAAACGTACCATGAGATTGCGAAATTTTTGGAAAGTTAGCCTCAAGATGGTTCCGCTGACCGGGCTCTCACTAGCCGGTAGGGCAGGTTGACCTCTTGGAGGTGACTTGGACATGTTAACCTTAAGATGGTTCCGCTTATCAGGCTCTCACTAGCCGACATGGCAGGTAGACCTCTTGGAGGTGACTTGGACATGTTAACCTCAAGATGGTTCCGCTGGCCGGGCTCTCACTAGCCGGCAGGGCAGGTAGACCTCTTGGAGGTGACTTAGACATGTTAACCTCAAGATAGTTCTGCTGACCGGGCTCTCACTAGCCGGCAGGGCAGGTAGACCTCTTAGAGATGACTTAGACATGTTAACCTCAAGATGGTTCTGCTTACCGGACTCTCACTAGCTGGCAGGGCTGGAAGACCTCTTATAGGTTACTTAGACATGTTAACCACAAGATGGTTCCGCTGACCGGACTCTCACTAGCCGGCAGGACAGGTAAACCTCTTGGAGGTGAATTGGACATGTTAACCTCAAGATGGTTCCGCTGACCGGACTCTCACTAGCCGGCAGGGCAGGTAAACCTCTTGGAGGTGACTTAGATATGTTAACCTTAATATGGTTATGCTGTCCGGGCTCTCACTAGCCGGCAGGGAGAGTAGACCTCTTGGTGAAGGCTTTGACATGTTGACCCCGATAGGATCTCCTCACCCAAGCTCTCACTAGCTGGAAGGGTCGAATGTGCCTCAGTGGAGAGAAAGTTCCAACTCCGAGAGGATCTCCTCAATAAGGCTCTCACTAGCTGGATGGGTCGAATGTGCCTCGACAGAGAAAAATTTCCAACCCCGAGAGGATCTCCTCACCCAGGCTCTCACTAGCTGGATGGGTCGAATATGCTTCAGTGGAGAGAAAGTTCCAACCCCAAGAGGATCTCCTCACCCAGGCTCTCACTAGTTGGATGGGTCGAATGTGCCTTGGTGGAGAGAAAGTTCCACCCCTGATAGGATCTCCTCATCCAGGCTCTCACTAGCTGGATGGGTCGAATGTGACTCAGTGAAGAGAAGGAACCAACCCCCGAGAGGATCTCCTCACCCAGTCTCTCACTAGCTGGATGGGTCGAATGTGCCTCGGCGGAGAGAAAGAACCAACTCCGAGAGGATCTCCTCACCCAGGATCTCACAAGCTGGATGGGTCGAATGTGCCTCGGTGGAGAGAGTTCCAACCCCGAGAGGATCTCCTCACCCAGGCTCTGACTAGCTGGGTGGGTCAAATGTGCCTCGGCAGAGAGAAAGTTTCAACCCCGAGAGGATCTCCTCACCCAGGTTCTCAGCAGCTGGATGGGTCGAATGTGCCTCGGTGGAGAGAATGTTCCAACCCTGAGAAACCTGGGAACAACTCAGGCCCATACAGTGCCTACCACTCCAGTCAATCTGCCTCCTTCACCTTTAGATTACATCCTAGTAAGCTGTCGTAAGGAAGACTTCAATGAATACTCGGAAGCCGCATGTACTATACATCCCGCCTGACTAACCAGGGCCGTCGAAACCGACCCGCAGTATCACAGTCAGAGGGTGAGCGCCCCCATGGATCTCACAGGAAGGTTAACTAGAGAAGAGTTAAGAGAGCTGATAGTAGAGGTGTATGTCCAGGTGGGCCTCCGAGCCATGCACATCCACCGCCCCGTCCGAAATGGTTCACTGCTAGCGCCAGAGGCCTTGGCACACCCAATTCTAGTAGGATTCAAGCTTCCAAACATATAGTCCTATGATGGGACCGAAGATCCTCTTGAGCACATACCAGTTTTCCACCATTCTTCCGATGTACAATGGACTCGACCAGCTTCTTTGTTAGGTGTTCCCAGTGATACTGAGGGGACATGAAAGAACATGGTTTCACTCCCTTCGAGAAGGAACTATCAAAAATTTTGCTCAGTTGACCAAACAGTCTTAGACTAGTTCATTGTAAATCGTAGAATCATCAAGGGTCCATCCCATCTTTTCGGAATTCTTCAAAATGAGGGGGAAACCTTCAAATATTTCTTTCGCCGGTTCACCGCTGAGGCAAGACAAATCTTTGAAGTAGATCCCAAGCTTCTACGATGAGTCTTCCTCGGAGGCCTCTGATGTAACACCCCAAATTGTTGTAGGAGCGACGGGGATCGTTTTTGGGCCAAGTCGTGTTTTTGGTGCAGGTGACACGGGCCCCGACACGGGCGTGTCGGAGGCCGTGTCGGGCGTGTCGAGCTCGAGCCGTGTCGTCGACCAGTTCAGGTCGACGATGGTCGTGTGGTGGAACACGGCCTAGGACACGGGCGTGTCCCAGGCCGTGTCACACCTGTGCTGTGCGGTTGGGTGCACGGGTAGTGACACGGGCACGAACACGGGCGTGTCCAGTTTGACACGGGCATGTCCGATGCCGTGTCACCAAGCCGTGTACCCCTCTGACTCCAAACTGGTGATTTATTGCACACGGGGGGCGTGACACGGGTCCCGACACGGGCGTGTCGCAGACGACACGGGCGTGTCGGAGGCCGTGTCACATGCCGTGTGCTGGTTTTCAATTTGGGTCGAGACGGCGAATGAGCTACACGGCCAGGCACACGGCCGTGTGCCAACCCGTGTTCGGCCCAGATTTTATGATTTTTGGATTTAATCCGGGCCGTTCGTTTCCTTGGCTTTGGATCCGACGGTGGGGGGCTGCTCCTGGGTGGTTTTAGCCGGGAATAGGGTTTTGAAACCCTTATTTCTCTTGGATAATCTCTCTCTAAGTTTTAGAGAGAGGGGAGAGCAAGTTTGGTGGAGGAGTCCAAGATCCGGCCGCCGGAAGAGCTTCGGAGCTCCGAATCGCGATCCGAGTCCAGATCCGCGGAGGCGACGCCGTTGCGGTGCTTTCCAACCGTATAGTTTTCGATGGCGCCGCGGAAGAATGCAAGGGTAACGATTTCTCATCCTTGGGCATGTGAAGACCTCTTTTCCTTTGCATAGGAAGCCCTCTCTCGCGAGTGAGCGAAGAGTTGGAGCGTTCCTTGGGGTAGATATGTAAGGTCCCCCTTGTGTAGAGTCCGTATGCGAAAACGGGCATAGGCATTATGTGTGAAGCCTATCCGGACAAGTAGAGCCGGATCGGTGATGTTGCATTGCATATGAACCGGGGAAGACTCCGGGTGTTTGGACGTTTTTCGGGTTTTCTACGTAGTAGATTGCATCAGGGAGCCTTGGGGATTAACTCCAAGGTGCACCCGGAAAACTGGGCAAAAGCGAGTTTTGCCAACACGATGGCCGGGGAGCCAACGTGAACATAACCGGGTTATGTGATTGTTGTGGCGGAAACGGGACTCGGTGAGTCTTGACCTGCGCATATGGCTTAAATTGCCGTTGCGATATGAGCACGGGTCAGGCAGAATCGTACCCGGTCTATGTCGTTCGGTAGGACCGTTGGCATGGATGAGGGTCTTCGGCGGTCTATGGCTTAAATTGCCGTGACCAAGGCCAGGAAGGCAAAATGCTCATATGGATGACCGTCCAAGAGGCGGTGGTGGATTGGGAACATCTATGGCTTGAATTGACGTGACGTTGGCCGGTTCGCCGAGAATGTGCCCTGAGTGCACGGGGTGTGTGGCCGTGCGAGCCTACGCCTGTGTTGATGTGTTTTCACATTAATATATTGCCTATACTAATAAAGTGCAGGGAAAGAGCATCGCCGCCCCGATTTTGGGGGCGGGATCGTTATAATTTGGTCAGCATTGCTGACCGTTGCTTTTGTTTGCCACCGGGCGGTGGTTTGTGCTTGCAGGTGCTGCGGAGCCCAGCGGAAAATAGCGGGCTAAAGCCCATGTTGCGGTGCTGGCCCTCGAAGGCCTAACCCTTTTTATGCTTTCCGTTTATTTCATGTATGGCCGGCCTGCGAGCCGAAGTCTGTAAGACACGTTTTGTTAAGCAAACCTTGTAAGGCCTTAAGGCCGGCACTTTTGTAGTTTCGTTCCTATTGTTACTTCTGTAGTGGACATTCCTGCTTGGCAGGGTTCTTGAATTTGTGCAACTTAATAATTTGCATTCGCTAGAGTGACTCTATGTAGGACATTGGTGATTGATTGTATGGTTTCAACGCGTAACCAACCGGTCTGTCCGTAGTATATGGCGTCGGGCCCCGGCCGGACCTACTGCTATATGCTATGCGACTGATAGGGGTGTTACAAATTGGTATCAGACTTCTGTTTTCGGTCAAGCTTAAATGAATTCGTGGACGAATTCACTTTAAGGGGTGGTGAGCACATGTGTGTGTCATCGTTATAACATGAAAAGAACCCTTGAATGTCCACTTAGGAATGGAATTATACATGTTTGAGGAACCTGCGTGTTCCTATAATTGCTGTTTGCAGTAATTTTTGGGTCGCTTATCAGTGTTTTGCACGATTATAGGTGACCAGAAGTGGCGCTGGGCCGTCTGAACGGCCAGGTTCTGAGGCGAGCAGTGCGCCAAGCGATGCGCCTACAACACCTCCGTCTGCCGAGACCATTAGGTTGGTGGCAGAAGCGGTCATGGCAATGATCAATGCGCAGCCTGCAAGGCAAGTGCAGCAGCCCGCTCCTGCTATGGAGCAAGTACCGCTTCAGACGGCAGAGCAAAGGAGGGTTGAGCAAGTAGTTTTGGAGCCAGAGTTGCCTCGGAGAGCAACGGAAAGACAACTGAAGCACGTGATGGGCTTTCACCCACCGGTGTTCACGGGAGCAGAAACCCCGACCCAAGCAGAGGATTGGCTCTCAAGGGTCAACAGGGTGATGACTGCGACGGAAACGGAAGAGTGGCAGAAGACCACAATAGCGACGTTCCTGTTGGATGGGGACGCAAGGTTATGGTGGGAAGGCCTAGAGCTACATCAGTTGCGGGGAAGGCCGTTGGCCGAAGTTCCGATGGAGGAGTTTGCGAGACTATTCATGGCTCGATACCTCCCCTCGGCGCAGAGAATTGCGATAGAAAGCGAGTTTCAGAAGTTGGTGCAAGGGGATTGCACCGTTGATGAGTACCTCCACGAGTTTATTCGGTTGGGGAGATATGCCGGCGCTACCTTCGCAGACGAGGAGCGCAAGACGAGCCGCTTCTACGAAGGGCTAAGAGATGATCTAAGATTGCTACTGTCAGGGCCCAAGGCGCAGGGTTTCATGACCCTGGTCAGTTCGGCCCGGTCCTTGGAGAAGGACATGAAGAATGTCCAAGCGAAGAAGGAATCCGGTAGTAAGAAAGCGGAGTTCAAGGTACCGACTACGTCGAAGTCGGGCTACCGCAGATTCTATAAGAAAGCTAAGACGTCGGGTCCAGCTGCTTCAGGTGCCTCGGGGGCAACTACCAATCGAACCCCGGGCGCTTGTTTCACGTGTGGAAAGCCGGGGCACTTTGCCCGTGATTGCTGGAGTGGACGCTCAAAGTCCGAAAGGAAGCAAGGAGCTACCTACGAGGAGAAGGGCAAAGCGGTGGAGTCGACCGCGTCCCACTATGCTCCGACTCAGCCTAGAGTCTATAACTTGGGCCAGCAGGAGGCCATCAAGCAAGCGGATGTGGTGACAGGTATGAGTTAATTTATAGCAAGTTAGCTTTAATACCGTTATCTATTGCTTGTTAGCCTAATATTGTGTGTATAGGCTTTGTTATGATTAGTGATAGTCCGGCACGGGCACTGTTCGATACGGGAGCTTCACACTCCTTCTTGTCCGCAAGCTTTATATCGCGCATCGGAGTCCCTTCTTCGATGGCAAAGGACAAGTTGGATGTGCTGCTACCGAATGGGTGCTCGATGCGTGCAGACAGGGTGTGCGCCGTAAAGGTTCACATTGGGAGCCAAGAGTTCGACTTGCTAGCGTCATTGTTGCCGCTAGTAGAGTTCGACGTGATCTTTGGAATAGATTGGCTGTCAGAGCAGAAAGCTTGGATTGACTGTGACCGGAAGGAGGTCAAGCTGGGTGTAGGGCGGGAGACTACATTCGAGGGGTTAAAGGGGTCGAGGAAGACACTGATGTCTGCTCTTCAGGTGGTGAAGGCGGTTCGTGCTAGTGCAGAGCTATTCTTCGCAATAGTGGGGACTGTGGAGCCAAAGTCTCCGTTGGATAGCATCCCCGTGGTTTGCGAATACCCTGATGTGTTCCCGGATAGTCTTCCCGGAGCCCCACCGCAGCGGGAGATTGATTTCACCATCGAGCTCGTACCGGGGGCCAAACCGGTGTCACGTGCTCCGTATAGGTTGGCGCCTAAGGAGATGGCAGAGTTGGAAGTTCAGCTAGAGGAGCTGATGGAGCAAGGGTATGTGCGTCCAAGCTCGTCGCCTTGGAGCGCACCGGTCCTCTTCGTTAAGAAGAAGGATGGTAGTATGCGGTTGTGTATCGACTACAGAGAATTGAACAAGCTGACGGAGAAGAATAAGTACCTGATCCCGAGAATTGATGATCTCTTTGATCAGTTAGTCGGATCGTCGGTATACTCCAAGTTGGACTTGAAGTCGGGGTACTATCAGCTGAGGATCAGGGAGGGTGATATCCCGAAAACGGCGTTCAGTACGAGGTATGGGCATTTCGAGTTCACGGTCATGCCGTTTGGACTGACGAATGCGCCATCAGTGTTTATGGATCTGATGAACAGGACGTTCAGAGATTTCCTGGATCGCTTTGTGATCGTCTTTATTGATGATATTTTGGTGTACTCGCAGTGCGAAGAAGACCACTTCAAGCATTTGCATTTGGTGTTGGAGACTTTGAGGAGGAATGAGCTTTACGCAAAGTTCTCCAAGTGCGAGTTCTGGCTACCCTCGGTAGGGTTCCTTGGTCATATAGTGAGCGGGGAAGGTATAGCGGTGGATCCGGCGAAGATTGTTGCGATACGGGAGTGGCCTCCGTTATCTTCTGTCGCGGAAGTCCGTAGTTTTCTCGGGCTTGCCGGATATTACAGGCGCTTCGTAGAGAACTTCTCGCGGGTAGCGTTACCTCTCACGAAGTTGACAAGGAAGGATCAGAAATTCTTGTGGACACAAGAGTGCGTGCAAGCTTTTGAGGAGCTGAAGAGGCAGTTGACCACGGCGCCAGTGCTTAGTTCGTCGAGTGGGACCGAGGGCTTTGAGGTGTATAGCGACGCTTCGGGTAGTGGCTTGGGCTGCGTGTTGTTGCAGCATGGAAGTGTGATTGCGTATGGATCGCGTCAGCTGAAAGTGCATGAGAGAAATTATCCGGTGCACGACTTGGAGTTGGCGGCCGTGATTTTTGCACTCAAGTTGTGGAGGCACTACCTATACGGCGTAAGGGTCGATATATACACCGATCACAAGAGCCTAAAATACTTGTTGGATCAAAAGGACCTTAATATGAGGCAGAGGAGGTGGATGGAGTTCCTGGGGGACTACACCTTCAAGATACATTATGTACCCGGGAAGGGCAACGCAGTTGCGGATGCGCTGAGCTGCAGGGCTCCCGCCCGAGCCAACTGGTTGTCAGTGCATGATGAGCGGCTAGTGCGGGAGTTGGAGGAGCTTGAGATCTGTTGCGTTGACAAGCAAACGAGCGCTAAAGCAATGTTAAACTGGACAGAGGTGCAGTATGACCTGGCTGACCGGGTTCGGCAGGCATTGGAGTTAGATGACTCCATGAAAGAGCTTATGGAGGCCGCTCTGGATGGGTCAAATTCCCAGTTCTCGGTGGATGATGGTTTGTTAAGGAAGGATCATCGGTTGTGCGTCCCGAGTGGGGGTAACCTCTGGGCGGAGTTGATGTACGAGGCTCATCATACCAAGTACTCAATCCACCCAGGGAGCACGAAGATGTATCGTGATCTCAAGAAGCTGTTTTGGTGGCCGGGGCTTAAGAAGGATGTGGCGTTGTACGTGGCTAAATGCCAAACGTGCGCCTTGGTGAAGGCGGAGTGCCAAAAGCCAGGAGGATTTCTGAAGTCCTTGCCTATACCAGAGTGGAAATTCGACGATATATCTATGGACTTTGTGCACGGGTTGCCAAGGTCGCAGAAGGGGAACGACGCCATCTGGGTGATCGTAGATCGGCTAACCAATGTGTCGCATTTCATTCCGCATAGGAAGGATGATCCAGTGGAGAAATTGGCAAAGTTGTATGTTGAAAATATTGTTAGGCTGCATGGTGTGCCCCGTAGCATTGTGAGTGATCGCGATGGGCGGTTCACGTCAAATGATTGGAGGTTGGTGCAGCAGATGCTGGGGACAAAGTTAAAGTTCAGCACAGCTTTCCATCTGCAGACGGATGGGCAGACCGAGAGGGTCAATAGAACGATGGAGGACATGCTCCGCATGTGCGTTCTAGACTTCGGGAAGCATTGGGAAGACCACCTTTATTTGGTGGAGTTCGCGTACAACAACAGCTACCAAGCGAGTATACAAATGGTGCCCTTCGAGGCCCTGTATGGTAGGAAGTGTCGCATGCCGTTATCGTGGCTTGAAACGGGTGAGGCAAGGTTGTACAAGAAGCAGGAGGTGGAGAGTGCTACCTCGTTAGTGCGGATCATTCGGGAGCGCTTGTTGATCGCTCAGGACCGGCAGGCGAAGTATTACAATGCCAAGCACCGGAACGTGGAGTTCGCAGTAGGCGATTGGGTATACCTGAAAGTGAAGCCGTTCAAGGGGGTTTCGCGGGTGAGACGCTTGAAGAAGCTGAGCCCAAGATACCTTGGACCTTTTGAGGTTCTAGAGCGAGTCGGCGAAGCGGCATACCGTTTGAGGCTATCGGAGCAATTGAGTGGATTACATGATGTGTTCCACATTTCTGTGTTACGGAAGGCGGTGCAAGAGCCTTCGCAGGTGATCGCGGTTGACCAAGTGCCGGTGGACGAAGGGTTGACGACTAGGGTCAAGCCCATTCGTATCGAAGATGTTGAGGTCAAGAGGCTTCGTAACAAGGAGATCCGGATGGTTAAGGTCCGGTGGGATAACTGCTGGCGTGAGGAGCTCTCTTGGGAACGGGAGCAGACTATGCTCGAGGAGTACCCGGAATTATTCCGCTCAGGTACTGTTTTACGTTAAGTCCTGTTTTTCCTTTATTAATTTCGTGGACGAAATTCTTTAAGGGGGGTAGAATTGTAACACCCCAAATTATTGTAGGAGCGACGGGGATCGTTTTTGGGCCAAGTCGGGTTTTTGGTGCAGGTGACACGGGCCCCGACACGGGCGTGTCGGAGGCCGTGTCGGGCGTGTCGAGCTCGAGCCGTGTCGTCGACCAGTTCAGGTCGACGATGGTCGTGTGGTGGAACACGGCCTAGGACACGGGCGTGTCCCAGGCCGTGTCACACCTGTGCTGTGCGGTTGGTTGCACGGGTAGTGACACGGGCACGAACACGGGCGTTTCCGGTTTGACACGGGCGTGTCCGATGCCGTGTCACCAAGCCGTGTACCCCTCTGACTCCAAACTGGTGATTTATTGCACACGGGAGGCGTGACACGGGTCCCGACACGGGCGTGTCGCAGGCGACACGGGCGTGTCGGAGGCCGTGTCACATGCCGTGTGCTGGTTTTCAATTTGGGTCGAGACGGCGAATGAGCTACATGGCCAGGCACACGGCCGTGTGCCAACCCGTGTTCGGCCCAGATTTTATGATTTTTGGATTTAATCCGGGCCGTTCGTTTCCTTGGCTTTGGATCCGACGGTGGGGGGCTGCTCCTGGGTGGTTTTAGCCGGGAATAGGGTTTTGAAACCCTTATTTCTCTTGGATAATCTCTCTCTAAGTTTTAGAGAGAGGGGAGAGCAAGTTTGGTGGAGGAGTCCAAGATCCGGCCGCTGGAAGAGCTTCGGAGCTCCGAATCGCGATCCGAGTCCAGATCCGCGGAGGCGACGCCGTTGCGGTGCTTTCCAACCGTATAGTTTTCGATGGCGTCGCGGAAGAATGCAAGGGTAACGATTTCTCATCCTTGGGCATGTGAAGCCCTCTTTTCCTTTGCATAGGAAGCCCTCTCTCGCGAGTGAGCAAAGAGTTGGAGCGTTCCTTGGGGTAGATATGTAAGGTCCCCCTTGTGTAGAGTCCGTATGCGAAAACGGACATAGGCATTGTGTGTGAAGCCTATCCGGACAAGTAGAGCCGGATCGGTGATGTTGCATTGCATATGAACCGGGGAAGACTCCGGGTGTTTGGACGTTTTTCGGGTTTTCTACGTAGTAGATTGCATCAGGGAGCCTTGTGGATTAACTCCAAGGTGTACCCGAAAAACTGGGCAAAAGCGAGTTTTGCCAACACGATGGCCGGGGAGCCAACGTGAACATAACCGGGTTATGTGATTGTTGTGGCGGAAACGGGACTCGGTGAGTCTTGACCTGCGCATATGGCTTAAATTGTCGTTGCGATATGAGCACGGGTCAGGCGGAACCGTACCCGGTCTATGTCGTTTGGTAGGACCGTTGGCATGGATGAGGGTCTTCGGCGGTCTATGGCTTAAATTGCTGTGACCAAGGCCAGGAAGGCAAAATGCTCATATGGATGACCGTCCAAGAGGCGGTGGTGGATTGGGAACGTCTATGGCTTGAATTGACGTGACGTTGGCCGGTTCGCCGAGAATGTGCCCTGAGTGCACGGGGTGTGTGGCCGTGCGAGCCTACACCTGCGTTGATGTGTTTTCACATTAATATATTGCCTATACTAATAAAGTGCAGGGAAAGAGCATCGCCGCCCCGATTTTGGGGGCGGGATCGTTATAATTTGGTCAGCATTGCTGACCGTTGCTTTTGTTTGCCACCGGGCGATGGTTTGTGCTTGCAGGTGCTGCGGAGCCCAGCGGAAAATAGCGGGCTAAAGCCCATGTTGCGGTGCTGGCCCTCGAAGGCCTAACCCTTTTTATGCTTTCCGTTTATTTCATGTATGGCCGGCCTGCGAGCTGAAGTCTGTAAGACACGTTTTGTTAAGCAAACCTTGTAAGGCCTTAAGGCCGGTACTTTTGTAGTTTCGTTCCTATTGTTACTTCTGTAGTGGACATTCCTGCTTGGCAGGGTTCTTGAATTTGTGCAACTTAATAATTTGCTTTCGCTAGAATGACTCTACGTAGGACGTTGGTGATTGGTTGTATGGTTTCAATGCGTAACCAACCGGTCTGTCCGTAGTATATGGCGTCGGGCCCCGGCCGGACCTACTGCTATATGCTATGCGACTGATAGGGGTGTTACATCTGACCTAGTGGATTCTACTCTGCCCTAATGATGGAAGTGGTTTCTAGCTATCCTGATTTAGTGCACAGAGTCGAGGCCCAGATCGCGGACAACGAATCCTTTGACTATCGATACTTTGATAGAGGAGCAACGATAAAAAGAGATGAGTTAGCACTAAGGCACCAGGAAGGGCATTGAGCAAATCCCTGTTAGCAGAACCACCGCGGGGAACGACCTCCCTGAATTTATCAAGAGTACATGCCACTCAATACCTCATAGATGAATGCGTTTTACATAATTCAATATGATCTAGCATTACGGATGTCGTAGGAGGTCCCCATAAGCAAAGGGGATCGAGCAAAGTACTGTGAGTTCTATAGGGGAACAGGTCACACCACGGAGGAGTGCGTCAAGCTAAAATACGAGATTAAGCCACTCATCCGTGAATGCCCCTCGGAAGGTTCCTACAGGATCAAACAAGTAACCAACCAGCTCAGCCAAGAAGGGAGCTGCCACCTATGCATTAAGAAGGGAACGGTGGAGATCATCGCTGACTCCCCATTCACCACTGTAAATTCCATCATCCAACACAAGGATGGTCAGAGTACACTAATTGCAGAGAAGATCAATTTCAGAGATGAAGACTTAAAATTATAACTCGAGCTGCATCAAGACCTGTTAGTCCTCACCGCAGAGATCGGAGATCCAAACTTCCATGTCAAACAGATACTGGTATACAATGGCAAATCGTTTAACATCATGTTTGAAAGTGCAGGATAAGATCAATCCTAACTCTAGAGGGGGGTGAATAGAGTTATTTAAAATAATTTTGCCAATAAAAACTTGTGTGCAGAGAAAGTTTGACTTTACTTAGTGTAAAGTGCTATAGCAAATAATCAGAGTAAAAAGAAATTCACAGCACAAAGCAAAACACAAAGAAACAAGCAATCCAGACGACATAAGGAGCTATAGTGGTTCCCCAACTCTGGGTACATCCACTCTTCTATCACCCTTGATAGGAATCCACTTCAAGATGAGTTGATCAGGTGTCTTGAGCACCAGAGAGTTTTTGATCAGGTTCTCACAAACCAAAGGAGCTGATTTTGACCAGGTTTCAGCAAAACCAAAAGTAACTTTTGAAGGGAGTTAAAACCCTGTACAGAAAGAAAAAGAAAAAGAATGTTGTTGTCTTCTCTATCAACAAGCAGAGAGAAGCAAAAGTGGATCTGTAGTTGTTGTCAAAGCTCCCCCTGAGATCAAAAAGAGGTTCAGGAAGGAGAGCTCTGCACAAGGGTGACAGGTCTTCAAAGATCTGATTTGCTCCAGCAAGAGATGATCCAAGAAGGTTGGATGGTTGTGTCTGAAGCAATCAGAATTCCTGTGAGTGAGCTTTCAAAACAATATCACAGAGAGAGCAGCTGAAGTCCTGTATTGTTATTCTCTGTATTCTGTATATTCTCTATATTCTGAAAAAAAGAATGAATAATATAACTGAGTCTTCTTCTTCCTTTTCTTTGATAGCCGTTGGAAGTCAGCATTAATTGCTTTCCTTAATTGTCCATGCCTCAAAGGAAATGACAGGCAGACATTCCTTAGAAAATTCCTTGAGCCATGCACCAGATATGCTGTAACGGCCAATAAATCTTCAGCATTAATTGTCTGACAGAAGGAATTTGAATTCCTATTCAAAACTGACGGGAGTCTGGAAAGCGTCGAGCTCACAATAAAACGTCGATCTGAGTACGACACACGTTGGCCAGAGAGTGTTTTCTGTAAGCAGAACTGGGATCGACGGAACGTCGAGCTGAGGTCGACTCAGCGTCGAGCTGAGGTCGACTCAGCGTCGAGCTGAGGTCGACTCAGCGTCGAGCTGAGATCGACTCTGCGTCGAGCTGAGGTCGACTCAGCGTCGAGCTGAGGTCGACTCTGCGTCGAGCTGAAGATTACTCTAACTAGCCTATGTGACCTTTATAGCAACAAGGAGGTCACAACACAAAATCTCTATAGAAGTATAGTCATCCTGGTCCAAATAGTAATAGGGTGTTCCAACAATCTCCCCCTATTTGGATTAGGATTACTATTTACATGAATTTAGGGATTCAAAGAAAGATAAAGCAGATACAATACAAAACAATACAACCAGACATGAGGAAAAAAAACAGCATATATAACATTATATAGCAGCGCAAATGTTCAAATGTCCTGAGTCCAGCATATAGAAAGAATTAAAGCATCTTACTTTACTTTCCCTTTGGGGCTTTGTCTTGATCACTCTTCCTGAAGATGATTTCTCTGTTTGGATTTGAAGCTTCCTTTTTAGATCTGTAATCATCAGCTGCACCTAAAGACTTTTGATCTCTTGCACTGGGTGGTACAGCTGCAGGATGGAGTTGCATATATCTGTCTGAATCAAAGAATTTCTTAGAATTATATTTCTCCAATTCCTCTTTTCTTTGGTCTGACATTGTACTGATATGAGAGGTGTCCAGACCCTTTTCTCTAGCTTTATTAATCTCATTTAAAGCAGCCATTTCTGCCATTCTAGCTTTCCAGTAGGCAGGAGTTTTGGTAGGATCTTCAAAAGGTACTGCTGGTTCAAATTGTTAGAGGAGAGTTCTTGAGAGGTAGTTGGGGTGAGGTCAGCTCTAGGTCTATAAGGATAGGGACCAGAGGTTGGATCAATGGCTCTTCCCCTTTGATAAGGTTGAGAACCTGATCTTCCTCTGGACTGCCTGCCTCTATAGTTTCCTCTTTGCTGACCTCCCCTTTGCTGACTGTCTCCTTGATATCTTCTTGCTTGATATGTCTTTCCATGTAGAGCTGAAGGGGCTGGATTGGAAGATAGACTAGCACCTGCACCTGCATCTGGAGGAGGTGGAGGTGGAGGCTGATGGACAGGTTTGGTTGGTCCTTCATTGAATTTTCTCTTCTGTTTCATTGCTTTTCTCTGATTTTGGGAGTACTGCATCCATGGCTCTGTGATTTCACAATTGTATTTGATATAGTAGGGAATGTCATGGTCTGTAGCTCTAGCAATTGGTACTCTTTTCATGGCTTTTGATCTTGCTTTCCTCTTCCTTGCAATGGTTGCAGAGGAGTCATCAGAATCTGTAGCAAACTCATCTTCTAAACTTTGAGATTCTTCATATGGATCTATGTACTTCCTTTTAGAGATAGGAAAACTAATGGAGTCTAGAGCTGCTGAGGAGGAAACTGAAGGAAGATCTGCTGTCAGTGGGGAGGAGGAGTCTACCACTGCAGGAGCCATAGAGACTAAAGAGGCTGGTTCCTGAAGGGCTTGGGAGACATGGGTCTCAACTGCATCAGGTGTCTCAATCGCTTCACCTGAAGTTTCAACAGCTGCTAACATTTCAACTTCATCACTAGCAGGAGCCACTGCTACCACTGCTACATCAGGAATCATGGTCTTCTGAAAAGGGATAATAGCCCTAGACAGATCTTCTTGAAGCAGTTCTGAATTAGGAGGAGGAGCCTCAGGAACTATCTGAACTTCTGCAACTGATACTGTCTCTGAACATGTCTGAACAAACTGAACTGTAGAAGGAGGCAGCTCTTCTTCTGCAGACATCTCCCCCTGCCTAGAATCAGTGGCAGCTGACTCTAGGCCCCCAGAAGAAGGGCATGCCAGATGAGAGGAGAGGGAGGAGACAGAGTCAGAGAGAGTTCGTAGGGAAAGAATGAGAGGAGCCAGCTTGGCATCCAAGAGGGAGGAGAGCCTAGGGGACAGAAGATCAAAAATCTGATTGGCCAAAGGCAGGAGAGCTACTTGCTCAAGGGGAACTTGAGTAGAGGTAGATGGAGTAGCAGAAAATGTAAATGGGGAAGATGTTGATGGTGGTGCAGACAATGGAGGAGTAACTGGCTCATGGATGGAGGAAAAGAGTAGTTCTGAAAAAGTTGATGAATGGGGGAATTCATGAGGAGAGGAGGTAGAGGCATCCATGAAGGAGTCTTCATGCATGTCAAAAGAAAAGAGATCCTCATGAGGGGTGGAATCCAAGCGTATGGGAAGGAAAGTAGTGTGAGGTGGAAGGGAGGAGGCAATGGTAGAGATGGAGGAAGGTAGAGGTTGAGTGGATGGAATGACTGTGGTTGAGGGGATGAAAGTGGATGGGAGGGAGATGGAGGGAGATGGCAAAGTCCCTGCTTCTGGACCAGTGGACTGAGGGAGAGTGACCGCAACAGTCCTAGTGTCTGCAGAAGTCTTCATTGCTGCTGCTGCTGCTGCCCTGGGATTCACAATTCTTCTGTCCCACTTGCCAATTAGGGCACATGTGAGCCTCTTGGAAGCATTGATGTGCTTCTTGGAGGACACAAGCAGTTGGGGGCAGCAATGGTTGAGAATCAACCCAAGAACTCTTCCAAAGTGGACAGAGTTTTTATCCAATCTTTTCTTAATCATTTCAAACACAATCAATCCCCAGTTGGGATGTTTCTTATCCATAAGTGCAGCCATAAGGCAAAACTGATACCTAGTAATTGCATCATGTGCAGTCCTCTTTGCACAGATCACTTTGCCTGTAATGTCTGCTAATAACCTATATTCAATAGCTAGGTTAACTTTGAGGAGTTTAGAGGGGTTACCAGCAGCATGCCCCATCCTGTCCAGCATCAAGGCATACTCTTCCACAGATAGTTCTATGCCATCATCTCCAGCAGCAAAGTTGAAAACTTCTGAAATGATTTGAGGTGACATGGCTACCTCATTTCCTGAAACTTTCCCAGTCAATGTATTGTTATCTGAGATAACTGCTGTAAGACTCCACTCTTTGATTTCTGACTCTGGGAGAGGGATCCTGGTTGACATAAAGTTAGCCAGTTGCTGCTCCTTGAAGAGGTCCAGAATATCCAGAAAGTATTGTGGAGATCCATCAAAAGAGTCGAAGTCGATATCGAATCCAGAATCGAACTTCATGGCCGCCAGAGCTCCTGCTGTGATTGCCATTTTCCTGCAAAAAGAATACCTTCCAAGATCAAGAGTAAAGTATTTGGAGGGAGAAAGCTTGAGCAGAAAGATATGAAAGCGCAACTGCGAACGACGATGAAAAAATGATTTTATACTTAGGGTTCGACGCAGAAAAGGAAAGAACGTCGAGCTCAGTTCGACGCTCTAAGGCTCTAGGAGAACTGAAACGACTCAACAGCGTCCAGCTTAGGTCGACGTTCGACGCTTTGACTGAAGCTATACGTCGAGCTTAGGTCGACGTTTAACGAAGACGTCGACCGGGGAGAGAGAAACTTAAGAAGCCAGGGAGCTGTGAACTTAGTTCGACGCTAGAGGCTGAGTTCGACGTTCGACGCTTTTGAGGGCGACGGACCGTCGATCTCCATTCGACGCAGCGTCGAGCTTAGTTCAGAGCTTAGAACAACCACTCAGACAGGAAATTTTAAAATGAAATTTTTCCTATTCCTGTTAATTATGGGTTTCAAAATCTTGGAGTTTTATTTTATGCTGTCTCCATCTAGCATTCCCAACTGATTGAGGAAAAAGAAGTGCTTCTTTTCATCCAAGGGCTTGGTGAAAATATCTCCTCTCTGTAGTTCAGTGGAAATGTATTCTAGTGCAATTTTCTTCTTTTCTACATTATCCCTTAAGAAGTGATGTCTGATCTCTATGTGCTTAGTCCTACTATGGAGAACTGGATTTTGAGCAATAGATATTGCACTGGTATTATCACAAAAGATTTTAGACATCTCTAAGTTGTAGCCATAGTCTAGGAGCTGGTTTTGAATCCACAAAATCTGTGAGCAACAACTGCCTGCAGCCATGTATTCAGCTTCAGCAGTTGATGTGGACACAGAAGTCTGTTTCTTACAGAACCAGGAGACAAGTCTATCACCAAGGAATTGACAAGTTCCACTGGTGCTTTTCCTGTCTACTCTACATCCAGCATAATCAGAATCTGAAAATCCAGTTAGATCAAATCCTGAGTCATGTGGATACCAGAGACCTAGATTAAGACAACTTTTTACATACCTAAGAATCCTCTTAACTAATGTGAGGTGGGACTCTCTAGGGCTTACTTGGAATTTAGCACAAATGCATGTGGCAAACATTATATCTGGTCTAGTAGCTGTTAGATAAAGTAATGAGCCAATGATTGCTCTATAGCTTGTCTGATCAACTGGTTTTCCAGATTCATCAGCATCTAAAACAGCATTTGTAGGCATAGGTGTTTTCATAGGGGATGCTTCAGACATTCCAAATTTCTTAACCAGTTCTCTTGCATACTTGGTTTGAGAAATGAAAATGCCATCCACATGTTGTTTAACTTGCAATCCTAGAAAGAAAGCAAGCTCACCCATGCTACTCATTTCAAACTTTGAGTGCATAAGTTGTGAGAACTTTTTTGCATAAGTTTGAATCAGTAGACCCAAATATGATGTCGTCTACATAAACTTGTACTAGTAGGGTATGGGACCTATGGGTTCTAACAAAGAGAGTTTGGTCTACTCTACCCCTTTTAAAATCATTTTCCAACAAAAAATAAGCTAAGGTCTCATACCAAGCTCTAGGGGCTTGCTTGAGACCATATAAGGCTTTATGCAGTTTAAAAACATGATCAGGAAAGGTTGGAGAGATAAAACCTGGAGGTTGCTTTACATAAACTTCTTCCTTGATGTCTCCATTGAGAAATGCACTCTTGACATCCATCTGATATACCTTGAATCTCTTGTGAGCTGCATATGCAAGGAAGATTCTTATGGCCTCCAACCTTGCAACTGGTGCAAAGGTTTGGTCATAATCAATTCCTTCTTCTTGGCAATATCCTTGTGCTACAAGTCTTGCCTTGTTTCTCACAATTATTCCTTGATCATCCAACTTGTTCCTGAATACCCATTTGGTTCCAACAATTTGCTGGTTCCTTGGTCTTGGTACTAATTCCCAAACTTTATTCCTTTCAAATTGATTCAACTCTTCTTGCATTGCAATGATCCAGTTTGGATCTTGCTCTGCATCTAGTATGGTTTGAGGCTCAATTTGAGAAAGAAAGCAAGTGTGCATATTATTTTGATTAACTTGATTCCTTGTTTGCACACCTACTGAGATATCTCCAATTACTTGTGAAATTGGGTGATCTCTTGCTGTTGCAAAGTCAACAAGGGGTGTTGATGATGCATCAACCTGTGTTGTTATTTCCTCTTGTGGAACAACAACTGGTTCTTCAATTTGTTGACCATTTGAGCTTTCCAAACCCTGAGATTCCTCTTCATTGTCACTAAGTTCAGTGTCTTGCTGAGTTGTTGAAGGTAATGACCCTTTGTCTGTGATGGTAAGCTGCTTCAGATTTTCTGAAATTGAATGTTCCTGCAAATTGCTTATGGTAGAAGTCTCCTTCTCCTTATAAGACATGTTAGTTTCATCAAATGTAACATGCATGGATTCTTCAATTTTATTTGAGCACTTGTTAAAGACCCTATAAGCCTTGCTAGTCATGGAGTATCCCAGAAACACTCCTTCATCAGCTTTGGCTTCAAATTTAGCTAGGTATTTCTTGTCATTATTGTGAATGAAACAAATGCAACCAAAAATCTTGAAATAATTTACTTTAGGTTTCTTCCCTTTGAGTAACTCATAGGGAGTCTTACCCTTTAGTTTGGGTATCATGCTTCTATTCAAAACATAGTTGGAGGTGTTCACAGCCTCTGCCCAAAAGGTTAGAGGAAGGTGAGCATCTGTCAACAATGTTGTGGCAGATTCAATAAGGGTTCTGTTTTTCCTTTCAACTACCCCATTTTGTTGAGGAGTTCTTGGAGCTGAGAAGGTGTGCCTGATACCTTCCTTCTGGCAGAACTCTAGCATAAGAAGAGAATCAAACTCTGTCCCATGATCACTTCTGATCAGGGCAATGTGAGTATTGAACTCAATCTGTATGCCTTTGAGAAAATCTGTCAAAATCTTGAAGTTATCAGACTTCTTTCTCAGAAAGAACACCCAAGTGAATCTTGAGAAGTCATCTACAACTACTAAAGCATAAGATTTCCCTCCTAGGCTTTGTACATTAATTGGTCCAAAAAGGTCCATGTGCAATAAGTACAAAATTCTAGGTGAGTCACTCTTATTAAGTGACTTGAAACTGTTTTTAGTTTGCTTGCCTAACTGACAGGCCTTGCAAAGTCCTTCCTTCTTGTAGGGACCAGAAGGTAGTCCTCTAACAAGGTCGTCTTTGGATAACTTAGTAATGGTTCTAAGGTTCACATGTCCTAGTCTTTTATGCCAAAGTTCATTAGGTTTGCTAAGGGAGTTAAATAAACAAATATCTACTTTAGATGAATTGAAATCAACTAGATATATGTTATCTTGTCTATTACCAATTAAAACAATGTTGTTATTTAATGCAATATTACATGCTGAGTTGGTAAACCAAACCTGATAACCAGCATCACATAGCTGGCTGATGCTGATTAAGTTGTGCTTTAGTCCTTCCACATAGGCCACTTTCTTGAATGTAATTGACCCTATTTTGACTTGGCCATAGCCTTTTGTTTGTCCAAAATTTGAATCTCCAAAGATTACTTTGGGTCCATGTTTGGCTTTGAAGGACACAAGGTTCTCCTTGTTGCCAGTCATGTGCTTTGAGCACCCACTATCCAAGTACCACTGCTGGCTCTCAATTGGATAGGTCTTTATCTGCACATACAACAAATCAATTGTTTTTGACCCAGTTTACCTTGGGCCTTTCTTGATATCCTTTAAATTCTGAAATAAAAGACATCTCAGGTTGACTCTTATAGCCTACAGGATGATATCTCCTAGGAGGTATTATCCATTCAGCATAAGGGTTAAAGTGATGAGATGTGGAGCTTGAATCAAATTTTGAATTAACCCCTGAGAACTGACTTTTGCTCTGAGCTTGGCTCGACGCACGTCGAGCTTCGGTCGACGGACTCTGGTGAGTGCGTCGAGCTCCATTCGACGCCGAAGGCTTGCTTTGTTCAGAAGGTAGAGGGCGTCGACCTGAGTTCGACGTTCTCTTGCGATTACGTCGAGCTCTGGTCGACGTCCGTCGAGCTTCGTTCGACGCTTTTTGTCCAGTTTCCTGGGTTAAGTCAGCATTCTTCCTAGCCACTATCAAGACTCCTTTACCTTTCTCACTCGTAAATTTGATTGGAGTTGTCAGCACTATGGGTTGGCTGGATGAAGCACCCAAGCCCAGTGAACCATTCAATCTTGAGTTCACTGTACTTGTGATGTCCATCAATTTGATACTTCTCCCATTAAGGGTTTCTTCAAATTGTTTGGCCTTAGATAGCTCACCTTTCAGTGAAGCTATCTCCTCCCCACACTGCTTCAACTCTTCTAAGAGTCTAAGATTATCTGAGTTAATGGATTTGCATTCAATTAATTGTTCTCTGAGAGTTTTAATCAACTTTTGAGATTCAATCAAGTCAATGCACATAGATTTGAACTCAGATTTAAATTCATCAGAAGTAAAATCAAATGAATCTATTACCTGATCCTCAGTAAGTTCCTGATCAGATAGGTAGTCAGCATCAGGCTTTGAATCAGTGTTCTTTTGAGATGCACTGATGGCCATCATGCAGAATCCTTTTTCTTCTGCATCATCCTCATCATCACTAGAGCTGGATGATGAATCAGACTCATCAGAGTCACTCCAGGATTCAGCCACAAATCCTTTTCTGGTGTGCTTGTTGTTGCTGGAGGAAGGCTTGTCATGGTATTTCCTTGACTCCTTATCCTTCCTTTTATCTTTTCTTTCCTTCTTGTCCCTTCTGTCTTTATCTTGATTTTCTGGACAGTTGGGGAAAATGTGTCCTGGTTTCCTGCAGCCAAAGCAGATAATATCTTTATTAGTAGATCTGTCATACCTTGGCTTGTCTTTGTCTTTGGATGACCATCTTCTGAAGTTCCTTTTATTCAGCTTATTGAACCTTTTGACCAGTAGGCTCATAAGCTCTTCATTTCCCAACACCTTTTCTTTAGGTTCTTCTTCCTGTGCTTTGAAGGCAATAGTTTTCTCAGCCTTCTCTGTTGGTGTAGATGTCTTCTGCTCTTCTTCTCTCTTCTTAATAAATTGCTCATAGCTCTTGAGCTTTCCTAGAAGAGCTTCTGTGGATAACTCACAGACATTTCTTCCATCTTTAATTGACCATATTCTTGAGTCCCAAGAGCTAGGGAAACAAGTCAGTATCTTGTCGTTTATCTCAGTGAGAGATATGTCCTTCTCTAGTGATCTAAGCTCACTTATGATCAGACTCAGTCTGTTGTACATGTCAGCAACTGACTCAGACTCTGCCTTTTTGAAGTTCTCATACTGGGTGATGAGGTAGGATCTCCTATCCTTTCTTTCATCTGCAGAACCTGATACAATTTCTGAAAGTTTTTCCCAGATCTCTTTAGCAGTATTGCAATCAGCTACTTTCTGGAAAATGTCATCTGACAAGGTTTGAGCCAAGATGTTCATGGCTTTAGCATCTGCTGCCTTCCACTTCTTTATGTCAGCATCAGTTCCTGAAGGAGGAGGAACAGCTGATGTACTTGTTCCTGTGGGAGGTCTTGGACAATCTGTCAACACAGAATTAAAAATGTCTTCATCAAAAGAGTTCATGTACAGTCTAATCCTTGCTTTCCATAGTGCAAACTTAGAGAGATTGCACATAGGAGGTCTGGTGCTAGCAAAGTCCTTGTTTTGTGCCATGAGTTTTAAAGAAAAGTAAAACTAAGGAACATAACCCTTTGAGAGGAATGATCTTATCAGGGATCTTTTGATCCAGGTGTTAGCCTGTATGAATGATCAACCTGCCTCTGATACCAATTGAAAGTGCAGGATAAGATCAATCCTAACTCTAGAGGGGGGTGAATAGAGTTATTTAAAATAATTTTGCCAATAAAAACTTGTGTGCAGAGAAAGTTTGACTTTACTTAGTGTAAAGTGCTATAGCAAATAATCAGAGTAAAAAGAAATTCACAGCACAAAGCAAAACACAAAGAAACAAGCAATCCAGACGACACAAGGAGCTATAGTGGTTCCCCAACTCTGGGTACATCCACTCTTCTATCACCCTTGATAGGAATCCACTTCAAGATGAGTTGATCAGGTGTCTTGAGCACCAGAGAGTTTTTGATCAGGTTCTCACAAACCAAAGGAGCTGATTTTGACCAGGTTTTAGCAAAACCAAAAGTAACTTTTGAAGGGAGTTAAAACCCTGTACAGAAAGAAAAAGAAAAAGAATGTTGTTGTCTTCTCTATCAACAAGCAGAGAGAAGCAAAAGTGGATCTGTAGTTGTTGTCAAAGCTCCCCCTGAGATCAAAAAGAGGTTCAGGAAGGAGAGCTCTGCACAAGGGTGACAAGTCTTCAAAGATCTGATTTGCTCCAGCAAGAGATGATCCAAGAAGGTTGGATGGTTGTGTCTGAAGCAATCAGAATTCCTGTGAGTGAGCTTTCAAAACAATATCACAGAGAGAGCAGCTGAAGTCCTGTATTGTTATTCTCTGTATTCTGTATATTCTCTATATTCTGAAAAAAAGAATGAATAATATAACTGAGTCTTCTTCTTCCTTTTCTTTGATAGCCGTTGGAAGTCAGCATTAATTGCTTTCCTTAATTGTCCATGCCTCAAAGGAAATGACAGGCAGACATTCCTTAGAAAATTCCTTGAGCCATGCACCAGATATGCTGTAACGGCCAATAAATCTTCAGCATTAATTGTCTGACAGAAGGAATTTGAATTCCTATTCAAAACTGACGGGAGTCTGGAAAGCGTCGAGCTCACAATAAAACGTCGATCTGAGTACGACACACGTTGGCCAGAGAGTGTTTTCTGTAAGCAGAACTGGGATCGACGGAACGTCGAGCTGAGGTCGACTCAGCGTCGAGCTGAGGTCGACTCAGCGTCGAGCTGAGGTCGACTCAGCGTCGAGCTGAGATCGACTCTGCGTCGAGCTGAGGTCGACTCAGCGTCGAGCTGAGGTCGACTCTGCGTCGAGCTGAAGATTACTCTAACTAGCCTATGTGACCTTTATAGCAACAAGGAGGTCACAACACAAAATACCTATAGAAGTATAGTCATCCTGGTCCAAATAGTAATAGGGTGTTCCAACAATGTTCATGTTGGCTCTCTGCGGAATGGAAATTCCAAAAGAAAGGTTTCCGCCAGCTGAGAGACCAATCTATGGCTTTAACCGATGACCAACCCGGTCAAAGGAACAATCATCTCCCTATAACTTTAGTAGAATTCCCAAAGTAGGTCACGCACCAGATCTAGTTCCCGATGGTCGAATCCGAGTTGCCATACAACGCGATCTTCGGCCGCCCACTTCAGACAACATTCAGAGCTATTCTCACAATTCCCCACCTTGACATAGAGTTTGTCATGTCAGTAGTAGTATGAGTCACCCGGGGAAACCAATAAGCAGCACAAACATGGTATCTATAGCAAATGCAGCATGTACGAGGAACATCTCTATATGCCAGCACGATCGAGAGAAGGGACGTTACCATCACAGGTCAAACAAGCAGGTAAGAAGGACCCTAAAAAAACAACCGGGAGAAAAATTAGGAATCGGGAAGGAAAAGGCCTACTATATTCCAGCTTAATTCATACAACATCTACCTTTTATCTACTTATTAAATTATTATTAACACTATAAAGTCTCAAGCATATGCTTGTGCACACACTATAATTTTTTTTAATGCAATATGTTTTATTTGCTTTTAACTCTGCCATCACAGGAGAATTTTTTGAACAGTCCCCAGGACCTCGCACTACCCCGGCTCGAAGGCTCGCCCTTCGCCCACATAGTAGGTTCAACGGTTCAAAGAGTGCATCCTTCACTAGAGCTCCCGCTGAGCCCCGACAACCTCTCACTGACGCAGATCGAAGGTTTGCTCTTCTCCCCCACAGTAGGGTGCAGTATCGTTAGGGAATGTCTCACGCTCGTCAGTTGTTCGAAGCGTCCGCCCTTTATCGTCTCTCTAGGAATCCCAACCCCAATAATCTCCCACTAACGCAGATCAAAGGTTTGTCATTCTCCCTCGTAGTAGGTTATAGCGTCGCCAGGGCCTGGCGCTCTCGCACTCGCCAGCTTTTCAAAGTGTCCTCCCTTCACGGTCTCTCTAGGGCTCCCAACCCCAGTGATATCCCAAAGTCGTGGATTGAAGGTCTGCCCTTCTCCCTTGTAGTAGTCATGGCGTCGCCAAGGACCCCCCCCCCCCCCTCGTGCTCTCCATAGGTTTGAAGCATCCTCCATTCAGTGCCTCTCTAAGGCTCCCAGCCCCAACAATCTACCACTCTTGTGTTTCGAAGGTTTGTTCTTCTCCCCGGCAGTAGTTCAAAGTGTTGCCAGGGCCTGCCCCCACGTGCTCGCCAGCACTTCGAAGAATCTAAACTTCATCATCTCTTTGGGGCCACACACCCAGTCACCCAATGTCGTGGACCGAAGGCCCGCCCTTCTCCCCTGTAGTAGGTCACGACACTGTTAGGGCCTGCCCCCCTCGCGGTCGCCCATATTTGAAGGTCCGCCTTCACCACCACACTCAATGACATCCCCCAGCTCAGTGGCCTTAACAACTCACTACCCGGCTTGGAGCATCCTCCCCTCACACTTGTAGTAGGTTATGACATCGCCCTAGGTCTCGTCCTTTAATCAGTAACATCAAATAAGCAAACCACAGTTGCCCGCAAAAAATGTCGGTGCTAACACTGAAAACATCATCACAAGCAGACACTTAAAGTTGGAACAGTTAACAAGCAAATATGTCATTCCTAAAAAAATGACCAAAACATCGCTAGTAATGTATAAAACTAATACAAGTACAAATGCAAGAACATATTACCAAGACAGTCAAAGTACAAGATATAAAAGTTATTCTTCGTTATCAGCATCAAATTCAATGTACTCATCCTTAGAAAGGTCGTCAAAGCTAAGGTCGGCAACATCACACTCACGCTTCCGAGCCACCATCAGGAGAGTCTTCTCAATCCCGCACTGAAACTACATATCTTGCATATCCTCCATCTCGGGCTCAACATCCATCGTCAAAACCTCGCCACAGATCTCCTTGGAAAGTAAGTAACGATCCCGCATAAAGTCGATAGAATCCTTATACTCTGCAACTCTTGCGGCATTTAGCTCAGCAAACCGCTCCTGTGTGGAAAGGAACCCCAACTTGGACTTCTACCTCGGTCTCCAAATAGGTAACATCCCCCTGCAACTCCCACTGAGGACTTCTCTGTCTAAAGCTCTACCCGCAACCGCACCACCCCGGCCTTCAACTCTGACTCAATCTCTCGAAAACGAGACATGTAACGATCTCACCTTCCTCTCAAGTCAAAAAGGGAGCCCTCCGCTCCCCAAAGCTTCTCCTAAAGTGTCAGATATCCGTCTTCCAGACTCACGTAGAGGTCATTCCATGTAAGGGCGATGCTGTCCTGGATACCAATGTTGTGCTTAACATGCTTTTCATTTCCTCCAAGGAAGAAGTAACACGCTTTCCCTTCGCCGAAAGCGGTGCAGGAACCTCCTCACAAGGAGCCTGGGGGGATAAGAACTCAAGAATCTAAGGTCCGGATCAACTGATGTAGCCCCATCAACTCTAGAACTGCAAGGAATTGTCCCCTCTAGACGAACTCTCAACTGAGTAGAAGGACGATGCTTAGATACTAAATCGCCGCAACCCACAAACACTAGTTTCCTCTTCCGATCACAAACCAACAAAACTATAGCAGAACGCTCTAGATTTGTAGAAAGGCCACATAACAACGAATACTTCTCCTCTACATCCAAGGAGATGCTAAGGAGAGAATTCACCAATGCATGAGGTACGATAAACCCCAACATCAACGTAAACTTTCTCTCACGTCCCATCACTCGGTGGCAGCGGTCTTGAAGAGCTTTCCAAAGTTCCGGCAAACCCCAATATTTCTGGAAAAATCCGTACACAGTGTTTCCATTTCGTATGTCTACCCAACTCTAGAACTCCGGCCAATGTTTATTGTTGTGGACCCCAACACGATTGCTACCATCGGTGTGCACCTTACACCAGTCTTTGAAATATCTAGGGAAAATCTCGAGTCATGCTCTCGGAAAAAGGCTATATAATACACGCCATCCCAAGAAGAGTAAACTGTGACACTTGATAACTTCCCAAAAGAAGTTATCTTGCTCTTTATTTTGACATCATATTAGCATAAATAAAAAAGAAATAATTTAAATAAGTATAAATATACATAAATTAATATTTATGTTATTTATGGTTAATTAAGTTACTTTGCTTCTGTTTTTCTTTCTAGAAATGCCGTGGAAATCGAACCGAAGAATTAAAAGCTGGAATTATATTTTGGTCGTGCAGTTGTTTCAGAAACCTGTTTCAGTTATTATAACAAGTTTTGGGCGGATTTAAAATTCGAATTTCGAATTTTACGCCAAATTCAAATATGGAAGAAGGCATCTATTAGGAGGGAGCTGCTCGTTTTTAAGAGGGGAATCTCATACCTAATGAGGGACAAAATTCTTGAGAGGAAAAGAGATCTTAGAGACATCATCTTGGAGAAGGAGACGAACGACTAGGGTTTGGAGGCACCGTCAAGGAGAAAGAAGACTCAAACGCGGATTCTGAACACAAATTCCTACAGCGTTTTCATTTCTAAACGTCATGTATAGTAAGATAATTCTTGTTGTGCGGTTTCTTCCTTCGAGCATGAACTAAATTTCTTGATTTTGTACGTTGAGAGTACTTTGATTTATTATGATGTGGTGGTTGTAATTTCTCTTTTATGTTTGATTGAAAACCTATCTTTATTGGATTTATGTTGTTAATTTATGGAATTTTTGGATCAAGTGTTCTTCGTCTAACTTACGCAGCGAGATTTGAGAGAGGAGTTATGTTATTTTATTGTTAAATCCTTTGTTGCACGATGAGATTCGAGAGAGGAGTCGTGTAAATCCTTAGCCAAAATTCTGTCTTTACACTACGCTGCAAGATTCGAGAGAGAAGTGGCGTAAGTGTAGCATAAATTTCGACATAGCATAAAGAGAGAAAGAGATTTCATCTTGTGTTAGCAATATTGATTTGTGTTTTATGTTATTCTCGTTCTACCTAAGATATAGATAACTAGGGGAATTAGGGTAAACGGATTTCTGAGATCGAGAGATGATGTCTTCCACCTTCAAATCGTTTTAACATAGTAATTAATCATTCTATGAAAGATCACTCTAAAAACTCATCACAATAAGCAAAGGAAATCTACGTACGAGACTACTTCTCCAACTTGATAAAAGTATTTTTAAGAAAGCGTCATTTAGTTTTAATTTTTTCTTCTTTTAATTGTCCTTAATTATAATTCACTTTTAGTCTTTCTGCTTGAATTTAAAGAAAAGGTAGAGCTAGTACTTGCGAGCAATAAATTAGTCACTTCTCCGAGGGAACGATCTTTTCTCACTTTATATTACTTGATTCGGCACATGCACTTGCGTTATTATATACATCTATTTCGGGCGTATCAAGTTTTTGGCGCCGTTGTCGGGGAAGGTGCAACTGATTTTGTGTTTATTTCTCATAATATTAGTAAAACTTTAGTATTTAGAAATCAAACATTTTGTTTTTGTGTTACTTTTGTTATCTAATTTGAATTTTGTTAGTGTTTGTCAAGGTATCGAAATCTGGAATTACTATCGTTAAACTTAGAAATTGAGCGCACTTGTAGAGAAAATCGAAGAATATTTAGAACAGAGAATATTATTCATCTTGTGATGGATAATAATGGACAATAAGTAATAGATGACAATGAAGGTCACTTAAACATTAATGGTCATGTTGATCAAAACAATCAATAAGCGATTCCTCGAATGACTTGTTGAGATTATAACACACCTTTTAGAGGAGGTTTGCACTCTAGTATAGCTCGACCGGCCATAGAAGAAAACAATTTTAAAATGGACCCATTTATTATGCAGCAAGTACAATATAACAAGTTTAGGGGTCTTAGCCATGAAGATGCAAACTCTCATTTAAGGACTTTCTTAGCAATTTGTGACATGTTTAAATTTAATGGTGTGTCCGGTGAAGCTATTCAACTAAGAGCATTTTCTTTTTCCTTAGATGGACGAGCTAAAGATTGGTCTGAGTCTTTACCTAATGACGCTATCACCACATGGGATCAATTAGTGGAAATTTTTTTAAACAAGTATTTCCCACCTTCGAAGACCTTTAAGTTGATTAGAGACATTACTACTTTTATGCAAACTCATAGGGAAACTCTTTATGACGCTTGAGAGCGTTTCAAAGAGTTGTTAATAAAATGCTCACATCACGGTTTAGCTCAGTACCGACAAATCTCTACATTTTATAACGGGTTGCAAACGACGACTATGATTTTAGTTGACAGAGCTGCGGGAGGATCTTTAATGAAGAAATATCCAGAGGACGCTTATGCCATATTAGAAGATCTAACCTCTAATAACTATCAAGCGTATGAAATGCAAGGCAATAGTAATCTGGCGGGGGTGCACCAAGTAGATCAAATCACCTCTTTAGCCGCTCAAATGACATCACAATTTAACTTGATTAATAAGAGGCTAGATTTGTTATCTACTCCTACACCTAGTGCACCACTCACGGTAGAGCAATTAAGACAAATTACTGAGGAAGCAAATTATGTAGGAGGTCCACAAAGGCAAATACCAAATAGTTTTGCGAATCACTATCACCCCGAGTGGCGAAATCATCCTAATTTTTCTTGGAGAAATAATCAAGGAATTAATAAACCATCGGGATTCAATCAAAATTTTAACCCCATACAAAATAACCCTCAAAACAATCAAGCAATTCCTAGAAAATTAACCGATTAATTCATTGTAGGGATGTTTCAAAAGAATGAATCTAGGATGAGAGGTATTGTGTCGTCTCTAAGATCTTTAGAAATCAAATTGGGTCAACTAGCAACTACATTAAGCAAAAGGCCGATGGGTTCTTTGTCATCGGATACTACACCTAATCCAACAAGAGAGGAACTAAATAATCATTGCAATGTCATCGCTCTGAGAAGTGGGGTAGAAATTCTAAGTGGAGACGAGTTGCTAGAAAAAGCTAGAAATGCAAAAGGAGAGAACAAGAGAGTAAACTAAGAGAGTCACATGAAGGAAAACCTGTAGAGGATAAGGAACCAGAGGTGATCAAAATTCAACCAACAACAAATAAGACAAAAGAAATCATTTATCCTCCACCACCTTTCTCATCTAGGCTAGCAAAGACTAAGCTAGATAAACAATTTCGAAAATTTATGGATTTCTTCAAGAAGTTAACCATAAATATTCCGTTTGCCGAGACATTGGAACAAATGTCAAGTAATGTTAAGTTTATGAAGGATATTTTATCTAAGAAGAGAAAATTCGTAGATAAAGAAATAATTGTGTTGACGGAGGAGTGTAGTGCAATACTGCAAAAGAAACTACCTCCAAAACTAAAAGATCTCGGAAGCTTCACAATACCATGTTTAATAGGAGTGAAGTTTGTTGGGAGAGCATTGTGTGATTTGGGGGGCTAGTATAAACCTAATGCCTCTATCTATGTATACGAAGTTAGGTCTCGAGGAGATTGCTCCAACATCTCTCACTCTTCAGTTGGTCGATAGATCCTTAGTATTTCCTAAGGGAGTTGTTGAAGATGTATTGTTCAAGGTAGAGAAATTCATTTTTCTGGCCGACTTCGTAGTGTTGGACATGGACGAGGATAAGGATGTGCCCATTATTCTAGGAAGACCTTTCATGGCAATGGGGAGGACACTCATAGATGTCCAAAAAGGCGAGTTAACGATGAGAGTTAATGATGAAGAGGTGATATTTAATATTCTTAAGGATATAAAATTCCCAAACGATAGGGAAGAATGTCATCTCATCGAGGAAGTAGAAGTGCACCCTCAATTAATACATAACGAGGTTGACATTGATATAAAACTGTTAAAGCTTTTAACCAATGAAGAGTGGACAGACGAGTTCGAAATGGAAGAGTATCTGAAGGCCTTTGAGGTATGAGCGGCTACCGCCCTTTAAAAAATTCGAGGCATTAATTAGGCCAAGCGACACAAAAGTTTTAAAACCTTCTAATCTTGAACCTCACTTAGTGGAGTTAAAACCTTTACCTAAAAATCTGAAATATGCTTTCTTAGGAGAAAAAAATACTTTGCCTGTCATCATCGACTCATCTTTAGAGCATGAAAATGAAGAAAAATTATTGAACGTGCTTCGCAAGTTTAAGGGGGCGATGGGATGGACTATATTGCCGATATTCGTGGAATTAACCCCTCTATTTATATGCATAAAATCTTATTAGAAGACAATTCTAAAGAATCCATTGAGCACCAACGTAGACTTAGTCCTCCCATGAAAGAGGTAGTAATGAAGGAGATAATTAAGTGGTTAGATGCAGGTATTATTTACCCCATTTCAGATAGTAAATGGGTAAGTCTAGTTCAATGTGTACCTAAAAAGGGAGGTATGACTGTCCAACAAAATGATAATAATGAACTAATACCCACTAGAGTAGTAACGGGTTGGAGAATATGTATGGATTATCTAAAGTTAAATAAATCAACAAGAAAGGATCATTTTCCGTTACCATTCATCGACCAGGTATTAGACAGATTAGCAGGGAACGAGTACTTTTGCTTCTTGGACGGTTATTCCGGTTACAACCACATTATGGTAGCACCTGAAGATCAGGAGAAAACAACATTCACGTGCCCGTATGGGATATTTGCATTCCGTAAAATGTCGTTCAGATTATGTAATGCCCCTCCACATTCCAACGTTGTATGATCTCCATCTTCACGGACTTGATGGATGATGGTATTGAAATTTTCATGGATGATTTTTCTGTTTTTGGAAAATCATTTGATGGTTGTTTAGAGGTATTGAAGAAGGCCTTGGGTAGGTGTATGCAAGCTAATCTAGTTCTGAATTGGGAGAAGTGCAACTTCATGGCACGTGAGGGTATTGTGTTCGGGCACAAGGTGTTTAATAAAAGATTAGAAGTGGACCGAGCAAAGATAGAAGTCATTGAAAGGCTGCCTCCACCAAACAATGTAAAAGGCATTCGTGGTTTTTTAGGCCATGCAGGATTTTATAGGCGATTTATTAGAAACTTTTCACAATTATCTAAACCCTTAAGTCAACTTTTTGAAAAAGATAATCCTTATATTTTTGATGAAAGTTGTTTAGATGCATTTCAAACTTTGAAGAAAAATTTAACATCATCGCCTATTATTATAGCTCCTGATTGGTCTCTTCCTTTTACTTTAATGTGTGATGCTAGCAATTATGCAGTAGGAGCGGTATTGGGTCAAGTGCATAATAAAATGTTTCACACCATATACTACGCTAGTAAAACGCTTATGAGCGCTCAAATCAATTACACAACCACCAAAAAAGATTTACTAGTTGTGGTCTTTGCATTTGACAAATTCCGTTCATATTTGATAAACTCAAGGGTTGTGGTCTTTACGGATCATTCAGCTATTCGAAATTTAATGGAAAACGGGATGCAAAACCAAGACTTATAAGATGGGTCCTTCTCCTGCAGGAATTTGATCTCGAGATAAAAGACCGTAAGAGAGCAGAGAACCCAATTATTGACCATTAATCACAACTAGAGCATGAGTGTGAGAAAGGCGTTCATGTTGAGATTAGGGAGAGTTTTCCAGATGAAAGATTGCTAGCAATTACAGAAGGTAACACTTCATGGTATGCATATTTTGTTAACTACATCGTTAGTAGAGTGTTTTCCCCAGATTTTAATTACCAATAAAGGAAATGGTTTCTCGAACATGTGAAATTCTACCTATGGGATGTACCATACCTATTCAAAATTGGTGCTGATCAAGTTATTCAAAGGTGTGTACCTGAAGTTGAATTCCAAAGTATTTTGGAAAAATGGCATGCATCCCCATACGGAGGACATTTTAGGGGAGGCCGGACTGTTATGAAGGTTTTAGAAGCGGTTTTTATTGGCCAACACTATTTAAGGATGTCCATATCTTTGTAGAACAATGCGACTGATGTTAAAGAGTGGGAAATATTCATCGCGGTGCAAGCATGCCTTTTGAAACCAAAAACTTGGTCTCTCGTGGAGTTCGGGGTCCCAAGAAAGGGGTGACCTCACACCTACTACACTCAGGAGAACGCCACAGGCCAAAGACTCAAGAAGCTAGGAACAGACTCTCGGCTCTAATGTGGAGGTCCCACCTCACATCCGGAGGACCTTTGATGTCTACCCCTCCCTAGACAATGCTGAGCTATGTGCCTTGGAGGAAGAAAGCAAGGGGATTGAAGTGATGAAGAAGTGATGCTCTCCAAGACACCCTCAATGATCTATTTATAGTTTTCTAGGAATGGCCTGCCAATAACCAAATCCTGCTGCCCTAAAATTACCGAAATGCCCCCAAATTGGTCTGCCAATAGCCAAATCCCGCTGTTCTAAACAGCTAAATGCAGTCTACTAGGGGCAGCCCCTCAAGTAGGGCGAGTAGGCGACAAGGCGGGCTGAGGCCGGGCGAGGGCGCGTCAAGGAGAGTGCGGCGACGGCTTGGGCGAGACGGCGGCCTGGGGCGAGAGCGAGCTGACGGCCTGGAGAGCTAGCGGCCTGAGCGAGGGCGTGACAAGGCGAGTGCGGCGACGACCTGGGCGAGACGGCGGCCTGGGGGAGCTAGCGACCTTTCGACCTGGCGGCCTGGCGAGCTGGCGGCCTGGGGGAGCTGGCGGTCTGGCGGCCTGGGGAGAGGGCGGCTAGGGGCGAGAGCGAGCTGGAGGCCTGGCGAACTGGCGGCCTGGGCGAGGGAGTGGCAAGGCGAGTGCGGCGGCGGCCTGGGCGAGGGAGCGGCAAGGCGAGTGCGGCGGCGGCCTGGGCGAGACGACGGCCTGGCGAGCTGGCGGCCTAGCAAGATGGCGGCGTGGGGCGAGGGCGGCTAGGTGGCGAGCTCAGCGGCCTGGGACGAGCTGGGCGAGCGCGAGGCTAGGTGACCCCCCGAGGGGGCCGGGGGGAGAAAAATATTTTATCCCCCTACTAGTATAAAACACAGATTCATACTAAATTGGCCTCCAAGAGTGCAAAACCCTCAAAAAAGCTTAAAACTGCAAAGCAAGTCTTGCGCCTGCCGGGGGACCCCCACTCCGCGAATTCGGGGTTGTACACAATCCCCACTCTTTTCGAGGTTGGCACAAGCTCGGAAAGAAACATCCAACCCAAAGTATTCACTGAGTGTAATTCTCTTGCGCGGTCGAAAAGATACAACCTCCTTGAGTCGAGTTCATACAACCTCCATAGGGGGTCAACCTGCCCTGCCAGCTAATGAGAGTCTTGGTGGCGAGATTCTCCCCGGGGTGAGAAACACTTGGCCTCCCCGAGAGGTCAACCTGTCATGCCAGCTAATGGGAGTCTGGGTGACAAGACGACCTCAGGGTAAAAAACACTCGGCGTCCACGAGAGGTACTCTGGCTCTGCCAGCTGGTGAGAGCCTGAACAGCGGGACCGTCTCGGAGCAAAGAGAACATGGCGTCCACGAGAAGTACTCTGACCCTGGCAGCTAGTGAGAGCCTGGACAGCGGGACCGTCCCGGAGCAAAGAGAACCTGGCGTCCACGAGAGGTACTCCGGCTCTTCCAGCTAGTGAGAGCCTGGACAGCAGAACCTTCTTGGAGCAGAGAGAACCTGGCGTCCACGAGAGGTACTCCGGCCCTGCCAGCTAGTGAGAGCCTGGACAGCGGGACCGTCTCAGATCAAAGAGAACATGGTGTCCACGAGAGGTGCTCCGTCCCTGCCAGCTAGTAAGAGCCTAGACAGCGGGACCGTCTCGGAGCAAAAAAGAACATGGCGTCCACGAGAGATACTCCGGCCCTGCCAGTTAGTGAGAGACTGGAAAACGGGACCGTCTCAGAGCAAAGTGAACCTGGCATCCACGAGAGGTACTCCGGCCCTGCCAGCTAGTGAGAGCCTGGACAATGGGACCATCTCGAATCAAAGAGAACGTGGCATCCACGAGAGGTACTCCGGCCCTGCCAGCTAGTAAGAGCTTGGACAGTGGGACCATCTCGGAGCAAAGAGAATAGGGCATCCACGAGAGGTACTCCGGCCCTGCCAGCTAGTGAGATCCTGAACAGCGGGAGCGTCTCAGAGCAAAGAGAACATGTCATCCACGAGAGGTGCTCTGGCCCTGCTAGCTAATGAGAGCCTGGACAGCGGGACCGTCTCGGAGCAAAGAGAACAGGGCATCCACGAGAGGTACTCTGGCCCTGCCAGCTAGTGAGAACCTGGACAGCGGGACTGTCTCAGAGCAAAAGAGAACATGACGTCCATGAGAGGTACCCCGACCCTGCCAACTAGTGAGAGCCTGGACAGTGGGACCGTCTTGGAGCAAAGAGAACCTTGCATCCACGAGAGGTACTCCAGCCCTGCCAGCTAGTGACAGCGTGGACAGCGGGACCGTCTCAGAGTAAAGAGAACCTGGCGTCCACGAGAGGTACTTCGGCCCTACCAGCTAATGAGAGCCTGGACAGCGGGACCGTCTCGGAGCAAAGAGAACAGGGCATCGATGATAGGTACTCCGCCCTGTTAGCTAGTGAGAGCCAGGACAGCGGGACCGTCTGTCTCGGAGCAAAGAAAACATGACGTCCACAAGAGGTGTTCTGGCCCTGCTAGCTAGTGAGAGCCTGGACAGCGGGACCATCTCGAAGCAAAGAGAAAAGGGCATCTACGAGAGGTACTCCGGCCCTGCCAGCTAGTGAGAGTCTGTACAACGGGACTGTCTCAGAGCAAAAGAGAACATGACGTCCACGAGAAGTACTCCGGCCCTGCAAGCTAGTAAGAGCTTGAACAGCGAGACCGTCTCAGAGCAAAGAGAACCTGATGTCCACGAGAGGTACTCCAGCCCTGCTAGCTAGTGAGAGCCTGGATAGCGGGGCTGTCTCGGAGTAAAGAGAACCTGACATCCACGATAGGTACTCGGGCCCTGCCAGCTAGTGAGAGCCGGGACAGCGGGACTGTCTCAGAGCAAAGAGAACAGGGCATCCACGAGAGGTACTCCGAACCTGCCAGCTAGTGAGAGCCTGGAGAGCGGGACCGTCTCGGAGCAAAGAGAACATGGCATCCACGAGAGGTGCCCTGACCTTGCTAGCTAGTGAGAGCCTGGACAGTGGGACCGTCTCGGAGCAAAGAGAATAGGGCATCCACGAGAGGTACTCTGACCCTGCCAGCTAGTGAGAGCCTGGATAGCGGGAACGTATCGGAGAAAAGAGAACCTGGCGTCCATGAGAGGTACTCCAGCCCTACTAGCTAGTGAGAGCCTGGACAGCGGGACTGTCGAAGTAAAGAGAACATGGCATCCACGAGAGGTACTCCGGCCCTGCCAGCTAGTGAGAGCCTGGACAGCGGGACCGTCTCGGAGCAAAGAGAACAGGGCATCCACGAGAGGTACTCCGGCCCTGCCAGCTAGTGAGAGTCTGGACAACGGGACCATCTCGGAGATAAAGAAAATATTGCATCCACGAGAGGTACTCTGACCCTGTCATCTAGTGAGAGCCTGAACAGCGGGACCGTCTCGGAGAAAAAGGGAACATGGCGTTCACGAGAGGTACTCTAGCCCTGCCAGCTAGTGAGAGCCTGGACAGCGGGACCGTCTCGGAGCAAAGAGAACAGGGCATCCACGAGAGGTACTCCAGCCCTGCCAGCTAGTGAGAGCCTGGAGAGCAGGACCGTCTCGAGGGGTGGAACTAGGGATCTCAACCAAAACTTACCAAATCCAATATCCACAAACGGGGAAAATATGGGTTACATGATCTTCTGACTCGGCTGGTCAGGGGTAGATCTTGTTACAAAGTAAGAAAAAAGACAAGATCCACCAAGGTGAGGCTTCTTCAGAGGGCCTGGTCTTGATCTCCACTCCATCGTGGATCACTCATATGGCCCCTCGAGTTCCCATATCGACTCGGTCCTCACATATGTCTTCTCACCCCACTCTGGGTAGAACTTCTTCAATCTGCACTGGCGGCTGCTGCTGGGTTGGGGCTCTTGCTTCCCTCACTTCCAGGAACTCGGGGCAGGTAGCCGTGGCGTGACCCTCCAACTAGTGGAAGTCACAGTACGACAATGCTCCTCCTCCCCTCCTTCAGCGGGCTCGGTGGTCTCTCCCGTTGCCTCTTCCTCCTCAGTGTATTGCCAAGGCTTGCTGTGGTGGGGGGTAGGAGCTGTCTTGGGGCTTGCCTCTGAAAGTTGAACCTCCCTTGGCCCCCATAAAAGTTCCCCTACCCTGGATGAGAGCTCTTCCTGGACCCAGGGCAGGTCCTCCCGGCTACCTCCAACCTGGCTCCGGGCCTTCCTGTCTTTGGAACCCCTGAGCTCTCTTCTCCTCTCTCCGTCTTCCCTCCTGATGCCTCGAGCCGCCTTGCTCCTTTAGCTCCGCCTCTGTTAGCCTTGCCAACATCTTAACAAATGCTGAGTTGGCCGCCTCCATGGCTATCTCCTCTGCCGCCCTTTCCATCAGCTCCTCGAAGGAAAGGGGGGCATTTCGGGTCAGGCTCATCTTGAAGAACCCTTCGCGCAATCCCACCATGAACGCCATTTGGAGGGCATACCCCGACATCTCCTGGATTTCCAGGATCTCTTCTTGGAACCTGTCAACGTAATGGGCCAGAGACTCCTCGGCCCTTTATCTTATCAGGAAGATGGACTCAGGATTCTTCTTCCTCTTCTTGGAGGTGGAGAAGCGAAGCTAAAAGCTCCGTCTCAAGTCCTCGAACCCGTAGATGGACCTCGCAGGGAGTTGATGAAACCAGTCCCGTGTCTTGTCCTTTAACGTGATCGCGAAGAGGCGACACTTGAAGGCATCTGTCATCGGCCTAATGGAGATGACATCCTCGAACCATTGTAGGTACTGGACGGGGTCATCCTTCCCGGTATAGTGGGCCATGTCAGGCTCTCTGAACCCCTCGGGAACGGAAGTCGAGATGATCAGCTCGCTGAAGGGTGACCCCCTCATTGGTGGTCTCGCGCGACCTGGTCTCCTAGGAGGCGAGCACTCGCCGTGCTGGGGAACAGCTCCCGACCTGGGAGGTCTCGCTCGACCCCCTCTCCCATTCTTTCCTTCCCAGGACTTCTCCCTGGTGCACTTCCTTCCCCCCCTGCGGGGGTCATCTCGCCTAGGTCCCTGGGAGGCAGCTCGCCGAGACCACTCAGATCCACCTCGCCGAGACTACTCGGAACCACCTTGCCGAGACCCCTGGGCGCCAGTCCTTGGGGGGTGGGAGTTGAGCTATCAGTCTGAGGGGTGATACCTCGCAGCATCTCCATGATGCCTTGGATGGAAGCCATGAACTCCTCTCTTCCTACGAAGGGTGATGGGCTGGGGAGCTCGCCGAGATCATCACTACCTCCCTGATCTCTAGCCATGACACTCTCCCGAGATCTTCTGTGCTGGTCACTCTCCACGCTCACCGCACCAAAATGTTGAAACAAAAAACTTGGTCTCTCGTGGAGTTTGGGGTCCCAAGAAAGGGGTGACCTCAAACCTACAACACTCAGGAGAATGCCACAAGCCAAAGACTCAAGAAGCTAGGAATAGACCCTCGGCTCTAGCGTGGAGGTCCCACCTCACACCAAGAAGACCTTTGAGGTCTCTCCCTCCCTATCCAATGCTGAGCTAGGTGCCTTGGAGGAAGAAAGCAAGAGGATTGAAGTGATGAAGAAGTGATGCTCTCTAAGGCACCCTCAATGGTCTATTTATAGTTTTCTGGGAATGGTCTGCCAATAACCAAATCATGCTGCCCTAAAATTACCGAAATGCTTCCATATTGGTCTGCCAATAGCCAAATCTCATTGTTCTAAACAGCTAAATGCAGTGCACTAGGGGCATCCCCTCAAGCCGGGCGAGCAGGCGACAAGGCGGGCTAAGGCCGGGCGAGGGCGCGACAAGGAGAGTGCGGCGGTGGCCTAGACGAGACGACAGCCTGGGGCGAGAGCGAGCTGGCGGCCTGGCGGCCTGGCGGCGTGGGCGAGGGCGCGACAAGGCGAGTGCGGCGGCAGCCTGGGCGAGACGGCGGCTTGGGGGAGCTGGTGTCCTGGCGAGCTGGCGGTCTGGGGGAGCTAGTAGCATGGCGAGTTGGCGAGCTAGCGGCCTGGGGCAAGGCCGGCTAGGGGCGAGAGCGAGCTGGCGGCCTGGGCGAGGGCGTGGTAAGGCGAGTGCGACGACGGTCTGGGCAAGACAGCGAGCTGGCGAGCTGGCGGCCTGTCGAGCTGGAGGCTTGGGGTGAGGGCGGCTGATAACTTCTCAAATGAAGTTATCTTTACCTATTATTTCTACTTCTTAATTAATAAAAAAAGAGCATAAATGGTAATAAATCTGATTAATTGTTGTTTTAATGATTATGATACTAAGTCAGCCTTATTCTATGGTTTTTATGCAAGGTTTGTTAAGGAAATCAACTAAGAAGAATGATGCAGAATTTCTATTTTCGGCCTGGCCAGAAACTGCAACATCCAATTCTTAAACTGCAACATGTGTCTGTCCGAAATTCAGAATTTAAAATTTGAATTCCCACCATTTTTAATTATGGAAGGATGTGTCTCTTGAGGAGGATGGACGTTTTTAATGCCAAAAACTGATTAGAGATTAATAATTCATCATTAATTTCGGATCTAAGAGGGAGAGCATCATCTAAGGTTGGCTTGGGAAGAAAACCTCCATTGGAGAGCGCCGGCAAGAGGAAGAAGACGGAGATCTTCGCACGGATCGAAGAAGCGACTCTAGGAAGAAATTCCTGCAGCGATTAAGCGTGAACCGCGATGTTTTGTAAGATCTATTTCAATATTTTGAGTGATTCCTCCAACGCCATGAACTAATCCTTCCTTAATCTTGTATTATGAGACTACTAGGTTGTGTTTGATGGATATTTTCTAGTTTATTTTGTTGTGGATTCTTGGTGAGTGTTCTTTATCAAATTTATGATCTTTATTTTCTGAAATGTTTGGCCAATGTTTCATTTTTATGCTACGCTTCATAAATCGAGAGAGGAGTTGTGAGAGCATATCATAATTTTGATATAGCATTTGAAGAGAGAAGGAGACTTCCTCTTGGTGTTAGCAACTTGGGTCTTTGTTCTTTGAGCGGTTCTTATTTCACCCGAGGGGAAATATAGAACTAGGGATTGCCGATATCGAGAGATACGGTTATCTATTTTAAGATCGTTGCAAGGCACATTCACCACGCATTTCACAACGATACTTTCACTTATCCATCATACTAAACCTAGGAAATCATAATATAAGATTATATTTCTCCCTTGATAAGAAAAGTTTTGTTTCTAAGATCCGTAGTAATTCCATTTAGAAGTCTTTATATTTAATTTTAGTAGTCTAAGAAAAACACGAATTTTGTCTTACTTGGATTTAAGGAAAAGGCCTAACTGGTATTTGCAATCACTAAACCAATCACCTCCCTATGGAGACGATTCTTACTCACTTGTTATTACTTGACACGGCACGTGCACTTGCGTTTAAATACGTAGACCATTACGGGCATATCAAGTTTTTGGCGCCGTTGCCGGGAGGTGCGAAACGTTTAGTGTTTTATTTTGCAATATTAGTGAATCCCTAGTAATTAGAGATCAAGTTTTGTTTTATCTTTGTTAATTCTCATTGCTATTACTGCTTTGTTTTGTGTCTGTTTGGCTTATTTGTTTATTATCAATTATCAATTGTTGGTGTGCGTGTTTTATGTCCAGATATCGATCACCTGAATTACTACCGTTAAACCTAGAGATCGAACGGACGTGTAGACAAAATAGGAGAACGTTTCGATTAGAAAATAATAACGTGATAATAATGAATCCTGATAATCATAACGCTCCTAATGAAGTTGACCAGGAAGGCTTAGGTCAAGAAGGTCAAGTAGAACAGAATGGTCACCCCGTTGAACAAAGGAGAACATGTCGTGATTATAACATGCCCTTCCGAGGAGGCTTGCAGTTTAGTATTACTAGACCCGCAATTGAAGCAAACAACTTCAAGATAGATTCTATGACAATGCAACTCGTTCAACACAATAAGTTTGGTGGCCTTAATAATGAAGACCCGAACTCTCACTTAAGGACCTTCATTGAAATATGTGACACTTTCAAAATAAATGGAGCATCTGAGGAAGCGATAAAACTTAGGTTATTCCCATTTTCTTTGGAAGGAAAAGCAAGAGATTGGTTGAACTCTCTGCCCAATGGTTCTATCACTACTTGGGCAACTCTCATAGAGAAATTCTTAGCTAAATATTTTCCTCCATCGAAAACTACCAAACTTATGCGTGACATATCTACATTCATGCAAGGGAACGGAGAGACACTTTATGACGCATGGGAAAGATTTAAGGAACTATTGCGCAAGTGCCCACACCACGGCCTAGCCACACACCAACAGGTGTGGACCTTTTACAATGGCCTCCAGACGTCTACAATGATCCAAGTAGATGGAGCTGCAGGAGGATCACTGATGAACAAATATCCCGAGGATGCGTATGAAATTTTAGAGGATCTATCTTCGAATAATTATCATTCATTTGAGCGCCAAGGTTCCTCATCCATGGGAGGTGCACACCAAGTTGACCAACTCACTTTTTTCGCTGCACAAATAACCGCACAATTCAACTCGATGAATAAGCGGTTAGATGCCTTAACCTTACATCAAAATCAGGCTCCAATGAACCCCCAAGTTAATAGTATAGTTGCTCCTCCGATTAATATGAATCCTTCACTTACGGTGGAGGAACTCATTAACAATAACGAGGAGGTCAACTATATAGGTGGGCAACCGAGGTACATGAATCACAATAATCATAATGCAATTCCAACTCATTACAATCCGGATTTGCGTAATCACCCTAACTTCTCGTGGAAGAATAACACCGGCACGGGACACCCGCCTGGTTTTAACTCAAACCCACGTCCACCTCAAAACGTTAATTATAATCAACAAGGACCTTCTAGAAAGTTATCCGATGAGATCCTTATCGAATCTATGCAAAGGAACGATGCACGCATCACTAGTGTAGAGGGTTCACTGCGTGTGATTGAGTCTCAATTGGGACAAATCGCGAACGCATTAAGCCTTAGACCTCAAGGGTCACTCCCAACGGATACCACACCGAATCCGAAAGGAGACAATCAACAATGCAAGGCGGTCACTCTACGAAGTGGTAAGGAGTTGGAGAGCATTCCACTAAGAGAGAAAAGTAAGGGTAGTAATGAAAAGGAATTAGAGGAGTTGATTCCTTGTATCCCTAATGAGGGGGCCATACAAGATGGGAATGGTCAGGAACCTGCGATAGAAGTGTTAGAGAAAAAGAAAGAGAGAATAGATGAAGCTACGAAGGAAAAAGAAGCTAGAATAATTTATCCACCACCACCTTTTCCGCAACGGTTAAAGAAAAGCAAACTCGATCAACAATTCCAAAAATTTCTCGAGATTTTTAAGAAGTTGCAAATCAACATCCCATTCGCCGAGGCTTTGGAACAAATGCCAAGCTACGTTAAATTTATGAAGGATATCCTATCTAAAAAGAGACGTTTCGGTACAAATGAGACGGTGGCACTCACTCAAGAGTGTAGTGCTATTCTTCAAAAAAGACTCCCACCTAAGTTGAAGGATCCGGGGAGCTTTACGATACCATGTTCCATAGGTTATAAGTTTGAGGGGAAGGCCTTGTGCGATCTTGGAGCGAGCATTAACTTAATGCCGCTCTCCATATATAAAAAGCTAGGTTTGGGGGAGATTTCCAAAACCTCCATAACTTTGCAACTAGCTGATCGGACCTTGGCATACCCAAAAGGGATAGTGGAGGACGTTTTGGTGAAGGTGGATAAATTCATATTTCCGGCGGACTTTGTCGTTCTAGACATGGAAGAGGATAGAGAAGTTCCGATTATTGTAGGAAGACCTTTCCTAGCGACGGGTAGGACTTTGATTGACGTGCATAAGGGAGAGTTAACGATGCGGGTGAATGACGAACAAGTCACATTTAACGTACTCAAAGCGTTAAAGTTCCCCCACCGGGAGGAAGATAATATGGAGGTGGTCAATCACGTTTCTATATGCGAGTACATGTCTAGTTCACTTTCTGCTGAACATGATATGTTGTTGACTCAATTATTAACGGAGGATGACCAATCCGATGATGATGAAGCGATTCAAGATTGCTTACAAGCATTCGAGAAGCAAACTGCTTGGTTTCGTAGGCCGGAACCATTAGAGATGCCCGAGAAATCCTTGTTAGCTAAACCGTCCATCGTTGAACCTCCATCACTTGAGTTGAAACCTCTTCCCGAGCATCTTACTTATGTATATTTAGGGGATGACGAGACACTACCGGTCATCATAAATTCCAACTTAACATCTGATCAACGGAAACGACTAATTGAACTACTTAAGCAATTTAAAATGGCCATAGGATGGACTATCGCTGATATCCGGGGGATAAGCCCTTCATTATGTATGCACAAGATCCTTTTGGAGGAGTCATTTCAGGGGTCGATTGAGCCTCAACGCCGCTTAAGCCCGCCGATGAAAGAGGTAGTCAAAAAGGAGATTATTAAGTGGCTTGACGCGGGTATAATATATCCCATCTCAGATAGTCCATGGGTCTCGCCGGTTCAGTGCGTACCCAAGAAAGGGGGGATGACGGTTATAAGGAACGAGAAGGAAGAGATGGTCGCCACTAGGACGATCACGGGGTGGAGGATTTGTATGGATTATAGGAAGTTAAACAAAGCCACCCGAAAGGATCATTTCCCTCTTCCCTTCCTCGACCAAGTCCTAGACAAATTGGCGGGGAATGATTTTTACTGCTTTCTTGATGGGTATTCAGGGTATAATCAAATTACTATCGACCCCGCCGACCAAGAAAAGACCACATTTACTTGCCCCTATGGGACTTTCGCGTTTAGGAGGATGCCCTTTGGTCTATGTAACGCTCCGGCTACTTTCCAGCGTTGCATGATTGCCATTTTCTCTGATATTATGGACCAGGGTATTGAGATTTTTATGGATGATTTTTCCATCTTTGGAAAATCATTTGACACGTGCTTAGAGTGTTTGGAGAAGGTGCTCACACGTTGTGTTGAGACAAACCTAGTATTAAATTGGGAGAAATGCCATTTCATGGTTCGTGAAGGCATAGTGTTGGGTCATCATGTTTCCAGGACTGGGTTGGGGGTAGACAAAGCAAAACTAGATGTGATAGAAAAATTACCTCCACCCAAGAATGTGAAAATGCTAAGAAGCTTCCTTGGACATGCGGGCTTCTACAGAAGATTCATCAAAGACTTCGCGAAAATAGCTAAACCCTTGAGTGGACTTCTAGAGAAGGATGCAAAATTTTCCTTTAATGACGATTGCTTGAGAGCGTTCGACGAGCTCAAATATCGGTTAACCACCGCTCCTATTGTAGTAACACCTGATTGGGAAGAGCCATTTATTTTGATGTGTGACGCGAGCGACTACGCGGTAGGAGTTGTTTTGGGACAAGTGCGGGAGAAGATATTTCATACGATCGCATATGCTAGCAAGACCCTAATCGATGCCCAGACCAACTACACTACCACCGAAAAGGAGCTATTGGCGGTGGTATTCGCATTCGAAAAATTTCGATCGTATCTCTTATGTACGAAGGTTATAGTGTACACCGATCATGCAGCGATCCGTTATCTTATGGAGAAGAGAGACTCAAAACCACGCTTGATTCGATGGGTCCTTCTCTTACAGGAGTTTGATGTAGAGATTAAGGATAGGAAAGGAACGGACAACCCGGTTGCAGATCACTTATCTAGGATTGAGAGTACACAACCGACACTAAATTCTAAAGTGGAAGAGAGATTCCCTGATGAGCAGTTACTAGCGATTTCGGAGAATATTACGCCTTGGTATGCTGACTTAGTAAACTATCTTGCAAGCAATATTTTGCCACCTGAAATATCCTACCAACAAAAGAAAAGATTTTTACATCAGGTACGGTCTTACATGTGGGATGATCCTTTGTTGTTCAAGGTTGGTGCCGACGGAATCGTACGGAGATGCATCCCCGAGGAGGAGATGAGAGCGATATTGGAGAAATGTCATAGCTCCCCCTACGAAGGTCATTTCAAGGGAACGAGAACCGCAATGAAAGTGTTAGAAGCTGGCTTCTATTGGCCTAATTTATTCAGGAACGCAAATGAATTTGTAAAGCAATGCGATAGATGCCAACGGAGCGAAAATATACATAAGAACGATGGGATGCCCATGAATATAATGCTGGAAGTCGAACTATTTGATGTATGGGGTATAGACTTCATGGGACCGTTCGTGAACTCGAATGGTAATCTATTCATATTATTAGCTGTGGACTACGTATCTAAATGGGTGGAAGCAATCACGACGCCCAGGAATGATGCAAAGGTGGTCCTTAACTTCTTAAGACACCATATATTCAGTCGATTTGGAATCCCGAGGGCAATCCTTAGTGACGGTGGCAGTCATTTCTGTAATAATCAGTTCACCGCATTACTAAACAAATTTGGGATAACTCACAAAGTCGCCTTAGCATATCATCCCCAGACGAATGGGTTAGCGGAAGTATCCAATAGGGAGATCAAGAAAATTATAGAAAAGACAGTGAGCGTGAACCGTAGAGACTGGTCACAAAAGCTTGTTGATGCATTATGGGCATATCGCACTGCCTTCAAAACTCCCATTGGGCTAACCCCGTACCGAATGGTCTATGGAAAGTCCTGCCACTACCTCTAGAACTAGAACACCGGGCATTCTGGGCAATAAAGAAGATTAATTATGATTTCCGCGACGCCGGCAAGAAAAGGGTCTTACAATTGAACTAACTAGAGGAAATTCGAATGCAAGCGTATGAGAACTCGAGAATTTATAAAGAGCGCACGAAACGATGGCATGATCGACGCATGAAGGAGAAAAACTTTGAACCGGGACAGCTTGTTTTACTATTCAACTCTCGCTTGAAATTATTCCCAGGAAAGCTCAAGTCACGCTGGTCGGGCCCATTCAAGGTTAAAATCGTGCACCTCTATGGAGCTGTGACTATTTTAAATGAGAATGATGGAACCGAGTTCAAGGTAAATGGAGAGAGATTGAAGTTATATCTGGGAGGCGACATTGACCGAGTAGTGTCGCGTTTGGAGCTTGTTTAATCAGGAGAAGTCCTGCCGGGACTCATAAATCAGGCGCTTGGTGGGAGGCAACCCATTGCATATTTGTATTAGTTTTTATTTTTATTTTAAAAGTTTTACGTTTTTCATAATTAATAGTTTCTGTAGCTTTAGGATTTGATTGGAGGGGTGCTGCGCAATGACCACGAAATTTCATAAATAAAAAGAAATGAATAAATAAAATTTCGGCCAGATTTTCGCGAAAAAAGAGAAATGTTGTAGTCAGAAGAATTGGCGTTGTCGTTTTTCACCTACTGTCCGCTACCATAGAAATCGGCTAGGGAGTGAACCGGGAACCGGTTTAAGTAAACCGCCGGTTCAGCGGAAATGACAACGCGTAAAAAAAGAGGTTGTCATTTTATTTTTACTGACTACTTCCGGTGGAATCGCTAATGGCGGTGAACCGGCGCCCGGTTCGAACGAACCGCCACTGCCGGTTTTCGGAAACGTTTCAGTTCAATTTTAAAAGGCGGTTAGTTTAATTAAGCGGGATTTAAGCCTTATTAAGCAGAAATTTCCTTAATTTCATAAGCTTAAAATAATTAAATTATAAAAGAAAATCTAGCCTAGAATCTTCCCCAGCCCGATTTCTTCCCCAAACCCCCGCCTAGGTCGCGACTTTCCTCTTCGCGCTGGAGCAAAACGGCGGTCGGCGACCACCCATTCACATCTGCTGAAGTGTCGAGCGGTGAGAGGCGGCTGCTTCATTGCCATCGACTTCGCCGGACGCCGGCCTACAATCGCGCGGAAGAGGCGGATCCACTCCTTGCGGACGCCATGGGAAAAACATGGCGGACGACAACAGTTGGATCGGAGAAAAGCGTCAAGGGCTCTACAGGTATACCTAGTACTCAAGTTTTCATTTTCGAAGCTCCTTCATTTAGGGAAAGGAGTAATAGAACACCCTAATCTAGGTAAAGACTTGAAGAGGAAGAAACAGGAAAAGGGGAAATCAATTGCTAAGGGCGGTAGACAATTTCAGGATGATGCAGCTGAGTTAAGGTTTAGGGAGTTGAGGACCACTCCATTCATCATGGAGAGAGGATTCCAAATGGACACAAGGGCCTGGAACCTATCCTATGCACATCAGATTTGTGCCATTAACTGGGGGCACTTCTGCCACCCCAGAACTGAAGTTGCCCTTACCCTTGTTTACGAGTTCTACGCCAATGCGGTATCAGCGGAAGATGAGACTACTATTGTGAGGGGAAAGGAGGTCGAGTTTACAGCTGAGAGAATTTCGGACTTGTTTGCTTTGGATGACCAAGCTCAAGTTGATTACACTACAGTCCTTGCAAAGGTTGCACCACAAGAATTGGCAGAGGCCGTTTGTATCCCGTCAGGGCCAGTTTGGACAAACGTGGCAACCAAGTGCCTGAAAGCAACCTGCTTATCTAGACAGGCCAAAGTTTGGCTCCTATTCATCAATGCCACCATACTTCCGACTAAACACCTCAATAATGTCCCTATCCACAAGGTTGCCATACTCTACTGTATCCTCAAGGGCATCAAATTCAATGTGGGTAAAGTTATTGCGCATCGGCTGCAGGAAAAGATAAAGGAGAAAGGCCCAAAGCAACTGTGGTATCCAGTCCTGATTACAGACCTTTGTCGCGTGGTTGGAGTGCAAGAGAATGAGGAGGATGTGGTGAAGAAATTGAAGTGTCACATAACCAAAACGGTGATTGAGGTGTGCATAAAGGTTGCGGATGATACTCCCAAAGCGCAGCCTTCTAAGACACACAAGGACAAACTGATGCAGTGGTGGCCAGCTAAAACGGAAGACGTTGAAATGCGACCTGCATGAATGGGATGCCTAAACACAGTGCACGTGCAAACATGAGAACAACCCAAGAAATATTGATAAATAAGTCATAAAATTATAAAGCTCGGCGTCCGCAAATTCAAGCAACAATTAATGCGCGAAACAAATTAAGCTACCAACAGAATGAGGTGCGATTCAATTAGCGTGCGCCGGTAGAGATCCTGCAAATAACACTTCAAACCATATGCTATCGCACAAAATTACCACATCCACAACAATGGTTCAAAATCGAGCGTTCAAATGAGAGAAAGAGAACATCATATACCTTGACTTGCTTAGGCACACGGCGGGGCGGCTTCGGGACGGACGGTCGTTGGCAGAAGCTTGTGGACCAGCGGGAGGTTCCACGAGGGGGCTGCGGGTAGCTGGAGTAGGGGCTGGTGGGGCTGGTTGAGGGCGTCGGAGAGGTGTGGAGGGCTGGACGAGACTGATGGGGGGCTGGGAGGAGGGTGCCGGGGTGGAGGAAGGATGGGTGGGCCTGGTGGGGGCTGGAAGGGAGGCGTCGTGGGCTGAGGAAGGCTGCACGGGGCCGACGGGAGCTGAAGGAGGGGCGTCGGGGGTTGAGGGAGGTTGGACGGGGCCGGCTAGGGCTGGAGGAGGGGCGTCGGGGTAGAGGGAGGTTGGACGGGGCCGGCTGGGGCTGGACGGGAGGGCGTCGAGGGTGAGGAAGGCTGGACGGGAGGGCGTCGAAGGGTGAGGAAGGCTGGTCGGGGCCGACGAAGGCTGCACGCGCGGATGAGCTCTAATGACCGGAGGGTTACGGCTCTCCGTAACTCTGATCCTTAGCTTGCCCTCAATGTGCCTATTTATACAAAACTAGTAAAATAAAATTAGGGCTCCCGATCGGACGGCTATAAATGTTCGGGCCGATCGGGGGCAAAATACATCGCAAAAATAGAAAACTGATATATGAAACTGATTCGGAACGACCCTCCGGACGCATCCGCGGACTCGGATCGCCCAGCCGGGTCGCCGATCACCGCTTCCTGCGGGAATAGACATGAACGTGTCGCCGATCGCCATCAACTCCCCTTGACTTGAAAGCACTCATCTCCGGTGAGTGAAGATGATCGTACTCTCGACGTAAGTCCAGGGCGAGTCTCTCAAGCTCCTCAGCAGCAACCCAAGTGTCATCAGAAGGAGGGCGGGCAGGCCAATGAACAAAGTACTGCGGGGTCACTGAACCGCCCGTAGTCGTGAAGTCATGACCAATGATCTGTAGAGTGTCTCCAGAAGGCGTAAGCGGCTGTCGTATCAATGTATCTCTGGCTGGAACCAACGACTGCGAAGGGGATCCTCCGAATGGAGCTCATCCGACCGCGACTGTCGGGGAAAAGGGGTAGGTGTACTGGCGGGGGGAGGGTCAGACAGGGGCTTGGGAACAGGTGGAGATAGGGGATCCGTGTACACTCGCTCCTCAAAGTACGGGGTCAGATCCTCTACATTGAATACTCGATGAATCCCCATCGCTGGTGGTATGTCGACCTCATATACGTTCGCACTAATCTGTCGAGTGACTGTGTAGGGACCCATCCGACGAGCACTTAACTTCCTCGCAGCCCCTTGGGGGGGCCTCTCAGGTCGAAGGCGAATCATAACTTGTTCCCCAACATCAAATGTTTGCTCCCTTCTGTGCAGATCAGCCTGAGCTTTATATATTTCCTTACTTGCCGCAATCTTTCTTCGAACTGTCTCATGTAGTGTGTGTATATGCTGAATGGATGACTCGGCAGACTCACTAGGTCGGTCTCCTAATGGAAAGGCAACTAAATCAACCAGTTTCCTAGGCTCAAGAAGTGCATGCAAATGATAGACAAATGACTCAACAGACAACTGATACGAATGATGGACCCAAAAGATGACATGCTCGTATGAATGATGCATGAGCAACAAGACATACAAGCTACACGGATATACAACAAGCTCCATGTGGCGAAGGTTCCTGAAAATGTGCGGTTTATCGGGAGGTTCATCAGGAGGAGTGTAATAAAACGCAGCGAGTGTGTGATGGGTGTCAGAATGACCGTGTGAGACACTAACACTCCAATATGAACTCATATGGTTCCTAATCTCTCTCAAGGTATGTGACGCATCAGGCGGCTCACCAGGAGGTACGTATGAATTTTCATCGCGAAGGAAACGATCACCTGAGTGAGCAACAAAGACATCAATAATAGGATGTGACACTCGAGCGGGGCGAGTGCTACTAATAAGAAAGAACTCATCTGGAGGATCAATAGGCGGTATGTTTACGAACTCATCTCGAGTGTGGTAGATCATACGCTCAATCCTCAATACCACAAGAGGATGCTCAAGTGCACCTAAGCCAATCCTGACATACTCAATGTTGCTCTCAAGACCCGCTCTCCAAAGCAAAATAAGGGTTTTGCATTGGAGAGGTGTCAATAAGTCGGCGCTCACGGGTGACTCGCTCAACGGGATATTAATCTCACGGGGAAGTGGTGGTTCATCAGGTGGCTTGTTAGGGGGGTCATTAAAGAACATGTCAGTAGAGTCATGGTCCTCCAAGTAAATACTACCAATAAGGGTAGTGTCCCCAAAGATGGGTGAGACAACCGCCAAGATATCGACACTCGGCTCGAGGCTCTTGGTCATGATATGACTCGAACTAAGACATAGGGGAGAGTGAGAGGAATTCACACTCGAGTGGGGGTTAGTCGGTGAGATGTCAAGAATGGGGTCTATAACTAATGGCGTAACGAGGCCAACATAAGGTATAAAAGATGGATAGACCATCACGGTGTCACTTGGTCGCTCGGCATCACTCTCGTGACCAAGCTCACTAGATGTGCTAATGGCGCTCTCCGCCTGTAATACAAGGCCAGGGTCAAACTCTGCCTCAAAGTCGCGTGGGCACGGAGGCTCACCAAGAGGAGTACAAAAATCAGATGGCGAACCGCTCATGTCTATGGGAGTACTACACGCAACGGTGGTTTGATTTAAATCCTGATGTGCCCCCCTATCGGCTACCCCGAGAGCAGATTTCAAGCGATCCATTTGAGCGTGTACGCGATCAAATTGATCAAGAACCAATCGCTGAAACTCGGCTTTAGGTATCTCCATTGGTGGGACACTAGGGCGATCCAGACGCGTGGAGTTATCCATGTAGTGGTGACCGCTATAGGGATCCGGATAATCATCAAAATGCTCATCCCTAAGAGACTCACAATGTGTTAGATGGTGACTGCGATCCCTCCGAGGACGTGGCGTGTTTGACGATCTCTCCGGAGGGGCTCTACGAAGGTACTCAACTCTACCAACATCAAGTCGTGGCGGGGTGTAGCGACGATAACTGGAAGCTCGAGAATAATAAGGATCGTCTTTAGCAAATCGTGGCGGAGGGTCGACACGATACCTAGAATGAGCGGAATGCGAATACGGATGATCATTGTAATGATATGCCATGAGATACAACCTATGGACTCCACTACTGCAAAATAAGTGAGGCGCAAACCGAACCTGCCTCTGATACCAATTTGATGCAGTGGTGGCCAGCTAAAACGGAAGACGTTGAAATGCGACCTGCATGAATGGGATGCCTAAACACAGTGCACGTGCAAACATGAGAACAACCCAAGAAATATTGATAAATAAGTCATAAAATTATAAAGCTCGGCGTCCGCAAATTCAAGCAACAATTAATGCGCGAAACAAATTAAGCTACCAACAGAATGAGGTGCGATTCAATTAGCGTGCGCCGGTAGAGATCCTGCAAATAACACTTCAAACCATATGCTATCGCACAAAATTACCACATCCACAACAATGGTTCAAAATCGAGCGTTCAAATGAGAGAAAGAGAACATCATATACCTTGACTTGCTTAGGCACACGGCGGGGCGGCTTCGGGACGGACGGTCGTTGGCAGAAGCTTGTGGACCAGCGGGAGGTTCCACGAGGGGGCTGCGGGTAGCTGGAGTAGGGGCTGGTGGGGCTGGTTGAGGGCGTCGGAGAGGTGTGGAGGGCTGGACGAGACTGATGGGGGGCTGGGAGGAGGGTGCCGGGGTGGAGGAAGGATGGGTGGGCCTGGTGGGGGCTGGAAGGGAGGCGTCGTGGGCTGAGGAAGGCTGCACGGGGCCGACGGGAGCTGAAGGAGGGGCGTCGGGGGTTGAGGGAGGTTGGACGGGGCCGGCTAGGGCTGGAGGAGGGGCGTCGGGGGTAGAGGGAGGTTGGACGGGGCCGGCTGGGGCTGGACGGGAGGGCGTCGAGGGTGAGGAAGGCTGGACGGGAGGGCGTCGAAGGGTGAGGAAGGCTGGTCGGGGCCGACGAAGGCTGCACGCGCGGATGAGCTCTAACGACCGGAGGGTTACGGCTCTCCGTAACTCCGATCCTTAGCTTGCCCTCAATGTGCCTATTTATACAAAACTAGTAAAATAAAATTAGGGCTCCCGATCGGACGGCTATAAATGTTCGGGCCGATCGGGGGCAAAATACATCGCAAAAATAGAAAACTGATATATGAAACTGATTCGGAACGACCCTCCGGACGCATCCGCGGACTCGGATCGCCCAGCCGGGTCGCCGATCACCGCTTCCTGCGGGAATAGACATGAACGTGTCGCCGATCGCCATCACAAACCTATGGACATAGAAATTCACCAAGAAGATGGGGGCGGTGATCCTGACGCTATGATGGAGGAGATGCAATATATGAAAGCCTACTTGCGATGCCACCACCTATCTGTGCAGGAGGAATTAGAGGATCAAAGAACCATCTTACACAGTTTATTGGACAAAGCCAAGCTCCCTAGGCCACAATCCAAGTTGAGGATGAGGAAGCAGTTCGACAAAGAAGGTTACTTGCTTAACTCCGCCAGCATTCGTGTGGACCCTCGCATTCGTAGAACTTAGGAGGAAGAAGGCGATGAGGATGACGATGAAGTTGATAAGGAAGGAGATGCTGCTGCAGATGATGTTGATGAGGACGGCGACGACGATGATGATGATGTGGAGGGCGATGAAGATAGTGACGAGGCTGACGTAGATGGTGAAGATGACAAAGATGGAGAGGACGAATAGGCAACTCTGATGAATTTTTGTTTACCTTATAGTTTATGGGTTATAATCTCTGTTTGGGACAGTTTATGTTCTTGCACAGTTTATGTTTTGGATAACTGACATTATGCGTGCTCTCATATGCGGTAACACTTTTTGTTGGGATATGACATCATTGTTTTGACTTTTGACATAGATATTCCTATATAATTTTATGTGGTGTTTTCTTGTTGTGTAGAAGCATGGTTCTCACGTAAATTCATTCGTATGTTGTTAGATACGTGCTTATGATCATTATTTATACACTCTGCAAGAATTATTTATACACTCTGCAGCTTGAATGTACTATTGGTGGGACAGTTATGTCATAGGCTGTGTAAATTTATATGCTTGCTTCTACTATTCAATATTTAATTATCTTGATGAAATCCCTTGTAGCACTGCTCTTTTGTTGTGTCCTATGTCACTTTAACTGCAGGGAATGTAAGTGTGTTCGCTAACGAAGCTCCTTACGCACATTGAGAAGCACAATTAATGGAAGGGCTGGTTATTTTGCGAGCATGAGGATCACTCTACACACGTCTTCACTTCTTTAGGGGAGTTATTTCCTCTTAATTATTTTATTCCTGACATACAAATGCTCATTAGATAATGTCATTATTATAGTTACACTTCAAGTGTGGAGGAGTGTGTTCTGCTCATAACTAGTCCTCTAGAAGTAGAGTTGCTAGGGCCTAGCAACGCTTTAAGTGTGGAGGGGTGTACCCCTTACACACTGGGTAAGGGTTACTTTAAATATGAATTCAATGATACTTACTTTTGTTCTTGATTAATCTATGGGCTACTCTAGAGTTATTCAATGATCGGTAGGGCACGTCAATCTTAAGAACCCAACTAATGAATTTGAAGCTAGAAGGATGTTGGTTTGACTGAGCTCATTTAAGCATATGTTTTCGTGCACTAAAATTTTGATGTACGTCCATTGCATGCTTTCCTACATTGTCCTCTACATTCAATGGGGAGTGGTGAGTAAGAGCGAAGTAAATGATGTACACCAAAATATGAGGATAGTTAGTTCGTCCTAGCTTTTTGATCAATCACGTCATTAGTTGAGCTTGAATCATTTTATACACATCCTTTCATGACTAAACTCCATACGTTCCTTCTAGTTCTGTCTTGATAAGTTAGCCTATTGTGGGTATATAAAAAAAAAGAGAACTCATAGTGATATGCGGCCTGAATATTCGTATACATACTTAGAATGATCCCAACTATGATAAAAAAAAAGGTAGAAAAAAAAATGAGAATTCATAGTGATATGTGGCCTGCGTATGTGAATGCATACTCAGAATGATCCCAACTATGATGCCTATCTATATAAATAAAAAAAAGAGAAATATCATAGTGACATGTGGCCTAGGTATGTGCACTTATATTTGGAAAGATCCCTACTATGAGTAGTTTAAAAAAAAACCACAATATGGCGAACCTTCCAGATCATTAACTAGAGAACACCATTCCACCTTCAAAGTATCCATCAATGTTAATTCAAGCTTAAACATATTCATGTTTCATTGAACCTACTAACTCATATATAGGTTAAATCAATTGCTTAGCATATTCTTATCATTTCCTGTAGATGCGGGGGTTCAAAAGGAGGTATTGCATGAGAGTACATTATATGTTTCGTCACCACATACCACACTATGATGTTCATTTGAGCTCTAATCCATCATCTAACTAATAGATTTGTGAATGGTTGGATTTCTATTGATTGTCAAACCTATCAGGTTAGTAAAGCAAATATTTTGAGTGTGCCTCGATTATTTGGTTTTTCAAGACAAGCACTGGATTCTTAAGTATCATTGAATCATGCACTGCTTATTGCCCTTTACCCAAGTTTTTATTTGTGAACGTGTCTTGCTAGGGACTAGCAAGAATTTAAGTGTGGAGGTGTGATAATTTCTCAAATGAAGTTATCTTTGCCTATTATTTCTACTTCTTAATTAATAAAAAAAGAGCATAAATGGTAATAAATCTGATTAATTGTTGTTTTAATGATTATGATACTAAGTCAGCCTTATTCTATGGTTTTTATGCAAGGTTTGTTAAGGAAATCAACTAAGAAGAATGATGCAGAATTTCTATTTTCGGCCTGGCCAGAAACTGCAACATCCAATTCTTAAACTGCAACATGTGTCTGTCCGAAATTCAGAATTTAAAATTTGAATTCCCACCATTTTTAATTATGGAAGGATGTGTCTCTTGAGGAGGATGGACGTTTTTAATGCCAAAAACTGATTAGAGATTAATAATTCATCATTAATTTCGGATCTAAGAGGGAGAGCATCATCTAAGGTTGGCTTGGGAAGAAAACCTCCATTGGAGAGCGCCGGCAAGAGGAAGAAGACGGAGATCTTCGCACGGATCGAAGAAGCGACTCTAGGAAGAAATTCCTGCAGCGATTAAGCGTGAACCGCGATGTTTTGTAAGATCTATTTCAATATTTTGAGTGATTCCTCCAACGCCATGAACTAATCCTTCCTTAATCTTGTATTATGAGACTACTAGGTTGTGTTTGATGGATATTTTCTAGTTTATTTTGTTGTGGATTCTTGGTGAGTGTTCTTTATCAAATTTATGATCTTTATTTTCTGAAATATTTGGCCAATGTTTCATTTTTATGCTACGCTTCATAAATCGAGAGAGGAGTTGCGAGAGCATATCATAATTTTGATATAGCATTTGAAGAGAGAAGGAGACTTCCTCTTGGTGTTAGCAACTTGGGTCTTTGTTCTTTGAGCGGTTCTTATTTCACCCGAGGGGAAATATAGAACTAGGGATTGCCGATATCGAGAGATACGGTTATCTATTTTAAGATCGTTGCAAGGCACATTCACCACGCATTTCACAACGATACTTTCACTTATCCATCATACTAAACCTAAGAAATCATAATATAAGATTATATTTCTCCCTTGATAAGAAAAGTTTTGTTTCTAAGATCCGTAGTAATTCCATTTAGAAGTCTTTATATTTAATTTTAGTAGTCTAAGAAAAACACGAATTTTGTCTTACTTGGATTTAAGGAAAAGGCCTAACTGGTATTTGCAATCACTAAACCAATCACCTCCCTGTGGAGACGATTCTTACTCACTTGTTATTACTTGACACGACACGTGCACTTGCGTTTAAATACGTAGACCATTACGGGCGTATCAGCGACTAGGTGACGAGCTCAGCGGCCTGGGACGAGCTGGGCGAGCTCGAGGTTGGGTGACCCCCTGAGGGGGCCTGGGGGAGAAAAATATTTTATCCCCCTACTAGTATAAAACACAGAATCATACTAAATTGGCCTCCAAGTGTGCAAAACCCTCAAAAAAGCTTAAAACTGCACAACAAGCCTTGTGCCTGTCGGGGGACCCCCACTCCGCAAATTCAGGATTGTACAATTTCTATGACTAATATCCTAGAAATAGAAATATTTGACGTATGAGGATAGATTTCATGGGTCCCTTCGTAAACTCAAACGGGAATCTGTATATTTTGTTAGTCATAAATTATGTCTCGAAGTGGGTAGAGGCGATAGCCTCGCAAAAAATGATGCCAAAGTTGTACTTAAATTTCTAAGGTCTAACATTTTCAGTAGATTTGGTACACATAGGGTTATAATTAGTGATGGAGGGGCATACTTTTGCAATTTGCAATTTAAATCACTGTTGAAGAAATATGGAGTGACTCATAAAGTTGGCCTCGCCTACCACCCGCAAACTAATGGCCTAGCAGAAGTTTCAAATCGAGAGATTAAATTAATATTATAAAAAATGGTAAATGCCACTCGCAAGGATTGGTCGCAAAAGCTAAATGATGCTTTATGGGCCTATAGAACGATATTTAAAACGCCTATAAGATTGACCCCGTACAAAATGATTTATGGAAGGCGTGTCATCTTCCGGTGGAGCTGGAGCATAGAGCTTATTGGGCCAAAAAAAAAAATTGAATTTCGACTTTCAAGAAGCGGGCAAGAAAAGACTACTCCAGATTAATGAATTGGATGAGATTCGATCGAACGCATATGAGAGTTCGAGGATATATAAGGAAAGAACAAAAAAATGACATGATTCAAAACTAATAGTAAAAGAGTTCAAGACAGGACAATTAGTCTTGCTATTTAACTCGAGACTAAAATTATTTTCACACAAACTTAAGTCTAGATGGTCGGGACCGTTTAGAGTAAAAGAGGTGCACCCGTTTGGAGTGGTAACAATTTGCAATGAGAAGGATGACTCTGAGTTTAAAGTAAACAGACAAAGACTGAAGGAATATTATGAGAACCATGACCATCGCGAGATGAAGGTCATAAATTTTCAATGAGCAATTAAGAGGAAAACGTCCGGATGAGACATTTTAAAACGAGGCGCTTGGTGGGAGGCAACCCATCGTACCTTATAATTTATATATAAATATGTGTTTTTATATATTTAAATAAATAAATATCGTTGGTTTTCGTTAGTAGAGTAACAATGTTGGAGAAAGCAGAGCCACATGACACTAGTTGACAAGGACCAATTATCAGGAGAAGTGAAAAAGCTGGAAGAGTGAAAAATTCAGCCAAAATTTTGAAGGAAATGGAATTTGTTATGCAACGGCCAGTTGTTCTAACAACCCAAAAACATATATAATGGGTTTATTTTTTCTGTCCGGGCGCGTGGAAAATGCGCGGTTGCCTCCACCGCCGGTTTGGCTGAACTGGTGCACACGAGCGGTTTGGGGCGGGGTTTATGTAAACTAAGTAAGTCTTTAATTATTAAATTTGCTATTAAAATATTTTCTAAACCGGCATAATCAAATTACAACCCTAACCTCTAAAAAATTAAAATGCCTAATACAGTTCTCCTCTCTAAATCACTGCAACTGGGACATTTCCCGAGTACTACCTAGGGTTTATGGTGAGAGGGAGATGAAAGGGCAACGCTCGGCGGCTTGATACATCGACACTAGCACTTGCCGTTCTAGTGGCGCAATTAGATTTCTAGAGTCAGTGCAGGTCAATCTCAGAGGCGGCATCATCGACAAGTGGTGTGAGTGCGGTGAATGGAAAAGGCACAACTAGATTGAGTGAGACGGACTAGCAGAGAGTGGCGAAACCTTGCAGCCTGCAGCAAAATAAGTAGCCAGTAAGCACGACTAACTGAGGGCATAAGAGGCAGCAAGATTTCCAAGGTATAACTCCTAACCTTCCACTCATTGAGAAAATTAAATGGGGGAAAATTTATTTCTATTTTTTTTTCTTTTCCTTGTTTTGTGTGTATATGTTTAGCTTAGAACTATGTCATCTAAAAAGAAAGATAAGAGGAGGAAGGGAAAGGAGGTTGTTAGAGAAAAAACGGTCAAATTCTCCAGTAAAGCAGCAGAATATTGTTTAATGCGTTGAAGTCTCTACCTTTCATCTTTGAAAGAGGATTCAAAATGGAAAAGAGAGCGTGGAGTGTCACTTATGCTGAGAGAATTCAGATGCTCTAGTGGGAGGCATTCTGTCACCCAAGCACTGAAGCTATTCTCCCCGTGGTCTATGATTTTTATGCAAACGCGAAAAGCATAGAGGGAGAGACAGTGACTGTTAGATGAAAGGAGGTTGAGTTTTCTATGGAAAGAATTAGTGACATGTTCAGTTTGGAGGATCAAGATTATGACGATTATGTTGAAATCCTCAATAAGGTTTCTTTTAAGGAAATAATTGACGCATTGTGTTGCACACCGACATCGGAGTCGGCGAGTAAAACACAGAAAGAACTAAAGACATCATGTCTAACTAGGGAGGCCAAGGTGTGGCTTCTATTTATTAATGTTAGTATTATGCCCACCCGGCACCCGAGCAGTGTTGCACTTGACAAAGTGGCCTTGATTTTCGGCATTATAAAGGGAATGCAATTTGATCTAGGGAAGATTATTACTTTGCATCTTCGACAGAAAATTAGAGAGGAGAAGTCTCGGCAACTTTGGTTCCCGACCCTCATCAAAAAGTTATGTCTTAATGCTGGAGTGGAAAAGGATGAGGAGGGCATGGTTGCACCAGTGAAGCGCTGTATTAATGAAACTATTGTCGAAGTCAATATCAAGGTTTCTACGGGAGCCCAGGAGAGGGGGAGTAGCTGGAGGTCAAGAGGTGATGCGCATACCTCAAGGATACCAGCAGCTGACCCTATTTATATTGAGATTCTAGCGACAAATCATGGCACAGACCCCGATGCTTTGATAGAGCATATTGAGTACATTAAGGCCTATCAACGATGCCAACATCTTTATGAAAAGGAGTAGTTTGAAGACATTCATGCGAACATGCGTAAGATCATGGAGAAAGCGAAAATTCCAGTGTCGGAGCCAAATTTTAGGATGTTGGGCCAATTTGACGATGAAGGCTACCTCCTGACATCAGACCAGACTAGAGTTGATCCAGCAAAGGTTGCAGACGATGAATAGGAGGATGAAGATGACGATGAAGAGGAAGACGAGGAAGAAGAAGATGAGGAGGAGGACGAGTAGGATGATCCCCTATCCACCTCTACTTTTGCATAGTTCTGATTACATTTTGCTGTAGGAATATTTTACATATTTTGCTCTACACTACATTTGGTTGTGTTATTAGTATGGATTATAATTTGAGTGATTTATATTTTGTGGCGTGACACCTTGGAGGCTACATTTCGGAACATTACAATTTGTATTTTGATAATATTTTTAGGATGCTAACTGTGATAAACTTTGGATGTATTGTGGATTCTATCTGTGATGCTCTAAACTTACTGTTTATTGGTTAACGTATATTATTAATTGTACTTCATATTTTAAAATGAAAATAATTAAGTCATAACAAAGTTTTGATCATGCTAAGTTTCTGTTTTGATTGATGATATTTGATGACAACCATGCATACCAAAAAAAGTGAATATTATGTTATGCAATATGTACATCGTTATCTCTTGTTTATTTGGTTATTTACTGCCATGTTTCAAACACTCGCATACTAACATATCGCATGATGTTGTCACTGTACTTTTATTTAGCATATTAATGGAGCAGATTAATTTGGAATTTTGTTAGAATTGGTTTGTCTCCAGGTCTGCTCAAAACTTTAATGATGAAATCAGAAATGAAAAAAAAGGAGTAAAAGTTTAGGAAACCAAGGTCATACTAAGAACAACTGGATAGAGTTGGGGCATTCCAATTTCAGGGAAGTTATTTACATTTCAATTAATTTCTTTTATATGCTTATGTGCTTATTAGTAATACTTTTTAGAAGTATTTTCATGGTAAAAAAAGATTTCTTTGCTAGAGACTAGCAAAAGACTTAAGTGTGGAGGTGGGAGTATTAATACCCCTACTATTTAGATGAAGAATAATTTATTGAATCGCGATTTGAATGATCTTAATTCTTATTCCAATTAATCAATAGACTATTCGAGAAATATTCAATGATAATTAATTGGTATGGATGAACAATCCAAAGAGTTCAATTAGTGAATTTGAAATTAGTAAGATTTTTTTGATAAAGCTCACTTAAGTATTTTTGCTTTTATGCACAAAATTTTTATTTACTTCCAAGACAATCTTTTAATATTGACCTCTAAAAATAATGGGGAGGGGTGAGAAAGAACTAAGTCAATGATGTAAGTCAAGACATGAGCTTGAGTAATTATTCTATTTTGATCATACACTTGACATTTGAGCTTGAACTTTTTCATACACATTATTTCATGTTTAAATTCCCTATGTTCATACTAGTTGTATCTTAGTAAGTTAGTTATTTATGAGTGTTTAATTTTTATAAAAAAAATGGTTGAATTTCATAGTGATATATGACATAGGTATATGTCTATATATTTGGAATGATCCCAACTATGATGAAAAACAAATAAAAAGGAAAAGAGAAATTTCTGTCATAGTGATATGTGGCATATGTATGTGAAAACTTACTTGGAATGATCTCAACTATGAGTAAAAAAGAGAAGAGAACAAATGATTGAATATCATAGTGATATATGGCCCGGATATGTGTACTTATACTTGGAATGATCTTTACTATGAATAGAATATGTTTTAAATATATATATGTTGATAAACCTCATGATATGGTGAATTACTAAGATTACTAACTAGAAAATGTCATTCTGCTTCAAAGTTTATTCATAATTCCTAATCAAGCCAATGTCTATCCTATTTTCAACAAAACTACTAACTCATGTGGAGGCTAAATCGAAAGCTTAGCCTATTCTTTCCCTTTTCAATATTTGCGGAGGTTCAATAAGGAAATTGCATGGGAGTAAACTATTTTAAAGAAAAACACGCACCGCACTAAGATACTTATTTGAGCTTTAGCTTTTATCTAACTAATGTATTTGTGAATTTTGAGCTCTTATTAATTGGTAAGCCTATCAATTAAATAAAGCGAATTTCTTGAATAAGTCTTAATTAATATGTTTTTCAAGAAGGATCATTTGAATTTACATCTATTATTTCTTCATCCAATTTATTGATATGAATTATCTTTGCTAGGGATTAGCAAAAGCTAGTTCAAGTGTGGAGGTGTGATAACTTCCCAAAAGAAGTTATCTTGCTCTTTATTTTGACATCATATTGAGCATAAATTAAAAAAATGATTTAAATAAGTATAAATATACATAAATTCATATTTATGTTATTTATGGTTAATTAAGTAATTTTGCTTATGTTTTTCTTTCTAGAAATATTGTGGAAATCGAACCAAAGAAGTAAAAGTTGGAATTATATTTTGGCTGTGCAGTTGTTTTAGAAACCTATTTCAGTTGTTATAACAAGTTCTGGGCGGATTTAAAATTCGAATTTCGAATTTTGCGCCAAATTCAAATATGGAAGGAGGCATCTATTGGGAGGGGGCTGCTCGTTTTTAAGAGGGGAATCTCATACCTAATGAGGGACAAAATTCTTGAGAGAAAAAAGATCTTAGAGACATCGTCTTGGAGAAGGAGACGAACGGATAGGGTTTGGAGGCACCGGCGAGGAGAAAGAAGACTCAAATGCAAATTCTGAACACAAATTCCTGTAGCATTTTCATTTCTAAACGTCATGTCTAATAAAATCTCTCTTGTTGTGTGATTTCTTCCTTCGAGCATGAACTAAATTTCTTGATTTTGTACGTTGAGAGTACTTTTATTTATTGTGATGTGTTGGTTGTAATTTCTCTTTTATGTTTGATTGAAAACCTATCTTTGTTGGATTTATGATGTTAATTTGTGGAATTTTTGGATCAAATATTCTTCGTCTAACTTACGTAGCGAGATTCGAGAGAGCAGTTACGTTATTTTAGGGTTGAATCTTTTATGTTGCACGACGAGATTCGAGAGTGGAGTCATGTAAATCCTTAGCCAAAATTCCGCCTTTATACTACGCTGCAAGATTCGAGAGAGTAGTGACGTAGTGTAGCATAAATTTCGGCATAGCATAAAGAGAGAAATCGATTTCATCTTGTGTTAGAAACATTGATTTGTGTGCTTGATGTTATTATCGTTTTACCTAAGTTAGAGATAATTAGGAGAATTAGGGTAAACGAATTTCTGAGATCGAGTGATGATGACTTTCACCTTCAAATCATTGCAAGATAGTAATTAATCATTACATGAAAGATCACTCTAAAAACTCATCGCAATAAACAAAGAAAATCTACGTACGAGACTACTTCTCCGACTTGATAAAAGTATTTTTAAGAAAGCGTTGTTTACTTTTAATTTTGTCTTCTTTTAATTGTCCTTAATTCAAATTCACCTTTAATCATTCCGCTTGAATTTAAAGAAAAGGTAGGACTAGTACTTGCGAGCACTAAATTAGTCACTTCTCCGAGGGAACGATCTTTTCTCACTTTATATTACTTGATTCGGCACGTGCACTTGCGTTATTATATACATTTATTTCGGGCGTATCAACACTAGCACGCCGCAATGCTTCAAGATCGCAACCACCTCCTCGCACGGTGGTAATCGAAACCCGGACCACAATGATGACTCACACAGTGTCATCCATGCAACCGAAGGATTCTGAACCCGCTCCTCATAACGCGTTATCTTTATCTCAAGCCCAAAAGGTATATTATACTGCCCCTTCCAGGCGTCAATCTGCTCCGTAGTAAGTGAAAATTGCAGTTGCATCTGCCGATCTTATGCACAATGCCTCGATACCTATGCGAAAAATAAATAAAATATACATCAAATTTCAAAATGGAGAACGTTAAAATGGCATCAAAACCCGCACAAGCCGACGCCCGTCCGAGCCCTACGTATACTAAGTCTCCCAGGTACACACAAACTTGGCGAACGGGAGTGCCCCGCACAGGTAAATTCCCCCGCGCAAGTACTATGTGCGGGTATGACCCCCGTGCACCCTACATGTGAGCTACCCGCCCGCGCGAGTGCGCAACCTGCGTGTGCCCTGTACATGGGTACCCCTCCTCGCGCCCGCACGCATAGAGAGTGGGTGCGCCTCGCGCGCGCAACATGTGTGTGGGTATGCCCCGCACGCGATCGCCCCACGCGCCGTGTGAGTACTGCCCACAAGCGGCCTCCCCGCGCCGCGCGGCTGGCCTACCTGCCGGTCGCCGTCTCCTCCCCCTCTCCGGTCAGCCACCCGCCTCCTGAAGTTCGCCGCCAACCGCCCCCGCTGGTCTGGCCTCCTCCATCGTCTGATCGTCTCTGCATGATTTCCTCTGTCCGATACACGGGTAACCATCAGCATAATTAGCGCTGTAACGGTTCGGTTTGGTTCGGTTTTTAAGCCGCAAACCGAACCACTCCTATGTGGTTCCAAAAATTTTGAACCGAACCGCTCAATCATTGAAACCGAACTGAGCCAAACCAAATGATTCGGTTCGGTTCGATTTTGGTGGTTTAAATAATGTGTAATGTAAGAGTGTTTTAAATTCATAATTACATTTGCATAATGCATACCAAAGTTCATACTTAAAAATAAATATAAAAGAAAACTTGCAAGTTATTATTCTATATGAAACACAATTCGTTAATTTAGGCTCCGTTTGGGGGGACTTATTTTCACCGATCAATCGGTTACGACGGCATAAACCGGACCTTAATTATGATCCGATTCATTTGACGTAACCGTTTGACCGGTTAAAATAAGTCCCCCCAAACAGAGTCTTAATTGATATGCAAAAACACCACAAAGTCCGGAAAGTGATCTATCATGTACGTCTCTGTCTAATCAAAAGTTAAAAAATGAATTTTAGATAGTCACATTTAATGGAATACATCCAACAGGAATAATAAAATATAAAAACCCAAAAATACATGAAATAGAGTTGTGATGTCCAAAATAAAATTTAGAAACAATCAGAGGCCTCAAAAGAATGTGAAGAAACCCAAAAATACATGAAATAGGATTGTGGTGTCCAAAATAAAATTTAAAAACAATCACAGGCCTCAACAAAGGATGTGAAGGGATCTATCACCTAGTTCTGTGACCATATGAATTAAGGTAAGCGATGGAGTTACCCATCTTGGCTAAAGTTCCAGTTGAAGATGACATAATCTGAGCTCTCCTCTCGCAACTATAAATTGTTTCAAATTACAAGCCATGCTAAATTGTATAACTTAGCCAGTTGCAATTCATTCTAACAAAGTATCTCAATAAAAATAAAATTAAAAAAAACATGCAGTTTCTCTGCTTCAAAAAACAATAATGCAACTTGATCACAGTTATTGGTACTTATAAGTAGATATGTTTTTACATCTTCAAGTAATCAAATTAAAACTTATATAAACTGAAAAGTTAATATGCAATCTTTCTTAAACAGGTTAACAATCCTTTTGAAGAAAATCAATTTGTGGGAATCACAAAGTACATTAAACGTTGTTATATAATACGGTTCGGTTCGGTTCGGTTCGATTTGTCATGCAAAACGAAGAACTGAACCGAACCGTATGTTTTTTCTAAAATCAAAACCGTGACTGAACTGCTGCCTACTAAAACCAAACCAAACCGCGTGATTTGGTTCGGTTCAATTTGGTAGTTCCGTTGGTTTTTGCTTACAAGCCTAGGCATAACCACCGATAATTGGTGGGTGCAAATAGCCGGGATCGTATCAGTCTGTGTATAATAAAATTATTAAAACAATGTGCTCATCGAACCATATGAAAGTGGTTTGTAATTTGTAAACAATGTGGTTACAATCTGCAGATAATCGCATAACTACCGTAACCACCTCTGGGCTCTATAAATAGGACCTCAGACCTCACTTTATTCTCACATTTTCTCTCCTCCGCTTCTTCCCCGACGTGCATAGGTTCTCCACCAGGATTCTCCCTGATATTCGAAGCCACGCTTTAATATCTTCAAGCACTTCGAAGATTGTTAGAAGATCTTCATCCATCTTCGACCACCTACATCCATCTCCGTGCGTCTCCGAGCGCTCCGCTTCATGCTCACTCCTCCCACCGCAACAAGCAATTTGCCCACAATACCTCAAGCATTCAACATTCGCCCGTCAGCCGCAAGCTCCCTCTGCTTCCGCTGCCAAGTACGAGCAGAAGTTCACCCAGTCTCCAGTGCGCGTGCATCCTCCGCCACAGGCAAGGATAAATACTTAGTTTTGTGAGCGGTGGTCTGTCGCCCTCCGAACATCTCTCTCTCTCTCTCTCTCTCTCTCTCTCTCTCCAGTTGTAACGAGAAGCAACATGTCGCCCTTGCTAAGCATGTAAAGCAGCACTGTATAGTGAAAGTTTGGTTTGCGCCGATCCGGTCACGTGATTTTTCACTCTATTCACGGATTTTTCACATTAAAAAATCACCTTGTTAGCTTTATTTTTCTGAGACTGATTGCATGGTCGACCGCTCTTCGGATTAAGACAGTTCAGTTAGTCCGATCTACCTAGAGCCTCAGGCGCACCGCAGCAATATAGTTGCATACTTGCATACATGATGTGCATCACCATAACTCGCATGGGAAGAGAAACAATGCATGACTCTAATTAATAATTTAATGTAAAACAAATTATATTTTTACTAAACTGCTATAGTGTCAACCATGACGCTCAAATAAATCAAACATATTATGATAATAAATTTGATAATAAATTACTACTAATAATATAAGTGCTAATACAATTCGGTTCGATCATTCCATTCCATGGTGCTTTCTGAAAATTGTAAAAGAAAAAAACTTCACATATTGAAATTTATTCATCGATAATATCTAGGGCGGCAAAATGTCATAATTACTCTTAATTTTGCTCAATATTTATTTAATTCCCTCAAGATGAGAATGAGAATATAAGATTAGAATCTCTTAGAGCTCATTTAGCTAGAAATGTATGCCTTAGAAGACCCAATCGGGCATTAAAGTGGGTGCATCTGAGATGAGGAGCACTTTAGCCTTAAGCAACCCCACTATTGTATTCTCCCGCTTTGTGACCGTGATAGTGAGTGAGTACATTTTGCCGCCCATTTGAGGCCACCACACTTGGCTCCCCGCACCGCAAGGAATACCATATAATCTGTTTTTGGCAGAACTGATCCCCACTGAAGCACGCGGTTCGCATATTCATCATTTGCTTTATTCACAGTGAACTTGGCGAGTTGTTCGATTTTGTTGTTGTTCTTTATGTCCCGAACCACATGGAAAAGCATCCTTCGTTCGTATTCGGAATGTGATTGGCTTTTGGAGGGATCGACAGCGTTGGCAGTGACGATGAGAGCGAGTGCGAAGAAGAGAGGTTTGTGAAATGTCATGGCCGCCGGTCTCTTCTTCTTAGGCTTTGTTTGGGAATCTAATTTCCCACCGGTGCGATTGCACCAAATGTCACCGCCGTCAGCCGGAACCATTTGTTTACCGGCCTTCCCACCCCGCTTCCCCCGCTGTATTCCCAAAGAGAGCTTTAATCTAGGTGATGCTAAACCATAGAACTGGAAGCCTCTTTAATACTTTGTTTTTCTTGACCCAATCCTTTTATTTTTGTGGACTTCCTCGTCATTTTCTTACAATACTCATTAACGCACAATGAAATGGACACTAATTAGACATACGATTGATTGGAATTTAATGGCTGGACTTAGTTCTATTTGTTGAATTTTTTGAAGTGAAAGTTGCGGCCTGAGCAGACTGTCCGCTCGGACTGTGTGGACAGTAGTGGCAAACAGTCAGGTCGGCTAATTATAGCAGTCGGCTTGTTCCAAAAGGTAACCAGGCGAATTGGTTTGCTATCCGTGGAGTCTGCCGGTTGGTGCGGACTGGTGCTGGAGTCCGCGGGTTTGTGCGGACTGGCTCTGAAGTCCGCCGGTTTGGTGCGGACTGGTCTTGGTATCCGCTGGTGCTGTGTTTGCACTAGGGATTGCTGGTGGTGTGGACTTGGTCTTGTTCCGTACCAAGTCCAGATGTGCTCAGTCCGGGAGGTCGCGCGGGTTTCGCAAACTGCTTTACTTGTCCACCGAGTTCGGCAGTTGTTAGCCTTGCTCTTAGTTGCAAGCTCGGAGTGTGTGGGCTAGTGTTGTGTCCACAGGTACGCGTGGACTGGTGTTGTCCGCATTTGTGCAGACTGGTGGTGTATCTCGCAAAGTCTGCTGGTGGCGTTCAAGTCCTGGCTTGGCTGTCCGCTAGTGTGCGGATACGCTCTGTTCTTGCTGCGAGATAGGGTGGTGATCCTATCGGCTAGGGCAGTGATCACACTCCTCTTCGTGCATATAAATAAGACCCTCTGTCACATCAATTGTACAACCGAATGAGCAGTAAGTGAGCTCGGGTGGTTGTTGCAGACAAACTTTTTGTGTTTGCGCTGTTTGAAGGAGTTGACCGGTGTTTGTTGTGCAGGTTGTGCGGACAACACTGAGAAGCCAGAGATTTGGTTTTGACTTCGGCCAGGGATCAGTGTGGACTCTGTGGTTAGCAATCGGCGGTTTGCAGCAGGTCGCGGCTTGTGGCTAGGCGGTCTTCTTTCTTCGGCAACCTTTTCCCAATTCAATAAGCTGTCATCTTCTGGCGGCTTGTTCAGTTCGGCAGGCACAATTTCCGTTGTTCTGGCGGCTAGGCAACCTTGCGGTTAGGAAGATTGCAGATCAGCGGACTTAGTTCAACATTGGAATAACGAGTTGTCCGCGCGGCTAAGTTATAGTTTGGCGACTTGGAGGTTTCAGCGGACTCCGTAGGCAGGTCGGCAGGGTCGGCGGTTTCTTCTTGAGGCCGAGCGACTTGTTTGTACCTTCTTGTTTTTTACTTCCATCGGGTACATTGCTGAATCATGTATCGTCATGTATACATCGCCTTGTAAAGATTTTTGATAGTACAAGGTTTTCTTACTCATTTGTGCATCTAGTTACTTGGCTTGGTTTTGGTTGGAGTGTTCCTGCGCCTGATTTCTCATTTTTCGCGGTTCACAAATTTTTACATGGTATCTGAGGGAACAGAGTCTTGAGCAGCGTTCAACCGGCAGTTTGGTTTATTACTTCTAGAAGTCTTAGTGAACCAGTGTTAGTGTAATGGAAGGTGGAGGTAGTGAGGCACCTTGCTCAGGGAAGAAGAAAAGATGGGAGAAGAAGAAGAAGCCTGTGTCGGTGATGGCCCTTCAACTTCATATCAGTAAGAGAGGAGTTATGCTCCTAAGCGTGATTGGAAGAAGAAGGGCTAAGGTGCTATAAATGCAATCAGTCGGGGCACTTTAGGAAGGACTTTAAGGTCAAGCAGCAGCCAGGGAATGTTGCAGATAAAGAGGGAGCCGGTTCCAGTGCTGAGGAAGCTGGATGGGGGGATGCATTCATGACGGGCACGTGTGTCCATGCCTTGTCCACCATCGACTGCCGAGATGACTGGATAGTAGACTCAGGGTATGGTCACCACCTCACCGGGGACGAGTCGAAGTTTTCCTCTCTACGAACATTTTTGGTAACAAAGCTATCATAACTGTTGATGGTACTGTTCATGCAGTCGAGAAGGAGGGTGTCGTTTCTTTAGGTAGTGATAATGGTCCACTCACATTGAGGAGTGTTTATCATATACCGGGTATGAAGAAGAACCTCTTCTCGGTGACCAAAATGATGGACGCGGTTTATTACGTTCTATTTGATCCAATAGAAGTGAAATTTCTCCGCAACATATCAGCAGTGAAGACTGACGTTGTTCATGTAGAGAGAAGGGTAAAGGACTTGTTTGTGTTTTCAACAAGTTCAAATGTTGATCGGATGAGGGCCAACGATAGTGCAACTATCTTCCATAAGCAGCTGGGATACGTCGGGATGGACAAGTTGAAAGCTATGGCGGTGAAGAGCCTTGTGAAAGGCTTGCCTAAACTGTCATCCTTCGGTGACGGTCATGTCCTCGCGGAGTGTCAATATGAAAAGACTCATCGCCTTCTGTTTGACAAGTTAGAGACCAGGAGTAAAACGTCATTGGAGTGCATCCATAGTGATCTGATGGGGCCGACGGTCACCGTCAGCCTTGGAGGTAGCAGATACATGTTGGTGTTGATTGATGACTGCACGAGATACACTTGGGTGTACTTTATGAAGGAGAAGTCGGACGCGTTCCATTTATTTGTGGAGTTTAAGGAGTTGGTGGTGGGCCGGCTTGGCCTGCTGATCAAGAAGTTAAGAACGTACAACGAAGGTGAGTTCGTGTCAAGTGAGTTCTCTAACTTCTATAGGAAGCACGACATCCGGAGAGAGCTTACTTGTGCTCATACTGCACAACAAAATGGAGTAGTAGAGCGAAAGATCCGTCATCTGACGGAGACCTGTAAGTGTTGCCTTCATGCAAAGGATATTCTGAAGTCCTTCTGGGTGGAAGGAATGTCATGTGCAACCTATGTCATCAATCGAATGCCCATGAGTCCGATCAACATAAAGTCTCCCCATGAGATGATGTTCAAGAAGAAGTCATGTGTGGAACATCTTCAGGTTTTTGGATCGACTGCCTACGTACACGTCCCGGATGCTCTCAGGACAAAGCTAGATGCAAAGGCGAAGAAGCTTGTCTTCGTGGGCTATGATGAGCGGAAGAAGGGATGGAAGTGTATGGATCATGTGACAAGGATGTTCATCGTGTCCAGAGACGTTGTCTACGATGAACTGACGTCGTATAAAGGTACCTCATCTGTGAAGCTGCAGGAGAGCATGTCGGATGAAGGGCAGAAGGAGGCTGCTGAGGATCTTCTAGTGGAGCTGCCTGTATCACCGGGAGCTCTAAGTGCTTCTAGCTCCGGGGCAGAGGCTTCTAGTTCAGGAAGCAGGGGGAGCAATGCTCCTAGTTTGCCTGGGAACGGAGCTGGTTTAGAAGAAGCAGCGGAGGTGGTTTGCAAGGGTCAGACTCTTCGGAGATTGAAGTGGTCCATCAAACTACCAGCTCGTTATAGCGAAGGAAACACGGTGACCTTCATCTCATGTTTCTTCACAGGCCCTCTAGACGAGCGAGAGCTTTCTAGCTTTGAAGACGCCACTGGAGTCAAGGAGTGAGATAACGCATTGGATGGGGAGATGACTGCCTTCAGGAAGAATGAGACTTGGGATCTTATGCCCAAGGTTGATGACGTTACTCCTGTGACGTGCAAGTGGGTGTACAAGCTAAAGAATAAAGCGGATGGGAGCATCGAGCGGTACAAGGCTCGCCTTGTAGCTCGAGGGTTCTCTCAACAGTACGGAAAAGACTATGAAGAGACGTTTAGTCATGTTGCTAAAATGACTTCAGTGCGGGTGGTGATGGCCTTGGCGACTTGCCGAGGTTGAAAGATGTGGCAGTTAGACGTAAAAAATTCTTTTCTTTACGGGGAAATTGATAAGGACATCTTCATGGTTCAGACACCGGGGTACGTATCTGAAGATCATCCAAGATATGTCTGCAAGCTCAGGAAGGCCCTTTAAGGCTTGAAATAGGCTCCACGAGCATGGCATGGGAAGATCACAGAATACCTCCAATTCTATGGTTATTTTTCCTCCGATTCAGATTCGAGCATGTTCATCAAGAAGAAGGGGAGCTTTCAGGTCTTGGTGTTGTTATACGTGGACGACATAATCGTCACGGGAAACTCCGAGGAGGAAGTAGCTGTAACGGTCCAGGCCCGTCAACCCTGCGGGACCCACCTGGCACCGCCGGCCTACCAGAAGTCCAGACCCGGGCCCACTACTGGTAGTCAGCCTATCACATCAAGCCTGCAGGCCATGCACCCCAACCCCTCTCCGCGCCTGTTTTTCAGCAGCGGTAGGTTGTTGCCACTGGGGATCGAACCCAGGACCTTGATAAGAGACTCTTTACCACAGCTCTCATCACCAACTGAGCTGCAGATCAGTTGGTGATGAGAGCTGTGGTAAAGAGTCTCTTATCAAGGTCCTGGGTTCGATCCCCAGTGGCAACAACCTACCGCTGCTGAAAAACAGGCGCGGAGAGGGGTTGGGGTGCATGGCCTGCAGGCTTGATGTGATAGGCTGACTACCAGTAGTGGGCCCGGGTCTGGACTTCTGGTAGGCCGGCGGTGCCAGGTGGGTCCCGCAGGGTTGGCGGGCCTGGACCGTTACAAAAAAGTGCACTTTTTTGTAACGGTCCAGGCCCGCCAACCCTGCGGGACCCACCTGGCACCGCCGGCCTACCAGAAGTCCAGACCCGGGCCCACTACTGGTAGTCAGCCTATCACATCAAGCCTGCAGGCCATGCACCCCAACCCCTCTCCGCGCCTGTTTTTCAGCAGCGGTAGGTTGTTGCCACTGGGGATCGAACCCAGGACCTTGATAAGAGACTCTTTACCACAGCTCTCATCACCAACTGATCTGCAGCTCAGTTGGTGATGAGAGCTGTGGTAAAGAGTCTCTTATCAAGGTCCTGGGTTCGATCCCCAGTGGCAACAACCTACCGCTGCTGAAAAAACAGGCGCGGAGAGGGGTTGGGGTGCATGGTCTGCAGACCTGGTTAGGCTGAACCCTTTCGAGCGTGGTGCTGGGGGTGCCGGCGGCTAGGGAGGCCGTTACAAAAAAGTGCACTTTTTTGTAACGGTCCAGGCCCGCCAACCCTGCGGGACCCACCTGGCACCGCCGGCCTACCAGAAGTCCAGACCCGGGCCCACTACTGGTAGTCAGCCTATCACATCAAGCATGCAGGCCATGCACCCCAACCCCTCTCCGCGCCTGTTTTTCAGCAGCGGTAGGTTGTTGCCACTGGGGATCGAACCCAGGACCTTGATAAGAGACTCTTTACCACAGCTCTCATCACCAACTGATCTGCAGCTCAGTTGGTGATGAGAGCTGTGGTAAAGAGTCTCTTATCAAGGTCCTGGGTTCGATCCCCAGTGGCAACAACCTACCGCTGCTGAAAAACAGGCGCGGAGAGGGGTTGGGGTGCATGGCCTGTAGGCTTGATGTGATAGGCTGACTACCAGTAGTGGGCCCGGGTCTGGACTTCTGGTAGGCCGGCGGTGCCAGGTGGGTCCCGCAGGGTTGGCGGGCCTGGACCGTTACAGTAGCTAGACTCAGGGCAGAGCTAGCTATTCGGTTCAAGATGAAGGACTTGGGTGAGCTCCACCACTTCCTTAGACTCGAGGTGGAGAGAAAAGAGAGCGGCATACTTGTTTCTCAAAGGGGATATGCGGAACAGATCGTTTAGCAGTTCGGCATGCGGGAGGGGAAGAGTAGTTCTACTCCACTTGATGTTAGCATCAAGCTTCGACGGGATGAGGGGAGGATACTTCAAGATCCTTTAGTGTTTCGGGCTCTGGTTGAGAGTCTTATTTACCTGACGATTACGAGGTCAGACATTGATTATATTGTAGGCCGAATAAGTCGATATATGGCGGAACCTCGGAAGCCTCATCTGGTAGCGGCGAGGAGCATTCTAAAGTACGTGAAGTCCACTTCTGATATGAGTCTCCTTTATGGGAGAGACATGAGCTTTAACCTGCACGGTTACACAGATACTGACTATGGGGGAGATTCAGACGACTGAAAGTCAACATCCGGTTATGTCGTCACATGTGGGTCGGCGGGTATCTCGCGGTGCAGCAAGAAGAAGGATTTTGTGTCCGTCTCTATGAAGGAAGAGAAGTACAAAGCTTCTGTCTTGGCAGCTCAGGAAGCCATCTGGCTTAGAAGGCTAGTAGAGGGCGTTCATGAAGAAGTACGCGGTCTAACTCTGTTATGCGGTGACAACGAGAGTGCCCTTAAACTGGTTAATAATCCAACTTGTCACGCACGGACCAAGCACATTGAGATTGAACACTATTTTATTCGGGAGAAGGTGTTGGAGAAATCTCTTATGGTTGGACATGTGCGGAGTGAGGACAACATCGCGGACATCTTCATGAAGCCGCTGTCAAAGAGGTCATTTACTCAGTTATGGGGACTGTTAGGGCTGGTATCCACTTCTCACTTTAAGGGGGAGTGTTGAGTTTTTTGAAGTGAAAGTGGCGGCCTGGGCGGACTGTTCGTGCGTACTGTGCGGACAGTAGTGGTGAACAATCAGGTCGGCTAATTATAGCAGTTGGCTTATTCCTGAAGGTAACCGAGCGGATTGGTTTGTTATCCGTTGAGTCTGCTGGTTTGTGTGGACTGGTGCTGGAGTCCGTGGGTTTGTGCGAACTGGCTCTGGAGTCGCCGGTTTGGTGCAGACTGGTCTTGGAATCTGCTAGTGCTGTGTTCGAACTTGGGATTGTTGGTGATGTGGACTTGGTCTTGTTTTGTACCAACTTCAGGTGTGCTCAGTCTGGGAGGCCGCGCGGGTTGCGCGGTCTGCTTTCCTTGTCCGCCGAGTTCGACAGCTGTTAGCCTTGTGCTTAGTTGCGACCTCGGAGTGTTTGGACTGGTGTTGTGTCCTCAGGTGCGTATGGACTGGTGTTGTTCGCATTTGTGCGGACTGGTGGTGTATCTCGCAGAGTCCGCTGGTGGATTTCAATTCCTGGCTTGGTTGTTCGCGGGTGTGCGAATATGCTCTGTTCTCGCCGTGAGATAGGGTGGTGATCCTATCAGCTAGACCGGTGATCACACTCCTCATCGTGCCTATAAATAAGACTCCCTGTCACATCAATTGTACAACCGAATGAACAGTAAGTGATCTCGGGTGATTACTGTGGATAGACTTTTTGTGTTCGTGCGGTTTGAAGGAGTTGATCGGTGTTTGTTGTGCAGGTTGTGCGAATAGTGCTGAAAAGCTAGGGACTTGGTTCTGACTTCGGTCAGGGAGCAGTGCGGACTTTGCGGTTAGCAATCGACGGTTTGCAGCAGTTCGCGGCTTGCGGCTAGGCAGTCTTCTTTCTTCGGCAACCTTTTCCCAGTTCAATAAGTTGTCCGCTTCTGGCGGCTTGTTCAGTTCGGCAGCAGCAGTTCACGGCGATCTGACGGCTATGCGACCTTATGGTTAGGCGACTTGCAGATCATTTCTGAATTGGAATAACGAGTTGTCCGCGCGATGAAGTTGTGGTTTGACGACTTGGCGGTTTCAGCAGACTACACATGCAGCTCGGCAGGGTCGGCGGTTTCTTCTTGAGGCCGCGCGACTTGTTTGTACCTTCTTGTTTTTTACTTTCATCGGGTACATCGACGAATCATGTCTCGCCATGTATACCTCCCCTTGTAAAGATTGTTGATAATACAAGGTTTTTTTGCTCTTCTGTGCATATTGTTACTTGGCTTGGTTTTGGTTGGTGTGTTCCTGCGTCTGGTTTTTCGTTTTCCGCGGTTCACAAATTTTTACACTATTTTCAACATTTGTGTATCTGCAGGTGAAAGAAAGAAGTCGATGAATATCGGAAAGCAAGTGAACTTGCATGAGTTCTCGTTCTTGGAGATACCTTAATTTATAATAACAATGCTAAGAAAATGAAAATAATCAATATTGTTGCGGGTCGCTTAGTGTTCTCCTAAACAATTTTAATCCCGCCTGATCAGACAGGATTTTTTAATCCCGTCTGATCAGGCGGGATTTTTTAATTCAGGCCGGCCCAGACCCGGCCCGAAGGGCCTAACCGGGCTGCCCTTTTGAGGGAGCCCGAGCCCGGCCCGGCCCGGTTCAAACTGGCCCCGGGCCGAGTCCGGTTGGAAAAAAGCCCGGGCCTGGCCAAATCCGGCCCAATCGGGCTTTTTGCCCATGACTACAGGCCGGCTCTGAAATTTTTTCAAAAGCCTTTATAATTTTTTTTTAATTAATAATACTATCTATAAAGTGAAAAGAATTATAGATTTGAATAAATCTTGAAGGATCATTTTTCTAAAGTAATGTTGTCATTTAGGTATCTCTATAGCCTAAAGTTGATTGGTATGGGGCTATTTCTCGATTTATAACAGGTCCATGCCATCTTGCCATTAAAATATTAATTCCACGAATTAATTCCATATTAAAATATTGTTGTCAGTTCCCACTGGACTTGGGGGAGTAAAGTGCGCCCCTGCACTTTATGATAAAGTGCTCCCCTGCACTTTATGATAAAGTGCGGGCATCCAACGGCTCGCGGGCTAAGACAGTCACATCTAGACCGGTTTAGGAGCGCCGAGTTAGACCATAACAATTTGGCGCCGTCTGTGGGGAGCGAGTTCTCTGCATCCTCGGAAGACAGTACACTCTGCACAGCGGTACTCGGCAAGAAGAAGTGCCTGAACCACTGAAGGATCAATTTGTGGAGGACGTGTTGAGTCGACTCCCTCTCATTCACTCATCAACACGACTCTTAACGCAGAAGTCGTGCTCGCGCCCGTAACTGCCTTGGAAGGACGCATGCGACAAATGGAGGAGCAACAAGTCGAGATGCTCACTCTACTCAGAAATCAAGGAGCCCCTCCAGCTCCTCCTCAGCCTCCCGCACTAGTCAATCCCCCACCTCTAACTCAGTTATACGCTCCGCCATCGCAAGTTCCCCAAGGAGAGGATATATTTGAAGAATTCTCGGATGCCGCCAGCTCCACACGCCATGCTTATTAGGGCGTTGGGGGTGGCCATCGTCGTCATGTAGAAGAAGAGGCTCATGCGTCGCCTGGAGAAAGACTCACCCCAAAGAGATACGGGAGATGATTGCTCAAGAGTACAAACATGTTGGGTGCCGGGATTTTTTACACGCCGTCCTCTATAACAAGGCTTCCCGCTCTCCTCCCAAGTGTTAGCTCATCCGATCTCATACAGCTTCAAGCTTCCCAACATCAAAACATTCGACGGACAGAGGATCCGCTCGAACATATCAACCATTTAACTACCATTATGAGAATTTACAATGGTCCATATCAGTTGCTTTACCAGGTTTTCCCAGCAATGTTAAAGGGGCAAGCCCGCACCTAGTTCCATTCTTTGCGAGAAGGAATCATCGTTAACTTCGCAGAGTTAGCACGCCAATTCACGGAGCAGTTCATTGCAAACTGCAGAATAGTTCGAGATCTTTCACATCTGTCCAAGATTCGTCATAATGAAGGAGAGACACTCAAGTAGTTTTTCCCGCTGATTCACGGCCGAGGCATGACAGATTTTGGGGGTCGACCCCGAACTGTTAAGGGACGTTTTCCTCGGGGGCCTTTGCCCTAGCAGTTTCTATTCGGCACTCATGAGGGAGACAGTGTCTAGTTATCCAAATCTTGGTCATCAGGTTGAGGTCCAGATAGTAGCCGATGAGGCTATTGAAGCGCACCGCCAACAATTGGAGAGCATACAAAATAGGAAGAGGTCCCAAGAGGAGACCCCTAGGAGGCCTGAAGAACGACACAGTGAAGAACGTCGAAACGGCGAGCATCATATTGAACTTCAAAGAGACCTAGGCCAACGCCCGCCTCGAGTATACACTCTGTTAAACACCTCCCGGACTAATATACTATATGTAATTAAAGATAGTCCGGTACTCCAGCGACCAAGAGTACGGCTGCTAAATCCAAGGAGCGACCAACCAAAATACTGCAAGGATAGAGAGCAACAGGCACCCCATAGGCTCATTAGAAGACAAATATTTCTGGTCCTTCCCTACTTAGACAATTAAAAACAGTTTAAGACTAATTACTTGTCGGAAGTGCCAATTTCGATTTGATTTCGGTGCTAACTAATTTGAAGTAAAGATCAATTTTTGAATATGATCAACAACAAAACCCCATTTTTAATTGCATGCAATCCTCAATATGATGAAGCTATGTCTAAGATGTGAGTAACACTACTAATTAATTCCATAAATGAACTAGTACAGTGAATGCAGATAGAATTGTAATTTCATGCATAGCATGGCTTAGACAGTTATATGTAAAAAACCTAATCTTAAACAAAAAAATTAGCTTTGTGGTGAAACAATATGCAGAAATCCCCTTTAATTGCATGCATAGGGCAATGATGCAGAAAGATCTAAGTTAAGGCAGAAAAAATATGCAGAAATCAAAGTTCCTATGTATTTTTGTATATAACCAATAATATTATAGAACCATAAAACATGATTCAGCTTGCAGATCACAGACAGAAATTATAATTCATACTTTTATTTAGAAGATCTGAAATCAACCTTTTTTTTATTGAATCCTAAAGGTGAAAATAAGCGCAAATATTCATACGGAAGAACTTGTCAAAGCCGCTGGAGTTGGAGTGCTTGCCGGTGGGGAAGACCGCAACTGGAATTTTTAAGGATGGAGCAGCAGCCAGATCGCGACTGAGAGCGGCAAATAGGAGCGAAATCACCGGAATGTGGTCAGATTTCACCGTTACCCGTCGACCTGGAAGGCTGGAACTGGAAGTCTGTTGCCGTTCTGCGAGCCTGCGGCCAACTAGGGTTTCGACTTTCGCGTGACGCGAATCGCCGCTTTCGCCCTTTTCTTAGAGACTGAGGTGGGAACTGGGAAGTGAGCAGCGACGGGTCGGTGAGAGGGTTTTGGACTTTTGGTTTTTTAATGGGATAGGTGCACTTAGTAGGTTAGGTTAAATAATTAATTATATTATAGAATTAGAAAGTTAAACAGAGTATTAGATGATTAGACACCAAATCTGCGGTTTTGGACTTCCGGTTTTATAATGAGTTAAGTGAACTCAAAAAATTTGAGACACTACCGGTTTTTAAGAATTTCAAGTCAAATCGAACCGCACATGTGGGGTTTCAGACCCCCCGAAACTGAATCATACCGCACCCGATCGGTTCGGTTTGAAATGGGTTGCGGTGTGGTGTGGTTTTTCAGTTTGGTGCGGTTTTCGGTTTTTCTGCGCAGGCCTAGCCGACCCATCCCATGTCACGCGTGTGCCTGAAGTGCTCGATTGCTGTAGCCATTGCCTCCTCGCCCCTTCGAAGTTGGTCCTCCATCCTTGCTAGCCTCCCAGTCGAGCCCATACTCACCCCCATACCAACGAGTATGTCATGATGAAACTGTTGTCGGTGCTCGATAATCACAACGCTTCTTTAGCTCGTTAAGCATATAGAAGCGGGACTCCGTACCAGCCAGCCACTGCCCGAGCTCCTCTATCTTTGCTATTCGCACCTCCAGCGCAGAGATGTGGCGGACAGGCTCGCAGATGGTCAGCTGGTCGATCCTGGCCTCCAGCTCCATGTATGTGCGACAACTCCTCTCCCGATACTTACGGCGAGTAAGGTTGAGGGCGTCAATAAAAGCACCCCCCAAAGTAGAAGCGCGACTTGCAAGAATGAACAGATAGTCGCCCAGTCAGTAGCGACCCCGACTGAAGAATAACGACCATAAATGAGCGAGAAGATTACCAGACCGAGTAGTGTTAGCCCTTGTCTTACGATGGGGATTGCATGATTGCCCGTGGCGAAGAGAGGGACTGCGACGAGTTGAATCTCGTATCCTGGCTGTGGAACCCTCATGTCGATCCTGGTCCAGTTAAGCAGAGCGTGATGGCGACGTCCCCTGCGGCCTCAAGATATGGGGAGCAATCCCCCTACGACAGTCGTCCATGTGTCAACCTCCTACTCGCGGCGCGAAGAAACCCGAAGATGTTCTGGCCCCCCAACTCCGCGACTTGGAATAGACATCAAGCGGAGCAAAATAAACCGACGCCAAATTTGTTGGCGGTGGGAGATTACTCGCTGATAGATGCTGTTGGAACACCCTTTTTATATTTGGGTCAGGATAACTATGCTAAGGATTCATGACCTCATTGTATAGCATAGGTCATTGAGTGTGAGTTTAGAACTTAGGATATTTGAGTTTTTAGTTCTGCTCAGCTCTGCGGATAGTCGACCCCAGCTCATCGTATCGTCGTCCTCAGCTCGACGCGTAGTCGACCGCTGCTCGACGCATAGTCGATCGCAGCTCGACGCAGCGTCGTCCTCAGTTCGACGTAACGTCGACTTCAGCTCGACGTTTTGGCATGATTCTCTCTGCATCCTTAATCACTCTCTGATCGACGGATAGTCGAGCTCAGATCGACGACTTATGATGAATTCAATGTTTTGGATTCTCCCGTCGGTTGTCATTTGAAATTCAAATTAAAGATCATCAAAGCAGTTATTACAAGAGATCCCCTGGCCGTTTCAAGACTTAATTGGTCCATATCTCAAGGAATTTTCTTTGGAAATCAATTAGGGCACTTCCTTCCAAGGCATGGACAGTTAAGGAATGCATTGAATGCCCTGCCAACGGCTATCTATCAGACAGTAGTAATTCTATTACTTAGAGATTTTTGGAGAGAGACATACACAATTATTCAGATTTGTTACAGAGAACATTCTTCATCTTCTTTTCTCTCTCAGAATCTGCTGCAGAGAATTCAAAGAGAAGAACATCACTCAGAAAAAGATCATCATCAATTCTTTCTGATTCTCTTCTGCTCTGCAATCAACTCTTCTACAGACTGCCTTCTTCCTTCAGACATCAAACACTCAGTGTCTGAGTTATCTATTGCTGAAGAAGGACAAGCAGTGAAGAGCCTGTCACCCTTGTGCAAAGCTTCTTCTACCTGAACTCATCTACATCTCAGGGGGAGCTTTGACATCATCAAAATCCACAAGCTTCTCTTTGATAGTTGACAGAGAAGCATACTCATCCTTTCTTTACCTTATTCCATCTGTACAGGGTTTTAACTCCCTTCAAAAGTTACCCTTTTGGTTAGCTGAGACCTTGTCAAAATCAGTGGTGGCAAGACACCTTATCAAAAAATCTGGTGGTGCCCAGGACACCTGATCAATCATCCTGCAGTGGATTCCTATCAAAGGGTGATAGAAGAGTGGACTACCCAAGTTTGGGGAACCACTATAATTTCCTTGTGTCTTCTGTGGTTTATGTTTACTTCTTGCTGTGTGCTGTGTGCTGTTTGCTTTATCATATATTTAACCATTGCATAACTCACTTTCTACACTAAGTAAATCAAAAGTTTTAAATTATATCAATCTATTTGAACTTACTCTATTCACCCCCCTCTAGAGGTAGATAGATCTTATCACCTAACTTTCAATTGGTATCAGAGGCAGGTTGGTCTTTCCTTCAGGCTAACACCTGGACCACAAAGATCTTTGATAAGATCAAACTCTACAGAGGGTTTATTTTGTTCTGATAAAAATTGTTTTTAATAAAAACTCATGGCACAAAACAAGGAGTATGCAAGCACAAGACCTCCAGTGTGCAATCTATCCAAGTTTGGACTCTGGAAGGCAAGGATAAAATTATATATGAACTCTATTGATGAAGACATTTTTAACTGTGTCTTAACAGATTGTCCAAGGCCTCCCACTACAATAAGTACCTCAGCTGTTCCACCACCTGCAGGAACAGACACTGATATAAAGAAATGGAAAGCTGCTGATGCAAAGGCCATGAACATCTTGGCCCAAACAATGTCAGATGACATATTTCAGAAGGTTGCTGAATGCAACTCTGCCAAAGAAATCTGGGACAAACTAACTGAGATAGTCTCAGGTTCAGCTGATGAAAGAAAAGATAGAAGAGCTCAGCTGATAACACAGTATGAGAATTTCAAAATGGCTCAAGCTGAATCTGTGGCTGACATGTACAACAGATTTAGTCTGATTGTCAGTGAACTGAAAACTTTGGACAAGGATATATCTCTCACAGAGATAAATGATAAAATTCTCATGTGCTTACCTAGCTCTTGGGATTCAAGAATCTGGCCAATTAAAGATGGCAGAAGTCAAACTGAGACATCCACTGAAGCTCTCTTAGGCAAACTCAAGTCCTATGAGCTATTTGTCAAAAATAGAGAAGGGGAGCAAAACATAACTTCTTCTGCACCCAAAGTGGAGAAGACAATAGCTCTCAAAGCTTCAGAGGAAGTACCTAAAGATAAGGAGATAGGCAATGAAGAACTATTAAGCCTACTAGCCAAAAGATTCAACAAGATGGCTAGAAAGAACTTCAGAAAATGGTCTTCTAAAGACCAAGATAAGCCAAGGTATGACAGATCTAATAATAAAGATATTATATGCTATGGCTGCAGGAAACCAGGACACATTGCACCAAACTGTCCTGAAAATCAAGACAAGAAAGACAAGAGAGAAAGAAGAGACAAGAAAAGAGATAAAGACTCCAAGAAATACTATGATAAATCCTCCTCCAGCAACACCAAACATACAAGGAAAGGATTTGTTGCTGAAACATGGAGTGATACTGAAGAGTCTGAAGAATCATCCAGCACAAGTGATGATGAGGATGATACCACTGAGAAAGGATTCTGCATGATGGCAATCAATGCATCACAAAGCAGCTCAGATTCAGAGCATGAATCTGAATATATGACTGATCAGGAATTAAGTGAAGATCAGGTATTTGACTCCTTTGATTTTTCTTCTGATGATTTCAGATTTAGATTTAAATCTATGTGCATAGACTTGCTGACTGCTGAGAAAACAATTGATTCTCTTAGAAGTCAGTTGTCTGATTACAGCACATTAAGTGCAAATAATCTCAAGCTTTCTGATGAGTTAGAATGCTGTAGGGAGGAGATAGCTTCACTAAAGAGTGAGCTATCCAAGGCTAAACAGCTTGAGGAAACTCTCAATGGGAGGAGTCTCAAGTTAATAGACATCACAAGCACAGTGAATTCAAGAATGAATGGTTCACTAGGTTTGGGTGCCTCTTCAAGCCAACCCATAGTGCTAACAACTCCCATAAAGTTTACCAGTAACAAGGGTAAAGAAATTATGGTGGTAGCCAGGAAAAATTCTGATCTACCTAAGCCATTTCAAGTACAACAGAAAACGTCGACCAGAGCTCGACGATCTTCGACCAGAGCTCGACGCCACTCCAACAAGAATCAGCAACATCATGCTGAAGCGTCGAACTTAGCTCGACACACGTCGAACTCAGGTTGACTGGATGTTGTCCCTGAAGGTAGGCTTGTTCGAACGTCGACTAGAGCTCGACGTCCTGAAACATCAGCGTCGAACTTAGATCGACGATCGTCGAACAGAGCTCAGAGCCGTGATTTACTTACACAGGATAAATCCAAATCAAATCATAAATATCCTACATCTCAGCCTAACCCTTATGCTGAATGGGTGATTCCTCCTAGGAGATATCATCCTGAAGGCTATAAGAGTCAGCCTGAAATGTCCTTCATCTCTGATTTCATTGGTTATCAACCTCAACCCAAGGTGAACTGGGTGAAAAACAATTAAGCTATTACATGTGCAGATGAAGAGCTATCCAGTGGTGAACCAGCATTGGTACCTAGATAGTGGTTGCTCCAAACATATGACAGGGACCAAAAGCAACCTTACATCCTTCAAAGCAAAGCCTGGACCAAGAGTAATCTTTGGTGATTCCAACTTTGGACAAACCAAAGGATATGGTCAAGTCAAAATTGGATCAATCACTTTCAAGAAGGTAGCTTATGTGGAAGGTCTAAAGCACAACTTAATCAGCATCAGTCAACTTTGTGATGCTGGTTATCAGGTTTGGTTCTCTGATTTGGTTTGTAATATTGCTTTAGATAACAATATTGTGTTGATTGGAAATAGACAAGATAATATATATTTAGTTGATTTCAATTCTTCTAAAGTAGATATATGCCTTTTCAATTCTCTTAGTAAGTCAAATGAGCTTTGGCATAAAAGACTAGGTCATGTTAACCTTAGAACTATTGCTAGGCTGTCTAAACTCAACCTTGTTAGAGGACTACCTTCTGGTCCCTACAAGAAGGAAGGACTCTGCAAGGCTTGTCAACTAGGAAAGCAAACCAAAAACAGTTTCAAATCACTTAATAAGAGTGATTCACCTAGAATTTTGTATCTGTTGCACATGGATCTTTTTGGACCCACTACAGTACAAAGCCTAGGGGGGAAATCTTATGCCTTAGTGATTGTAGATGACTTCTCAAGATTCACTTGGGTGTTCTTCCTGAGAAAGAAGTCTGATAACTTCAAAATTTTGACAGATTTTCTCAAGAGCATACAGATTGAGTTCAATACTCATATAGCCCTGATCAGAAGTGATCATGGGACAGAGTTTGATTCTCTTCTTATGCAAGAGTTCTGTCAGAATGAAGGGATCTGGCACACTTTCTCAGCTCCTAGAACTCCTCAACAAAATGGGGTAGTTGAAAGGAAAAATAGAACCTTAATTGAATCTGCCACAACATTATTGACAGATGCTCATCTTCCTCTAACCTTTTGGGCAGAGGCTGTGAACACCTCCAATTATGTTTTGAATAGAAGCCTGATACATAAACTAAAAGATAAGACTCCCTATGAATTGCTCAAAGGGAAGAAACCTAAAGTTAGTTTTTTCAAGATTTTTGGTTGCATTTGCTTCATTCATAATAATGACAAGAGATATTTAGCAAAATTTGAAGCTAAGGCTGATGAAGGAGTGTTTCTGGGATACTCTTTGAACAGCAAAGCTTATAGGGTTTATAACAAGTCATCCCATAAAATTGAAGAATCCATGCATATTACCTTTGATGAGTCTAATATGTCTTATAAGGAGAAGAATTCTTCTACCATAGACCATTTACAGGTACAATCTCTAGCTGAAAATATAAATCAGTTAACCATCATGGATAATGGTCCTTTATCTTCCACTACACAACAAGAACCAAATGTTAGTAACAATGAAGACACTGATCAGATTTTGGAAGGAAACAATGAAGAACTTGAAGAACCAGTTGTTGTTCCACAAGAGGAAACAACAACACAGGTTGGTGAACAATCAACACCCATTGTTGATTTAGTAACAATAAGAGATCACCCAATCTCTCAAGTGATTGGAGAAATCTCAGAAGGTGTGCAAACCAGAAATCAGATAAATCAACATCTGATGCACACTTGTTTTCTCTCCCAAATAGAGCCTCAAACAATACAAGATGCAGAGCAAGATCCAAACTGGATCATTGCAATGCAAGAGGAGCTAAACCAGTTTGAAAGAAACAAAGTATGGGAATTGGTTCCAAAACCAAGAAACCAGCAAATTGTTGGAACTAAATGGGTATTCAGGAATAAGTTAGATGATCAAGGGATCATTGTGAGAAACAAGGCAAGGCTTGTTGCTCAAGGCTATTGTCAAGAAGAAGGGATTGATTATGACCAAACCTTTGCACCAGTTGCAAGGTTGGAGGCCATAAGAATTTTCCTTGCTTATGCTGCACACAAGAAATTCAAGGTATTCCAAATGGATGTTAAAAGTGCATTTCTCAATGGAGACATCAAGGAAGAAGTCTATGTCAAGCAACCTCCAGGTTTTATCTCTCCAACCTTTCCTGAACATGTTTTCAAATTATATAAGGCTTTATATGGTCTCAAGCAAGCTCCAAGAGCATGGTATGAGACCTTAGCCTCCTTTCTGCTTGAAAATGATTTTAAAAGGGGTAGAGTTGACCAAACTCTTTTTATTAGAACCCATAAGTCCCATATCCTACTAGTACAAATATATGTAGATGACATAATTTTTGGGTCTACTGATTCAAGCTTGTGCAAAAAGTTCTCTCAACTAATGCACTCAAAGTTTGAAATGAGTAGCATGGGTGAGCTTTCCTTTTTCTTGGGATTGCAAATCAAACAACATGCTGATGGCATATTTATTTCTCAAACCAAGTATGCAAAAGAATTGGTTAAGAAATTTGGTATGTCAGATGCATCTTCTATGAAAACACCCATGCCTACTAATGCTGTTTTAGATGCTGATGAATCTGGTAAACCAGTTGATCAGACTAACTATAGAGCAATCATTGGCTCTCTTTTATATCTTACAGCTAGCAGACCAGATATTATGTTTGCTACATGTATATGTGCTAGGTTCCAAGTGAGCCCTAGAGAGTCACACCTCACATTAGTTAAGAGAATTCTTAGGTATGTAAAAAGCTGTCCAAATCTAGGTCTCTGGTATCCACATGACTCAGGATTTGATCTCACTGGATTTTCAGATGCTGACTATGCTGGATGTAGAGTAGACAGGAAAAGCACCAGTGGAACTTGTCAATTCCTTGGTGATAGACTTGTCTCCTGGTTTTGCAAAAAGCAAACATCTGTGTCTACATCAACTGCTGAAGCTGAATACATGGCTGCAGGTAGTTGCTGCTCACAGATATTGTGGATCCAAAACCAGCTCCTAGACTATTGCTATAACTTAGAGAAGTCAAAAATTCTTTGTGATAATACTAGTGCAATTTGCATTGCTCAAAATCCAGTTCTCCATAGTAGGACAAAGCACATAGAGATCAGACATCACTTCTTAAGGGATAATGTAGAAAAGAATAAAATAGCACTAGAGTACATTTCTACTGATTTACAAAGGGGAGATATTTTCACCAAGCCTTTGGATGAAAAGAAGCACTTCTTCTTTCTTAATCAGTTGGGAATGATAGATGGAGATAGCATAAGTTAATCTACAAGATTTTGAAACTATAAAAATGACAAAGTCTAGGCAAATGTATCTCTTTCTTAAGTGTCTAGAGGTTCTGTCTGAACTCTGCTCGACGCTCGACGCTTTTCATTTGAAAACGTCGACTGCAGATCGACTGATCGTCGACCGCTAAAAAGCGTCGACCGTCGACCTCATCTTTGCGTTGACCAGAGATCGACCCTGTCTAGAATCTGTTAAGTTTCTGTCTCGGTCGACGACGTTAATTAACGTCGACCAGAGCTCGACGTTCAGCATCCCAATTAGCGCCGACCGTCGACCTTAAAAACGTCGAACGTCGATCTAAGCTGAACACCACCGAGTCTCTTCGTTTCCCCTAGAGCTTCTTAGCGTCGATCTAAGCTCGACGTTATTTCCTTTTCTGCGTCGAACCCTAATATAAAATCATCTTCTCGGCGTCGATTTCATTTGCGCTTTCATATTTTCTGCAAGTATTTTCTCCCTCCAAAGATTTTACACTTGTTTTCGAGAGGTATTCTACAGGAAATGGCGATTCCAGCAGCAATCTTGGCAGCGATGAAATTTGATTGCGGTTTCGACATTGATTTGGATTCCTTTGAAGGATCATCCCAAAATTTTCTGGAAATTCTGGAACTGTTCAAGGAACAGAAATTGGAGAAGTTCATGACAACCAGAATGCCAATAGCAGAAACAGAAATTAAACAATGGATTTATACTGCAGTCACTCAAGATGAAAGCACCATTACTGGTTCAATCTCAGGGACTCAGGTATCCTTAACCTCTGCTATATTTACTGAGGTATTTGAATTGGAGAATGGCAATGACAGTATGGAGCTGTCCAATGAAGAATACGCTGCAATGTTAGACAGGATGGGTCATTCCTCTGAGAATGCCTCCAAACTGTTGAAAGTAGACCTTGCCATAGAATTCAGACTTCTAGATGATGTGGTAGGCAAGGTTATCTGTGCTAAGAGAACAGCACATGATGCCATTTCCAGGCATCAATTTTGCATCATGGCTGCTCTCCTGGACAAAAAGCACGTGAATTGGGGAGAAATTCTGTTTGATCTAGTGAAGAAGAAGGTCAACAAGACCTATGTCCATTTTGGAAGAGTGTTGGGTTTGCTGCTTCATCATATCTGCCCTCAGCTTCTGGTATCCTCTAAGCATATCAATGCTTCTAAGAGACTGACCTGTGCCCTCATTGGTAAATGGGACAGGAAAATCACCAATCCTAGAGCTGCTGCAGCTATGAAAACTTCTACAGAAACAAGGACTGTTGTGGTCACTTCACCTCAGCCTTCTGATCTAGTAGAAGAAGCCATGCCATCCATCACCATTTCATCTTCCTTCAGCTTTCCAACCACCTTCTCTCCATCTACATCTCAACTTTCATCCCCTATGCCAACAACATCATCAATTGCTACAATTGCTTCTTCCATTCCTCCATCCATTACCTCATCTGAAGATTTTCATCCTCTTCACTTCTTCCCTCCAATGGATATTGAGATCAACAATCCAGATGATTCTTTCTTGGATGGTTCTCCTGATGACATATCTGAGACACCATCATTCTCTGACCTCATCATGTCATCCATCATTGAACCTACCATCCCCATTTCATCTATCCCAACATCATCTTATGTTGCATCTGCTTCTCCTCCCTCTACCTCTGCTCAACATCCCTTTGAGCAAGTAGATTTGCTTCCCTTGGCCAACAAGCTCTATGAGCTCTTGGCTCCAAGGCTTTCTTCTCTATTGGATGCTTCCCTAGCTCCAATAATCCTCTCTTTGAACTCCATCTCATCTAAACTCTCCTCCCTTACTCCTCTTGTGGCTGGCCCTTCTTCTAGGGGCCTAGAGTCAGTTCTTACTGATTCTAGGCAGGGGGAGATTTTTGTAGAAGAAGAGCTGCCTCCTTTTGATAGAGAAGAGATGTTAGTTTCAGAAATTCAGCCTACAGATAGAGAGTTTGTTCAGCCTTCAGTTGAAGACTTTTCAGTGGCAGTGCCAGCATGCTTTTTCCAAAGGTCTTTCAGCCCATACAGATTATTGCTTCCTGAAGAGCTGCCTCCTTTTGATAGAGAAGATATGTTAGTTTCAGAAATTCAGCCTACAGATAGAGAGTTTGTTCAGCCTTCAGTTGAAGACTTTTCAGTGGCAGTGCCAGCATGCTTTTTCCAAAGGTCTTTCAGCCCATACAGATTATTGCTTCCTGAAGATTTGTCCAGGGCTATTGTTCCCTTTTCTGCTGCTGCTACTGTTATTTTTGATGAAATGATCCTTGATGATGATGCAGTGGTAGCTGATGCTCCTGCAAATGATTCTCTTGATCATAGTGATGTTGCTGCTCCTGCTTGTTCTTATGTTGATGCTAGTTCTGTTGATCATTCTGTTGATAATATGACTGTTGATGAGTTGCCCAACACTTCTGATGCAGTGGTAGCTGTTGCTCCTGCCAGTTCTATTGTTTCTCAAGTTTCTGATGCAGTGGTAGCTGATGATCCTGCTAATAAGATCTATCCAGCCAGTTCAGTTGAGGCTGTAATATCTGAAGTTATCAGTGACTTAGCTGCTCCTATGTCTGTTGCACCTGAAGCCATTTCTTTTGCTGCAGTGTTAGATACATCATCTACACTGACAGCTGCTTCTAGTCCTGTTTCAGGAATTGCCTTCAAGAAGGATTTTTATGATCCTTATGATCATGTGCAAAGCAGCTCCTCTGATGAGTTTGCCACTAGCTCAGATGATTCATCTGCCACCATTGCTAAAAAGAGAAAAGCTAGAAGCAAAGCTCTAAAGAGAGTTCCAATGGAAAGGGCCACTGACCATGATACTCCCTATCACATTCTTCACAACTGTGAGATTACAGAGCCCTGGATGCAATATTCCAAGAACCAACTCAAGGCTATGAAACAGAAGAAGAAGTATTTCAAAGGCCCCTGTAAATCTATTCTTCCTCCTCCTCCTCCTCCATCTTCTCCAGGTGCAGGAGGCAGTGCTAACCCTGTCAGCAAACCTCCCTCATCCTCCTTCCAAGGCAAGACATATCAATCCAGGAGAGGACAAAGAGGTAGCCAACCAAGAGGTTATCAGCAAAGAGGATCTTCAAGAGGAAACCAATCAAGAGGTCAAGCTAGACACCAGCCATATCAAAGGGAAGGAAAGACCATTGCTTCAACCTCTGGTCCTTTTCCCTTCAAGCTCAATGATGGTGTAAGGCAAAAACCTCCTCCTTCAGATCAAAGCAACAAATATGAACCTCCTGTCCCTTATGATGATCCAGTCAACAACCCTATTGCTTGGAAAGCTAGAATGGCTGAGCTTGCTGCTCTAGACCTGATTAAGAAGAATAAAGAAAGAGGACTGGACACATCAAATATCAGTACTATGTCTGAGCAGAGAAGACAAGAATTGGACAAATACAACTCCAGCAAATTCTTTGAATTTGATAGGTACATGCAGTTGCATCCTGCTGCTGTTCCTCTCAGTGGAAAAAGCATAACTTCCTTGGGTACTTCTGAGGATTACAGATCCGGGAAAGATGCTGCCAATCCTCAGAGAGAAATCAAGTTCAAGAAAAGCGTTGAAGAAGAACCAAAGAAGAAGTAATGTAAGATGGCTCCACCTCTTTACAACTGCCATAAACACTTTTGATATTTATATATCTGCTCCTGCTTCTATCTGTGGTTTATGGTTTTGTCTGTGTTTTAATCTTCTGTATGCATTTTATTTCCTTATAATCATGTGAATAGTAATCCTAATCCAAATAGGGGGAGATTGTTGGAACACCCTTTTTATATTTGGGTCAGGATAACTATGCTAAGGATTCATGACCTCATTGTATAGCATAGGTCATTGAGTGTGAGTTTAGAACTTAGGATATTTGAGTTTTTAGTTCTGCTCAGCTCTGCGGATAGTCGACCCCAGCTCATCGTATCGTCGTCCTCAGCTCGACGCGTAGTCGACCGCTGCTCGACGCATAGTCGATCGCAGCTCGACGCAGCGTCGTCCTCAGTTCGACGTAACGTCGACTTCAGCTCGACGTTTTGGCATGATTCTCTCTGCATCCTTAATCACTCTCTGATCGACGGATAGTCGAGCTCAGATCGACGACTTATGATGAATTCAATGTTTTGGATTCTCCTGTCGGTTGTCATTTGAAATTCAAATTAAAGATCATCAAAGCAGTTATTACAAGAGATCCCCTGGCCGTTTCAAGACTTAATTGGTCCATATCTCAAGGAATTTTCTTTGGAAATCAATTAAGGCACTTCCTTCCAAGGCATGGACAGTTAAGGAATGCATTGAATGCCCTGCCAACGGCTATCTATCAGACAGTAGTAATTCTATTACTTAGAGATTTTTGGAGAGAGACATACACAATTATTCAGATTTGTTACAGAGAACATTCTTCATCTTCTTTTCTCTCTCAGAATCTGCTGCAGAGAATTCAAAGAGAAGAACATCACTCAGAAAAAGATCATCATCAATTCTTTCTGATTCTCTTCTGCTCTGCAATCAACTCTTCTACAGACTGCCTTCTACCTTCAGACATCAAACACTCAGTGTCTGAGTTATCTATTGCTGAAGAAGGACAAGCAGTGAAGAGCCTGTCACCCTTGTGCAAAGCTTCTTCTACCTGAACTCATCTACATCTCAGGGGGAGCTTTGACATCATCAAAATTCACAAGCTTCTCTTTGATAGTTGACAGAGAAGCATACTCATCCTTTCTTTACCTTATTCCATCTGTACAGGGTTTTAACTCCCTTCAAAAGTTACCCTTTTGGTTAGCTGAGACCTTGTCAAAATCAGTGGTGGCAAGACACCTTATCAAAAAAGCTGGTGGTGCCCAGGACACCTGATCAATCATCCTGCAGTGGATTCCTATCAAAGGGTGATAGAAGAGTGGACTACCCAAGTTTGGGGAACCACTATAATTTCCTTGTGTCTTCTGTGGTTTATGTTTACTTCTTGCTGTGTGCTGTGTGCTGTTTGCTTTATCATATATTTAACCATTGCATAACTCACTTTCTACACTAAGTAAATCAAAAGTTTTAAATTACATCAATCTATTTGAACTTACTCTATTCACCCCCCCTCTAGAGGTAGATAGATCTTATCACCTAACTTTCAGATGCGACTTCTCGGGAGGAATTCTCTTGTCGCTTGTGACAGGGATTTTCTCCCCTTACGTCGTTGTCTAAGATCTGAAGTTTATTCGGACTAGTTGACGAGGTTGCTGAGTGTGCTAAGCTTTGAGGGTGACCAGAAGAACTGATCGCAGAGGATGCATCGATAGAAGTTCTCCAAAGAAGGATGGATTTTCTGCGAGAATGAAGAAAGACCGTCAACTAGCAAAACAAAGCGGTGACAATATAAAGTGCACAGAGGTTAGAGCCTTACCTCGCCCAAAGGCTAGTTCAGATTTCACCTATGCATGCGACCCAGCAAGGTCTATCGCAGGGGTGACCTTCGGCGCTATAGGTCAGGATGACTCGGGAGCGACTTGCTCAACTTCATCGCCAAGGCTCATTTGATCGAGCACTCTCTGAGTACTCGCAGGGGTCTCATGCTCGGTAGTCAGCGCGACATCATTCTCAGGAGCAGGCAGCGGGTTATCTTTCTTAGAGGTGAGCGTCTTGCTTCTTCTTCGGTGGAGGGAGCTCGGCAGCAACGTCGCCTTCTCGAGGCTGTTTTGAAGTCTTAGGCTTCAGGAATTCCTCTAGCTCGGCAATATTCTCCTCAGGATCTTCCTCGGCAGTCGCTGACATCCCGTGCCAGTTCAAAAAGGGTGTCTCAAGAAATAACCACCCCCTTTCTATTTATAAAGGTCAGGAGTCGGCTAGGAGTTCCGAGTAATCCAAATACTCTCCCAAGGGAGCTTTCCATATAAGGGTTGGATGTTTTTTCAAGCTCCTAAGTCGCTTGCAAAGACCGGAGATTGTGTACAAACCCGTATTCATTGAAGGTAGACCTAGTCAAGGCAGAAGTCAAAGTCAGCAGGTCAATACCGGAGTAAAAGTCAGCATTCAAGCCAGAGGAAGGCCTAGGCGAGAATGGACGAGCTTCCCTCGCATACTCGCCTGGTAGGAAAGCACGGGAGGTACTCGTGCAAGGCGAGCGAGATCCACCCGTAGTCACGTAGTCATCGGGTAAGGGCAGGCTATAAATAAGACTCGTTTTCCCTATAAAGCGGACCCCAAGGGTAGGAGGATAAGGACTTTTAGGCCGAGCTTTTGGATGCAGCTATCAAAAACTTGAGCCGTGAGACAATGATCACCCCCCCCCTTGGTCTCCATCTTGAGATACTCGTCAAGTCAGTCCCTTCCTCGTACTCTGCCCGACCATCTTTGGTTGTGGAGGAGAAGCTTGCTCTAAGCATCTGGGTACATGGTGGGACCTCCCTGTCACAACGTCTGGGAGCCTTTAGTGTCATCTTAGTTTTTTTGTTCTTGTTTGTCAACCCCAATCGTTGGACCAGTAGCCTTAGGCTGCACTTTGATCCGAATTTTAGCATAGGGAATTTCCCGGCTTCAACATCAACACCCCGGCTGCACATTTGACTAGTAAATAGAACTCTAGATGAGCAACTTCGACGAACATCTCAGCCTCGGTGAAAGCCACCGCCAAGTCCACATTTGTCGAAATGGCAAGGCTCAAGAAAGATATTTCGTGCGGGAATGAGTTTTAATATGGAAATTATAAGTAATTTCTTTTCATGTAGTGTCATCTCTAAGTTCTTCTTTCTCTGTATCTCAATTATTCTCTATCTCCTCTCTAAGTTACATGTACAACCCCATATTCGCTGGGTGGGACCCAGAGGCATTAACGGTCGGGGTTGGACCAGCCCCAAGTTAGCTCGGGCCTGAAGACCAGAAGAGCTCTCGCGTCGGAGGAGCTTCCGCCTAGGGGCAGGCGAGATCCAGCACATGGCCAGAAGCGGGCGAGAAGGCACGGCGCTGAGAGAGCTCCACTCTCTCAGCGCCATGATCAGCAAGGGCGCTGAGTGAGCTTCACTCACTCAGCGCCATGGTCATCAGCAAGGGCGCTGAGTGAGCTCCACTCACTCAGCGTCGTGGTCAGTAGCAAGGGCGTTGAGTGAGCTCCACTCACTCAACGTCGGGGTCAGCAGCAAGGGCGTTGAGTGATCTCCACTCACTCAACGTCGTGTCCAGCAGTAAGGGAGTTGAATGAGCTCCACTCACTCAACGCAGCGTCCAGCAGCAAGGGCATTGAGTGGGCTCCACTCACTCAACACCGCATCCAGCGACAGCGTCAAGATTAGAGGATCTCCCACCTAGTAGCAGCTCCCGCCTAGAGGCAGGAGAGAAGCGTTCACCTTCGGTCAGCCGGGACCCGCTCTCGACAGAGCTGGCGAGAAGGCGGGGGCTGGCTCAGCGTGAGACTTTTGACACTTCTTTTTTAGCTCCCGCCAAAGGAAGGCGAGAGGGTTCTCAGCACAGAGCTCTCGCCGAGTGGGGCCCAGGTTCAGGGTAAAATGTCTTAATTGCCCTCGGTTAAAATTACCTTTATACCCTCAGGGGCTGCTTTTAGTACTTCTCAGACAGCGGGATTTGGCTATTGAAAGACCAGCCAGGGGTATTTCAGTAACTTCAGGTCAGCAAAAGGTTATAAATAGACCCATAAGGGCTTCTTAGAAAGCAGACTCTCATTTTCTCTCTGAATCTTTAGTGCTTTCTGAGGAGCTCCTAGCCCAGCTTTTAGCTTTGGAGGGGAAGCTCTCAGAGATCTTCCGGGTGTGAGGTGGGACCTCCCTGCTGAGGCTTTGGCTCGGTTCTAAGTCGTTGGCTACCAGTCGAGGGGCAGGGCTTGAGAGAAGTAGGCGTTGGCTGCACCCCTGTTTTGAACATTCGTTGAGGTCAATTTTGGCTTCAACAGTTCTGGTGCGGTGAGCGTGGAAGGCAGTCGGTGCAAGAAAGCCTTGAGTTTGGTCCCATGACTGGAGGTGAAGGTGAATGATCTTGCTCAGGAGGATCCCCCACCCGGGGAGAAGAAGCGACAAGGAAGATGCTAGAGGACTTCAGGCGAGAAGTCCTGTAGACAATCAGTCTGGCCTTTTCGGCAAGAAGCGAGTGGGCGACACCTCAAGTTCCAGTAGAGGTGATTCCGCTATTGGGCGAGAACGCCCCAGGGCAGCGCCCCGGGAAGGAGGTCTCGGTGGAGGTCGGCGAGAGAGACGTGGCCGCGCGGGAGCTTTTCCCAGGCCAGCGTCCAGGAAAGGAGATTCCGGCAGACTTGGGCGAGAGGGAGGCGGCGGTGCGGGAATTGTTCCTGGGGCACGGTCTCGCAGATCGTTCCAGCCAGCCGAGGTCGCGAGACGTGCCCTCTTGCTAGGTAGGAGGCGATACCCCCTTCAACGAGCTTATCATCTCAGCCCCGGTGCCGGAGGTGTTCCGGGAACCTGACATGTCCTACTACTCGGGGAAGGATGATCCAGTGCAGCATGTTCAGTGGTTCGAGGATGTAGTCTCTATCCGGCAGATGACGGATGCCTTCATGTGTCGGCTATTTGCTATCATATTGAAGGAGAAGGCCAGGGACTGGTTCCACCAGTTGCCGGCAAGCTCAATCTACAGCTTTGAGGATCTGCGTCGGGGTTTCTTGCTGAGGTTCTCGACGTAGAAAAAGAGGAAGAAGGAGGCGGAGTGCCTATTCGCGGTGAGGCATAAGCAGGACGAGACGCTGGGTCATTACGTTGACCGGTTTCAGGAAGAGATCCTCCTGGTCCAGGAGGTCCCGGGGTACGCGCTGATGCTCACTTTTACCCTGGGGCTGAGACCAGGTTTCTTTAGCATGGAGCTAAAGAGAGTTCCCCCCCTCTCGTTTGAAGAGCTTATGGAGAGGGCGGCGAAAGAGATCGACTTCGAGAGGGCGAACCCGGCGTTTGCTAGGAAGCTGGCCAGGCTGGCAGAGGATGATAAGGAACCAGCAACAGGAAAGTAGAGGGAGCAAAGGGAAGAAAGAAGGAGAGAAGAACCCCGAGGGCAAGGGCAGCAGCAGGGATGGGGAGCCCGAGAGCCGAACAACCGATTGGGTTGGAGGCCTCAGCAGGGTCGCCCCCAGGGCCAAGGAGGAGGTGTTCAGGGAAGAGAAAATCTTCGGGAACCGAGAAGGTTTGACCAGCAGGCGTGGAGGAAGGGGCCGAGGGGTCACTTCCCACCACCGCAAGAAGCGATGGAGGTCAGTAAAGGAAGAGGAGGAGGAAGGAGAGTCCGGGGAGTTGGGAGAAGAGGGGGAGGAGAAGGAAGGAGGGGTAGGGTGGCGTTACCCTTTTGTGACTTCCATAAGGAGGAGGGTCATGCAACGGCCACCTGCCCGGAGTTTTTGGAGGTGAGGGAAGCCAGAGGAGTTGGGAGGCAGGATCCGCCGGTGAGGATCGTGGAAGTGCAGCAGGGAGGGGAGGAAGATAGATGCGAGGATCGGGTAGACGTGGGGACCCGAGGAGGGATCGGAGTGATCCACGGAGGGGTAGGGATTGAGGCAACCCGTAAGGGAAGCTTGCAGACCATGTTCCGCAGGGGGGTCGCCTCGACCTCCCTAGCTCCCCCTCCGGAAGAAAAAAATCATCTTTTCCTCCGCGGATATGCCGGATTACGAGGACTATTTCTGCGATGCTCTGGTGATTAAGGCGGCGGTGGAGAACTTTACAGTTTCCAGGATACCGGTAGACAAATGGGAGCTCGGTGAACGTCATCTTCAAGAGAGCCTTCGATGAGATGAAGGTTGAGGGAAAGAGGGTCCTGGCCTCAGATGGACCGTTGTTCGGGTTTTTCGGAGAGAGGAAAGAAGTAGAAGGAGGAGTAAGACTGCATGTAAAGCTGGGGGGTGTGTCACAGAACTGTAGGTTCGTGATAGTGGACGCCCCAAGTAGTTACAACGCCATCTTCGGACGTCCCCTCAATAGCGCCTTTTGCTGCGTCCCCTCCTTGTTTCACCAATGTCTCAAGTTCAATAACGGAGGGGTGCAGGTCAGGATCAGGGGGGATCCAAAAATGGCAAGACAATGCTACATGACGGCAGTTAACACTGTGTCTTGGATGGCGGAGGTAGAAGAGCTGGAGAGGGAGCTAGCATAGCAGGAGGAGGTGAGCCCGGAGGTAGAGGAGCAAGTGGTAAGAGAAGCCGAGAAGGAGGCCCGGAGGGGGGAGGAAGTCGAGCCACAACAGGAGGAGAGCCTGGAGGAGGCGATGGAGATAAAGGAGGAGCTAGCCATTGGAGTTGAACAAGAGGGTCTGGAGGAAGGGATGGATGAAGAAGAGGAGGGCCAAGTTGCGTGAGTTGGGCAGAAGGCCCTGAGGGGTGTGGAGATTCATCAGCTCCAAGAGGAGAAGCCGGAGGAGGCGATGGAGGCTGAAGGAGGGGAGGAGTTGGAGTTTGAGGAAGAAATAAGGGACGGCTAGGAGCAATTGCGGTTGGAGCCGGCCGAAGAAGTGGTGGAGATGGAGGTCTCCACCAAGGCAGGGCAGGTGCAGAGGGTACGGATAAGCGGGGGCCTGAGCCTCGAGGACCAGGAGCGGATGAGAGCTTGCATCCAGAACAACGTCGACATCTTCGCTTGGAGCGCGCCGGACATGCCGGGCATTAACGCGGATGTGGCCTGTCATCGCCTGAACCTGGACCCCCGAACTCGCCCCATACGCCAAAAGATGAGGGACATCGCCACCAAGCTGGAGGAGCCCATCCACGAGGAGGTAAGAAAGCTCTTTGAGGCAGGCTTCATCTCGGAGGTCCAGTACCCAGGCTGGATCTCCAACGTGTTAATGGTTAAGAAAGGGGAAGGGAAATGGCGCATGTGTATTGACTTCTCTTTATTAAATAAATCGTGCCCCAAGGATTGCTACTCTCTGCCTCGAATCGACGCGCTGGTTGACTCAGCCGTCGGTTTTTCTATTATGATTTTTTTTGATGCTTTTTCAAGTTATCACCAGATTCGCATGCACCCCCCCCCCCCCGACATTAAAGACATCTCCTTCATAACTAGGGAAGGATGCTTCAGCTATAAGATGATGCCCTTTGGGCTGAAAAACGTAGGAGCCACATACCAGCGCATGATGGATCGAGTATTCCAGGGGCAGAGGGGGAGAAACTTGGAAGTCTATGTCGATGACCTGATGGTGAAAAGCAAGGGTGTGAACGCATACCTGCGGGATCTCGAAGAGACTTTCTCCACCCTCCGAAGGTTCAAGATGAGACTGAATCCCTTGAAGTGTGTCTTCGGGGCCAGTCGCGGGAAGTTTCTTGGACATCTCTTGACTCCGGTAGGGGTGGAGCCTAACCCGGATAAGGTAAAGGTCATCCTAGACCTGGAATCACCTCACAATACCAAGGAGGTTCAACGCTTAGCAGGCAAGCTAGCTGGACTAAGCAGGTTCCTTTCTCGGTCTGGAGACAAATATTCATCGTTCTTCAAAGTGTTAAGGGGCAACCAGAGATTCGAGTGGACAGCCGAGTGTGAGGAAGCCTTCCAAGGGCTGAAGAGGCAGCTCTCCCAGGCTCCCCTACTCCAAATCCCAAAAGAAGGGGAGGACTTAGCCCTATATCTCGGGGTGGGAGCGGAAGCCGTAAGATTTGTTCTAGTCATGGAAGAGGGGAAGAAGCAGCTACCAATCTACTACGTAAGCCGGATCTTGAGGAAGGCGGAGCTCCGTTACCCCATCCTCGAAAAGCTAGCGTATGCTCTGATCGTCTCGGCAAGAAAGCTTCGGCCATACTTCCAAGCGCACACGATCGGGGTGGTAATCAACCATCCTCTCCGTAAGATCTTTGAAGGGGTGGAACACTCGGAGAGGCTGGCCAAGTGGTCAATTAAGCTGAGCAAGTTCAACATCTCTTTTGTCCCAAGGCTCTCGATTAAGGCACAAGCAGTGACAGACTTTCTTGCAGACTATGTGGTTGAAGTCGGGGAAGAGGAGCCGCGGCAGCAGGGGGCGTGGAAGGTGATGGTTGATGGGGCCTCCGGAAAGCATTCCATGGGAGGAGGAGTGGTGTTGGTAAGCCCACAGGGGGTAGCTATAGAACAGGCGGTGTCCTATCACTTTCCGGTGACCAACAATCAGGCAGAGTACGAAGCCGTGATAGCCGGTCTTCATTTGGCAAAGGAGCTTGGGATCCAGGATGTGGAGGTCTTCACGGACTCGATGGTGGTGGCATCGCAGATTCGAGGAGAGTTTGAAGCTCGGGAACCTACCCTCATAAAGTACCTATCCAAGGTAAGGACAATCATCGGAGGCTTTTGATCATTCTCAATCCAGCACGTTCCTCGGGAGGAGAGTGTGGCTGCCGACCGATTGGCAAAGTTCGGGCCTCGAGGAGGAGGGACCTTAACCGAACTTTTTCGACCAGCGATCGAAGAAGGGGAGCTGATGGAGGTAGGCCGGCGACCCTCATGGGTGGACCCACTAGTGACCTTCCTATCAACCGGTGAACTGACGGAAGAAGTGAAAGATGCAAGGAGTTTCAAGCGTAATGCAGCTCACTACCTGATGTTGGAAGGGGGGTTACATCGTAAGATGTCGTCGGGATTCCTAGCCAGGTGTGTAACCGAGGAAGAAGTCCCGAAGATACTTGGGGAGATACATTCAGGTGAGTGCGGCAGTCACTCGGGGGGAAGGACTCTAGAGGTAAGGGTGGTCAGGCAGGGGTACTTCTGGCAGACCATGAGGAAGGATGCGACAGAGTTCGCAAGGAGGTGTAAAAAGTGCCAGCTGTACGCCCCCTCCAGCTCTTGCCCGCTCAAAGACTAAGGAGCATAACGTCACCATGGCCTTTCGCCATTTGGGGAATGGACTTGGTCGGGCCTTTTCCTTCGGCCAGTGGACAGAGGAGGTTCCTCTTGGTCATGATCGATTACTTCTCCAAGTGGCTGGAGATAAGGGCTCTAGCCAAGGTCACTTCCCAGGTCATCAAGAACTTTGTTTGGGGAGAAATCATATGAAGGCACGGGCTACCCCGAGCGATAGTGACGGATAACGGTCCCCAGTTTGCTAGTGAGGAGTTTATCAGCTTCTGTACCTAGCAGGGGATAGACCTCAGGTTTGCCTCTGTCCATCACCCCCAGAGCAATGGCCAGGTGGAAGCGGCAAATAAGATTATTGTGAACCTACTCAAGAAGAAGGTGGAGAACCTGAGGGGAAACTGGGTAGAGAATCTCCCCTCCTTCCTGTGGGCCTTACGAACGACCCCGAACACGGACACCGATGAGACCCCTTCAATCTCTCTCATGGGTGCGAGGTTGTCCTCCCCATAGAGTTTGAGGTTCGATCCCCGCGGGTCACGACCGCAGGCGAAGGAGATGAGGCTTGGAGATTGGGAAACAAAGAAGAGTTGCGCCTCTCGCTAGACATGGCGGAAGAGCTGCGGGACGTTGCAGCCATCAGGCAGGAAGAGATCAAGCGGCGAATGGCCAAGTACTTCGATAAACATGTTAGAATCAAGCAATTCGCTGAGGGGGACCTAGTGCTGAAAAAGGTCGACGCGACAGGGAGGTCGACCCCAGTTGGCAAGCTCAACCCCAGCTGGGAAGGACCTTACATAGTAAAGGAGGTTCTTGCAAACGGAGGTTACTACCTCTAGGATGTGGAGGGGAGGACCTTGAGCCACACCTGGAGCGGTGATGATCTAAAGCGCTTTTAATCGTGAGGGAAAAAGGGGATTGTACTGTTATAATTAAATATTATCATTTCGAGATATTGTCATACCAAAATGCTATCAGGATATTCTTCTTGCTTTAATCTGATATCTGCTTTCTCAACTTAATGATAGAATATGTTTGGTTTAAGAGATCTTCATCAACACCCCGAGCTCGGCTCGGCCCCAGGTAGACCCGCTGCGAAGGCTCTCATCTAGCTGGCAGGTCCGAAGGCTCACCTATGGGGGAGAGGTTTGGTTTGAGAAATCTTCATCAACACCCCGAGCTCGGCTCGACCCCAGGTAGACCCGCTGCGCAGGCTCTCATCTAGCTGGCAGGTTCGAAGGCTCTCCTGTGGGGGGAGAGGTTTGGTTTGAGAAATCTTCATCGACACCCCAAGCTCGGCTCGACCCCAGGTAGACTCGCTGTGCAGGCTCTCGTCTAGCTGGCAGGTCTGAAGGCTAGCCTGTGGGGGAGAGGTTTGGTTTGAGAAATCTTCATCAACACCCCGAGCTCGGCTCGGCCCCAGGTAGACCCGCAACACAGGCTCTCATCTAGCTTGCAAGTCCGAAGGCTCGCCTGTGGGGGAGAGGTTTGGTTTGAGAAATCTTCATCAACACCCCGAGCTCGGCTCGGCCCCAGGTAGACCCGCTGCGCAGGCTCTCATCTAGCTGGCAGGTCTGAAGGCTCGCCTGTGGGGGAGAGGTTGGATATGAAATCTTTATCAACACCCCGAGCTCGGCTTGGCCCCAGGTAGAACCGCTGCGCAGGCTCTCATCTAGCTGGCAGGTCCGAAGGCTCGCTTGTGGGGGAGAGGTTGGATATGAAATCTTCATCAACACCTCAAGCTCGGCTCGGCCCCAGGTAGATCCGCTGCGCAGGCTTTCATCTAGCTGGCAGGTTCGAAGGCTTGCCTGTGGGGGAGAAGTTTTGTTTTGAAGTCCTCATCAACACCCCGAGCTCGGCTTGGCCCAGGTAGACCCACTGCGCAGGCTTTCATCTAGCTGGCAGGTCTGAAGGCTCGCCTGTGGGGGAGAGGTTTGGTTTTGAAGTCCTCATCAACACCCCGAGCTCGTCTCGGCCCTATGTAGACCCGCTGCACAGGCTTTCATCTAGCTGGCAGGTCCGAAGGCTCGCCTGTGGGGGAGAGGTTTAGTTTTGAAGTCCTCATTAACACCCCGAGCTCGGCTCGGCCCCAGGTAGACCCGCTGCGCAGGCTCTCATCTAGCTGGCAGGTCCGAAGGCTCGCCGGTTGGGGAGAGGTTTGGTTTGAGAAATCTTCATCAACAACCCGAGCTCGGCTCGACCCCAGGTAGACCCGCTGTGTAGGATCTCATCTAGCTGGCAGGTCCGAAGGCTCGCCTGTGAGGGAGAGGTTGGATAGGAAATCTTCATCAACACCCCTCGCTCGGCTCAGCCCCAGGTAGACCCGCTACGCAGGCTCTCATCTAGCTGGCAGGTTTGAAGGCTCGCCTGTGGGGGAGAGGTTTGGTTTTGAAGTCCTCATCAACACCCCGAGCTCGGCTCGGCCCCAGGTAGACCCACTACGCAGGCTCTTATCTAGCTTGCAGGTCCGAAGGCTCGCCTGTGAGGGAGAGGTTTGGTTTTGAAGTCCTCATCAACACCCCGAGCTCGGCTCGGCCCCAGGTAGACCCGCTGCGCAAGCTTTCATCTAGCTTGCAAGTCTGAAGGCTCACCTGTGGGTGATACGCCCATAATGGTCTACGTATTTAAACGCAAGTGCACGTGCCGTGTCAAGTAATAAAAAGTGAGTAAGAATCGTCTCCATAGAGAGGTGGTGAATTCAGTGCTTGCAAATACCAGTTAAGTCTTTTCCTTAAATCCAAGTAAGACAAAATTGGTGATTTTCTTAGACTACTAAAATTAAATATAAAAACTTCTAAATGAAATTACTACGGATCTTAAGAACAAAACTTTTTTTTATCAAGGGAGAGATATAATCTTATATTATGATTTCCTAGATTTAGTATGACGGATAAGTGAATGTATCGTTGTGAAAATGCGTGGTGAGCGTGCCTTGCAACGATCTTAAAATAGATAATCGTATCTCTCGATATCGGCAATCCCTAGTTATATATTTTCTCTCGGGTGAAATAAGAACCGCTCAAAGAACAAAGACCTAAGTTGCTAACACCAAGAGGAAGTCTCCTTCTCTCTTCAAATGCTATATCAAAATTATGATATACTACCGCAACTCCTCTCTCGATTTATGAAGCGTAGCATAAAAGTGAAACATTGGCCAAACATTTCAGAAAATAAAGATCATAAGTTTGATAAAGAACACTCACCAAGAATCCTCAACAAAATAAACTAGAAATTATCCATCAAACACAACCTAGTACTCTCACAATACAAGATTAATGAAAGATTAGTTCATGGCGCTGGAGGAATCACTCAAAAGGTTGAAATAGATCTTACAAAACAATATGGTTCACGCTTTATCGCTGCAGGAATTTCTTCCTAGAGTTGCTTCTTCGATCTGTACGAAGATCTCCTTCTTCTTCCTCTTGCCGTCGCTCTTCAATGGAGTTTTTCTTCCCAAGCCAACCCTAGATGATGCTCTCCTCCTTAGATCCAAAATTAATGATGAATAATGCCTATTTGGTCAGTTTTTAGCATTAAAAACGGCCATACTCCTGAAAGGACGCATCCTTCCATAATTAAAAATAGCGGCAATTCGAATTTAAAATTTTAAATTTCGGACAGACATATGTTGCAGTTTCAGAATTGGATGTTGCAGTAACTGGTCCAGGCCGAAAATAATATTTCTTCATTCACTTCCAAGTTGATTTCTCCGGCGAATCTTGCATAAAAACCATGGATTAAGATCAACTTAGTACCATAAACATTAAAACAATAATTAATCATATTTTATTATCATTTAGGCTCCTTTTTACTAATTATGAAGTAGAAATATTAGGCAAAGGTAACTTCATTTGAGAAGTTATCACACCTCCACACTTAAATTCTTGCTAGCCCCTAGCAAAGACACGTTCACAAATAAAAAAAAAACTTAGGTAAAGGGCAATACGCAGTGCATAATTCAATGATACTTAAGAATTATGCTTGTCTTGAAAAAACCAAATAATCGAGGCACATTCAAAATGTTTGCTTTACTAACATGATAGGTTTGGCAATCAAAAGAAATCCAACCATTCACAAATCCATTAGTTAGATGTTGGATTAGAGCTCAAATAAACAACCTAGTGTGATGTGTGGTAACAAATAATGTTATCTAATGCAATACTTCCCTTTTGAACCCCCGCATCTACAGGTAATGACAAGCTTATGCTAAGCAATTAATTCCGCCTCCATATGAGTTAGTAGTTCCAATACAAACTAGGATATGTTCAAGCTTGGCTTAGCGTTTAGGAATACGTTGATCATGGGATGTAGCTCCCTAGTTAATACTCTTAAAGAATCGCCATATTGTGGTGTTTGTCACATTTTTCTAAGACTATCCATAGTAGGGATCTTTCCAAATATAAGTGCACATACCTAGGCTACATGTCACTATGATATTTCTTCTTTTCCATTTTTTTTATATCATCACAGTTGGGATCATTCCGAGTATGCATTCACACACTCGGGCCACATATCACTATGATTTTTCTTTTGTTTACTTACTTTTTTTTATCATAGTTGGGATCATTCTAAGTATGTGTACATATATTCAGGCTGCATGTCACTATGAAATTTTTATTTTGTTAGCAACACTCACAATAGGCTACTTCTTAAGACACAACCAGCGGGGACATATGAAATTTAGTCATGGAATGATGTGTATCAAATAGTTCAAGCTCAACTAATGGCGTGAACGATCAAAAAGGACGAACTAACTATCCTCATGTTTTGGTGTACATCATTTACTTCGCTCTTACTCACCACTCCCCATTGGATGCAGAGGAAAATGTAGGAAAGTATGCAATGGACGTACATCAAAATTTTAGTGCACAAAAACATTTGCTTAAATGAGTTCAGTCAAACCAACATCCTTCTAGCTTCAAATTCATTAGTTGGGTTCTTAAGATTGACATGCCCTACCGATCATTGAATGACTCTTGAGTAGCCCATAGATTAATCAAGAACAAAAGTTAGTATCATTGAATTCATATTTAAAGTAGCCCTTACCCAGTGTGTAAGGGATACACCCCTCCACACTTAAAGCGTTGCTAGGCCCTAGCAACTCTACTTCTAGAGCATTAGTAATGCAAATACTAGACCCCTCCACACTTAGAGCATTTTGGTAAATAATGACTTAAACAAAGGAGCATACAAATAGGAGGAATAAATAGTTGAAAATAAATAACTCCCCTGAAAAAAATGAAGACATGTGTAGAGTGAACCAACCCTTCCGAAAATGTGCCTCTCAAATTGCGTTTGAAGCTTCGTTAGCGAACACACTTGCATTCCCTGCAGTTAAAGTGATATAGGACGCAACAAACGAGCAGTGCTTCAAGGGATTTCATCAAGATAATTAAATATTGAATGGTAGAAGCAAGCATATGGAAAGGTAGATCAGTATAAACATTCATAAGACATACTTATAATAGCACAGCCTGTGACATAACTGTCCCACCAATAATACATTCAAGCCGCAGAGTGTAAGAGTAATGATCATAAGCACGTCTATAACAACATACGAATGCATTTACGTGAGAACCATGCTTCTACACAATAATAAAACACCATATAAAATCATATAGGAGTATCTGTGTCAAAACAATGTTGTCATATACCAACAAAAAGTTTCACCGCATGTGAGAGCAAGCATAATATCAGTTATCCAAAACATAAACTGTGCAAAAACATAAACTGTCCAAAACAGAGATTATAACCCATAAACTATAAGATAAACCAAAATTCATCAGAGTTGCCTATTCGTCATCTCCATCTTTGTCGTCTTCACCTTCTGCGTCATCCTCGTCACTTTCTTCATCGCCTTCCGCATCATCGGTATCATCTCCGTCGTCATCATCAGCCTCGTCTCCAGCAGCTTTGCCTTCCTCATCATCAGCAGCTTCACCTTCCTCCTCATCCTCCGCATCACTTTCTTCCTCTTCGGTTCTGCGAATGCGAGGATCCACACGAATGCAGTCGGAATTAAGAAAATAGCCATCTTTATCGAACTGCTTCCTCATCCTCAAGCTGGATTGTGGCCTAGGGAGCTTAGATTTTGCCAATAAACTGTGTAGAATAGCCCTTTGATCATCTAATTCCTCCTGCACATACAGGTGGTGGCATCTCAAGTAGGCCTTCATATATTGCATCTCCTCCATCAGAGCGTCGGGGTCTCCGCCTCCATCTTCTTGTTGAATTTCAATGTGCATGGGCTTGTCAACGCGTGCCTTAGAGGATTGTGTCTTGGGAGGGTCATCCGATACCTTTATGCACACCTCGATCACCTTTTTCGTTATGTGACACTTCAATTTCTTTACCACATCCTCCTCATTCTCTTACTCCAACCGCGCGATAAAGGTCAGTGATCAGAACTGGATACCAAAGTTGCTTTGGGCCTTTCTCCTTTATCTTCTCCTTCAACCGCTGTGCAAGTACTCTCCCTACATCGAATTTTATGCCTTTGAGGATACAGTAGAGGATAGCAACCTTATGGATAGGCACGTTGTTGAGATGCTTTGTTGGAAGTATTGTGGTATTGATGAATAGGAGCCAAACTTTGGCCTGTCTAGTTAAACAAGTTGCTTTCAGGCACTTAGATGCCACGTTTTTCCATACCGGCCCTGAAGGGACGCAAACTGCGGCTGCCATTTATTGTGGTGTGACCTTCGCTAGAACTGTAGTGTACTCAACTTGATCCTGGTCATCCAATGCAAACAAGTCAGAAATTCGCTCAGCTGAGAACACTACCTCCTTCCCTCTCACAATGACTGTTTCCTCTCCCGCTGATACGACATTTGCGTAGAAATCATAGACTAGGGAGAGGGAAACCTCCGTTCTTGGATGACAGAAATGCTCCCAGTTTAGGGCACCAATTTGATTTGCATATGATAGGTTCCAAGCCCTTGTGTCAATTTTGAATCCTCTCTCCATGATGAATGGAGTGGTTCTCAACTCCCTAAACCTTACCTCCGCAGCGTCATTTTGAAATTTCCTACCACCTTTGTCAATTGATTTCTCCTTTTCTTGCTTCTTCCTCTTCATACCTTTACCTAGATTAGGGTGTTCAATTACTCCTCACCCTAGATGAAGGAACTTCTTAAATGAAATACGTAAGTACAAGGTATACCTGTAGAGCCCTTGCCAATTTTCTCCGGCACAACTGTTGTTGTCCGCCGAGCTTTTCCCATGTCGTTCGCAAGGAGAGTATCCGCCTCTTCCTCACGATTGTAGGCCGGCGTCCGGCGAAGTCGAAGACAATGTAGCGGCAGCCTCTCACCGCTCATCGCTTCAGCAGACGCGAAGGGAAGGCTGCCGACCGCCGTGGATCTCCAGCTCGAAGAGGAACGACGTGACCTAGCAGGAGTTTGGGAAAGAAATCGGGTTGGGGAAGATTCTAGGCTAGGTTTCCTTTTATATTTTAATTTAATTAAAATTATGTAGTTAAGGTGATTTCTGCTTCATAAGGATTAAACCCGCTTAATTAATCTAACCGCCATTTTAAAAGGAAATGAATCGTTTCCGTAAACCGGAAATGGCGGTTCGCTCAAACCGGGCGCCGGTTCACCACCATTCAGTGATTCAGCCGGTAGTAGTCAGTAAAAAAGAAATGACAACCTCCAGTTCTAAGCGTTGTCATTTTCCGCTGAACCGGTGGTTTACTTAAACCGGTTCCCGATTCACTCCCTAGCCGATTTCTATGCTAGCAGTCAGCAGGAGAAAAATAACAACGCCATTTTGCTTGATTACAATATTCCTCTTTCTCAAAATATGGCCGAAATTTTATTTATTTTTTTCTTTTTAGTTATAGAATTTCATGCTCATCTCACAGCTTTCCTCCATTCCAATTCTAAAGCTACAAAAACTACTAATTATGAAAACTTAAAACTTTAAAAACAAGAAATAATACAAAGATGCAATGGGTTGCCTCCCACCAAGCGCCTGATTCATGAGTCCCGACAGGACTTCTCCTGATTAGACAAGCTCCAAACGCGACACTACTCGGTCAATATCACCTCCCAGATATAACTTCAATCTTTCTCCATTTACCTTGAACTCGGTTCCATCATTCTCATTTAAAATAGTCACAGCTCCATAGGGGTGCACGATTTTAACCTTGAACGGGCCCGACCAGCGTGACTTGAGCTTTCCGGGGAATAATTTCAAGCGAGAGTTGAATAACAGAACAAGCTATCCCGGCTCAAAGTTTTTCTCCTTCATGCGTCGATCATGCCATCATTTCGTACGCTCTTTATAAATTCTCGAGTTCTCATACGCTTGCATTCTAATATCCTCTAGTTCATTCAATTGTAAAAGCCTTTTCTTACCGGCGTCGTGGAAATCATAATTAATTTTCTTTATTGCCCAGAATGCCCGGTGTTCTAATTCTAGAGATAGATGACAAGACTTTCCATAGACCATTTGGTACGGGGTTAGTCCTATAGGGGTTTTGAAGGCAGTGCGATATGCCCATAATGCATCAATAAGCTTTTGTGACCAGTCTCTACGGTTCACGCTCACTGTCTTTTCTAGAATTTTCTTAATCTCCCTATTGGATACTTCCGCTAACCCATTTGTCTGGGGATGATATGCTAAGGCGACTTTATGAGTTATCCCAAATTTGTTTAGTAATGCGGTGAACTGATTATTACAGAAATGACTGCCACCATCACTAAGGATTGCCCTCGGGATTCCGAATCGACTAAATATATGGTGTCTTAAGAAGTTAAGGACTACCTTCGCATCATTCCTGGGCGTCGTGATTGCTTCCAACCATTTAGATACGTAGTCCACAACCAACAATATGAATAGATTACCATTCGAGTTCACGAACGGTCCCATGAAGTCTATATCCCATACATCAAATAGTTCGACTTCCGGCATTATATTCATGGGCATCCCATCGTTCTTATGTATATTCTCGCTCCGTTGGCATCTATCGCATTATTCACAAATGCATTTGCATCCCTGAATAAATTAGGCCAATAGAAGCTAGCTTCTAACACCTTCATTGCCGTTCTCGTTCCCTTGAAATGGCCTCCGTAGGGGGAGCTATGATATTTCTCCAATATCGCTCTCATCTCCTCATCGGGGATGCATCTCCGTACGATTCCGTCAGCACCAACCTTGAACAACAAAGGATCATCCCACATGTAAGACCGTACCTGATGTAAAAATCGTTTCTTTTGTTGGTAGGATAGTTCAGGTGGCAAAATATTGCTCGCTAAGTAGTTTACAAAGTTAGCATACCAAGGCGTAATACTCTCCGAAATCGCTAGTAACTGCTCATCAGGAAATCTCTCTTCCACTTAAGAATGTAGTGTCGACTGTGTACTCTCAATCCTAGATAAGTGATCTGCAACCGGGTTGTCCGTTCCTTTCCTATCCTTAATTTCTACATCAAACTCCTGTAAGAGAAGGACCCATCGAATCAAACGTGGTTTTGAGTCTCGCTTCTCCATAAAAAAACGGATTGCTGCATGATAGGTGTACACTAAAACCTTCGTACATAAGAGATACGATCGAAATTTTTCGAATGCGAATACCACCGCCAATAGCTCCTTCTCGGTGGTAGTGTAGTTGGTTTGGGCCTCGATTAGGGTCTTGCTAGCATACGCAATCGTATGAAATATCTTCTCCCGCACTTGTCCCAAAACAACTCCTACCGCGTAGTCGCTCGCGTCACACATCAAGATAAATGTCTCTTCCCAATCAGGTGTTACTACAATAGGGGCGGTGGTTAGCCGATATTTGAGCTCATCGAACGCTCTCAAGCAATCGTCATTAAAAGAAAATTTTGCATCCTTCTCTAGAAGTCCACTCAAAGGTTTAGCTATTTTCGCGAAGTTTTTGATGAATCTTCTATAGAAGCCCGCGTGTCCAAGGAAGCTCCGTAGCATTTTTCACATTTTTGGGTGGAGGTAATTTTGCTATCACATCTAGTTTGGCTTTGTCTACCCCCAACCCAGTCCTGGAAACATGATGACCCAACACGATGCCTTCACGAACCATGAAATGGCATTTCTCCCAATTCAATACTAGGTTTGTCTCTACACAACGTGTGAGTACCTTCTCCAAACATTCTAAGCATGTGTCAAATGATTTTCCAAAGATGGAAAAATCATCCATAAAAATATCAATACCCTGGTCCATAATATCAGAGAAAATGGCAATCATGCAACGCTGGAAGGTAGCCGGTGCGTTGCATAGACCAAAGGGCATTCTCCTAAACGCGAAAGTCCCATAGGGGCAAGTAAATGTGGTCTTTTCTTGATCAGTGGGGTCGATAGTAATTTGATTATACCCGGAATATCCATCAAGAAAACAGTAAAAATCATTCCCCGCCATTTTATCTAGGACTTGGTCGAGGAAGGGAAGAGGGAAATGATCTTTTCGGGTGGCTTTGTTTAACTTTCTATAATCCATGCAAATCATCCACCCCGTGATCATCCTAGTGGCGACCATCTCTTCCTTCTCGTTCCTTATAACCGTAATCCCTCCTTTCTTGGGTACACACTGAACAGGCGAGACCCACGGACTATCCGATATGGGGTATATTATACCCGCATCTAGCCACTTAATAATCTCCTTTTTAACTACCTCTTTCATTGGCGGGCTTAAGCGGCGTTGAGGCTCAATCGACCCATGAAATGACTCCTCCAAAAGAATCTTGTGCATACATAATGAAGGGCTTATCCCCCGGATATCAGCGATAGTCCATCCTATGGCCGTTTTAAAATGCTTAAGTAGTTCAATTAGTCGTTTCCGTTGATCAGGTGTTAAGTTTGAATTTATGATGACCGGCAGTGTCTCGCCATCCCCTAAGTATACATAAGTGAGATGCTCGGGAAGAGGTTTTAACTCGAGTGATGGTGGCTCAACGATGGACGGTTTAACTGTAACACCCCAAATTGTTGTAGGAGCGACAGGGATCGAGTTTGGCCAAGACAGGTTTTTGGTGCAGGTGACACGGGCCCCGACACGGGCATGTCGGAGGCCGTGTCGGGCGTGTCGAGCTCGGGCCGTGTAGTCGACCAGTTCAGGTCGACGATGGTCGTGTGGTGGAACACGGCCTAGGACACGGGCGTGTCCCAGGCCGTGTCGCACCTGGGCTATACGATGGGGTACACGGGCAGTGACACGGGCACGAACACGGGCATGTCTAGTTTGACACGGGCGTGTCTGATGCCGTATCACCAAGCCGTGTACCTCTCTGACTGCAAATTGTTGGCCGATTGCATACGTGGGGGGGGGGGGGTGACACGGGTCCCGACACGGGCGTGTCGTAGGTGACACGGGAGTGTCGGAGGCCGTGTCAAAGGCCGTGTGCTGGTTTTCAATTTTGGTCGAGACGGCGAATGAGCTACACGGCCAGGCACACGGCCGTGTGTGAACCCGTGTTCGGCCCAGATTTTATGATTTCAGATCTAATCTTGACCGTTCGTTTCCTTGGCTTTGGATCCGACGGTGGGGGGCTGTTCCTGAGAGGTTTTAGCTGGGTTTTAGGGTTAAAATCCCTCATTCCATCCAAGTAAATCTCTCTCTAAGTTTTAGAGAGAGGGGAGAGCAAGTTTGGAGGAGGAGACCAAGATCTGGCCGCCGGAGGAGCTTCGGAGCTCCGAATCGCGATCCGAGTCCAGATCCGCGGAGGTGACGCCGTTGCGGTGCTTTTCAACCACATAGTTTTCGATGGCGCCGCGGAAGAACGCAAGGGTAACGATTTCTCATCCTTGGGCATGTGAAGCCCTCTTTTCCTTTGCATAGGAAGCCCTCTCTCGCGAGTGAGCGAAGAGTTGGAGCGTTCCTTGGGGTAGATATGTAAAGTCCCCCTTGTGTAGAGTCCGTATGCGAAAACGGACATAGGCATTGTGTGTGAAGCCTATCCGGACAAGTAGAGCCGGATCGGCGATGTTGCATTGCATATGAACCGGGGAAGACTCCGGGTGTTTGGGCGTTTTTCGGGTTTTCTACGTGGTAGATTGCATCAGGGAGCCTTGGAGATTAACTCCAAGGTGTACCCGGAAAACTGGGCAAAAGCGAGTTTTGCCAACACGGTGGCCGGGGAGCCAACGTGAACATAACCGGGTTATGTGATTGTTGTGGTGGAAACGGGATTCGGTGAGTCTTGGCCTGCGCATATGGCTTAAATTGTCGTTGCGGTGTGAGCATGGGTCAGGCGGAACCGTACCCGGTCTATGTCGTTCGGTAGGACCGTTGGCATGGATGAGGGTCTTCGGCGGTCTATGGCTTAAATTGCCGTGACCAAGGCCAGGAAGGCAAAATGCTCATATGGATGACCGTCCAAGAGGCGGTGGTGGATTGAGAACGTCTATGGCTTGAATTGACGTGACGTTGGCCGGTTCGCCGAGAATGTGCCCTGAGTGCACGGGGTGTGTGGCCGTGCGAGCCCACGCCTGTGGTGAAGTGCAAATACTTTATATAATTGCCTATGCTAATAAAGTGCAGGGAAAGAGCATTGCCGCCCCAATTGTGGGGGCGGGATCGTTATAATTTAGTCAGCATTGCTGACCGTTGCTATTATTTGCCACCGGGCGGTGGTTTGTGGCTTGCAAGTGCTGCGGAGCAGAGCGGGAAATAGCGGGCTAAATCCCTTGTTGCTGTGCCGGCCCTCGAAGGCCTAATTGCTTATGTTTCTTTCCCGTTTTCATGTATGGCCGGCCTGCGTGCCGAAGTTTGGAAAACACTTCTTTTGTTGAGTGAACAGTGTAAGGCCTTAAGGCCGTTTCTCTTTTGGTGTATGTATACATTCCTGAGTTTGTAGTGGACATTCATGCTGTTGTGGCTGGGTTCTTATTTCTTTTGCAACCTAATAAATTGCTTCCGCTAGGTGTTGTGTAGGATGACATGATTGGTTGAATGGTTTCAACGCGCAACCAACCGGTCTGTCCGTAGTATATGGCGTCGGGCCCCGGCCGGGCCTACTGTTATATGCTATGCGACGGATAGGGGTGTTACAAATTGGTATCAGACTACTGCTTTCGGTCAAGCTTAAATGAATTCGTGGACGAATTCACTTTAAGGGGTGGTGAGCACATGTGTGCGTCATCGCTATAACATGAAAAGAACCCATGAATGTCCACTTAGGAATGAAAATACACATGTTTGAGGAACCTGCGCGTTCCTATAATTGCTGTTTGCAGTAATTTTTGGTCGCTTATCGGTGTTTTGCACGATTATAGGTGACCAGAAGTGGTGCTGGGCCGTCTGAACGGCCAAGTTCTGAGGCGAGCAGTGCGCCAAGCGATGCGCCTGCAACACCTCCGTCTGCCGAGACCATTAGGTTGGTGGCAGAAGCGGTCATGGCAATGATCAATGCGCAGCCTACAAGGCAGGTGCAGCAGCCTGCTCCTGCTGTGGAGCAAGTACCGCTTCAGACGGCAGAGCAAAGGAGGGTTGAGCAAGTAGTTTTGGAGCCAGAGTTGCCTCGGAGAGCAACTGAAAGACAACTGAAGCACGTGATGGGCTTTCATCCACCGGTATTCACGGGGGCAGAAACCCCGACCCAAGCAGAGGATTGGCTCTCAAGGGTCAACAGGGTGATGACTGCGACCGAAACGGAAGAGTGGAAGAAGACCACAATAGCGACATTCCTGTTGGATGGGGACGCAAGACTATGGTGGGAAGGCCTAGAGCTACATCAGTTGCGGGGAAGGCCATTGGCCGAAGTGTCGATGGAGGAGTTTGCGAGACTATTCATGGCTCGATACCTCCCCTCGGCGCAGAGAGTTGCGCTAGAAAGCGAATTTCAGAAGTTGGTGCAAGGGGATTGCACCATTGATGAGTACCTCCACGAGTTTACTCGGTTGGGGAGATATGCCGGCGCTACCTTCGCAGACGAGGAGCGCAAGACGAGCCGCTTCTATGAAGGGCTAAGAGACGATTTAAGGTTGCTACTATCGGGGCCCAAGGCGCAGGGTTTCATGACCCTGGTCAGTTCGGCCTGGTCCTTGGAGAAGGACATGAAGAATGTCCAAGCGAAGAAGGAATCCGGTAGTAAGAAAGCGGAGTTCAATGCACCGACTATGTCGAAGTCGGGCTACCGCAGATTCTATAAGAAAGCTAAGACGTCGGGTCCAGCTTCTTCAGGTGCCTCGGGGGCAGCTACCAATCGAACCCCGGGCGCTTGTTTCACGTGTGGAAAGACGGGGCACTTTGCCCGTGATTGCTGGAGTGGACGCTTAAAGTCCGAAAGGAAACAAGAAGCTACCTACGAGGAGAAGGGCAAAGCGGTGGAGTCGACCGCGTCCCACTATGCTCCGACTCAGCCTAGAGTCTATAACTTGGGCCAGCAGGAGGCCATCAAACAAGCTGACGTGGTGACAGGTACGAGTTAATTTATAACAAATTAGCTTTAATACCGTTATCTATTGCTTGTTAGCCTAATATTGTTTGTATAGGCTTTGTTGTGATTAGTGATAGTCCGGCACAGGCACTATTCGATACGGGAGCTTCACACTCCTTCTTGTCCGAAAGCTTTATAACGCGCATCGGAGTTCCTTCTTCGATGGCGAAGGACAAGTTGGATGTGCTGCTACCGAATGGGTGCTCGATGCGTGCGGACAGGGTGTGCGCCGTAAAGGTTCACATTGGGAGCCAAGAGTTCGACTTGCTAGCGTCATTGCTGCCGCTAGTAGAGTTTGACGTGATCTTTGGGATGGATTGGCTTTCGGAGCAGAAGGCTTGGATTGACTGTGACCGGAAGGAGGTCAAGCTGGGTGTTGGGCGGGGGACTACATTCGAGGGGCTAAAGGGGTCGAGCAAGACACTGATGTCTGCTCTTCAGGTGGTGAAGGCGGTTCGTGCTGGTGCAGAGCTGTTCTTCACAATAGTGGGGGCTGTAGAGCCAAAGTCCACGTTGGATAGCATTCCCGTGGTTTGCGAATACCCCGATGTGTTCCCGGATAGTCTTCCCGGAGCCCCACCGCAGCGGGAGATTGATTTCACCATCGAGCTCGTGCCGGGGGCCAAACCGGTGTCACGTGCTCCGTATAGGTTGGTGCCTAAGGAGATGGCAGAGTTGAAAGTTCAGCTAGAGGAGCTGATGGAGCAAGGGTATGTGCGTCCAAGCTCGTCGCCTTGGAGCGCACCGGTCCTCTTCGTTAAGAAGAAGGATGGTAGTATGCGGTTGTGTATCGACTACAGAGAATTGAACAAGCTGACGGAGAAGAATAAGTACCCGATCCCAAGGATTGATGATCTCTTTGATCAGTTAGTCGGATCGTCGGTATACTCCAAGTTGGACTTGAAGTCGGGATACTATCAGCTGAGGATCAGGGAGTGTGATATCCCGAAGACGGCGTTCAGCACAAGGTATGGGCATTTCGAGTTCACGGTCATGCCGTTTGGACTGACGAATGCGCCATCAGTATTTATGGACTTGATGAACAGGACGTTCCGAGATTTCCTGGATCGCTTTGTGATCGTTTTTATTGACGATATATTGGTGTACTCGCAGTGCGAAGAAGATCACTTCAAGCACTTGCATCTGGTGTTGGAGACTTTGAGGAGGAATGAGCTTTATGCAAAATTCTCCAAGTGCGAGTTCTGGCTACCCTCGGTAGCGTTCCTTGGTCATATAGTGAGTGGGGAAGGTATAGCGGTGGATCTGGCGAAGATTGTTGCGATACGGGAGTGGCCTGCGTTATCTTCTGTCGCGGAAGTCCGTAGTTTTCTCGGGCTTGCCGGATATTACAGGCGCTTCGTAGAGAACTTCTCGCGGTTAGCATTACCTCTCACGAAGTTGACAAGGAAGGATCAGAAATTCTTGTGGACGCAAAAGTGCGTGCAAGCTTTTGAGGAGCTGAAGAGGCGGTTGACCACGGCGCCAGTGCTTAGTTCGCCGAGTGGGACCGAGGGCTTCGAGGTGTATAGCGACGCTTCGGGTAGTGGCTTGGGCTGCGTGTTATTGCAGCATGGGAGCGTGATAGAATATGGATCGCGTCAGTTGAAGGTGCATGAAAGAAATTATCCGGTGCACGACTTGGAGTTGGCGGCCGTGATATCTGCACTCAAGTTGTGGAGGCACTACCTATACGGCGTAAGGGTCGATATATACACCGATCACAAGAGCCTAAAATACTTGTTGGATCAAAAGGACCTTAATATGAGGCAGAGGAGGTGGATGGAGTTCCTGGGGGACTACACCTTCAAAATACATTATGTACCCGGGAAGGGCAACGCAGTTGCGGATGCGCTGAGCCGCAGGGCTCCCGCCTGAGCCAACTGGTTGTCGGTGCATGATGAGCGGCTAGTACGGGAGTTGAAGGAGCTTGAGATCTGTTGCATTGACAAGCAGACGAGCGCCAAAGCAATGTTAAACTGGACAGAGGTGCAGTATGACCTGGCTGATCGGGTTCGGCAGGCATTGAAGTTAGATGACTCCATGAAGGAGCTTATGGAGGCCGTTCTGGATGGGTCAAATTCCCAGTTCTCGGTGGAAGATGGTTTATTAAGGAAGGATCATCGGTTGTGCGTCCCGAGTGGGGGTAACCTCCGGGCGAAGTTGATGTATGAGGCTCATCATACCAAGTACTCAATCCACCCAGGGAGCACGAAGATGTATCGTGATCTCAAGAAGCTGTTTTGGTGGCCGGGGCTCAAGAAAGATGTGGCGTTGTACGTAGCTAAATGCCAAACATGCGCCTTGGTGAAGGCGGAGTGCCAAAAGCCGAGAGGATTTTTGAAGTCCTTGCCTATACCGGAATGGAAATTCGACGATATATCTATGGACTTTGTGCACGGGTTGCCAAGGTCGCAGAAGGGGAACGATGCCATCTGGGTGATCGTAGATCGGCTAACCAAAGTGTCGCATTTCATTCCGCATAGGAAGGATGACTCGGTGGAGAAGCTGACGAAGCTATACGTGGACAATATTGTTAGGCTGCATGGTGTGCCCCGTAGCATTGTGAGTGATCGCGATGGGCGGTTCACGTCAAATGATTAGAGGTTGGTGCAGCAGATGCTGGGAACAAAGTTAAAGTTCAGTACAGCTTTCCATCCGCAGACGGATGGGCAGACCGAGAGGGTCAATAGAACGATGGAGGACATGCTACGCATGTGTGTTCTGGATTTCGGTAAGCATTAGGAAGACCACCTGTATTTGGTGGAGTTCGCATACAACAACAGCTACCAAGCAAGTATACAAATGGCGCCCTTCGAGGCCCTGTATGGTAGGAAGTGTCGCACGCTGCTATCGTGGCTTGAAACGGGTGAGGCAAGGTTGTACAAGAAGCAGGAGGTGGAGAGTGCTACCTCGTTAGTGCGGATCATTCGGGAGTGCTTGTTGATCGCTCAGGACCGGCAGGCGAAGTATTACAATGCCAAACACCGGAACGTAGAGTTCGCGGTAGGCGATTGGGTATACCTTAAAGTGAAGCCGTTCAAGGGGGTTTCGTGGGTGAGACGCTTGAAGAAGCTGAGCCCAAGATACCTTGGACCTTTTGAGGTTCTAGAGCGAGTTGGCGAAGCTGCATACCGTTTGAAGCTATCGGTGGAGTTGAGTGGATTACATGATGTGTTCCACATTTCTGTGTTGCGGAAGGCGGTGCAAGAGCCTTCGCAGGTGATCGCGGTTGACCAAGTGCCGGTGGACGAAGGGTTGACGACTAGGGTCAAGCCCATTCGTATCGAAGATGTTGAGGTCAAGAGACTCCGTAACAAGGAGATCCGGATGGTTAAGGTCCGGTGGGATAATTGCGGGCGTGAGGAGCTCTCTTGGGAACGGGAGCAGACTATGCTCGAGGAGTACTCGGAATTGTTCCGCTCAGGTACTGTTTTACATTAAGTCCTGTTTTCCTTTATTAATTTCGTGGACGAAATTCTTTAAGGGGGGGTAGAATTGTAACACCCCAAATTGTTGTAGGAGCGACGGGGATCGAGTTTGGCCAAGACAGGTTTTTGGTGCAGGTGACACGGGCCCCGATACGGGCGTGTCGGAGGCCGTGTCCGGCGTGTCGAGCTCGGGCCGTGTAGTCAACCAGTTCAGGTCGACGATGGTCGTGTGGTGGAACACGGCCTAGGACACGGGCGTGTCCCAGGCCGTGTCGCACCTGGGCTATACGATGGGGTACACGGGCAGTGACACGGGCACGAACACGGGCATGTCTAGTTTGACACGGGCGTGTCTGATGCCGTGTCACCAAGCCATGTACCTCTCTGACTGCAAATTGTTGGCCGATTGCACACGGGGGGAGTGACACGGGTCCGGACACGGGCGTGTCGCAGGTGACAAGGGCGTGTCGGAGGCCGTGTCAAAGGCCGTGTGCTGGTTTTCAATTTTGGTCGAGACGGCGAATGAGCTACACGGCCAGGCACATGGCCGTGTGTGAACCCGTGTTCGGCCCAGATTTTATGATTTCAGATCTAATCTTGACCGTTCGTTTCCTTGGCTTTGGATCTGACGGTGGGGGGTTATTCCTGAGAGGTTTTAGCTGGGTTTTAGGGTTAGAAACCCTCATTCCATCCAAGTAAATCTCTCTCTAAGTTTTAGAGAGAGGGGAGAGCAAGTTTGGAGGAGGAGACCAAGATCCGGCCGCCGGAGGAGCTTCGGAGCTCCGAATCGCGATCCGAGTCCAGATCCGCGGAGGTGACGTCGTTGCGGTGCTTTTCAACCGCATAGTTTTCGATGGCGTCGCGGAAGAACGCAAGGGCAACGATTTCTCATCCTTGGTCATGTGAAGCCCTCTTTTCCTTTGCATAGGAAGCCCTCTCTCGCAAGTGAGCGAAGAGTTGGAGCGTTCCTTGGGCTAGATATGTAAAGTCCCCCTTGTGTAGAGTCCGTATGCGAAAACGGACATAGGCATTGTGTGTGAAGCCTATCCGGACAAGTAGAGCCGGATCGGTGATGTTGCATTGCATATAAACCGGGGAAGACTCCGGGTGTTTGGGCGTTTTTCGGGTTTTCTACGTGGTAGATTGCATCAGGGAGCCTTGGAGATTAACTCCAAGGTGTACCCGGAAAACTGGGCAAAAGCGGGTTTTGCCAACACGGTGGCCGGGGAGCCAACGTGAACATAATCGGGTTATGTGATTGTTGTGGTGGAAACGGGACTCGGTGAGTCTTGGCCTGCGCATATGGCTTAAATTTTCGTTGCGGTGTGAGCACGGGTCAGGCGGAACCGTACCCGGTCTATGTCGTTCGGTAGGACCGTTGGCATGGATGAGGGTCTTTGGCGGTCTATGGCTTAAATTGTCGTGACCAAGGTCAGGAAGGCAAAATGCTCATATGGATGACCGTCCAAGAGGCGATGGTGGATTGGGAACGTCTATGGCTTGAATTGACGTGACGTTGGCCGGTTCGCCGAGAATGTGCCCTGAGTGCACGGGGTGTGTGACCGTGCGAGCCCACGCCTGTGGTGAAGTGCAAATACTTTATATAATTGCCTATGCTAATAAAGTGCAGGGAAAGAGCATTGCCGCCCCAATTGTGGGGGTGGGATCGTTATAATTTGGTCAGCATTGCTGACTGTTGCTATTGTTTGCCACCGGGCGGTGGTTTGTGGCTTGCAGGTGCTGCGGAACAGAGCGGGAAATAGCGGGCTAAAGCCCTTGTTGCTATGCCGGCCCTCGAAGGCCTAATTGCTTATGTTTCTTTCCCGTTTTCATGTATGGCCGGCCTGCGTGCCGAAGTTTGGAAAACACTTCTTTTGTTGAGTGAACAGTGTAAGGCCTTAAGGCCGTTTCTCTTTTGGTGTATGTATACATTCCTGAGTTTGTAGTGGACATTCATGCTGTTGTGGCTGGGTTCTTATTTCTTTTGCAACTTAATAAATTGCTTCCGCTAGGTGTTGTGTAGGACGACATGATTGGTTGAATGGTTTCAACGCGTAACCAACTGGTCTGTCCGTATTATATGGCGTCGGTCCCCGGCCGGACCTACTGCTATATGCTATGCGACGGATAGGGGTGTTACATTAACTGACATGGATTTCTCGGGCATCTCTAATGGTTCCGGCTTACGAAACCAAGCCATTTGCTTCTCGAATGCTTGTAAGAATTCTTGCATTTTTCTTCCTCCTCGGATGAAGCCTCGTCAGTAAATAGGTGAGTCAATAGAACTTCCTGTTCATTGGACAAAAGACGAGTCGACTCATAGTCACGAATGGACACGTGATTGACCACCTCCATGTTGTCTTCCTCTTTATGGGGAAATTTCATTGCCGTGAGTAGATTAAATGTTACGTGCTCATCATTTACCCTCATTGTCAGCTCTCCCTTCTGTACATCAATTAATGTCCTGCCCGTAGCTAGGAACGGTCTTCCTACAATAATAGGCACCTCTTTGTCCTCCTCCATATCTAATATCACAAAATCTGCGGGGAAAATAAATTTGTCCACCTTTACCAACACGTCCTCGACTATCCCTTTCGGAAACGCTAGGGTCCTATCGGCCAACTGCAAGGTGATGGAGGTCTTGGAGATTTCCCCCAAACCCAGCTTCCTATAGATCGATAATGGCATTAAGTTAATGCTCGCCCCTAGGTCACATAATGCCTTACCCTCGAATTTATATCCTATGGAACATGGAATAGTGAAGCTCCCCGGATCTTTCAACTTGGGTGGGAGTCTTTTTTGGAGAATGGCGCTGCACTCTTGAGTAAGTGCCACCGTCTCATTCATTCCAAATCTTCTCTTCTTTGATAGGATATCCTTCATGAATTTCACGTAGCTTGGCATCTGTTCCAACGCTTCCGCAAAAGGGATATTGATTTGCAATTTCTTAAATATCTTCATAAACTTTTGGAACTGGTGGTCTAATTTACTTTTCCTTAATCGTTGAGGGAATGGTGGTGGTGGATAGACTATCACACCACTCTTCTGTTTAGAACTTTCAACGGTCGACTCATGTGTCTTTTCTCCTAACACCTCCACTCCTTCACTAACATTCTCTTCTTGCATTAACTCCTCACTAGGTATCGCGGGACTAATCTCCTCCAACTCATTTCCTTCGTTATTCGTCTCAGATTTTTCTCTCCGGTGCTCCCACCAACTCCTTTCCACTCCTTAAAGTGACTGCCTTACAATGTGGATTATCTTCCTTTGGATTTGTAACGGTGTCCGATGGGAGTGTTCCTTGGGGTCTCAGGTTTAAAGCACTCGCGATTTGTCCTAACTGCATTTCGATTACCCTCAAGGAACCCTCTAAACTAAGAATGCGAGCGTCACTCTTTTGGATTGATTCTACTATCACCTCTTCAGAGTATTTTCTTGAAGCTCCTTATTGATTATAATTGTTATTATGAGGTGGATTCGGGTGTGGGTTTGAACTAAATCCGGGTGGGTGTGCCAAACCGGTGTTGTTCTTCCACGAGAAGTTTGGGTGGTTTCGCACTTCGGGATTTAATGATTAGGAAATGTGTTGTTGTTATTATAATTGTGATGATGATTGTTATACCTAGGTTGTCCCCCTATATAGTTAATCTCCTCGTTATGACCAATAAGTTGTTCTACCGTAAGAGATGGGTTCATGGGAATCGTAGAGGCAACCATGCTATTAACCTGAGGATGTGTTTGGGCTTGATTTAAGGTCAAGGCATCTAATCTCTTATTCATAGCATTGAACTGCGCCGACATTTGTGCGGCGAATGAGGTCAACTGGTCCACTTGGTAAAGACCGCCTACCGAAGAAGAAGGGGTCTGTCGATCGAACGATTGATAATTATTTGAAGATAAATCTTCAAGGATAGCGTATGCGTCCTCGGGATACTTGTTCATGAGAGATCCCCCTGCAGCTCCATCTACTTGGATCATCGTAGATGTCTGGAGGCCGTTATAAAACGTCCACACTTGTTGGTGCAACTGCAAACCATGGTGAGGACACTTCCTTAAGAGTTCTTTAAACCGCTCCCATGCGTCATACAATGTTTCTCCATTCCCTTGCATAAACGTACTAATATCTCTCATTAATTTCGCTGTTTTTGCGAGTGGGAAGTACTTGGCTAAGAATAAGTCAACCACTTGCATCCAAGTGGTGAGACCGTGTTGGGAATCAAGCCATTCCTTCGCTCTACCCGATAGAGAGAATGGAAATAGGCAGAGCTTAATAGCTTCATCCGACGCACCGTTAATCTTGAATGTGTCGCACACATCCATGAACGTTCGTAAATGGGAGTTTGGGTCCTCATGATTCAGTCCACTAAATTGTTTCTGCTGCACTAGGTTCATAGCCATGGAGTCAATCTTGAAGTTATTGGCTTCAATGGCAGGCTTGATAATGCTATATTGCAGTCCTCCCCTATAAGGCATATTGTACTTGCGACAGGTTCGCCTAATTTAGGCAGGTCGTCCATTCTGTTCTACCTGACCCTCTTGACCTAAGCCTTCCTGGTCAACTTCATTAGGAGCGTTATGATTATCAGGATTCATTGCTATCACGTTATTGTTCCCTAATCGTAACGTTTTCTTATTCTATCTACACGTCCTTTCGATCTCTAGGTTTAACGGTAGTAATTCAGGTGATCGATATCTGGGCATAAAATATCACACCAACAATTGATAATTGCTAATAAACAAAACAAATAAAACAAACACAAAACAAAGCAGCAATAATAAAAATTAATAATGACAAAAACAAAAACTTGATCTCTAATTACTAGGGATTCACCAATATTGCAAGAAAATAACACTAAACTTTTCGCACCTCCCCGGCAACGGTGCCAAAAACTTGATACGCCCGTAATGGTCTACGTATTTAAACGCAAGTGCACGTGCCGTGTCAAGTAATAAAAAGTGAGTAAGAATCGTCTCCACAGGGAGGTGGTGAATTCAGTGCTTGCAAATACCAGTTAAGCCTTTTCCTTAAATCCAAGTAAGACAAAATTGGTGATTTTCTTAGACTACTAAAATTAAATATAAAAACTTCTAAATGAAATTACTACGGATCTTAGGAACAAAACTTTTCTTATCAAGGGAGAGATATAATCTTATATTATGATTTCCTAGGTTTAGTATGACGGATAAGTGAATGTATCGTTGTGAAAATGCGTGGTGAGCGTGCCTTGCAACGATCTTAAAATAGATAATCGTATCTCTCGATATCGGCAATCCCTATTTCTATATTTCCCCTCGGGTGAAATAAGAACCGCTCAAAGAACAAAGACCTAAGTTGCTAACACCAAGAGGAAGTCTCCTTCTCTCTTCAAATGCTATATCAAAATTATGATATACTACCGCAACTCCTCTCTCGATTTATGAAGCGTAGCATAAAAGTGAAACATTGGCCAAACATTTCAGAAAATAAAGATCATAAGTTTGATAAAGAACACTCACCAAGAATCCTCAACAAAATAAACTAGAAATTATCCATCAAACACAACCTAGTACTCTCACAATACAAGATTAAGGAAGAATTAGTTAATGACGTTGGAGGAATCACTCAAAAGGTTGAAATTGATCTTACAAAACATTGCGGTTCACGCTTTATCGCTGCAGGAATTTCTTCCTAGAGTTGCTTCTTCGATCTGTACGAAGATCTCCTTCTTCTTCCTCTTGTCGTCGCTCTTCAATGGAGTTTTTCTTCCCAAGCCAACCCTAGATGATGCTCTCCTCCTTAGACCCGAAATTAATGATGAATAATGCCTATTTGGTCAGTTTTTAGCATTAAAAACGTCCATACTCCTGAAAGGACACATCCTTCCATAATTAAAAATAACGGCAATTCGAATTTAAAATTTTAAATTTCGGACAGACACATGTTGCAGTTTCAGAATTGGATGTTGCAGTAACTGGTCCAGGCCGAAAATAATAATTCTGCATTCACTTCCAAGTTGATTTCTCCGGCGAATCTTGCATAAAAATCATGGAATAAGATCAACTTAGTACCAGAAACATTAAAACAATAATTAATCATATTTTATTATCATTTAGGCTCCTTTTTACTAATTATGAAGTAGAAATATTAGGCAAAGATAACTTCATTTGAGAAGTTATCAGCGGGGGAGAGGTTTGGTTTAGAAGTCCTCATCAACACCCCGAGCTCGGCTCGACCCCAGGTAGACCTGCTGCGCAGGCTTTCATCTAGCTAACAGGTCCGAAGGCCTGCCTATGGGGGACGGTTTTAGTGTTTAGAAATATTTTGACACGGATGTTCCGACACGGATGTTCTAGGCTAGGCAAAAAGCATCCTAAGGGCAGATCCAAAAGGGTCTCATCCAAAAGGGTCTCGGCCAGGAGAGGTCTCGGCCAGGAGAGGTTTCGGCCAGGGGAGGTCTCGGCCAGGAGATCCTTGCTGAGGGATCTCGCCAAACGAAGTTTCTGGCGGGCCTAGGCAAGGAGACCGATCGTTTGCGCAAGGTAAGGAGGGGCGGTCTTCCCTTAGCCTATGAATGACACTTATCGCAAATGGTTCTCGGCAGAAGGCGAGAGCGACGTGTCGGAGCCTTGGGCTCTCGGCAGATTCTCACCTATCGGCCGCTAAGGGAGACTATCCTAGAGGGGGCCGGGGGCCCCGGGCGGAAACAATCTTGAACAGCAATCATTTTTTAACAGTAAAGAAAAAAAGGGGGAGAGAAGGGAGCAAAGAAACATTTACATTATAAACAAAATGCAATATTACAAAAATGGGAGCCTTTCGCTCATTACAAACGAAAAAGAGGAAAAGAGGAAAAGGACCCATCAAGGAGACGTGCTATACCCACTCGAGCTCTCGCCAGAATCCTCCCCGGGTGTCTCGCCAGCAGCCTCGCCGGCAGCGGTAGGTTGCGGGACATATGAGAGCAGGGAGTCGGGTGCGCCTGGGGGCTTCGGGATGGGCTCGAACATCCAGGGAACAAGCTGGGAGCGGTGACGATCTTGCCACCCTCGTTCAAGCATCCCATGTTTCGCAATATCTCAAGGGTCAGCTTGACCGTTGCTTGGGCGTTGGCCTGCAAGAGCTTGTCAATATCGTATTCTGAGAAGTGACGGCTCCTCAGCCTCTCGTCCAACGTGGGGGGAGGCGGAACCACAGCCATTTCCGCGAGCCGGAGCCTTTCCTTTAGCAGGACATTCTCGTATCTTAGCTCGATCAGCTCCACGCGAAGAGCCGCATTCTGAGCAGAATCCTGCAGAAGGGAGAAACAAATAAACACTGAGACGTCCCGTGGATTACAGAGGCGAGAGTGAGTGCTCGAAAACATCTCGCTTACCTCCTCCGTTGAGCGCAAGGAAAGGCGTTCCATAGCGTCCGCCAGCTGTGCCTTCAGGACAGCCGCCTGGGCCACCGCCCGGTCCCGCGCCTTTAGCATCTCGCCAAAGTTACGGTCAATGGTGATGCTCCGGCGTGCACACATATGCACAAGCTCGAACCCACGCATCAGGGCCCGGACGGAGTCAAAGGCCAGAAGCCATGTGGTTAGCTGATCATAAAGGCCGGCATACTCCCGGCTGTAAAGGCCGTAGCCCAGCGCGAAGACCTCGCCGGTGACCTCGTCACGCTCTGCCCAGCTTGGGAGCAGCGTCGAGAGAGACACTCGGTTGGCCTCCGGGTCCCATTGTAGCAGGGGGTTCCCTTCCGCATCAAGGCACTTCACGTCGAGACAGAAATTCCTGTGCCCTTGTGGCGCTACCTTGGACGGAGACCGAGTGGAGGTCTCGACTGCTGCCCCCTCACCACCAGCCCCGCTTGCGGCTGGAGGGTTCTCGGCAGGGGCCCCGCCGCTATTCCTGGCAGCAAGTGTCATCTCGCTGGCCACCTGCAGAACCTCTTCGAAGGACCGGCCTGGCGCGAGAAGTCGGGCGAGAATGGTCGTCACGGATTTCCCTTTGTCGGTGGCAGTTGGCTTGGGTCTTTTCAGCGGCTGGGACGAAAAGAAGTCGGGCTTTCGCTTCCCGACGTTGGTCGAAGGAGGCGGGGTAGGTTCGTCCCGGAGGGCCTGGGCCACAGACTGCGCGAAGGCCAGCGAATCTCTCGCAGCCTGGCCCTCGGTACCCTGAGTCTCGCCAAAGGGTTGGCGCAGAGGAACTTCTCGCTCTCCTACAAGGGCAGCAACGGAATGTGTTGAAGTTTAGGACGGGAGTATCAGGTTTGAGACGAGACCATACCTTCGCCGGGAGGCACTGGAGGGAGAGAGTCGACGTCTCGCCGGAGGAATTGTACGTCAAACTCCTTCGTCCCGAAGAACTCTAGAATGGCACTCTCGCGCGATCCTAGGGTAGACGGCTTGTAGGCGGCGTTCTCATATTGAACGGGCGCAAGAGGAACGCTGCCAAAATCGCCAGAAACGAAGATAAACTTCTCACCACAATGATGATGCTTGTTGGCGAGACCGGTTGTCTTGAGCTGCTGCCCAGAGAAGAATACTACCCCTCCCTTCGCGCGGAAGGTGAATAGTTTTCGAAAGATCGGGAGGTTGAACTCGATCTTCTCCGATCGCATGTAGCAAATGAATGCTACAAGGATGGCGACTGAGTTTGGGTTCAGCTGGGCGGGAACAACACTGTAGTAACGGAGTGCCTGACGCATCTCTGGCCAGAGGGGAAGGCGAAAGCCCACCACGAAGTGTTTGAGGGGGATGGCGAGCTCCCCCTCTCTCGCGCTGTTTACCCTATCTCGGTTGTCGGGAGCTCTCGCGGTGAAGCCGACATGAACATAATGGGAAGTCATCCGTTGGAACTCTTCAGGGGTTAGGCGACAAGTGGGGAATTGATGTTTTCGGAAGGCTTCCGCACAATGGGAACGTCCCTCGTTCTTGCCTGGTATTCTGTGGGGAGGATTAAAGATGAAAGGAACATGATAGAACAAGGGAAGAAGGCAGAAGCAAGGGGGGAGTTCTCGGCAAGCCGCGAAAGCAACAAAGAGAGGAAAGAAGGTTCCAGATCGGAGAAATAAATGCGTTTGGTGACTTCTCTATTTATAGGAAATCAGAGCAATGATGTCTTTTCTGAAAAAGAGAAAAATAATGGCGGTAGTACAGGCCCCGGGTCGGCGACGCCTCGGGTTCCGGTTCGGGACGACAGCGACTGACCTAGGGTTCAGACTCACACAACATTTCGAAACAGCCATGCGGAGCGTGAAGGAAAACCAAGGCAGGGATCGCTCTCGCCGGGCGAGAGCTAAAAAGGACAAATAATAAAATCACAAGTGAGTTCGAAATATAAAAAAGAAAAACGGAGTACATTGAGAGAAGGGAAGGCTGAGAGGCGAGAAGGGGCGAGATTTCGTCAAGTCAATATGGTTCCCAGTGCCATCGTCCTCGCTCCCTCCGTCTGGTCCTCAGGGGCGCCGACGGGTTGTAGTAGGAAGACAGGGTGGTGCACCCTAGGTTGATCCAACGGGCTTGGTCTCGAATCTGCGCAATGGATCTCCCAGGAGAAGACTCGATGGAAGGCCCACCAGGCTGCCCCGTCTCGCCGAAAAAATAGTCGCGCTCGAGGGCCTCCAGCCTCTGTTCCACCATCTCACGGAATTCCTTTTCCGCAGTGGCGTGGGCCCGCTCCCGCCGTACGAGCTTCGACAGAAGGGCAGCAGTCTTTTTCCCTCGTTCTTTCGTGCTCCCAGTGCCACTCGCAAGGTCCTCCATCTCACCAGATGAAGGAAGGAGGGAACTCTCGCCATCCTCTTCCTCTCCGCCTTCATCATCATCTTCATCAGCCCCCGTTCGCGAGTCCGGATCCTCTGAAAAAGAAAAAGTGGTGGTTACGGCGAGGGCTGAATAAGAGCTATGATAAGGCTTTGCTTACCCGCAGCGTGACAAGAACCACTGGCCGGCAGCTGGCGAGAAGGCTCGGGTCCTCCCTCAGTCCCATAGAGGAGGTGGAGTGGCTTTCCGCATCCCGGGTGAAAAGTCTCGCGCATAGTGGTCCCGGCCGGACCGGAAGCATGGGGGAAGTTGTCCTCTCTCGCAGGATGGTTGACCTCCTTTTGGGCAATGGAGGGGTCGATAGACGCCCTCCTGACAGTGCAGTGAGATTGGCCTCTTGGCCGAGCAGATTGGAAGCCAGTATCTCGCCCTCCCGGGTGGCGAGACCCGAGTCGGCGGGAGCTGAGGAGGCAGGAAGTCAGCCCGACCATAGGAGTCGCTACAAATGAAATGGTTATAAGAGGATAATGAAAAAGGAGAAAAAGGAAGAATACCCGCGGTTCTCGGAGAGGCAGCCGGGGGAGTGGCCCCCGCGACCCGTGGTCTATCCTCAGGAGGGTGAAGCGACGGGTCCGGAGGCACCTGCGGTGACCCGGTGTCGTCACCTCGGGCCGCTTCCTGCAAACGATTCCGCCAGTTACCAACCCTTGCGCATAATCAGATCGTCATCGGCTCGAGACCTTGGGGATCAGCAAATCAGAGGCATACCTTCGGCGTAGGAGGAGCGTCGTCCGCACGATCGGGAGTGGGGTGATAACTTCTCAGTTGAAGTTATCTAGTCCCCTAGTTTTACATAATCATTGTGATAAATGAGAAGAAATGACTTAAATTAGTATAAATGTACATAAATTAATAGTCATTTTATTCACGCTTAATTAACCTATTTTGCCTATGTTTTTCTTATTAGAAATGACGTAGAAATCAAACCGGCAAAGCAAGTGCAGGAATTATATTTTGGCTGTGCAGTTGTTACAGAAACCTGTTGAAGTTGTTATAACAAGTCTGGGCAGTTTTAAAATTTGAATTTCGAATTTTGCGCCAAAATTAAATATGGAAGGAGGCATCTATTGGGAAAGGGCTGCTCGTTTTTAACAGAGGATTTTCATTCCTAAAGGGAACGAAATTGGAGAGAGGAGGGAGACCTTAGAACCATCATCTTGGAGAAGAAGAAAGAGAAGAACGACTAGGGTTTGGACGCACCGGCGTGAAGGAAGAAGGGTCTAAGCGAGATCTACACGCATATTCCTGCAACATTAAAACTCATTAAGCATGTCTAGTAAGACCTTCTTTGTTGTGTGGTTTCATTCCTCTATCATGAACTAATCGTATGGATCTTGTATGATGTGAGTACCTTGTTCTATTGTGATGATTTTACTTTAAATTTATTTTATGGTTGATTGAATCGCTATCTTTATTGAGTTTATGGTTTTTGTTTGTGGAATTTTTTGAGCAAGCGTTCATCTTCTAATTAGCATGGAGAGATTCGAGAGAGGAGTTATGCTAACCTAGGGTTGAATCCGTTATTCTACGCGGCGAGATTCGAGAGAGGAGTTGCGTAGTTTTCTAAATCAAAATTCCATCTTTTTACTACACTATAAGATTCGAGAGAGGAGTGGCGTAAGTGGGGCATAAACTCCAATATAGTGTCAAGAGAGAAAGAGATTTCCTCTTGAGTAGCATCATTGATTTTTGCTCGTCATGTTATTTACTTTCCACCTAAGTTAGATATAACTAGGGGAAATTGGGTAAACGGAATTCTGAGATCGAGAGATGATGAAATCCACTTTAAAATCGATGCAAGATAGCAATGAAGAGAACCATTAAAGATAACTAGAAATCTCGTCACAATAGGCAAGGGAAAACAACATGCAAGTTCGTTTCTCCAACCTTGATAAAAGTATTTTCCAAGAATCGTGTTTAGTTTTATCATTATTTGTTTAAGTTATTATTATTATTAGCAATTAAATCAACTAAAAAAGTATTCCACTTGGATTCAAGGAACGAGTAAGGCTAGTAATTACGAGCACTAACATTGCACTTCCTCTAGGAACGATAACTCAACTCATCATTTTATTACTTGATTCGACACGTGTACTTGCGTGATTACGTAGATCCATTTTTGTCGTATCAAGTTTTTGGCGCCGTTGCCGGGGAAGCGCAACTGGTTTAGTGTTTTATTTCTCGTAATATTAGTTAAACTTTAGTAGTTGGAGATCAAGTATTTTGTTTTTAATTATTTTCTTGTCTTAGCATTTATTTCGAAGCTTTGTGGTGTATGTCAAGGTATAAAAACCTGGAATTATTGCCACTAAACTTAGAAATAGAGCACACCTGTAGACAAAATCGAAGAAACCTTAGAACGGAAAACATTATTCATCCTGAGATGGATAATAACGAACAATAAGTTATCGACGACGTTGAGGGTCACGTGAACCATAACGGGCAGGCTAATCCTAATAATAAACACGTGCCGCCCAGAATGACATGTAGGGATTACAACGCACCTTTTAGGGGAGGTTTGCACACGAGTATAGCCCGACCACCTATAGAAGCCAACAATTTCAAGATGGACCCTTTCATTATGCAACAAGTTCAACTAAATAAATTTGGGGGTCTTAGTCATCAAGATGCAAACTCCCATTTAAAAACCTTCTTAACAATATGCGACATGTTTAAGGCAAATGGTGTGTCCGCAGACGCAATTCAACTAAGAGCATTTCCTTTTTCCTTAGAAGGTCGAGCAAGGGATTGGTTGGACTCTTTACCCGATGATGTTATCACCACATGGGCCCAATTAGAAGATAAATTTTTAAATAAGTATTTTCCACCTTCTAAGACGGCTAAGTTGATTAGGGATATCACTACATTTATGCAACATCATGAGGAGATTCTTTATGACGCATGGGAGCGTTTTAAGGAGCTGTTAAGAAAATGTCCACACCATGGGTTAGCACAACACCAGCAAGTATCCACATTTTACAACGGGTTGCAAACCGCAACCATGATCCTAGTAGATGGAGCCGCGGGAGGTTCCCTAATGAAAAAATATCCGGAAGATGCGTACGCCATTTTAGAAGACTTAACGTCTAATAATTACCAAGCGTATGAAAGACAAGCAACAAGTAATCCAGCAGGGGTGCACCATGTAGATCAAATCACATCTTTAGCCGCCGAAATGGCATCACAATTCAACTTGATTAACAAGAGGCTAGATTCATTATCTAATCCTGCGCCTAGTGCACCACTAACGGTGGAACAATTAAATCTAGTAACGGAGGAAGCCAACTATATAGGAGGACAACGGAGGCAAATTCCACCGAGATTTGCTAATCATTATCACCCCGAGTGGCGACATCACCCTAATTTCTCTTGGAGAAATAATCAAGGAGTGAACCAATCATCGGGATTTCATCAAAATCTGAATCCAACCCAAGGGAATCCTCCAAACAATCAAAATAATCCTAGGAAGTTAACTGACGAAGTAATTGTGGGGATATTCCAAAATAATGAGTCTAGGATTGGAGGGATTGAGTCATCTCTAAGATCTTTAGAGACCACATTGGGGCAACTAGCAACCACGTTAAGCAAAAGGCCGATTGGATCATTACCATCGGATACCATGCCTAATCCAACAAGAGAGGAACCTCATAATCATTGTAATGCAATTGCTTTAAGGAGTGGGGTAGAGATTCAAAGTGGAGATGGACGGTTAGAAAAAGCTAGAGATGACGAGAGGAAGGAACAAGGAAATGGACCAAGGGGGTTGCAAGAAGAGGAGCCCGTAGAAGTTAAGGAACCGGAGGTAGTTGAAGTCGAACCACTAAATAATAAAAAGAAAGAAATCATCTATCCTCCACTTCCTTTCCCATCTAAACTAGCGAAGACAAAGCTCGATAAGCAATTCTAAAAGTTTATGGAAATCTTTAAGAAATTAACTATAAATATTCTGTTTGCCGAGGCTCTTAAACAGATGCCTAGTTATGTCAAGTTTATGAAAGACATCTTATCCTAGAAGAGGAAATTCGTTGAGAGGGAAATAGTCGCCCTAACTGAAGAATGTAGTGCAATATTACAAAAGAAACTACCTCAAAAATTAAAAGATCCAGGTAGTTTTACAATACCATGTTTGATAGGAACGACGTTTTCAGGGAGAGCATTGTGTGACTTGGGAGCTAGCATCAATCTGATGCCCTTATCTATTTACACAAAATTAGGCTTGGGAGAGGTTACACCAACATCTCTTACTCTACAGTTGGCCGATAGGTCTTTAGCTTTTCCTAAGGGAATTGTTGAGGAAGTATTGGTTAAGGTGGATAAATTCATCTTTCCAGCCGATTTTGTGGTGCTAGATATGGATGAGGATAAGGAAGTTCCTATTATTCTAGGAAGACTATTTTTAGCCACAGGACGCACCCTTATAGATGTGCAAAAGGGAGAGCTAACAATGAGAGTCAACGAAGAGGAGGTAACCTTCAATATCCTTAAGGTCATGAAATTCCCTGAAGATAAAGAAGAATGCTATTTAATTAAAGAAGATGAGGTGCCCTCTAGGTTGACAAACGAGGAAGAAGATTTTGATCATAGATTGTTAGACATCTTAGTTAACGACGAGGGTGAAGAAGATAAAGTAATGGAAGAAGTTGTTCACATACTCAATACATGTGAAAGGTTGCCACCATATAGGAGTTTTGAAGTGATAACTAGGCCAAGCGAACCAAGAATGATGAAACCTTCTATCATTGAACCACCTAAATTGGAACTAAAACCATTACCTGAACATCTTAAGTATGTATTTCTAGAGGAAGATAACACTCTTCCGGTCATAATCAATGCATCATTAAGAATGGAAGAAGAGTTAAAATTAATTGAGTTACTAAGGGAGTTTAAGGAAGCGATTGGTTGGACTCTTGCCGACATCAAGGGGATTAGCCCATCCATCTGTATGCACAAAATTCTATTAGAAGATGGGGAGAAAGGATCCATCGAACATCAACGAAGGCTTAGTCCTCTTATGAGGGAGGTGGTGATGAAGGAAATCATTAAGTGGCTGGACGCGGGCATTATTTATCCTATTTCAGATAGCAAGTGGGTAAGCCCGGTGCATTGCGTACCAAAAAATGGAGGGGTAACGCTGGTTAAGAATGAAAATAATGAACTTATACCTACTAGGGATGCCACAGGATGGAGGATATGTATTGACTATCAAAAATTGAGCAAGGTGACTAGAAAAGATCATTTTCCGTTACCATTCCTTGACCAAGTCTTAGATAGATTGGCAGGTGGCCAGTATTTTTGTTTCTTGGACAGATATTCGGGATACAACCAGCTTATGGTTGCACCAGAAGATCAAGAGAAGACCACATTTACATGACCATTTGGTACATTTGCGTTTAGGAGACTACCATTTGGATTATGCAACGGTCCCGCCACATTTCAGCATTGTATTTTGGCAATACTGTCCGACCTCATCGCTCGAGGCATTGATCCGGCAGAGTATGGAGTTGAGGTATTCATGGACGATTTTTCCATCTTCGGTAAATCGTTCGATGCATGTTTGGCATGTCTGGGGAGGGTATTGGCCCGTTGTGTTGAGACTAACTTAGTACTGAACTGGGAAAAGTGCCATTTTATGGTACGTGAGGGCATTGTATTAGGACATAAGGTGTCGAGTCAAGGACTAGAAGTGGATCGAGCAAAGATTGAAGTGATTGAAAAACTTTCTCCGCCAACGAATGTCAAGGCCATTCGTAGTTTCCTAGGCCATGCCGGATTCTATAGGCGGTTCATTAGAGATTTTTCAAAAATCTCAAAACCCTTATGCAATTTACTCGAGAAAGATGCACCTTTTATTTTCAACAACGAGTGCTTAGAAGCGTTTCAAATGTTAAAGGAAAAATTAATCTCGGCACCCATTGTCAAGGCACTCGATTTCTCATTACCTTTCGTTCTCATGTGCGATGCGAGCAACTATGCGGTGGGAGCCGTGTTGGGGCAAATGCACGACAAAGTTTTCCACACCATTCATTATGCTAGTAAGACTCTTATTAACACCCAAGTGAACTACACAACTACAGAAAAGGAACTCCTAGCGGTGGTTTTTGCTTTCGACAAATTTCGCGCTTATCTGATTAGTTCTACAGTCATTGTTTACACGGACCACGCGGCAATCCGATATCTAGTGGAGAAAAAGGATGCTAAACCTAGGCTTATTAGATGGGTTCTACTCCTCCAAGAATTTGATTTTGAGATCAAGGATCGTAAGGGAGCAGAAAACCCGATTGCCGCCACTTATCGAGATTAGAGAATGGGTGTAAGAAAGACGTACACATTGAGATTAAAGAAAGTTTCCCAGATGAGAGTTTGCTTGCAATTACAGAAGGGAGCATCCCATGGTACGCTGATTTTGTTAACTATATTGTTAGCAAGGTTTTTCCACCAGATTTTAGCTACCAACAAAGGAAGCGATTCCTTCATCAGGTGAAATTTTACCTATGGGATGAACCGTATCTATTTAAAATCTACGCTGATCAAATTATTCGTCGGTGTGTGCCCGAGATGGAAGTTCATAGTATTCTAGAAAAGTGTCATGCATCACCTAATGGAGGACACTATAAGGGAGACCGGACAGCGAGGAAGGTTTTAGAGTCAGGATTCTATTGGCCAACTTTATTCAAGGATTCTCATCACTTTGTAGGACAGTGTGACCATTGTCAACGTGTTGGAAATCTTCAGCGGGGAGCAAGCATGCCCATGAATGGAATCCTTGAAGTAGAAATCTTTGATGTATGGGGGATTGATTTCATGGGCCCCTTTGTCAACTCCGATGGAAATTTATATATTTTGCTAGCCGTAGACTATGTGTCGAAGTGGGTAGAGGCGATAGCCACCCAAAGGAATGATGCCAAGGTGGTGCTAAAATTTCTAAGGTCTAACATCTTCACTAGATTTGGTATACCGAGGGCAATAATTAGTGATGGATGGGAGCACTTTTGTAATTTACAATTTAAAACTCTACTAAAGAAATATGGTGTAACACATAAAGTAGCGCTTGCCTACCATCCACAAACCAATGGCTTAGCCGAGGTGTCAAATCGTGAGATCAAGACCATTTTAGAGAAAACGGTGAATACAACGCGCAAGGATTGGTCACAAAAGCTAAGTGATGCATTATGGGCCTATAGAACGGCTTTTAAAACTCCGATCGGATTAACACCATATTAAATGATCTATGAGAAAGCGTGTCACCTACCGATGGAGTTGGAACATAAGGTGTATTGGGCAATTAAGAAATTAAACTTTGAATTCCAAGAGGCGGGCAATAAAAGGCTATTGCAAATTAATGAATTGGAAGAAATTCGGTCCAACGCATACGAGAGCGCCAAACTTTATAAAGAGCGAACAAAAAAATGGCAAGACGCAAGATTAACGGTGAAAGAGTTCAAGACCGGGCAATTGGTATTGTTATTTAACTCAAGACTTAAACTATTCCCGGGAAAATTAAAATCGAGATGGTCGGGACCATTCATAGTGACGCAGGTGCACCCGTATGGGGTAGTCACGATTTGCAACGAGAAGGATGGCTCCGAATTCAAGGTGAATGGCCAAAGGCTAAAGGAATATCATATAGATATTGATCGTCGGGAGTCGACGGTCGTGAATTTGCAATGACGGGTGACGAAGAGATACGTTCGGCCGAGACGTTTTAAAGGAGGCGCTTGGTGGGAGGCAACCCATCATATAGTAGAAAATATATATATAAATAATAATAATGATAATAATTATATATATTCGTTTGTTTTCGTTAGTAAAAAATGTTGGAGGGAGCAAGGCCATATGAACCTAGTTGACTATGCTCAATAATTTTTAGGAGTGAAAATGTTGGAGGGGTGAAAATTTTGGACAAAAACCTGTAAAAATTTAAAGGTAAACAGATCTGGCAAACAGAAGGCAGTTGTTACAACGCTCCGAAAACATATGCAATGGATTTTTTTTCTCTGACTGCTTCTTCATGGATGGCGCGGAAGTCCTCAGCCGCCAGTTCAGCTGAACCGGCAGGCGCGATTCGTCATTTCGCCGGTTCAGGTTCATTGAATTTAAGATAAGTAATGATTTAACCTTTTACTTATTACAAAACCGGTTCAATGATTAATAAAAAATTCCTTAATCAATTTAATTAATTACTTGCACTTAATAATTAACTATAAAAAGGGCTCATTCCCTCACCCCAGCCGACGATTTAGGGCAAGAGTGACGACGGCAAATTCACAAGCATTGCAGGGCCTTGAGATCAGGAGAGAGGGAGAGAACCAGGCGGCGGTCAAAACCTGGCTCGGAGGTTTCAACACAGGCGACCTTGCGATTAGAGAGACGACCGAAGTGGGTTTGTTCTGGGCGAAGGCCTCAGAGGTTGTTGCAGGTAATACCTTTAACCCCTCGCCAGTGTAGAATCAAGCCCCAATTTAGTTCTTCCGGTTTTCTTGTTAGGTCAAAAGGTAGAAGAGGAGTGAAGTAATCGGCAAGCAGCTTTGAGACGTCAACGCCAACGCTGGTTTCACCCCTCGCGTGATCGGATTTCTGGGAGTGTGTTGTGGGCAGCGGGCACAAAACTCATTCCTGAAGATTTTTTTAGGTATAACTCTTAACCTTGCACTCATGGAAAGGAGCACTTGGTGGAAAATTTATATATATATATATTTTTTCTTTCTCCTGTTCTGTGTATTGTGATTAGCTGAAATTATGTCATCTAAACGGAGATCTAGTAAGAAGAAGGGGAAGGAGGTTGTTAGAGAACAAGCTGTAAAATTTTCGAGTGAGGCAGCGGAGTATTGGTTTCGCTCATTGAAAACACTCCCTTTCATCTTTGAAAGAGGATTTAAAATGGAAAAGATGGCGTGGAGTGTAACTTATGCTGAGAGGATCAAGGCACTCTAGTGGGAGGCATTTTGCCATCCGAGGACTGAGGCTATTCTCCCCATGGTCTATGAATTTTATGCAAATGCTAAAAGCATAGAGGGAGAAGTAGTGACTGTTAGAGGGAAGGCGGTTGAGTTTTCTGCAGAGATGATTAGTGATATGTTCAATTTGGAGGATCATGGGTATGACAACTATGCTGAAATTCTTAATAAGGTATCTCTTCATGAAATGACGGATACAGTGTGTTGCACACCGACACCAGAGTGGGCAAGTATGACACATAAAGTACTAAAGACATCTTGTCTAACTAGGGAAGCTAAGGTGTGGCTGCTGTTTATTAATGTTAGTATCATGCCCACTCGGCACCCGAACACTATTACATTGGATAAGGTAGCGTTGATCTACGGTATTATAAAGGGACTGTACTTTGATTTAGGAAAGATTATTACATTGCAACTTCGGCAGAAAATTAGAGAGGAAAAACCTAGGCAGCTATGGTTTCCAACCCTCATAACTGAGTTATGTCTGCAAGCTGGTGTGGAAAAGGATGAGGAGTACATGGTTACACCTGTAAAGCGGCATATTACTGAAACGGTTGTCGAAGTCAATGTCAAAGTTGCTGCAGAAACACAGGGAAGTGGACGTAATTGGAGGATAGGGGGTGAAGCTCAGACTTCACGAGCACCAAGAGTGAAACCAATGCGAATTGATATTCTAACAGTCGGTCATGGAGCTGATCCCGACCTTTTGATGGAGCATATTGAGTATATCAAAGCCTATCAGCGGTGTCAACATTTGTTTGCGAAGGAGCAGTTTGAAGATATTCGCACCAACATCCGTAAAATCATGGAGAAAAGGAAGATTGCGGTGCCTGAGCCGAATTTTAGGATGATGGGGCAGTTCGACAATCAAGGCTACCTACTGACATCAGACCGGACGAGAATTGATCCAGCAAAGGTTGTAGAAGATGATAAGGATGATGAGGATGCAGATGATGATGAGGATGAAGACGAAGATGAGGATGCGGAAGATGACGAGGACGTGGAAGACGACGAGGAGGAGTAGTAGTACCTCATGTTACCTTTACTTTTGTATGGTTCTGATTGCATAGCGCGGTGCTACATTTTTTTATATTTTGCTATGAGCTGTCCTTGTTATATATATTGGTATGGACTCTATTTTGGGTGACTCATATTTTGTGGGGTGACGCACTAGAGGCTTCATTTCACTTCATTACAACTTGTATGTCGATTATATTTTTAGGATACTAACTGTGTTGCACTTGGGATGTATTGTGTAATCTATTTGGTGTTGTGCATTTTGGATGAATAATGCATGGATATTATATGTGCTTCTTTGAACCTTACTCTTTCATGGTTGCAATTTCTTACTCAGCAAACTTCACATTTTGAAAGTCATGCCCAAGGTTTTTGGTAAATGATTGTGCTGATAATTGTTGCCTTGATCATATTTCATGTCATGATTTCTGCTGATACGTCTGTCCAGATATGAAGAATGGGTTGTCTCCAGGTTTTGTATACATGTTAATCGTGCAGATCATTAGGACACGAGAAGTGCACCTCTATGCACGAAGGTCCTACAACAAACATTTCGTCCAAGTATCTTTGCGGGCACTCCTATTTCAGGGAAGTTGTTAAATTTCAATTATTTTCTTTTGTATGCTTCAATGCTTATTAGTAAATCCTGTTTCGAATATTTTCATGATAGAAATATAGTTTTGCTAGGGACTAGCAAATAACTTAAGTGTGGAGGTGGGGGTATTACAATCCCTACCATTTGGATGATTCGTTAAACCACGTTTTGAATGATCTTAGTTCTTGTTTCATTTAATCAATAGACTATGCTAGATATATTCAATGATAATTAATTGGTATGGCTGAACAATCCAAAGATTTCAATTAGTAACTTTGAAATTAGTAAGATTTTTTTTTTTGATAAAGCTCACTTAAGCATTTTTGTTTTGATGCACAAAATTTTTGTTTACTTCCATGACAATCTTTTGATATTAACCTCTACAAATAACGGGAGGGGCGAGCAAGAACTAAGTCAACGATGTAAGACAAGACATGAGCTTAGGTAGTTATTCTATTTTGATCTTCACTAGAATAGTTGAGCTTGAACTTTTTCATACATATTATTTCATGCCTAAATTCCCTATATTTCTACTAGTTGTATCTTAGTAAGTTAGCTATTTATGAGTGTTTAATTTTATAAACAAATGATTGAACTTTATAGTGATATGCAGCCTAAGTATATGCCCATATACTTGGAACGATCCCAACTATGATGATATAAAAAATATAGGGAAATTTATGTCATAGTGATATGTGGCCTAGGTATGTGAAAACGTACTTGGAAGGATCCCAACTATGAGTTAAAAAAAAGAAAGAAAAAAAAAAGATTGAGCATCATAGTGATATGTGGCCCGGGTATGTGCACTTATACTTGGAATGATCCCTACTATGAATAAAATATATTAAAGAATATATGTTGTTAAACCCCATAATACGGTGAATTACTAAGACTATTAACTAGGGAATGTCATTTCATTGTCAAAGTTATCCATAAATTCTTAATCAAGCCAAGTCTATCCTACTTTCAATTAAACTACTAACTCATGTGTATGCTAAATCGAAGCTTAGCCTATTCTTATCCTTTCCAATAAATGCTGAGGTTCAATGAGAAAAATTGCATGGAAGTAAATTACTTTTAAAGAAAAGCACGCACCGTACTAAGATACTTATTTGAGCGTTATCTTCTATCTAACTAATGAATTTGTGAATTTTGAGCTCTTATTGATTTCTAAGCCTATCAGTTAAGTAAAGTGAATTTCTTGAGTAAGTTTTGATTAAGTTTTTTTACAAGAAGGATCATTTGAAGTTGCATCTTAATATCATATCTTCATCCAATCCATTGATATGAATTATCTTTGTTAGGGACTAGCAAAAGTTCAAGTGTGGAGGTGTGATAACTTCTCAGTTGAAGTTATCTAGTCCCCTAGTTTTACATAATCATTGCGATAAATGAGAAGAAATGACTTAAATTAGTATAAATGTCCATAAATTAATAGTCATTTTATTCACGCTTAATTAACCTATTTTGCCTATGTTTTTCTTATTAGAAATGACGTAGAAATCGAACCGGCAAAGCAAGTGCAGGAATTATATTTTGGCTGTGCAGTTGTTACAGAAACCTGTTGAAGTTGTTATAACAAGTCTGGGCGGTTTTAAAATTCGAATTTCGAATTTTGCGCCAAAACTAAATATGGAAGGAGGCATCTATTGAGAAAGGGCTGCTCGTTTTTAACAGAGGATTTTCATTCCTAAAGAGCACGAAATTGGAGAGAGGAGGGAGACCTTAGAACCATCATCTTGGAGAAGAAAAAAGAGAAGAACGGCTAGGGTTTGGACGCACCGGCGTGAAGGAAGAAGGGTCTAAGCGAGATCTACACGCATATTCCTGCAACATTAAAACTCATTAAGCATGTCTAGTAAGACCTTCTTTGTTGTGTGGTTTCATTCCTCTATCATGAACTAATCGTATGGATCTTGTATGATGTGAGTACCTTGTTCTATTGTGATGATTTTACTTTAAATTTATTTTATGATTGATTGAATCGCTATCTTTATTGAGTTTATGGTTTTTGTTTGTGGAAATTTTTGAGCAAGCGTTCATCTTCTAATTAGCATGGCGAGAATCGAGAGAGGAGTTATGCTAACCTAGGGTTGAATCCGTTATTCTACGCGGCGAGATTCGAGAGAGGAGTTGCGTAGTTTTCTAAATCAAAATTCCATCTTTTTACTGCGCTGCAAGATTTGAGAGAGGAGTGGCATAAGTGGGTCATAAACTCCAATATAGTGTTAAGAGAGAAAGAGATTTCCTCTTGAGTTAGCATCATTGATTTTTGCTCGTCATGTTATTTACTTTCCACCTAAGTTAGATATAACTAGGGGAAATTGGGTAAACGGAATTCTGAGATCGAGAGATGATGAAATCCACTTTAAAATCGATGCAAGATAGCAATGAAGAGAACCATTAAAGATCACTAGAAATCTCGTCACAATAGGCAAGGGAAAATAACATGTAAGATCGTTTCTCCAACCTTGATAAAAGTATTTTCCAAGAATCGTGTTTAGTTTTATCATTATTTGTTTAAGTTATTATTATTAGCAATTAAATCCACTAAAAAAGTATTCCACTTGGATTCAAGGAACGAGTAAGGCTAGTAATTACGAGCACTAACATTGCACTTCCTCTAGGAACGATAACTCAACTCATCATTTTATTACTTGATTCGACACGTGCACTTGCGTGATTACGTAGATCCATTTTGGTCGTATCATGGGGGTAGGCGAGTCCCTGTTCTCGCAGGAAGGGTCCCGCTGGACCACCTTGGCCTTCTTTTTCTTCATCTCTTTCTTCCTTAACGGGGGAGGATTGACGGCTGGCGACTTTCTCGCCAGCCAAGGGGCAACCGCAGTGCTGTTCGCCAGGGCTCGCGCCTGGACCGCGTTGATGCGGTCTTGAAGGTCTTGCGGGAGAGGCTTGTCAATACGCTTGGAACGCATGACGGGATCTCGCGAGATCTCAGGCGAACGGCAGGGACTCAGGAGCAAATTTACGGCCGCCTACCCGCACATATATATATAGCCGTGGTACGACCCACCAAAAGATTCTCCTTTTGAAATGACACGTGCCCAATGAATATTGCTGGGTTGGACGTGTCTTTTCGAGCGCAGGGCTAGATCAAAAAGAGCGTGGATTGTGTACAACCTCATATTCGCTGGGTGGGACCCAGAGGCATTAACGGTCGGGGTTGGACTAGCCCCAAGTTAGCTCGGGCCTGAAGACAAGAAGAGCTCTCGCGTCGGAGGAGCTTCAGGCTAGGTGCAGGAGAGATCCCGCCCATGGCAAGAAGCGGGCGAGAAGGCACGGCGCTGAGAGAGCTCCACTCTCTCAGCGCCATGATCAGCAAGGGCACTGAGTGAGCTCTAACTCAGCGTCATGGTCATCAACAAGGGCGCTGAGTGAGCTCAACTCACTCAGCGTCGTGGTTAGTAGCAAGGGCGTTGAGTGATCTTCACTTACTCAATGCCGGGGTCAGCAGCAAGGGCATTGAGTGAGCTCCACTCACTCAACACCGCGTCCAGCAGCAAGGGCATTGAGTAAGCTTCACTCACTCAACACCGCGTCCAGCAGCAAGGGCGTTGAGTGGGATCCACTCACTCAACACTACGTCCAGCGACAACGTCAAGATTAAAGGAGCTCCCGCCTAGGAGAAGCTCCCGTCTAGAGGCAGGCGAGAAGCGTTCACCTTCGGTCAGCCGGGACCCGCTCTCGGCAGAGCCGGCGAGAAGGAGGGGGTTGGCTCAGCGTGAGACTTTTGACACTTCTTTTTTAGCTCCCGCCAAAGGAAGGCGAGAGGGTTCTCGGCACAGAGCTCTCGCCGAGTGGGGCCCAGGTTCGGGGTAAAATGTCTTAATTGCCCTCGGGTAAAATTACCCTTATACCCTCAGGGGCTGCTTTTAGTACTTCTCAGACAGCTGGATTTGGCTATTGGCAGACTAGCTAGGGTATTTCAGTAACTTCAGGTCAGCAAAAGGTTATAAATAGACTCATAAGGGCTCCTTAGAAAGCATACTCTCATTTTCTCTCTGAATCTCTAGTGCTTTTTGAGGAGCTCCTTGCCCAGCTTTTGGCTTTGGAGGGGAAGCTCTCAGAGATCTTCCAGGTGTGAGGTGGGATCTCCCTGCTGAGGCTTTGGGTCGGTTCTAAGTCGTTGGCTACCAGTCGAGGGGCAGGGCTTGAGAGAAGTAGGCGTTGGCTGCACCCCTGTTTTGAACATTCGTTGAGGTCAATTTTGGCTTCAACATTACCCATCTCTCTTCTCTTTGGAAATCCTACTAGTTCCAAAATATTTTATTTTGGCGTCAATTGAATACGTGAAATATATGCATTTGGATGGGAGAAACATTACGGGCTTTTTAAAAAAAGTGAGGTTCAAACATTATCTGTGGACGGCTTCAGATTATTAATAAATCAATATAAATTTTTCATGACTCATTACACACACACACACACACACACACACACACACACACACACACACACACACATACACACACACACACACACACACACACACACACACACACACACACACACACACACACACACACACACACACACACACACACACACACACACACACGCGCGCGCGCGCGCGCGCGCGCGAGTGACAGGCAGGGGCCTCCGACCCGATAGCCACGCGCCACAGTACCTTGTCAGCGATGGAGGGCTTCGCCCACCCCCTGAGTCCCTGACAATAGTACCCCCGACGTCGCCCCCCCCCCCCGGCGGGCTTTACCCGCCTCAGGCCCTTCAGCTCCGCGCGATAGTACCCGGCCTCACGGTCAGGGCCACCGCCGACGGTGGCCCCACCGAAGCGCCACCGGAATACCCCCGAAAGGTTCGCCTGCTCCCGGCGAACCCGCTCGGGGTCTCCGGTCAGGCCGCCGGCGGAGGAGGGGCCCGTGCATTTCGACGAAATCCATTCTGTATCGGGATTGAAGGGTCGGGAATGAGGAGAGAGAGTGTTCGTATTTTTTACGGTTTTTTTTATTGACAGATCAAACCCGCTATTTGCAACCTCAGATCCAACGGCTTACAAATAAAACAGTCAAATCCGACGGTCAATGAAATTAGTCTAATTTCGATCTCATTTTTATTGGCAGGCCACCATATTTCTTTTTAGAATTGTATATACATATATATATATATACATATATATATATATATATATATACATATATATATATATATATATATATACATATATATATATATATAGCCCTCTCTCTCTCTATATATATCTATTTATCTATCAGATTATTAATAAATCAATATAAATTTGTCAAGACTCCTTTTATATCTCTACCATTATGATTGAAATATCAAACACATGAATTTTAAATTCATTTGAGTGATTTGGGCCGTCCGATCTGAATTCATTTTGCAGCAGCCGTCTGATCAAACGAACCCCCTCTCTCCACTCTTTCGTAGGGGTTCTAAATCTACTAAAGGGGTCCTAAAGGGTTACTTCAAAAAAGGCTCACCAAGCCCACCCACTAAAGCCCGTGATTTAAGAAGCGCAGCCCGCAAGCCCGCCCACACAGTTCACAGATTTTAAGCGCAATCCGCCACAGCCCGCAAGACGGCCAGCCCGGCAGCCCGCCTGATTTCAAATAATTACTGCGAAAAACAATATTTAAACCAGAAAAGTTCAAATGTACAAGCGGGTGAACAGTGTTCACGCCACTGTTCACCCGCCTATTGTATTTTAATTATCAATTTTAAAAAATGTTTTATAGAATTAATTAAACATTTAAAAAGCACACGGGTGAATAGTGCTCACGTACGCAACTGTTCACCCGCCAGCTTTTTAATGTTTTATTTTTTAATAATATTATCTATATATTATCTATACATAGATATATAAATATTATATATATATCTATATATCTATATTAATAAAGATGTATTGGAATTCCGTCCCGTCCCCGTCTGTCGTCGGTCACGCGGGTAAAACGCCGTGAGCTCCGCCGCTTCCGCCGTTTCCGCCGCGTGCCAAGGCCGCCCTTACCTGCCCGCTCCGCCTTCTATGTTGCTCACGCGTGTTACCCTCCGCCGCGCCGCTCTCGGGAGTTATATGTCCTCATCACTTCTCTTCACCGACTCACTCTGACAGCTCTCCTACTCCGCGAACAACTCCACCTGCGCGCAAACCGCCGTTTTCTTCCCCCGGTAAGTACCCCATCTTCTTCTCTATTTCCCAACGTTTCATCTCCAGTCTCCGTGCTTTTGCTCACAGCTTCGCGCTTTCATCTCCGTGCTTTTGCTTCACTGTGCATAACAAACTTCAGTTCTTCGATCTCTGCTTACCTTCACTTCAGCGAACATTTTTAGAATCATTTCTGCACTACTTTTTCGTTCTACAAAATGACCAAATGATTCCCTTATATTTGTATGTGATACCACTGCTGCGTATTAGTTATTTGCTCAGGTTTGTGCTAAATCATTGTTTGCCCCTTTCATATGCGTCTCCATCTGTTCCTCCTGCATCTCCAATTGTTTGCCCCTTTCATATGCTAATTCATTGTGCTACATATTAGTTATTTGCTCAGGTTTGTGCTATTTCAGTGTTTATGTACTGACAGTAACTTAAAGTGAATATACAGTGGACGTTTGCACTCTTTTGCCGCTAATTGATTCTCTCGCTACTGTACTCTTTGTAGTCAGCATTGAAAATGAGTCAAATTAGGTTCTTTATGTCTCATTACTATATTTCTTCAAGATGCAGGTTGGTTGACCATCCGCCAGTTATGCCCTTTCTACTCAAGTTACGGTGGACATCAACGGCAAATCCTATCGCATTGCTTCAATCACTGACATTAATTAGGTTAGCATTGATTCTTTTAAGTTTCAAATTCCAACTGTGTTATCAGTTTTAATTTTCAAATTTCAATTGTGTCCTATCACTTTTAGGTTTCAAATTTTGATTGTGTTATTTTTAAGCGTATATCTGAATTTTAATTAAGTAATGCATAAATCTGAGCTCTAACTCATTTAAAAACAAATCGAGTTCTAACCCCCCATCCTCACTCTTTACTCCACTGCAACCGGCCAGGTTTGCAACCCGTGAGTATTTTTGAACAAATACTTAATCATTGCGTTGTCTTACACTGCTTTATGTTACATTTTCCCTCGAATTAACTTCTCATTCTTAAACCATTTCGCTTGCACAACTTGGAAATCCTATAATTTAAAGTCTCACCGGTACACTCTTAGGTTTGACATCATTAAATTTCCTTTATATATATTTTTCACACATACACTTCATTTTGAAAGACCTCACCGGCTTTGTTATCCACTCTGCTTTTTTGTTTGAATATTATTTTAATTTGTTCTATTCTTATAATTAGTACTGTTGGTTTGCATTTCTCTACCTCATTCACAGAGTCTAGCTTATAATTCAATCAATTCATTGAAATTTTCAGTTATACATACTCTGACTTTAATGGAAGACCTAATTATTTTCTAATACTTCTGTTTAATTTACAAATAGAAAGAAATCACTAACCAGCTTAGTTGTCCTAATTTGATTATATTGCAGTTCATAATATTTAGTTTGAACTATGCTTAAGGTGATAGACATGCTTAGGACGGGCATGCATATTGATCACAATCGTGTGTGATTTAGTTGTAGTTATATTGACAGTGTAATGCTGCAATGCATACATTTAAAAATTCTGATTCTTTATTATCGTTTGGCATAAAATCAACTATTTTTAAGTTTACAGTGGAGCAATGATCTTATTTTTTGGTTAGTATCTACTATGTACACCTGTGCTGTTTGAACTAGAAATGAATTGAGTATTCAAGAAGAGACCATTATGGAGGAATGGAAGTTGATAGAGGAGAGATATCTGATCCACTTTATTTTGTGCATGTGGTCGGTCACGCCCCTGATATTCTGAAAAAGGACTTGCCGCTTTCTCGCCTCTTCCTCGCTGGTAGGTTGTTTTTTTCTTACTTTGTTTACAGTTTCACGCCGGTGCTAATATCTGCTGAAATAAATAGTTGATTTCTGCTAAAAATGTTGCTTTCTGTTTGATTTTGTAGTTCTAACAACAATCATTTTAGTTACACAAAAAACAAAGTAAAAACCCAAACTATCATTTCTAAAGCATGACTATTACAAGTGTTCACGAAAAAACCTTTGCAGCTGTCTAGAAACTAAATTTATTGTGTAACATAGAACCAAGACTTACACAATGATGAGTAACAAACTGACTCTATAAAGTATTCCCAGATCCACAAAACAAGGCGTTTAATGGAGATCCCAAGGATTCCAATTAAAACTAGATTTATTGATCATGAAGTCAATCTAAATATATGCAACAACTTTTCCAGATAAAAAAATTACAAGCTGCTTAAAATGGATACCTAGCTTGGAGCCACTGCAGCATTGACATAGCTTGCATCAAGACGCATAATCCACGAGCCCACAGAGATGTCATCGTGAGCGTACGTCTTCAGTGATGCGTTTTTTAAGGGGCATAGATGGTTATATATTACTCATTTATTGTCTCGCTTGAGTGTTGTTGTTTCGTTCTCTTTCTCCTCTCAAATTCTCCTCTTAGGTCAAATCCGCTCTTATCCTTCCCCTGCTTCTCTCTTTCCTTTCCAAGGATACTCTCCTTCCACTAAGCTGGAATCCTATTCATACTATAGACATCATACACATAGTTATGAAGAAGAATATACTCAAAGTGGTTTCACCTCACAACACTCAAATCGATTTCATATCAAACAATTTAAGAACCATCACATTTCATAAGTGAATGGATATAAAATATTGTGCATTTGTTCCTTCAAATATTTTAAAAATAAAGCAACCCATAAACATGGGGCGTAATATTTCTTTACAAGAACACAATTTATTGAATTTACCCAGATATCATTTTTAGATCCATACAAAAAACTAATGGTAATTATTATGTGCGACGTGGTCATCTTATTGTTATCGCTTTGTGATAACAATAATAATATACAAATACGAGCATCTTCGCACGGGCTACGCCCGTGCTCGATGCACTTCGCATCGACAGTATCCCAGCTGTGACGGTACCTCTGCCCAAACTCGACTCCTCTACGACACTCGATCAATTGACAGAGCACTGGGAGCCCCGTGCCCTACACGACAGTACTCTCCTCGACAGTGTCCCGGCGCGACGACGCTTCTGCAGCTCGCAAGGGGATGTTCGTTGATCATTGTATGATCTCTGTAAAAAGTTCTGATAGATGTTCGTTGATGCTCCCATTAGCATTTGTTGAACTGATGTTAATTTATTAACTTCGAAGAGAGGAAGTTCTGGCATGTTTCCGGCAGTTGCTGTGATTAATGCCTGTGAATAGATAAACACTATTACTGAAGTAATTACGTTAAAGAATTTGCTTGCTGTTACCTTCGTTTAATTGGAAATAGAACCTTTGTTGTTGTTTGCTTCTCTTTGCGTGAGAGTGAGTAGAGACATTAGTTAGTGTATTGTTATACGAGCATCTTCGCACGGGCTACGTCCGTGCTCGATGCTCTTCGCATCGACAGTACCCAAGCTGCGACGGTACCTCCACCCAAACTCGCCCCTCTACGACACTCGATGCTCTCGGGCGGCCTTCCGCCGCATTCAGACGGGCTTCGCCCGCCAGCGCACAAACTTCAGCTGTGCTTGATGCTCCAGGCGGTCTTACGCTGCATAGAAGCGGGTTTCACCCACTTCCACGTAAATCACCATCTCGACCCCGTACCCGTCACTCGCGTCCCCCGGAGCACATATGCAAAATCGGCCCCTCTACGACAGTCGATCAATTGACATGGCACAGGGAGCCCCCGTGCCCTACGCCATAGTAGCCCCGCCTTGACAGTGCCCCGACGCAGCGACTCTTTTGCAGCTCGCAAACCCCTGTGCATACGGCCCCTGTCCCTGGTGCTCTTCACGGACCTACTTTATCGTGTGAACCGGGTTTGCGAGCTGCATAAGCGTCGCTGCGCCGGGGCACTGTCAAGGCGGGGTTACTATGGCGTAGGGCACGGGGGCTCCCTGTGCCATGTCAATTGATCGACTGTCGTAGAGGGGCCGATTTTGCATATGTGCTCCGGGGGACGCGAGTGACGGGTACGGGGTCGAGATGGTGATTTACGTGGAAGTGGGTGAAACCCGCTTCTATGCAGCGTAAGACCGCCTGGAGCATCAAGCACAGCTGAAGTTTGTGCGCTGGCGGGCGAAGCCCGTCTGAATGCGGCGGAAGGCCGCCCGAGAGCATCGAGTGTCGTAGAGGGGCGAGTTTGGGTGGAGGTACCGTCGCAGCTTGGGTACTGTCGATGCGAAGAGCATCGAGCACGGGCGTAGCCCGTGCGAAGATGCTCGTATATATATATATATATATATATATATATATATATATATATATATATATATATATATATATATATATATATATATATATATATATATATATATCTTACTTAATAAAGATGTTTGCATTTTCCGTTTCCTCTCCGTCTCCGTCACACCTGCTCTCTCTCTCTCTCGCCTGCTGCTCTCTCTATCTCTCTGCCCTGCTGCTACACGTCTCTCTCTCTCTCTCTCTCTCTCTCTCTCTCTCTCCCTCTCCCTCTCCCTCTCTCTCTGTTTTTCTTCCCCTGATTCACTGCCGCCGCTTCCTGCCTGACGATGAAAATCCCCAAACAACCCCCACCGTCTCCTCCAGTCGGCGGCCAACCGCGATTTTTTCTATTTCTACACTGCGACGCGTCGTTGTATCATGGCCCTCCTCGCCGCGTGCCGCCGTTACGTCGCCGCAACCCGCTGACGCCGCCGCGTGCCCCGTACGCTGGCTGCTACGTCGCCAATCACGCCGCTGTTGCCATTAATTAGGTTGAGTTGCGCCGCCCGAACTGTCGTATGTCATATGTACGCCGGATTTCCCCTTTTCATTTATCATATCTCCACATTCACATACTGCCTCTAATCCTCTCCGCTGCTCCTCCTCCTCAATCCGCTGCTTCTGCCGTTTGTCCCGCTGCTTCTGCTCTTCACGGCGCTGCCTCTGTGTGCCCCTTCACTTTCCTCTCGCAAACACCGTCGATCCCCTCCCGTCGCCGACATCGACCACGAACTCCTCTCGCCAGCTAACAACGTCCAAGGCTGATTTATCAATTTCTCCTGCTCCTCACCGATCTGTCCCACTAGGTATGGTTTTGACATTTCTTTACTGCTCATTTTCATGCTCTGTGATTTATATTTCCAGTATTTGGGATTTTTTTCCCTTTCTTCTCATCCTCCTAATAACAAAGCTGCTACTCTCCAGTGACCCTGCGTCAGCTCCTCCCCCGATCTAACACCCGTTGTAGGCTGACTCTCCGACTTCTCCTCTTCCTCACCTTCCTCTCGCAGCAGGTATGGGTGGGTTTTACATTTCATGATTTCGGGATTTTTTTTTGGATTCACCGCAGTTATCCTCCTAATAACAAGCTGCTACTCTCCAGTGCGAATTGAAACCTGTTCGAACGTTCCTTCTGCTTACTGCATCTTTGAGATTTGAATGGTTTTGCAGTATTTCGATATTCTGTTTTACAGATTTTACTGATATATAATTATGTACAATTACGTCCAATTTTTATACAAAGTGACCTATGCTACCGTAACATTTGAATGGTGTTGGAGTATTTTGATAGTATGTTCTACAAATTTTAATGCTTTATAGTTATGTATAATTATGTATAATTTGTACACAGTGACATGCGCTACTGTTAACTAAGTTAGAATTTCCATTTCCTCACTGTGAAGTTCGAAGTGACTTTAAAAAAAACGACCGAACCTGCTACTTCTATCAAATTTTGTGTCTTTTGCACACTTAATTAATACACACATACACACGCAAGCAGTCAGGAATGGGGCTATACCCATGCCCGACTGCTCTTGATTGCGAACATGGCACGAGCGTTCATACGATGCATGCCACTATACTTTATGGACAAACTCACGGTCTGGAAGCACACTTTTTAGGCATGAATTATATGCACGGGGATCACTGTCAAAGTTTATATGCTTGGATGGAATTCACTGCTCTGAATTAAATTTGAATATCAAACAACTTTACCTCCCTAATTTCATGTACAACACTTCCATATCCTGTACATGAGTACACATATTCCTAAAACATGCCCACATCATGGCATTACATAAACATGACTACAGCATGCCATTATATATATATAGATATGTTTTTTTGCATGTTGACCACTCTCACAGTTCACATGCGTGGATGGAATTGAGTGCTCTGAATTAAATTTGAATATCAAACAACTTCACCTCCCTAAATGGCTTCCTACAAACATGAAAACGAATTTGATTAGATATTTTGAAAGATTTGTGCAACGAAATTTTTGACTACAGATTTCCGTACGTACAGATCATCAATGTGCTCTGATTATTAGTGAATTTGATATGCCAATTGTCCTTTTTATGAATTCTGCTGATTATAACGCACGTTAATTATATGGCTACTATTCTTTGTTTTTTTTTGGAGTTTGCCTCTTCCTTACATTTTGTGAAATTTGTTATCAGTTTCGCTGTTTTTTGCTCTGGAGGAATTGACTGGAGTCCGTAATACGCCTAAACTACAAAATGACTCATCTATTTGAGGGATTTGGGAGGAGTCAATTTTGACACCGTATCGCGGTGTCCTCTTCTGTTCACTGTGCTAGGAGGAATGTTTTCCATGTTGAAACCTGCAAGGGAAAATTACGCCCACTCATTCAACCCGTGATTTTTGTCAATTTGAGTACCCTTGCTGTCTTAAGAGCCTTGCGGCCACATTTACACAACTCTTCCTTAGAATAAATGTTGCTACGAATAGTTGAACAACAATATTATTTAGAAATTCATTGAACTACCTTAGAATAAATGTAAACATTCATAGAAAGAATAAATTGGGTGTACTTTTCTAACAGCGCATGTTCTCATAAATTTCATGTTACTGGATTAGCTTTTACTGAGTTATCTACTCATGTATGTTCTAACTTTATTGAACTACCTTTTTATTATTAATAAAAATATGAAATTTCAAAATAATTATACAAGTACATTTTATGACACACAAATACTTCATGTATTTGTTTTTACTGAGTTATCTACTCATGTATGTTGTAAATGTCATGCTGAACATCTTCGCACCCTCAAATACTCGACCCGTCTGCTTCCCTTGCGATCACTCTTCCAGTTGTGCAGCCCCCAAATCAAGGTCAGCAATTGATCCGTTCGTGTCATTCCCCTTTATATAACTATGCTTTCATTTTGTGCTTCGTTTTGCTTCCATTCTGTTCTTCCAGCACAAAACTAACCTCAACTACCGTACTGTGCTTCGGAATTTACACTTCAATCATCTCAAGCCTTCAGATATATACCTTCAGCATCAACATAGGCGTGAGTGACCGGTGCATCGCTGAGAGGGTGGATTGCGTGGAAGCACACGAACCCCTCTTCTATGTGGCTGAAGCCCACCCGAAGCATCGAGTACCGGTGAGGCACGTGCGTAGGCGCCGAGCCGGTAAAATGCATGGAAGCGGGGTCAGATTCAAACGATTATTATAAATGTTTTGCTCGATGAGTGTTGAATCGGAGCCAGTTATGCTCTATAGCCAGTTTTGCTCTATGCCAGTTATCTACTCATGTATGTTCTAACTTTATTGAACTACCTTTTTATTATTAATAAAAATAGGAGATTTCAAAATAATTATACAAGTATATTTTATGACACACAAATACTTCATGTATTTGTTTTTACTGAGTTATCTACTCATGTATGTTGTAAATGTCATGCTGAACATCTTCGCACCCTCAAATACTCGACCCGTCTGCTTCCCTTGCGATCACTCTTCCAGTTCTGCATCCCCCAAATCAAGGTCAGCAATTGATCCGTTCGTGTCATTCCCCTTTATATAACTATGCTTTCATTTTGTGCTTCGTTTTGCTTCCATTCTGTTCTTTCAGCACAAAACTAACCTCAACTACCGTACTGTGCTTCGGAATTTACACTTCAATCATCTCAAGCCTTCATATATACCTTCAGCATCAACATAGGCGTGAGTGACCGGTGCATCGCTGAGAGGGTGGATTGCGTGGAAGCACACGAACCCCTCTTCTATGTGGCTGAAGCCCACCCGAAGCATCGAGTACCGGTGAGGCACGTGCGTAGGCGCCGAGCCGGTAAAATGCATGGAAGCGGGGTCAGATTCAAATGATTATTATAAATGGAGTGTTGAATCGGACCCAATTATGCTCTATAGCCAGTTTTGCTCTATGCCAGTTTTGCTCTATGGCCACTTTTAAATGTCTATAGGCAGTTTTGCTGTATGAGTTTTTAATCGTAGCCAGTTATGTTCTAAACTTAGAGTGAAATTGTGTGCAGCATTATGCATACAATTCATAACCCTAAAGCCTAGAAAAACATAACCTTGCATGCTTCACACATTCATGTTTTTTCAAAGATCATGAGCTTACTAACCGACGAGTTATTCCTCATGCCTTCCTGCAAAATTTGTCTTCATCAGCACTGCGTACCTGACGCCGAATATGTAACCTCATGTTTCAATCAACTGCTTGAAGATGCTTGATCTCATTATATGCACATCTGATTACACATATTCCATATACATGCATAATACCTCATTTTCTGAACTACCACTCTCTGAGATGAAACCATGCTGTCGTGAATGTAGGCTAACAAACTGAATTATCTTTTGCTCTCACTTTTCAATGAATATTTGTAAATTTACCGTGTTAGTGCTATCACACTGAATATTTTAATCAAATGTGATGACATACTACACAAGAAAAAATTACTATTTCTCGCATACCGTACTTACTACATATCATTTTCAACGTATGGCAAACTCAGAACTGTGTACCGACATGGACACCGCTGAAACCCGCCGTATTAATCAACGTGCTGTTAATCGGGAACGTTCGCGCAATCGAAGAGCCATGATGACACACGATCAGCGTGAACAGGAACGTGCTTCTAATCGAACCCGTCAAAGAACGCGCTGGTTACAAATGACTCAAGCACAACAAGAACAACAACGATCCATTTGGCGTGCTGCCGCTCGAAGACGCTATCAAGCACGGCGTCAACTGTCAGAACCACAGCATGCTCCGATCAACGGTGAACACATCCACAACAACTCAACTGCTACACCCCCAAGCCACTTCATTACGCCTCCATCAAGAACTAACAACCAACCTACAGAAACTACTGTGCCACCACAGGAACACTGCGTCTCTAGAGTTATATACGCTGCAGATGGTACTGTCCATCGATACATGTTAACAAATGTGTCGTCACACTGCACTCATGCTACTGAAGGACTTTTTACTGGAGAAAGTTCGTCTGCCCGTACATCTGCTACACCCCTGCTTCAAAATACTCTGCCTCGAACCTCTGCACAAACATCAGATGCCCCCCAAATTTTGACTCCCCCTCCACATGACCGCGTACTACACCGTACGTACTTCGTAATTACAACAGTCACAAAACTTCTTTATATCTGAACAATTCCTTACAGTAATACGTTATCATAAATATTTGTTTCAGCAATTTCTGCAGTGTCGGAGCATCATAGTGACCGTCAGAATGACTCCAGCTCTGATGATACTACTACTGCTACACGTCATTACCACAGGAGTCATAATACTGCACGCATATCGCTGCTACCTCAACATATTATATACTTATGACTAAGCGTACCACAAATATGTCCTTACTGTCGTGCGAAGTTGTTTGATGGTGAAACAACGACAATGTGCTGCAACAACGGCAGAGTCCGCATACCACCTCAATAGTTCCCAAATGACCTGTACAACTTATACATTAGTGACTCTGTAGAGAGCCGACATTTCAAAAGATATATTCGTTCATATAATCATGTGTTCTCTTTCACGTCTATGGGTGTTAAATTAGACTCAACGTTAGCATCTGATCAGCACACTGTCTACACTTTCCGAGCTCACGGCGCTATATATCATCAAATTGGATCTCTGCTACCTGCTCCAAATACAAGACCTCGATACTTACAACTATACATATATGATACAGAGCATGAGCTAGATCATCGCTTACAAGAAAGTTCAGAGTTAGATCGATCATTACTACAGAAGATAAAACTAATTTTGGATATGTATAATCCATTCGTGTTAACATTTCGATGTCTTTCTGAGCGTCGGGACATTAACAACTGCAAATTAGTTATTAAAGAAAGACCGGCACGTGAGCAACAGTACATCATGCCAACCGCTTCACAAGTAGCTGCTATAGTTGTTGGAGCTGAAGACTATTTCAACTCAAATGAGCGCAATATAATTGTTCAGTCAACTGAGGGTCATGTAATCACAATGCAAGAATATAGTGGTTTCTACGATCCTCTTCAATACCCGCTTCTCCTCCCATACGGGACATATGGTTGGATGGCTGAATACACTGGGATAAACAATGTACGTGTTAGTTGCTGCAACTACTACTCTTATATACTTCAGGTACACATCATAATATTCATTTACTTACCAAATTTACCGTTTACATGAACATCTTTACAATCACATTCATATTACTGTAGGATCGTGGTCCATCTTCATCGCTACTTTTACACGGTTGTCGTCTACTGCAACAATATGTTGTTGACATGTACATTAAAATAGAAACTCAGAAATTGCGCTGGATAAAGAGAAATCAAAATACTATTCGTGCTGAACTATACTGTGGCTTACAAGATTGCCTCAATGCTGGAGAAAATAGTGGAGGTATTAAAAACTACTCAGTGCAGTATACATTAACATGTCTCTACATATTCAACAGTTTTAATAAAATGTAATATATTATTGTACTGCAGCAAATATAGGTCACCGCGTAATCTTGCCATCATCATTTGTTGGGAGTCCGCGCGATATATACCAACGTTATCAAGATGCAATGGCTGTTGTTCGACATTACGGAAGACCAGATATATTCTTAACAATGACATGCAATTCATCGTGGCCAGAAATCACAGATTCACTATATCCCGGACAAACAGCTCAAGATCGTCCTGATATTGTTGCTCGGGTCTTCCATGCTAAATACACAGCATTAAAGCAAGATATTTTTCATAAACATGTTTTGGGAAAAACAATTAATCATGTGCATGTAATTGAGTTTCAGAAACGAGGTTTGCCTCATGTTCACATGCTGATTACTCTTGACACAGAAGACAAAATGAACACTCCAGATGACTACGACAGAATTGTTCGCGCTGAACTACCTTATGTTGAGCATGAACCAGAACTCTACAATGCAGTTGTGAATCATATGATTCATGGTCCATGCGCACCTTTAAATACTCAAACACCATGTATGAAACATGGCATTTGCAAAAAAGGATATCCCAAAAAATTTTCCGAACATACACATCAAGGAACAGACTCATACCCAATATATCGTCGACGCAATAACGGCCGATATTTTAGATTGCGACGTGCTGCAGATTTTAATATTGACAATCAATGGGTTGTTCCATATAATCCATACCTTCTATTAAAGTACGACTGCCATATAAATGTTGAAATTTGTAGTAGTATTAAAAGTATTAAATATTTATACAAATACATTCACAAAGGCCCAGATTGTGTTTCATTTCAAATACACGATACTGCGGAGCGAAATGAGATATCTCAATATGTCAGCGGACGCTGGATATGTCCTCAAGAAGCTTTTTGGAAAATATTCAAATTCAACATGTACCAAACATATCCGTCAGTTATTCGTTTACAAATACATTTGCCAAACAGACATCAAGTTCAGTTCCGCAGTACTGATGCAGTAAATAACATTCTTTCAAACGACCGCAACTCCCGTACAATGTTAACAGAGTTTTTCCATTGCAATGAGACAAACCACCATCAAACGTATTTATACACCGATTTTCCTAAACACTACACATGGAATTCAAATTCAAGAACATGGCATAAATGAATACGTCGTCAAAAGGTTATTGCTCGAATGTACTCAGTACATCCTTCAGAAGGAGAAAGATTTTACTTGCGCATGCTGTTAAATCATATCAGAGCCCCAAGATCTTTTGAACATCTGATGACAGTCGGTAATATTACCCATCACACATTTTGTTCCGCAGCGGAGCATTATGGTCTACTAGAAAAAGACAATAGTCTTCATAACTGTATGGAAGATGCTAGAGAATTTCAGATGCCCGCAGCACTACGTACGTTATTCACAACAATTTTGCTATTCTGCAATCCTACAAATGTTAGAGAACTCTGGAATGCCAATTACGCATCGATGACAGAAGATTACGTCTCATCGTCATCTTCCAGTGATTTATATGTCCTCAACAAACTCCTACGTGAAATAGATAACATTCTTCAACAACATAACAAATGCATTACACAGTTTGATCTGCCTCAAATGTCTGCAAAATTTCAGAATGGTACAAATCTCTCCACTTTAATTGAGGATGAACTATCAGTACCAGTGTCAGATACAGATCTCATCTCGATTTCATCCTTAAATGAAACTCAATCCTACATCTTCCACATTATTACTGCAACTATTCAGCAAGGCAACGGTGGTATGTTCTTCATTGATGGACCTGCTGGCACTGGAAAAACTTTCTTATACAAATCAATTCTTGCCCACCTACGCAAAGATGGTCACATTGTACTTGCCACTGCATCCTCCGGAATTGCAGCAACTCTACTCCCAGGTGGAAATACAGCACACCTAAGATTCAAAATTCCGATTCCTATCGAAGCAGACTCATACTGTAACATCAGCAAACTTTCTGCACTACAACAACTTCTACAACAAACTTCTGCTATTTTGTGGGATGAAGCACCTATGTCACACAAATATATTTTTGAAGTTGTTGACCGGTCAATACGAGATGCTTTAGGCAGAGACTTACCTTTTGGTGGAATTGTTTTACTCATGGGAGGTGACTTCCGTCAAATTCCACCTGTTGTCATTAATGGAACCGTTTCTCAAATTATTAATGCCAGTATTGTTACATCTTCGTTATGGCCAAATGTTAAAGTACTGTCATTAACTGAAAATATGCGCGCAATCAATGATTATGAGTTCTCAAATTTTCTTCTTCGTATTGGAGATGGCATCGAGTCTACAGGTGTAGACGATCTGATTCGCATTCCCGATTCAATGATTATTCCTTGGGATGGTGAACATTCAATCAGTACACTCATCAACGTTATATTCTCTAATATGACTCACAATATTACAAACTATAATTACTGGGAGAACAGAGCACTGCTTACTCCATTAAACGAAGACGTGGCTCATTTAAACGAAAAATGTCTTATTGTTTTCCCTGGTGAAGAAATGACCTACTATTCTTTTGATTCAGTTGAAGATGACAAATACAATTTATACCCTCAAGAATTACTGAACAACATATCAGCCAGCAACCTTCCTCCACACAAACTGTCTTTAAAGAGAGGTGCCCCTATTATGCTGCTGCGGAACTTAAACCCACGTATTGGGCTTTGCAACGGGTCACGACTGATATGCCGACAATTTTCAAGAAATGTTATTGCGGCAGAAATTCTTACAGGTCAACATAAAGGCAAGACAGTTTTCTTACCGCGTATACCTTTAAAGAATACTGGAGATCAACAAATGCCTTTTGAGCTCACTAGAAAACAGTTCCCAGTCCGTTTAAGTTTTGCGCTAATCATAAACAAATCTCAGGGACAAACAATACAACATGTTGGTCTCTATTTACCTTCTCCTGTTTTTACTCATGGACAGCTCTATGTTGCTCTATCGAGAGGAACCACTGCCGCTAACACCAAGGTATTAATTAAAAACAATCTCTTACCTGGATATCCTGACGCATACACAAAAAATATTGTTTTCAGAGATCTTCTATCGAAAGTTAATCTCCAGGTGCATTACCTACTCCATCATTATTTTAACAATATCAACTATACATTAGTACTGCTACTTTTGCTCACCGGATATTACTTTCACAGCACCCCCATCTGTAGTCAACTACAACCAACATTAACAACCTCTCCACTGCAACACTACCTCAACAACAAGACATTTTCTTCATCATTTCAAGGTACATGCAACTATCATATTCTATATCAGCTAATATCCACTACATTCCACATTTATCACATATTCAACATTTTCTCTGCACCCTCTATGCTTTATAATTTTTTAACTGCTCACTACTCTCTGAACTGTAATATTAATACACCTACTAACTGTTGAAATATTTATACGGGTACATTTTCTAACACTCAAATAATATATTTATTTGATTCAATACTTTGTATTCTGTTCGATGCAACTACTCATAAAATTTTCGTTCATACTAAAATATGTAGAGATATGTAGTAAAATATTTTAAACTCATTTGCTGATCCGTACCTTTATTTAAAAATTAACTTCAGTGCATGTCAATTTTTCTTAACATATTTCACTTGCGTCTTTCAAAAACTCATCAGCTCACATACTCATACCAACATTTACTCTTCATTACTCTTTAGAAAGATATATATTAGTACGCTTCAACAATTATATTATATTACCATATTTAAATATTAGTCGATTTTATATTACTTTGACAGACTGATCGTCTGTAATGTTTTGTATCTACATCGGAGAAGAAATACATTCTGTCCTCCTACATGTAGATTGAAAATACAAAAACTGCGTAATACATGCACCTCCGTACTTCCTGTATATCTCAAATACTCATTCACATTTGTACTACTACATATTCCACTACACAATTGGTCTACAGCACATTTCAAACTACCTTTTCTCACTCTCTTTCGACAATAAACAGTATCTCTTTCAGTTTTACAGTAACCGTCATCTTCACAATCATGCACATTTCTCATCTCTAAATTTTCATCCTCATATGATGCAGTGCATACGTACATACTCGCAATGAGTGAACCCACCTCTCTAAGCAACGGGCCATCCGAGAATGACCTCCCATTCACATTCGGTGCTACGGAGTCATACAATAATGTACCACCAGAAATGCGAGATTACTACTACTTTGCTGTACTACTGAGGAACCTTAACCATGCTACAACATCTGCGTCGATAAGATTGCTCTTCCAAAATCTTCCGGGCTTTCTGCATGGCAGCGTAAGCAATGTTACTTCATATTAGAAAAAAAATAATACAAGAATTTTGTTTTGCAATTAAATCATACTACACAATTATTACTGCAGATCGATGTTGACGCATCAGGCAACTCAACGGGGACAGCAGAACTAATATTTGCAGATGAAATTTCAATGCAAGCTGCCGCTTCCACAATAGACGGTCAAACAATTGACAACCGAGCAATATCAGCCGAGGAGCTACGACTCTTTGATATTAAGCCACAATACTATCAACAGCGTCTACAATAAACATCACTACAGAGAATTCTGCACTTGCATATATGTTGTAAATACTGTAAAAAAATTCACTTCTGTTAAAAATGTACTGTACACCATCATCACACGCAACAATAAAAAAATACGATCAACAATTGTAAAGTCAGTACAGTTTCATTATATATTACAATTACAACTTCATTACATTCCTCCATTTCCGCCAACTACTGACGTCTCCTCTTTCAAATTACAGAACGCGTATGAACAAGTTGTTGTGATGTTAACTCAGAGATTCCATCCTACATTTGCTTTAACGTTACAAAAGCACACTTTCATACTGTTTGTCAACATCAGCTCAGACCAAAGTCACTAGCACGTTGTTTCAAAATAAACTTCCTCTGCATACTAAACCCTAAACCCTAAACCCTAAACATACTAAATACAATAACGTTCATGAAAGTTGATTCAAACCCCGACACCTGCCAATTTGAGGTAACACTTCTTCACATTTTTTTATTCTCCTGCAATATTTTAGCATACGCAGGCGCATCCCGCAGCGACGCATCGAGCACGGGCGAAGCCCGTGCGCAGGCGGGCGAAGCCCGCCTGGATGCGGCCGAAGGCCGCCCGAGAGCATCGAGCACGGGCGTAGCCTTTGCGAAGATGCTCGTAGATAATATATAGATAATATATATATATATATAGCCCTCTCTCTCTCTATATATATATCTATTTATCTATCAGATTATTAATAAATCAATATAAATTTGTCATGAATCCTTTTATATCTCTACCATTATGATAGAAATACCAAACACATGAATTTTAAATTCATTTGAGTGATTTGAGCCGTCCGATCTGAATTCATTTTGCAGCAGCCGTCTGATCAAACGAACTCCCTCTCTCCACTCTTTCGTAGGGGTCCTAAACCTACTAAAGGGGTCCTAAAGGGTTACTTCAAAAAAGGCTCACCAAGCCCACCCACTAAAGCCCGCGATTTAAGAAGCGCAGCCCGCAAGCCCGCCCACACAGTTCACAGATTTTAAGCACAGTCCGCCACAGCCCGCAAGCCGGCCAGGCCGGCAGCCCGCCTGATTTCAAACAATTACTGCGGAAAACAATATTTAAACTAGAAAAGTTCAAATGTACAGACGGTGTGTGACTGTAACAGGCGGGTGAACAGTGCTCACGCCACTGTTCACCCGCATGTTGTATTTTAATTATCAATTTAAAAAAATGTTTTATTAGAATTAATTAAACATTTAAAAAGCACGCGGGTGAATAGTGCTCACGTACGCCACTGTTCATCCGCCAGCTTTTTAATGTTTTATTTTTTAATTAATTGTTTTATTTTTTTAATTAATTGTTTTATTTTCTAATTAATTGTTTTATTTCCTAATTAATTGTTTTATTTTTTACTTAATTATTATAAATATCAATTTTATTTTTAAATAAATTATAAAAAACAGGTGGTTGGGTACTGTTGCGATTTGCGAAGCATGCCGGGGTGTGGGCGAAGCCCGTCGTCGCCGGCCGGGTACTGTGGCGCATAGCCATCGGGCCTCCGGCCCGTACCTGTCACTCGTGTGTGTGTATATTATATGAAATTTGGAATTCAATCCCCATGTTCTTATGTGCTTAAGAAATGAGTCCCTAAATTTTGTTACTTTTTTCAAATCAATTCCTAAGTTCTTATGTCATTAAAAAATATGTTTCTTAACATTTTATTTTATGAAATCAGTCTCCAAACTTTGCCAACGTCTTCCTAGCCAATTAAGTCTTAAGAATAATGAATCAAACTAGGAGATCAATGCGAAGAAGACGACGACCCTAAACGACATTGCTGGGAGGAAGATAATGTTGTGGACAAGAGATTGTCGCTGTGACTTTGAGGATGACGGCTCGAAAAAGGAAGAGTCGAGATTTAGGTTTTCTGTAAAGGTGTCAAAAATAGGTTCGGGAACAACTTAGTAACAATGATGAAATTTGGGGACTGATTTTTTGAGATAGAAGAACTCGGATTGATTTCTCAAAGTAAAAATAAATAAATTTGTGGATAGATTTATTAAATATTAAAAAGCTTAGAGGCTGAAATTTTATTGTTACATGTATATTCTAAAAATTTGTAATGGCCACAAAATAATATTTGAGTTATGTTCCATAGAGTTCTAATAAATACCCTTTTAACCTCGTCAAAGCCACCCCATCACTATAAAAAGTTTCCTTCCATCAAGTTGTGAATTCAACAATGGTTAGCCACTTGTGCATTTAGATAGCAGCTAATGGCTTCCCTCCCTTTCCTTCCCATGTCGTCCGCCGTTACTCTCCTCTTCTTCTTCTTCTCAAATAATTTTGATTGTGCGATTGTTTCAGCAAGCGGTGGAGATCAGCAGGTTGTAAGCGACTCAAATTGGGATGCTGAGATTGACAGCATCGGCAGAAAGGCAGTGGAACATCAAAACAAAGCAATTTGGGTACACTACACGTTTGTAATGAACCAGAAAGAAGTGCCGGCCGACCGGATCCTCGCTTACGATAGAGTAGTGCTTGCGAAGAAATGGGTGAGGAAGAACGGGGCGATTAAGTATTATCTGGTAATCTATGCTTCTATGAATGGGAAAAGTGCACGCCGGCAATACTCAGTTCATGTCAGCGTTGATGTGGATTCATCGTTTCACGTAGAGTCATTCGATCCTCCTCCCTGGTAGGTTTAGGCTCCGTTTGGGGGAACTTTTTTTCACCGGTCAAGCGGTTACGACCGCATGAAAAAAAGTTCCCCCAAACACAGCCTTAGTTAAAAAGAAATCTTCGTTGTTTTCGGCTAATTATCCATGTTTGAAGGTGTGCGTTCCTCTTTGTTATTTGTAAGTTTTTTCTTCGGCTTCTTTATGTTCTTGTGAAGGCATTGCGTGTATTTTCGATCGGTTATGTACTTTGTTGTATTTTACTCAGTAATTGTAATGTTAATCCTGTTCTCAGCTGAATTGTGTGCTCGGATTCTTCGTAAATTACGATGAAATTCTCGTATTTTAATATGACAGTGTCAAATTTATTGTTACTGTAATATTGTGTTGGGGTCGTATGAACAGAAGAAAGTTGGAAAAGGGGTGTGTCGGAAGTAATGAAGACAAACAAGGGCACGAAGATGACAGAACAAAAGGAAACAGAGAAAGAATGGCCAAGAAAGGGCCATGCCAATAGGCTCTGTTTGACAGGAACACAGGTTAAATAGTCACCTAACAAACATCATCCATTTGAACATAAAAGTGGATGAAGTTCCTTAGGTGAGTGTTAACGAATGACAATTTAATCCTCATGTTCATGACCACCACCACCATGCCAAACGGAGCCTTATAAGTCACAAAAGGTTGCCACAGCTCGTGGTATTTGCCAGTTCATTGAGTGCTCGAGCTCTAAAGGTTCTATTGACCTTCTCCCAGGTAGGGCTGAGCATATTATTCGAAACTCGAAAATCGCTCGAAAATCGTTCGAAAATTGAGCCGAATCGGAATCGATTAAAATTGATTCGACTCAATTTGAGTCGATTCAATTTGACTCGAATCTAATTTCGAGTCGATTTCGAGCCAGCCCTGAATCGCTCGAAATATGATTCGAATCAACTCGAATTAATTAAAAAATATATGTATTTATTAATATATTATTATTTTAAGATTAAAAATAACAAAATTTAAACATAAATAAAAAGAATAAAGGTTTTAAGTGTTTCATTTGCTAAATTTATAAGTTGCCCAATTTTATTTTGCACAAACTAGGAATAAAATGAAATATTGCTAAATTTCGAGCCGACTCGATTGGATTTCGAGCCGGCTCGATTGGATTTCGAGCCGGCTCGATTGAATTTCGAGCCGGCTCGGAATCGAGCCATTTCGAGTCGAGCCGACTCGACTCGAAATCAATTTCGATTTCGAGCCGAGTTCGAGTCAAAAATTTCGATTTCGAGCCGAGCCAAAATCGCTCGAACTCGACTCGATATCAGCCCTACTCCCAGGTGGAGCTAGTGTTGACACAAATAGAGTCAGGCGTTGAAAAGTTTGGGACGGAGCTGTTGTGGAAATTCCGCCTGTAATGTCGTCTCTCCCTTTTTTTTATTCCTCCAACCATATCCTCTCCTTCCTCCTTTTTTGGATAGCCACCCTTGCAACCCGTTTTTGAGAGTTTGCCAGCTTGACAACTTTATTTTTGGAAAGGAATCATTCCCTTTTGGCAGCCGGGCCACCTCTCTTCTTTTTTGGAAAGGAATTATTTTCTTTGCAAAGGTGGCAGCGGACTCTTCTCCTTTCCTTTGGGATTTCTCTCCTATTTAAATGGAGGTGTGGCCGGTTCTTCATTCATGAGCATACAAGGACTTTAGAGCAGCAAAGTTTTCTCAGACAGAGCGCTGTAGTTTCATTTTCGGCTACCGTGGGCACCCTCTTTCGCCCGGCCGCCGACCTCTCTCTTGGCCATCGTCTGGTTGGCCGCTGTTTTGGGTTCTACTTGCCGCAAGCCGCCAACTTCGTCTCTCGCCGCCGTCCTGCCTTCTCATCGCATCGTCTAAAACGGGATCTTGGAGGGTTTGAGATTTTTCATTTTTCTCGTTCTATTTTCTCCCTCCATTTTAGCTGTATTGTACGTTTGAGGAAATTAATAATATTATTGATCTCTGTCTGCACAGTGGACGTACTCATTTGATTTTTCGGGGAACCACTTAAATCTCGGTGTTCTTCTTTTTTGTGGTGTTTATCGTTTAATTTTTTGTACATTATTATTATCTTTCGTAACAATAAATTTGGTCGTTAGAAATTTCACTTGAGCAAGAGAATTTTTTCCGCACTCGGAGACCTGTTTTCTTCAACAAGTGGTATCAGAGTCAGGTTCGATCGACAACCGCTTGGACATTCCGTTTCAAGTTGGGTCAACGGTAGGTGATAACATCGGTCCGCTTCCTATCTTCCCAATCTTAATCCACGAATTTATTCGGTCGCTTCGGTCTCCGAGAAGATTTCTTCAGCTTGTTTTCTATGGCGACTTCCACATCTGGTGTGAAGTTTGAAGTAACGAAGTTTGACGAAAAACACAATTTTGGCCTGTGGCAGGTCAAGGTCTGAGCACTTTTGATCAAGGAAGGTGATGGGATAGCAAATAATTGCAGAAGAAATCACGAACACAGACAATGTCAATTTATTATATAATTTATACATCAATTACAATGAAAAAACAAGTGAAGAAATAATCGTCCGGTGAAACGCACGCGGATGTGCGGGACACGCATCCACGATCTGCAGGAAATGGAAGATCTGGGACTGCAATCCGAGTAACGGACGTACAAGGTTCACCGAACCTTCAATGTCAACTTCCGACGTTCAACCGCAACCACCGCCACCACCGGAGAGAAACTCCAAGTTCGGACCCGTACCTTGCCACGAACGTGTAGCCCGTCCTCAACGCAAACTTTTCCTCTCTACAGCCTCCACAAACAGCCGGGTTAAAAAAGCCTCGTCTCCGCCTTCCTTCCACGGCAACGGCCGACTGGACTCGGACGACGACAGCGATGGCGACGGCGGGCTGCCCTCCTTTTAACGTCAGCGACGGCAAACACCGGCAGCTGCCTTCATCCAGCGGCGACTCCGACAAGAGATCCCAAGGCAGCAGCCTCCTGCACCAAGCCGAGAGAGAGAGAGAAAGCGAGAGAGGTTGCGGTTGGGAGAGCGGGTGGCGGGCTGCGATATTTAATGTCGGGAGGGGGGTTGCGGTTACCATTCATGGGAGAGAGAGAGAAAGGAATATAATAATGGGTATATTATATTCCCATTACCACCTCCCAATTAAAACCATCGGGCCACATTCCAAATTAAAACCTGTTTAATTTGGACAGATTTGAAAAACAGTTTTTTTTTTTAATTTGGACAGCTTTCAAGACAGCACAAAAAAGATTGCAACCTCAAATACTGCGTTGCAACCTGTTTTCTGCTCCTAATGCGTCCGGTCCATATGAACCGGGTATGAGCCAACCCAACAAACATCACCTTGGCTCATATCCGGGTTCCCCCACCACCTACACGAAGCATCATCTGCACTGGGTACCAACTGCGCGAAGCAACCGTTCGGCACGAAGCATCAGTCTGCACGAAGCACCACCTCAAGAACTTGAGGAGTCAGCCAGCCTGCTCCAGTCGACTCATCCCTGCTCGGGCTCAACCCCTGAATGTCAACGCAACTGGATCGCTGAATCTGACTCGTCTAGTCAGACTACCAGAAGGGCGATCCCCTGCACCACCTCGACCATCCACACCGTCGGCCGCAGAAATCATGGGCGCACCACCTCGCATCGTGGTCCCCATCAGCCGGTACAGACTACCGCGCTGCATAGCTCGCATGAGCACGGTGCGCCCTCGCCTCACCATCAGAACTCCACCTCTCGATGCAAACCTGCACCCACCGGTGTCCAATCTGACCAACGAAATCAGATTCCTGCGTAACTTCGGTACCAGGTGTACCTACTCAAGTCTACGCACAGCTCCACCATGCATCCGCAAGTTCACCATTGCAATCCCTGTGACCTCACATGCTGAGCCGTCACCCAGAAAGACCGACCCAGACGTCACATCCAGTGAACTGAACATCGCCGCATCTGAGCAAATGTGTTGCGAGGCACCAAAATCCAGCTATCATAGTCACTCTGACTCTCAGTGACGCAATAAAATCCATCATCTCCTTCCAGGTCGAGTGTCACCATGCCAGCATCTTGGACATCCTTCGAAGTTCCAGAACTCCTTGCACGCTGCAGACAATTTCTCCTAATGTGACCAACCTATCTGCAGTGGTAACACATCACTGCCTTCTTCGACGCCGACCGAGCTCGTGCACTGCTCGATCCTCTGTTAAAACTCCTCCCACGTTCATGCGCTACCAAGATCTGGTCACCCCTAGGAGTGGGTGAAAGTCCACTTAGTGCCAACTACCTTCACCTATGGGGGGGGGGGGGGGGGAATAGGTGTCTTGCAGCGATTTTAGCGGAATTAAAATTCTACCTGCACAAGTAAACAAAACAACACAGCACAAACAGACACAAACAGTTATAGTGGTTCTCCGATTTGGGTACGTCCACTTTCCCCCTTCGACCTATCTCCCAATAAGGGACGACTCGGTCACTTCACCAACCGGATTGAAATCCAATCCTCACACTCACGGAAGGAACCCTTCCAAAAGAAGGAGTCACCACTCCTCCACCACGGGTTGCACCCAACCCTTACAACGAGGAACCTACGTTCCTTTACAACAAAAATAAAATGGAATGTATAAAATATACAAACTACTTATGGAGTGCTAGGTGTCCCTCTTCGTTCGATGACGCGTTCTTAACGAAGACGAAGAGTCCACGACCTTAGCTCTCACTTAGAATGAATCTCCACGAAACCGGCAGCGGCAAGAAGAGCGGCGGCTTGGTGTTCGGGATCGGCGGCGGCAAGAAGTGCGGCGGTTGAGCTTTAGAGATCCAACCTTCGTAGCTATGGTGGAAAGGTCTACCAACGGTCTTCCTTGGATCAATTGTCTCGATCGATTCGGAAAGGGAAGGTATTCCCGATCTACAAACCAAGAGACAAAGGATCTCAAGAAGGACACGTGAGACGCGTTGCTTGGCAAAGCTTCTGTCGCCGGAAGATCTGGAGGTATCCTTGATCAACGACGGCGACTAACTTCCCGAGCGGCGATGGCAGCGGCGGAAGAGAAATCCGCGATCTAGGTCACGACGGCGGCTCGGTTTTCTTTCTTGTGTATTCGTACTGATTACTGTTCAAAATGCCGAAGTATTTATACAGTAGGTCATACAATATGACCGTTGTGGGGCCCACCAAAACAAACCCTAGCTCCGGTTCAAAATAGCGCCTGAAACTTGGTCCGGTCCAGCGAGCACCAGAATTTTGCCTAAGGCAAATTCGGCGAGAATCATAGGTGATTCTCGACGAATCGGCGAGAATCACCTACGATTCTCGCCGAATTCTACTTAGCAGAATTCATGCTGAACAACTTGGCAAACCAGAGTGGATCGGCGAGAGTCATCAATCATTCTCGACAAATCGTCGAGAATGCAGAATCATTCTCGACGAATCGTCGAGAAACACTTGATGACTCTCGACGATTTTGACTTGGCGTGAGATTTGCACGCGCTGAGTCAGCCGGAGATAGTCGGCGAGAATCAGCCAGTGATTCTCGATGATTCGGCGAGAATCACTAGATTCTCGTCGAATCGGCGAGAATCACTTAGACGATATTTCGTCTTTCCACCCGTGAGCTGCTCTTTTGCCCATCCTTGCTCCTTGACTGCTCTTGATCTATCACAGCCCTGTACTTGTAAATAAGTACACTCCAATAGAGAGAATACACGTAAGCCAACACACTAATCTGCTCAACGAGGGATTACGGTGCGCAGACCCGTGTATATTGACCTACCTCACCCTGATATTGGTGTGTACTTAGCGAGGAATAACTGCAAGCACAACTTGAAGACAAATGATCAAATACATTGTCCATTCACCTTAGCTAGTTCAGAGGCTTCTTCAAATCAGGTACATTGTGGATACAATACCCAACAATCTCCCCCTTATTTGAAGAAGCCTAAACCCTACAAGCTAAGGTGAATATACCGGCTGGAAGAGAACACAACTTTGAAAAAAAATGAGTTGAAATTCCATACCATTATCTTTGGAGCATGCACCTTAGCACTTTAGCCGAGAGGGTAATCTCCCCCTTTTCGGCTTCTGCAAATCTGGGACTGTAGCACTTGTCACCATGCTCCCCCTCAGTTCTTGCACCTGTGCTTACACTTGAGTTCCCAGCAGATGCTCCCCCTAGATGCACGAGCCTGGAGCTTCTGTAGTCTTCATTCCTCATATTTTAGCATCCCTAGTTCAGTTTTGAAGAGACTGAACTTGGCCTCGTCTAGGAGCTTTGTGAAAATATCTGCAATTTTCTTATCCGTTGGGACATAACAGAGAGAGATGTCCTTGTTTTTCACGTGCTCCCGAATGAAGTGGTAGCGCACTTCAATATGCTTCGTCCTGCTGTGCGATACCGGATTGTTCGCAATGGCAATTGCACTGGAGGAGTCGCAGTACATTGGTACTTCCTTGAACTGAAGGTCATAGTCTGCTAACTGGTTTCTGATCCATAGTAGTTGTGTGCAACAGCTGCCTGCCGAGATATATTCAGACTCTGCTGTGGAGGTTGCTACACAGTTCTGCTTCTTGCTGTTCCATGAGATAAGCCTTCTTCCGAGGAATTGACACGTCCCGAAAGTGCTTTTCCTGTCATCCCTACTCCCTACAAAATCAGCATCTGAAAAACCTATTAGCTCGACATCATTATTTCTCGGGTACCACAAGCCAAGATTAGGGGTACCTTTAAGGTATCTAAGAATTCGCTTTGTAGCGACATAGTGAGATTCCTTAGTGTTCACCTGATATCTGGCACAAACACATGTGGAGAACATGATATCCGGTCTGCTTGCAGTAAGGTAGAGCAGGGATCCAATGATGCTTCTGTATTTGGTTTCATCAAAAGGTTTCCCTTTCTCATCCTTATCCAGAGACATAGTGGATCCCATTGGAGTCCTCATCGAGGTTGCATTCTCCATTCCGAATTTCTTGAGGAGTTCATTTGTGAACTTCGTCTGAGAAATGAAGATTCCATCCTCAGAATGTTTCACTTGAAGTCCCAAGAAATACTTTAGCTCTCCCATACTGCTCATTTCAAACTTTCCTTGCATAAGTTTAGAAAACTTTTTGCAAAGATTGTTGTCCGTTGAGCCGAATATAGTGTCATCGACATAGATTTGCACCAGCAAGATCTTGCCTTTGACTTCCCTAAGAAACAATGTCTTATCTATTTTTCCTCTAGAGAACTTGTTCTCAAGAAGAAAGCTAGACAAAGTCTCATACCAAGCTCGTGGAGCTTGTTTTAAGCCATATAGAGCTTTATTAAGAAAGTATACATGATTAGGATAAGTAGGATTGACAAAACCTGGGGGTTGAGCGACGTATACTTCCTCTTTCAGGTCTCCATTCAAGAATGCCGATTTCACATCCATCTGATAGACTGTGAATCCTTTGTGAGAGGCATATACTAGAAACAGTCTGATTGCCTCGAGCCTTGCAACCGGCGCAAACGTTTGGTCGAAGTCGATCCCCTCCTCCTGTCTGTATCCTTGAGCCACCAGTCTGACCTTGTTCTTGATGATGACCCCATGTTCATCCAGCTTGTTTCTGAAGATCCACTTGGTGCCAATCATGTTCTGCGTCTTTGGTCTGGGAACTAGCGTCCAGACATTGCATCGTCCGAATTGATGCAGCTCATCTTGCATGGCCAATATCCAAGACGCATCTTTGTTTGCTTCGTCGAACTTCTTTGGCTCAACCCGCGACAGGAAGCTAAAATGCAGAAACTCGTTAAGTGTACCTCGACGAGTTTTGACACCGTCTCGAGGATCTCCGATGATTTGATTTCTGGGATGATCCCTCACGTGTCGGAGCTCTAGTAGTCTTGCATCAGGAGCTCTAGCATTTTCTGGGGCTCCTTCCTCTTCAGGGAGGACTACTCCATCCTGACCGTCATCATCTCCGATCGGCGTTGAGGTGGAGACCTTGACGTACTTTGGAGTTGTATCTTTATCGGGCTCATCCAGGTGTAGCTGTTCGATTCTTACACCTGCATCTTCAAGAAGACCACTGGAAGAATTGCAATTAAGCAAGCTTCCTTCATCAAATACAACATTTATTGATTCCTCTACTACTAGGGTTTTCTTATTGAAGACCCTATAAGCCCGGCTATGGCTACTATAGCCCATGAATATGCCTTCGAAGCATTTTTCACAAAACTTAGTACGCGGGTACTTCCCGTTATTCAGTACATAACATCTGCAGCCAAAGATCCTAAAATAGGACATGGTTGGCTTCCTGTCTTTCAGTAGCTCATAAGGCATCTTATGATGACTCTTGTTGATCAAGGCCCGATTTTGTGCATGACAAGCCGTATTGACAACCTCTGCCCAGAAATATTCTGGGAGAGAAGCGTCATTCAACATTGTCGTGTAGGCTTCAATGAGCGTTCTATTTCTCCTCTCCGCAACTCCATTCTGCTGAGGAGTGCGCGGGGAGGAAAACTCATGAAAGATATCAAGTTCTTCACAGAACTCTGTCATAGCACCAGACTCGAACTCTGTTCCATGGTCACTTCTTATTTTGACTACGGAGCAGTTAAGTTCGTTCTTAATCTGCCTGACAAAACATGTGAAGATGTCAAACGTATCAGACTTGCGTTTTAAGAAGAACACCCAAGTAAACCGAGAGTGATCATCAACAATCACTAGCGTATAAGACTTGCCTCCCAAGCTATGAACTTGCATTGGACCAAATAAGTCCATATGTAGAAGATAAAGACATCTGGAGGAGTCTTTGTCAATGATGCCCTTAAAGGTAGCCCGAGTCTGTTTGCCCTTCTGGCATGCAGGACAGGGGCTATCTTTGATGCACTTAATAATGGGAGCATCCCTTACTAAGTTTTTAGAAAACAGCATACTAATTGTCTTGAAATTAATATGTGTCAATCTCTTGTGCCATTGTTCACAAAGAGATGCACTGCCTGTTGCTACTAGGCATACGGGGGTAGATGAATCTAAACTAAGAAAATCTAAGCAGAAGATATTTCTGCTCCTAATGCTTGTTAATACCGTCTCCGAAGAGGCACACGATATTATCAGGCATTTATCCTTGCAGAACTTAACGTCATAACCTTTATCACATAACTGACTTACACTGATCAGGTTATGATTTAACCCTTCAACGTAAGCCACGTCGGTGATAGAAATTATACCGTTGTAAATCATACCGTAACCCCTGGTGACTCCTCGATCTGATCCCCCAAAGATGACTTTGGTTCCATTCTCGACTGGAGAGTAATCACGCAGCAGGCTTCTTGTCCCGGTCATATGCCGGGAGCATCCACTGTCCAAGTACCATATGGGAGTTTTGGTGGCCTTTGGACATTCCTGCAAAACAGAATTAATTTCCCTTAGGAACCCAATCGAACTTGGGTCCTAGATTCCTCGTTAGCATACTCCCCCTCGGATGGTTAGCCCTACGAGTGGTCTGCCTCGCATTGCCAACATGAGGAGTCTCGTTATTCCTCGAATTAAACCAGCAATCCACGGCAAAGTGACCAACTTTGCCACAACACCAGCAGTCAAATCTGTTATACTTTCTCCTAGGCACCTGCTTCACCCTTGGAACAGAAGGTTCAGCCGGGGCCTTGGACCTGGAGGTGGAGGCATCATGATGACAACAGTCGCATGATTTCTTCACCTCCTGGTTTCTCAGTGTAACAGGCTTGGCCTTGGGTGCTTGCTTCCTATTATGGCCGCTAGAGAAGTGGCCATAATCCTCCATTTGAACTTCCTCATAAGGTGCCTTGAAGACACTCTCGCCAAAGTTGTGGGGGAAGGCCCACCCCTCATACCGGCTCTTGGGCTTTTTAACTGAGGGCCGGAAGAAGTGGCCATAGATTGACTCAAAGTCCCGTTCATTACAGGGAAAGCCAGGCTTCCTGAATACAACAGGGTTGAGTGGGGCCTTTCCCTTTTCTGCAGTAGAGGCCTTCTTAGCAGCCTTATTTCTCCTCTGCTTTTTGTTTCTCTTGGATGATTTACCAGGCACACCCACATGCCCCAAGCCAGCCCCCTTAGCCTGAGCAGAGAAGGAATCAACCAGTTGAAGAACAGTCTTTGGCATAGAGATGCTTTTGACAATCTTCTTTTCTACCGTAAGTTATTCTTCCAACTTATTGATTTCTTCCTGTTTAAGGTCAAGGAGACTTAGAGACTCTGAGTGCTTAGAGATCAGGTCCAGGTGCTCCTGTCGGAGAGAAATCAAGCTAGTTATCTCTTCCCTTAGAGAGACACCCTCGACCTTAAGGAATTTGACTTCCTTTTTCTGAGTCCTCAATCTCTTGCGGCACTCCTCGAAGGTGTTGAGCAGAAGCTCATACTTTTCGAGGAGCTCAGCTTCTCGAGCAGATGGGCTGTCCTCGAGATCATCATCAGGAGGCTCATAGTCAGAGTCAGAGAGGGGGGTACGAGCTTTTACCTTCCCAGTGAATGGGGGCATTCTCCTTTTGAGTCAGAGCAACCCACCAGCCCGAAGTAGGCTTCCTCATCATCACTGGAGTCTGAGGAATCAGACTCACTCAGTGTCTTTGACTTTTTGGCGATGTAGCTCCTCTCCTTCTTTTTATCTCTAGAGGTTCTATGCTCTTCTCCCTTCCCCTTCTCTCTCTTGCCTTGATGGCAGTCGGCCACGACGTGTCCTGACTTATTGCACCCAAAACAAATGATGTCAGTATGACGATGTTTGTTCGGTTTTGATTCATACCTATCAGAAGAATAATTCTTCTTCTGATTTCTGGAGGAGGAGCCGTCTCTCTTTCTTTGATTCCTCATCTTGAGGAACTTCTTGAATTCTCGGGTGATGAGGGAGAAGTCTTCTTCAGACAACTCTGAGATGGAGGAGCATGGCTCGGAGTCTTCCTCCTCATCCTTTTTCCCCGTACGGGATGAATCCGCACCCTTTCCCTTCCTGGAGTGAATGGATTTTAGGGCCACAGTCTTTTCCTTGGCTGCGGCCTTCTCTGCTTCTTCTTCAGCTTTCCTCGTGTTCAACTGGAGCTCATAGGACATGAGCTTTCCAAAGAGTATCTGAGGATCAGTTTCAGCTAATCTGCCAAACTCTCGGATGGCGCAGATCTTCATGTCCCATTCTTTAGTAAGGGACCTAAGGAATTTATCATTAAGTTCACCATCAGTGAACACTCTTCCATATCCCTTGAGAGCATTGATGATCTTGAGGAAGTTATCGAAGGTAACTCCGATCTCTTCCTTGGGCCCCTGCCTGAAGGCCTCATATTTCTGGTTCAGGAGGGATCTCCGATCATCCCTCACTTCATGTGTGCCCTCCATCAGGATAATCAAGCTGTGCCAAATATCCTTGGCTGTTCTGTAGTTGCAGAAGTTCTGCATCATGGAGTCATCGACTGCGCTGATTAGTATGTTCTGTGCCTTCTTGTCAAGTCCGACCAGCACCATCTTGTCCTTGTCCATTTCAGAAAGCTTCTTTGGCACCTTTTTGGTAGGATCAATGGTGGAGGCCTGAGTGGGAATATAAGGTCCCTCCTCCACGATCATGAAGAGTCGAGGGTCGACTGCTTCCATGTAAAATCTAATCCTTTCCTTCCAGATAGGAAAGTTTAGCCTAATGCACACTGGGATCTTGCCTGAGTACTTGAGTCCGTCCATAGTAGATATCTGCCTTCTTCTTGACACTAGTGGCAGGAACTTACTCAAGGTGTTAACCTTATTGCTGAGTAATCTCCCTCTGATACCACTTGAAAGTCCACTTAGTGCAACCTACCTTCACCTGGGGGGGGGGGAATAGGTGTCTTGCAGCGATTTTAGCGGAATTAAAATTCTACCTGCACAAGTAAACAAAACAACACAGCACAAACAGACACAAGCAGTTATAGTGGTTCCCCGATTTGGGTACGTCCACTTTCCCCCTTCGACCTATCTCCCAACAAGGGACGACTCGGTCACTTCACCAACCGGATTGAAAAATATACAAACTACTTATGGAGTGCTAGGTGTCCCTCTTCGTTTGATGACGCGTTCTTGACGAAGACGAAGAGTCCACGACCTTAGCTCTCACTTAGAATGAATCTCCACGAAACCGGCGGCGGCAAGAAGAGCGGCGGCCTGACTTACGAGAACTGGGCTACCACGAGAGGTACCACTAGACCTGTCAGCTAGTGGGAGCCTGGCAGCGGGACCATCATTGGAGCAAAAGAACTAGGCTACCACGAGAGGTACCACCGGACCTGCCAGCTAGAGGGAGCCTGGCAGTGGGACCATCATCGGAGCAAAGGGAGGGCCTGCCTGACGAGAGGGCCTGCCTGACGAGAGGGCCTGCCTGACGAGAGGGCCTGCCTGACGAGAGGGACTACCTGACGAGAGGTCCTGCCTGACGAGAGGGCCTGCCAGATGAGAGGACCTGCCTGACGAGAGGGCCTGCCTGACGAGAGGTCCTGCATGACGAGAGGTCCTGCCTGACGAGAGGTCCTGCCTGATGAGAGGGCTTGCCTGACGAGAGGTCCTACCTGACGAGAGGGCCTGCCTGATGAGAGGGCCTACCTGATGAGAGGACCTGCCTGACGAGAGGGCCTGCCTGACGAGAGGGCCTGCCTGACGAGAGGGCCTTCCTGAGGAGAGGGCCTGCCTGACGAGAGGGCCTACCTGACGAGAGGTCCTGCCTGACGAGAGGGCCTGCCTGACGAAAGGACCTGCCTGACGAGAGGGCCTACCTGACGAGAGGGCCTGCGTGACTCTTCAAGGGGGCCCTGGGGAGATAAATATTTCCTCCTATTTCCAAGGTTAAGCAAAAAATGGCCACCAAGAGTGTAAGATCTCTCAAAAGCTTAAAAACCTACAGCTGGTTCTGCGCCTGCCGGGAGGGCCCTACTCGGCGAATACGGGGTTGTACAATTTGACTGTCGCTGTTGTCTGTTTCATAGCAATTTATTACTTAGCTGGAGCTTTAAGATCTAATGGTTCTAATGGTTCTCAATCGTCGAAGTAATTTCTCTTAAACAATTTATTTTCTCTGTTTTTGTATGCTTTTATTCGGTGTCATCAGATCCATTTATGAATGCATTTTTCAATTAATATAGGGATTATAACATATGCAGAAATGCACAAGTCCACTTAAGACTTCAAGTTTATATGTGGTAGTGTGCGTGTTTATGTGCGGTTGTATGTGGTTGTGTGTGTGTGTATTTATATGTGGTTGTGTGTGTGTTTATATGTGGTTGTGTGTGTGTGTGTGTTTATATGTGGTTGTGTGAAAGTTAGGGTAAGATCTGATATACTCTAGAGGGGGGGGGGTGAATAGAGTATGCCTGTGTGTTTTTAAAATTTTCTTCTCTAACAGTATACTATCTTTACGTTTAACAACTATATCTAACTATCACAGATTATAGTAAATCAAAGATCACAGAATATCTAAATAACACAGTCACAGCAAGAACAGAAAAGAAAGAGCAACCAGACAACACAAGAAATTTATACTGGTTCCCCAAACTGGGTATATCCACTCTTCTACCACCTTTGGTAGGAATCCACTGCAGGTTTTGATCAGGTGACTGTCACCAATGAGCTTTTGATCAGGTGCTCAAAAACCAAATCTCAAGTCTTTTGGAAGAAGACTTGAAACCAAAATAATTTTGAAGGGAATTAAAACCATGTAATGAGGTGGGAATGAGAGAGTGATGTAAGTCTTCCTTTCTCAAATCAAAATGAGAAGACTATGTGGATTCTTATTTATTGTCAAAGCTCCTCCTGAGATCTTGACTGGTTCAAGAGTGAAAGCTTTGTTCAAGGGTGTAGGCCTTCATCTTTTCAGAGATCCTTGACTGATTAGAATGTTTCTGTCACTTGAGATCCCTGAAAACAAAGAGGGAGAGAAAGAAAGATTCTTGATGGTGATAGTTATTCTTTCTTCTTCTCTTCAGAGCATCCAATTTTTGAGAGATCTTTTTCACTGCACTTTTGAAGAACTTTTCTTTGCTGTGTCTCTGGTTGATAATCAATCTCTGCTCTCGTGTAATGTTATTTTCTTGGCAGGGAGATGTGTATTGAATGACTGCAACTTGGTCGAATTCAAAAGAAAAACTCTGCAATAAATGTTCAGCCGAAATCTTGGGAACGAAAAATGGCAAGAATTCTGTCAAATATTCTATTCTCTGTCTGTCCCGAGATATAAGCAATTAATTCCATGGAGGATGTTAGCAATCAATGCTGCCAATAACGGCTCTATTTAGAGAATATAAGTGCATTGATTTGCAAGGGAATTAATAGCCTATAATGGAAATAAAATGATGAGACAGAAAGAGAAAGAATAAATAACAAAATATCTTATAGTTTTCGTCGACCTGAGATCAGCTTTCGTCGACCTCTAATCAGCTTTCGTCGACCTGAGATTTCGTTGACCTCTGATCAGCCTTCGTCGAACTGAGATCTGCTTTCGTCGACCTGAGCTATGTGAATCAACTGCTGTGCATAAGCTGACTAATTCTGCGCTCTATGTTCGTCGACCTGAGACTGTGAAGTTAGTCGACCCAAAAACTTGGTCCATCTGTCGGCGTTGAGTGAATATCACATCTGGCATTGAGTGTTCTTTGTCTCTGAGTCAGCCTTGTCTTTGAGTGAATTATGGCAACCTAGCCCAAATCACCTACGAGTTCCAAAAATCTCCCCCTATTTGGGTGAGGTTACTTCAAATAAACAAAAAAAGAATCACAAAATAAAATGAAGTAAACATAGCATGAAAACTGAGATAACTGATAGAATAAATAAGCTATCAGTACCTTTATAGAGCTATGTACCTAGATTATTCACTGAAAGCACAAAAAATAAACAATTTTAACTGTTCTTGTGAGAATCAGAAGGCTTAGCAAATTTGATTATTCTGTTTTGATCATGAGCTTGCTTCATAGTCATGGTCATATCAGCATCACAAATAGTCTTTTGTGAGGTAGTTCTTGGAACCACTGCTTCAGGATGTAAACTCATGTATTCATCAACATTGAATAATTTTCCTACTTGATATCTTTCAAATTCTTTCTTCCTATAGCTAGACATAGTAGAGAACTGAGAAGTGTCTTGACCTTTTTCCTTGGCTTGCCTGATTTGAGAGAGAGCCACAGATTACTTGAATCTAGCCATTCTTATAGTTGGACTAGTTTTAGGATCATAAGCTGGAATTGGAGGTTCTTCAGGGTCATTAGCTTTATCAGGAGATGGAGGAGGGGAAAATGTTAGCTGAGGGATAGGTTGCTGAGCTGAATGATGCCTGGAATAAGACCGAAGTCTTTGTTTATGCTGACTGTCTCCATAATAATGAGAAGATCTTCCCTGTCTCTGATAAGTTTTAGTGAGAGTAGCTTTAGTGAATCCTTCTGAGCTCTGGGATAAGGTTCCTGAGGCACCTGCAGGAGGAGGAGGAGGAGGAGGAGGATCTCTTCTGAACCTTTGTGGAGAAGGAGAATACCTCATACTTTTCTTCCTTGCTTTCTGTTCATTTTTAGATAGCCACATCCATGATGGCATACCCTTGTATGGAGTTATGTTTTGTAGGATATAATATGGTGTATCATTGGTATTTCCAGGTTTGGGTGTAGGTGGAGGTGGAGCTTTCCTTTTCTTTGAGGCTTGCTTCCTCTTAGGAGCATCATCAGAATCATCACCATCATCATCATCATCAGATTGTTGTTGAGGATTGTCATACATTTCATCAATCTGACTGATCAGATCCTTGGAAATTTCTTTGCTGGCTGGAGTGGGAACAACTTTAGCTTCAGTTGCTTTAGCTTCCACAGTAATGTCCTGATTGATTAGATCATCCAAACTAGGAATAGGTCTATCATCTATGATATAAGTTGGCCCACGAGGGCTAGATCTTTGTTCATATAATACTACTGGAGGAGCTATCAGACTTTTCTTTATAATGGCTAACACTTCTGAACTTACAGGGGAGGTGTAGCATGCTATTGCTCTGGATGATTGAGTGGGAAAGGAGAGGCAAAACTGAATATAAGATCCAAAGATCTTCAGCAGAGTATGTAGATTTACTTTAGATTTAATGAAGTAGATTCTTCCAGGCAGAACTTCTGGCAAACTGGACTCTTGAGCATTAGATACTATAATATATGTACATTGAGTATTTACATCTGCTACTGAGTCAGTTAACTCTATATCATCAGATTCCATATTAGCATCAAGAAAATTTAGAAAATCTGTTTCCATGTCAACATTAGTTCCTGCTACTGCTGGTTCTGCTGCTGCTACTGCATCATTAAGTGTAATATCAACATTTGTTCCTGCTGCTGCTGCTGCTACTTCATCATTAAGTATCTCCCCCTGCTTAGTTTTAGTATGAGCTGAAGCCAGACCCCCAAATGAAGAGAGGGTAGAGGTGAGGGTAGAGATTTGAGAGGAGAGAGATGATATGGAGATGGACAGAGGGGAAATAGCCTCTACAATGATGGTTTGGAGGATAGGCTTGAGGAGCTCAAGAAGTGGTTGGATGATAGAGGAATTCAAAGATGTGGAGTCAGATGTTTGGGCAGGAGGTTGTTGAGAAGGTATAGAGGTAGTGATGATAGTTGTTGGAGGAAATGGTTGATTGGAGGTTTCTGGAAGGGGGTCCTGTTGAGGGGATTGTTGAGGAGAAGGAGTGTTCAGAGGAGATGATAGTAGATTGAAGGATGGCATTGAAGAGAGAGTGGAGAGGGGGATATCAACAAGATGAGATGGGAGAGGATATTGGGGAGGAGTAGGGATGGATATATCAGCCCTAGGAGAGAGAGAATTGGATGGAATATGTGTAAGGGAAGAAGGAATTTGAGAAGCTGGTGGTGTAGGGGTATGTATGAGAATATAAGTGGAGGGTGGGGTTTGTTGAACTAGAGGCTGAGATGGAGGGTGAGAATCAGGAGGAGGTGGAGTTGTGGATGGAATCTCTGCAGAGGGGTGAGGAGTGGCTGATGTAGCCCTTGTACTTTTAGAAGTTCTGGTGGAAGAGGAAGGAGCCTTGGTTGGCTTTGTAATGGTCCTCTCCCACTTGCAAAAAAGAGCACATGTAAGTCTCTTTGAGGCATTAATGGATATGGTCGGGGAGACCAGGGATCCGACAGCCTTTTCTTTGAGGAAGATCCCTAGGATCCTTCCAAAACATACCTCCTTTTTATTGTTCTTCTTTTTGATAAGATCAAATAAAACTTTAGCCCAATTAATGGCTTTCTTGTTTACTATTGCACATAAAAGCAGGAATTGATGCCTGGTAATGTAATCATGTGCAGAGTGCTTTCCTAGGAGCACTTTTCCTACAATATCTGCAAGGAACTTATATTCATCAAATAAATGCTTTTTAAGCAGTTTCTGTGGGGTTTCTCCTAAACAACCCATGAGGCTCAGCATTATATCAAACTCTTCAGTTTCAATTTCTAGTTCCTCCTCACCATTATGCAATCCAAATATTTCAGTTAAAACTGTGGGAGTGAGGTAGATGGCATTACCAGTGATAGTCCTTATCATTACGTTCTCCTCTGTGGTAGATGTATAGACCCATTCCCTGATCTCTGTTCCACAGATTTTGTTGCGTGTTGATAGCAGAGTCTTGAGATGTTGGTCTTCTAGAATTTGCAGAATGTTCACGAACACAGGGTCAGAGTATTGGAAGGATTCGAAATCCAGATCGAATCCTGTATAAAACTTCATCGCTGCAAGAGAGCCTGCGGGAATCGCCATGAGAATACCTGCAAGAAAAGTCGAAGATCAAGTGCAAGAGAACAGAAAGCGCGGGACGGAGGTTGAAGAAAACCTAAATATAGTGTTTTCCTAAATATGAACCGACAAACTCCGTTCCACGAGAAATGAATAGATCTTCGATCTGAGGTCGATGAAATAATTTGGACTTAAATGATTCGTCGATCTCAGTCTGAAGGGCTGAAGACATTTCGTCGATCTTTGTTCGACGAACGTTTTCTGAAGTAGGTTCGTCGATCTCAGTTCGACGAAACTAACTTCACACACAGAGAGTTCGTCGATCTCCATTCGACGAATATCTCACAAACTTCCCCTAGTTCGTCGATCTCCGTTCGACGAACTTTGAAAAATTCATCGAGTGCAGACAGAAATTAAACTAATTCTTCTCCATTTATCATTCCTAGCTGATTTATGAAGAACACATGATTTCTTTCATCCAGAGGTTTGGTGATGATATCAGCTCTTTGTAAATCAGTGTAGATATAGACAAGGTTAATTTTATTTTTGTCTACACACTCTTTAATGAAATTATGCCTAATGTCTATATGCTTAGTTCTGCTGTGATGAACTGGATTTTGTGCTATGGCTATAGCACTTGTGTTATCACATAGTAATGTTGAATTATTTAACTTGAGACCATAGTCCAGTAGTTGGTTTTGAATCCACAACATTTGGGAACAGCAACTGCCAGCTGCAATATATTCTGCTTCAACAGTTGATGTAGACACAGATGACTGCTTAATGCAAAACCAAGACACTAATCTCATACCAAGGAACTGACAAGTTCCTGAAGTACTTTTTCTGTCCACTCTGCATCCAGCAAAGTCAGCATCTGAGTATCCAGTCAACTCAAACTCTTACTCAGCAGGATACCAGAGACCTAGACTAGGACAACCCTTTATATATCTTAAAATTCTTTTTAGAAAAACTTGATGAGATTCTTTAGGGTTCACCTGGAACCTAGCACAAAGGCATGTAGCAAACATAATATCAGGTCTGCTTGTTGTAAGGTATAGTAGGGATCCAACAATGCCCATATATAGTTTCTGATCCACAGGTTTCCCATGTGCATCAGAGTCTAATACAGTATTTGTAGGCATGGGTGTTTTCTTTGCTGAGGCATCAGCCATCCCAAACTTCTTTATGAGCTCTTTGACATATTTAGCCTGGGAAATGAAGATGCCATCAGGGAGCTGCTTCACTTGGAGACCAAGGAAGTAGGAAAGCTCACCCATACTACTCATCTTAAATCTTGAATGCATTAGATCAGAAAATCTCTTGCATAATTTGGGATCAGTAGAGCCAAATATTATATCATCTACATATATTTATACTAACAGTATTTTATCATAATGCAATTTGGTAAACAAAGTCCTATCAACTATGCCTCTTGAAAAACCATGCTCTAATAGAAAGCTTGTTAGGGTCTCATACCAAGCTCTTGGAGCTTGCTTTAAACCATAGAGAGTCTTGTGCAACTTAAACACAAAAGAGGGATGAGTTGAAGAAATAAAACTAGAGGCTGTTCAACATAAACCTCTTCTTTAAGTTCCCCATTCAAGAAGGCACTCTTCACATCCATTTAATAGACTTTGAAATTTTTGAATGAAGCATAGGCCAGAAATATCCTTATTGCTTCTAGCCTGACAACTTGAGCAAAGGTTTGATCATAGTCAATCCCTTCCTCTTGTCTATATCCTTGAGCAACAAACCTAGCCTTGATCCTCACAATCACACCTTGGGCATCAAGCTTATATCTGAATACCCATTTGGTTCCAATGAATGGGTAGTCTTTTGGTCTTAGAACCAAATCTCAAACCCTGCATCTCTCAAACTTATTGAGCTCTTCTTGCATTGCAATGATCAAGTGGGGATCTTGCTCTGCATCATATATGGATTGAGGCTCAATTTGAGAGAGGAAACAAGCATGCATCAAGTCCTGGTTAAGTTGATGCCTTGTCTGTACACCTACTGTTATGTCTCCAATCACTTGGGACCTGGGATGATCCCTCAGTATGACAAGATCAGTGGGTGGAGTTGGTTCAACAACAATATTTTGGAAGGATTCCTCTTGTGGAATTACTTTTGCTGTTGTGGAGGGTTCAACTGCATCCAAATTTTCTTCATCACTTTCTTCATTGGCTTATTGAGGAGACTAGAATGTAAATTTCAATTCATCCAATTTCTCACACAAGTTGTTTACCTGCAGGAGGTTTCTGGTAGAAATTTCTTTCTCCTTATAAAACATGTTAGTCTCATCAAATATAACATGCATGGATTCTTCTATTTTCAATGTGGATTTATTAAAAACCCTATAAGCTTTGCTAACTTGGGAATATCCTAGAAAAATTCCCACTGCAGCCTTTGCTTCAAACTTTCTAATGTGCTTTTTGTCATTATTATGAATATAACATACACAACCAAAAACTTTAAAATAGTTAATTATTAGTTTCTTCCCTTTGAGCAATTGATAGGGGGTCTTATGTTTTAGTTTGTGTATCAAGCTTCTGTTCAGGACATAGTTTGCTGTGCTCACTGCCTCTGCCCAGTAGGATAGGGGCATGTAAGCATCTGCAAGTAATATGCCTGCAGCTTCAATGAGTGTTCTATTTTTCCTTTCAGCTACCCCATTTTATTGAGGAGTTCTAGGAGCTGAGAAGCAGTGTCTTATACCTTCTTTCCTACAGAACTCTAGCGTAAGAAGAGACTCAAACTCAGTGCCATGATCACTTTTGATCAATGCAACTTGAGTAGAATACTCAATCTGTATGTTCTTGAGAAAATCTGTAAGAACTTGAAAAGTATCTGACTTTGCTCTCAAAAAGAAAACCCAAGTGAATTTGGAGAAGTCATCTACAACCATTAAGGTATAAGACTTCCCTCCTAGGCTTTGTACAACAATAGGTCCAAAAAGGTCCATATGTAGTAAGTACAAAATCCTAGGTGAATCACTCTTATTAATGGATTTAAAACTAGATTTAGTTTACTTGCCTAGTTGACAAGCCCTGCAGAGACCTTCCTTCTTGTAGGGGCCAGAAGGTAAGCCTCTCACAAGATTGTCCTTAGACAACCTAATAATATTTTTCAGATTTACATGTCCTAATCTCTTATGCCATAAGTCATTCTGACAATTAACTAAGTTAAGCAGACATATATCTGAAGTAATGGACTGGAAATTAACTAAATATATGTTTCCTTGTCTACTGCCAATTAAAACTGGTTTGTTTTCTCTTGAGGTAATAGTACAGGATTCAGGGTTGAATGATACCTGATAGCCTTCATCACAGAGTTGGCTTATGGAGATGAGATTGTGCTTCAGTCCACTCACATATGCAACTTTCTTGAAAGTTACAGCTCCAATCCTGATTTTGCCATAGCCCTCTGTTTGGCCACAATTTGAATCACCAAAGATGACCTTTGGTCCCAGCTTGGACTTATAGTCAATTAAGTTGTCCTTGCTGCCTGTCATGTGCTTGGAGCAGCCACTATCCAGATACAAGTGTTGATTATATGCTGGATAGGTCTTCATCGGCAAGTATAACACTTAGTTGTTCTTGACCCAGGTGACCTTGAGTCCTTGTTGATTTACATAGGAATAACTGGAAATATATGAGCATTCAGGTTGATCTTTATAGCCTTTGAGATGATATCTTCTTATGGTATTATCCATGTGCTAAAGGTATTAAAGTTGCTCTTAGAATTTGGATTTCTGTTGTTAAAATCTGGGATCGATGATTTTTGGTTGGATCGTCGAACTGAGCTCGACGATGTTGGATGAGATCGTCGATCTCTACTTGAAGAATGAGAGTATTCATTCTTGGAGTACCAAAATCGTCGACCTCTGTTCGACGAACCATACTGATGTCGTCGATCATAGATCGAAGAATGATTATTACTCAAGTTTGCGTTCAGAGATCGTCGTTCTGAGTTCGACGATCTGTTCATATATCGTCGATCTGCGTTCGATGATAATTGGTGAACATTGTTATTTTTAATTTCAATCAGTTCAAGAACTTTATTAACCCTATTGACCTGTTCAGTATTTTTCTTTCCTTTGTCAGATATAAACTTTACTGGTTTAGAAAGATTATTTTTCTGAATTATAGGTGGATTACTAGGGGAGGCACCTAATCCTAGTTTACTATTGTTGATCCTAGCATTTACAGTAATAGTGATATCTAATAATTGTAGACTTCTCCCATTTAAGGATTCTTCTAATATCTTGGCCTTGCTAAGTTCAGATTTCAAAAAGGATATTTGTTGATTAGCATAAATAAGTTCATTTGTTAGGTTAGCATTCTCTGCAGTAGTTTTATCTAGGTCATTTAATTTTTCTCTGAGAAGTTTGATTTCCTTCTCAGAGCTGATTAAGTCTAAGCACAAATTTTTAAATTCAAGTTTAAATTCCTCTGATTCAAAATCATAAGAGGCTATTACCTGATCCTCAGCTGATAAGAGCTCTTCATCTTCAGACTCATCTGCATCTGATCTGCTACTGCCTGCCTCAATAGCCATGAGGCAAACTTCTTTGGCCTTCTGCTCTTCTTCATCCTTACTGGAGCTGGAGGAGGTTTACTCTTCTTCAGTGTAACTCCATGACTCAGCAACAAAGCCCTTGTCCTTCCTCTTATGCTTTCTTGAGCAAGGCTTGCTGTAGTGACCCTTCCTTGAGTCACCCTCCTTTCTTCTATCCTTCTTCTGAACTTCTGGGCACTCAGAGATGAAATGTCCAGGTTTCCTGCAGCCAAAACACACTACTTCTTTATATGGTGTTTTGTCATACCTTGGTTTGTCTTCATACTTAGATGGTTTCCTTCTGAAATCTTTTCTAGCCATCTTAAAGAATCTCTTGGCAAAGAGACTCATCAATTCTTCATTCACAAGAATGACTTCAGAGTCTCCTACAGCTTTGAAAGCTATGTTGTGCTCTTTCCTTGTTGGTGTAGGAGTCTTGACTTCAGCTACTGCTTCCCTTGATTTTATCAGCTGCTCATATGACCTTAGCTTTCCTAGTAAAGCTTCAGTTGAGATCTCTGTCATGCTTCTGGTTTATCTAATGGGCCAGATTCTTGAGTCCCATGTGCTGGGGAAGTACATGAGGATCTTGTCATTCACTTCAGTCAAAGTGATTTCCTTATCTAGAGTCCTTAACTCACTGATAATAGAGCAGAGTCTGTTGTACATCACTTCCACTATTTCAGCTTCATCCTTTTTGAAATTTTCATATTGAGTGATGAGGTTAGATCTTCTATCCTTCCTCTCATCTGCTGATCCAGCCACCATCTGGTTCAGGGAGTCCCAAATGGCCTTGGCTGATGGGCACTCAGCAACCTTTTGAAATATCTCATCTGATATTGTTTGAGCCAATATGTTCATGGCTCTGGCATCAGCTATCTTTGCCTTTCTCTATGCATCTGTCCATCCAGGGGGTGGAACTGCACTCATGTCTGTTGAGGTTAATGGGGTTGAAGCCACTGGAGCTGGTGGTCCTGTTAAGATGAAATTAAATATATCCTCATCAATAGAATTCATGTAGAGTCTGATTCTTACCTTCCAGAGTGTGAACTTGGACAGGTTATACACTGGAGGTCTGGTGCTTGCATACTCTTTGTTCTGTGCCATGTTGTATAGATCTAAAAGATGTAAGAGAACAGATCTAACTTGGGATCTTTGGTTCAAGGGTTAGCTTGTACAACCAAAAGAACCTCCTCTGATACCAATTGAAAGTTATGGTTAGATCTGATATACTCTAGAGGGGGGGGGGGGTGAATAGAGTATGCCTGTGTGTTTTTAAAATTTTCTTCTCTAACAGTATACTATCTTTACCTTTAACAACTATATCTAACTATCACAGATTAAAGTAAATCAAAGATCACAGAATATCTAACTAACATAGCCACAGTAAGAACAGAAAAGAAAGAGCAACCTGACAACACAAGAAATTTATAGTGGTTCCCCAAAATGGGTACATCGACTCTTCTACAACCCTTAGTAGGAATCCACTGTAGGTTTTGATCAGGTGACTGTCCCCAATGAGCTTTTGATCAGGTGCTCAAAAACCAAACCTCAAGTATTTTGGAAGGAGACTTGCAACCAGAATAATTTTGAAGGGAATTAAAACCCTGAACAGAGGTGGGAATGAGAGAGTGATGTAAGTCTTCTTTTCTCAAATAAAAATGATAAGACTGTGTGGATTCTTATTTGTTGTCAAAGCTCCCCCTGAGATCTTGAATGGTTTAGGAGTGAAAGCTTTGTTCAAGGGTGTAGGCCTTCAGCTTTTCAGAGATCCTTGACTGATTAGGATTTTTCAATCACTTGAGATCCCTGAAAACAAAGAGGGAGAGAAAGAAAGATTCTTGATGGTGATAGTTATTCTTTCTTCTTCTCTTCAGAGCATCCAATTTTTGAGAGATCTTTTTCACTGCACTTTTGAAGAACTTTTCTTTTTTGTGTCTCTGGTTGATAATCAATCTCTGCTCTCGTGTAATGTTATTTTCTTGGCAGGGAGATGTGTATTGAATGACTGTAACTTGGTCGAATTAAAAAGAAAAACTCTGCAATAAATGTTCAGCCGAAATCTTGGGAACAAAAAATGGCAAGAATGCTGTCAAATATTCTATTCTATGTTTGTCCCGAGATATAAGCAATTAATTCCATGGAGGATGTTAGCAATCAATGCTGCCAGTAACGACTCTATTCAGAGAATATAAGTGCATTGATTTGCAAGGGAATTAATAGCCTATAATGGAAATAAAATGATGAGACAGAAAGAGAAAGAATAAATAACAAAATATCTTAAATATTTTGTCGACCTCTAATCAGCTTTCGTCGACCTGAGATTTCGTTGACCTCTGATCAGCCTTCGTCGAACTAAGATCTGGTTTCGTCGACCTGAGCTCTGTGAATCAACTATTGTGCTTAAGCTGACTAATTCTGCGCTCTATGTTCGTCGACCTGAGACTGTGATGTTAGTCGACCCAAAAACTTGGTCCATCTGTCGGCATTGAGTGAATAACACATCTGGCGTTGAGTGTTCTTTGTCTCTGAGTCAGCCTTGGCTTTGAGTGAATTATGATGCTGAGTGTTGAAGAGTTAGTCGATCTGAGAACGGAGTTCGTCGAGCTCAGCTCAGAGATTTTAGCTCTGAGTTAGTCAAGCTGAGCACGACTATCGTCGACCTGAGATTGACGAACGTAGATCTCTTTCTCTAAATCTTGATTTCTCTAAGTCTTGAGTCTTTGGCAGTGTTGTAGGTTGGTCTTTTGACCTGTTGACTCTAAGAACATGACCTAGACTTAAGAAACACATAAAATTTGACCCTTCTATACAACATGGGTCACAACCTAAGAAGACAACCTAGACCAAATCACTTAGGGGTTCCAACATTGTGTGTGTGTGTTTATATGTGTTTATATGTTGTAGTGTGTGTGTGTGTGTGTGTGTGTTTATATGTGGTAGTGTGTGTGTGCGTTTATGTGTTGTTGTATGTGGTTGTGTGTGTGTGTGTTTATATGTGGTTGTGTGTGTGTGTTTATATATGGTTGTGCGTGTGTGTTTATATGTGGTTGTGTGTGTGTTTATATGTGGTTATGTGTGTGTTTATATGTGGTTGTGTGTGTGTACATAAATATCTAAATGTATTTTACCGCCAGTATTATGCAGAAAGATTGGAGCAAATGAGTAATTTTGACTGCTTTGGATTCTTGTTCCCTGTTTGTACAACCCCATAGCCGGGCGAGCGGGACCCTCACCAAATGTCATCCTAGGGGCGTGCTGTGGGCGACGATTTGACGTCCCTGTTCGAGGACGCGCGGGTGCTCGTGCGTGCGTGCAGATATTTTATGTGCATGAGTTTTATAATATATAATGTATAATATATAATATATATAATATATATATATATACGTATATATTATAAGAGGGGGGGGGAGGCATAGAGGGAAGGCAGCAAAAAGAAAAACAAAAAAGGAAAGAGAAAAAGAAGGGGGAGCAGGGAGGGGGCATCGGGCAGAGCAGGAGAAAAACAAAAAAAGAGCCCTAATGGCTTCTCCTCTCCCTCCCCCCGATCGGCCGCCTGGAGCCACCCCCGCCGCCCCTCTCCCTCTCCCCGTCGCCTCCTGGAGCAGCAGCCGACCGCCCCCGCCCCTCTCTCCCCGTCGCCGGCCGCACCAAGCAGCCGCTGCCCTTCCCCGCCCCTCTCTCCCGTCGGCCTGGAGCAAGCCGGCCCCTCTTCCCTCTCTCCCGTCGGCCAAACAGCCGCCCCCCTCCTCCTCCTCCTCTCCCGTCGGCCAGCAAGGAGAACCCGAGCCCGGCTCTCTTCCCCCCCTCTCGGCGCCGCCCGGATCTAGTAAGGCCAGCCCGTGCTCGGCCTCCTCCCCCGTCGCCGGCCGCACCAAGCTCAGGCCGAGCCCATCCCTCTTCCTCGCCGTCGTCGCCTAGGGCAAACAAGGCCCGAACTCCCTGTCTCTCTCTCTCTCTCCGGTCGCCGGGTACAACAAGGATGTGCCTTGCTCCTCTCTCTTCCTCGCTGCCGCCTGCAGCTAGGTCGGCCGGGAGCTCCTCTCCCGGCGCCGCTTGGAGCTAGGCCGGTCGGGATCGTCTTCCCCAACGCCGCTTGAAGTTGTGGAGGCCGGGACAACCATCACCGACGCCACTTGGAGCGCGATCGGCCTTGGAGAGGCTCGGCCGTGGATGGAAAAATCACTTGGAGCCTTCAACTCTCCCGCGGAGATCAGATCCGCGCATGGACAACCACTGCGGACGCTGGACGTCGAGCCTCGGGCAATGTGCGCGGTTGCGGCTCCTCCAAACACGCGTAAAGGGTAACGAAGTTTCTACTTGGGCAGGTGAAGCCCTTATTTTTTATATTTGCATGGAAGCACCTCTCCACCAACGAGTGGGGGAAGGGAGATCTCCGACGGGTCGACGTGTGCGTCCCCGTAATTATTTGCATTAGTGCCCGGAAGTGTGAGTACGGGTTTAGGCATGTTGTGTGAAGCCCATTTGGACGTATGAGCCGAATTGGTGATGTTCTGTGTGAAGCCCGTCCGGACGTATGAGCCGGATTGGTGGTCTTCTGGGGTTCCCGGAGAAGACTCCGTGGAAGTTGTATTTTATTCATTCGCAGGGAATGCGCACCATAGCCCCAACAAAAGGGGGTGCGCGCATTATGTTTGGCCCGCTTATATCAGCCGACTAGCGTTTAGCTGGCCGCTGCTTGCCGAGACGTTGGCGTACAGATGCTGCACTACCAAGCGGGGAATAGCGGGCTTAAGCCCAAGCTTGTGCCGGCCCTTGAAGGCCTAGTTTTGTTTATGTTGTCGGCCTGCGTGCTGAGTATGGAATTAATATTCCTGTAATTATTTAAATGCCTGTGATGCCCTGTGAATTCTTTTTATCTTTTTCATCTTAGGCGGGCGGTATGTTCGCGAACCGCTCGCCCCGTGGGAGCCCCGAGGTATAGTTGCCAGGAAGCCCCTAATGGCATATTGACAGCCTTTTAGGACAACGCAGTTACGTTGTTAGCGGCCCAATTGGGGCTGCGTGGAGTAGGGCTGCTGGGTGGTTTTACGCCATTAAAAAGGCGGGCGGGGAACAGTTTTTACAGACCCAGGGAGACACCTCTAGTTCAGGAGTGGATCTTGAGATCCTCCTTAGATTTTCCGGCCGGCTAAGAGAGCCCGCCGAAGGTGTCTTAGCTCAGCCCCTGGTGTGGGAGGGGAAGAGTTTGATAGTCTTCCGGGTATGCAGTGGGACCTCCACGCTGAGGCCTTGGGTCTGTCCCTTGTGTTCCTAGCCTTGAGCCTAGATTGTTCACTTGAGTGTAGTAGGTGTGCGGCCACCCCATCCACAAGGGTCGAACTCCACAGAGACCGATTTTTCGGTTTCAACATTTTGGTGCGGTGAGCGTGGAGAGTGGCCAGCACGGAAAATCTCAGGTGGATGTCATGGCTTTAGAAGTGGAACCAAGTGACGACCAGGGTCATGCGCGGACATTTTATTTGTAAGGTCCTCATACTCGGAGTTGTCCCCTCCCATAGTTGTTGTTGGAATCCCATAGTGTTTGGAGTAGGATTTGTACCAGCTTGAAGCGCTTCTACCTGTGAAATGCGCGTATCCTCACTTATCGCATCAGCTAGGAGCCTGAAGGTTGTTATCTTCAAGGTCGAGTAAGAGAGCAGCTGAGAGGTATTTGGAGCCGGGGTGACCCAAAAGGGTTCCATCCCTAGCGGTAATATGTTATCTCTTCCTTATGATCCAGTAGCGGTCAAGTTTTTCCTTTATTGCCAATTCGCCTCGAGCTTCTGAGGGCTTTAAGGGTTAGCCTCGCGATCGACTCTGGAAGCCAAACGTCCAACCCGTTCCTTTTAAATAGCCTAGTTCGGACGATGGGACGGTGCCGCGGGACTTTAAGCGCTATTGTAAGACCGAGCCTCTGCACTGACGGCCGAGATCAGCTCCCCCCTTGCACGTTGGCCTATGTCCTCCCGATCGCACCTCTCCTCCGACTAGAGGAATTATCAGGAACGAGCCTAGACGCTAACCTCCCAGATTTGATAAAGGGCCGATCTCTCCAAGCAATCACAAGTGAAGGCCTTTGTTATTGAGAGAGCAGGATAATATGTAAAGGGGCAGGTTTTGGCCCAAAGGAAGATGTTGGCCTCGAGTGCGTCCTAGAGGACCCTCGCAGGAACGTTACCCGTCGCCCATGCACTAGCTCTCATCATCGAGTGACATGGAGGAAAGTGATCTTTGTCATTAGATCAGGATACGAGCCGTCGACCTGTTCCTTCTAAATAGCACAGTTCGGATGATGGGACGATGCCTCGGGACTTTAAGCGCTCTTGTAAGACCGAGCCTCTGCACTGACGGCCGAGATCAGCTCCCCCCTTGTACGTCGGCCTATGTCCCCCCGATTGCATCTCTCTTCCGATTGGAGGAATTATTAGGAACGGGCTCGGACGCCAGCTTCCCGATTTGACGACTTCCGGATCGCCTCTCTTATAAAAGAATGTGTTCTCCATTTGTAAAAGCATCGGTGCAATTAACTCTCCAACACCTCTTAAGTAAGCAGGATGTCTCCACCTCGAACAAAGTCAAGTCCTCGAGTAGTAGTGCATTTTCCTATCACCAAAAATCAGGCTGAGTACGAGGCGGTTATGGCGAGATTGTGCCTGGCCAGAGAAATTGGGGTACATGGTGTGGAGGTTCTTACTGACTCCTTAGTGGTGGCCTCCCAGATTAACGTGGAGTTCGAAGCGAGGGAGCTTACCCTCCAGTTATACTAGACAAATGTTCCAAGTCTTCTCGCTTTGGGGTTAGGTCTCGATTCTCCCGCTGTTAGGCTCCCATCAAGCTGGCAGGGCAGGGGTCTCGATGGACGTCGTTATGACCCTAGGGCTGAGCCCGGAGGATGTTCGACACCCGCCCTCAGGCTCCCATCTAGCTGACTGGCCTGGTGGTAGCACCAGGGAGAGGCAAATGTTCAAAGTCTTCTCGCTCTGGGGTTAGGTCTCGATTCTCCCGCTGTCAGGCTCCCACCAAGCTGGCAGGGCATGGGTCTCAATGGACGTCGTTATGACCGTAGGGCTGAGCCCGGAGGATGTTCAACACCCGCCCTCAGGCTCCCATCTAGCTGACTGGCCTGGTGGTAGCACCCGGGAGAGGCAAATGTTCCAAGTCTTCTCGCTTTGGGGTTAGGTCTCGATTCTTCCGTTGTCAGGATCCCAACAAGCTGGCAGGGCAAGGGTCTCGATGGACGTCGTTATAATCCTGGGGCTGAGCCCGGAGGATGTTCAACACCCGCTCCCAGGTTTTCACCTAGCTGACTGAACCAACAGTATCACCCGGGAGCCCGGACGATTCTCTGTGGACATCATTATGAAATTTAGAGTGACAATGCTCCCGCTGCAATCTATGTGGACGATCAAAGTATTCGATTAACGGACCCCGAGTGATGCTCGGCCCCGGGTAGACCCGCTGCCTGGCTCCTACTAGCTAGCAGGTCCGTAGGCTCGCCTGGGGGGTAAGGGACCCCGAGTGCTGCTTGGCCCCGGGTAGACTCGCTGTCAGGCTTTCACTAGCTGGCAGGGCTGTAGGCACACCTGGGGGGAAAGGGAGATAGTTTGGATAGAGTTTTAGAGTTTGAGTATTGTGCCGGACCCCGAGTGATGCTCGGCCCCGGGTAGACTCGCTGTCAGGCTTTCACTAGCTGGCAGGGTTGTAGGCACACCTGGGGGGAAAGAGAGATAGTTTGGAAAGAGTTTTAGAGTTTGAGTATTGTGCTGGACCCCGAGTGATGCTCGGCCCCGGGTAGACTCGCTGTCAGGCTTTCACTAGCTGGCAGGGCTATAGGCACACCTGGGGGAAAGGGAGATAGTTTGGAAAGAGTTTTAGAGTTTGAGTATTGTGCCGGACCCCGAGTGATGCTCGGCCCCGGGTAGACTCGCTGTCAGGCTTTCACTAGCTGGCAGGGCTGTAGGCACACCTGGGGGGAAAGGGAGATAGTTTGGAAAAAGTTTTAGAGTTTGAGTATTGTGCTGGACCCCGAGTGATGCTCGACCCCGGGTAGACTTGCTGTCAGGCTTTCACTAGCTGGCAGGGCTGTAGGCACACCTGGGGGGAAAGGGAGATAGTTTGGAAAGAGTTTTAGAGTTTGAGTATTGTGCTGGACCCCGAGTGATGCTCGGCCCCGGGTAGACCCGCTGCCTGGCTCCTACTAGCTGGCAGGTCCGTAGGCTCTCCTGGGGGGTAAGGGACCCCGAGTGCTGCTCGGCCCCAGGTAGACTCGCTGTCAGGCTTTCACTAGCTGGCAGGGCTGTAGGCACACCTGGGGGGAAAGGGAGAGAGCTTGAAAAGAGTTGGTTTCTTGTTATGTTGCAGTGTATCAGATATTGCGTGTATTGCTGATGATGAGCCTAGGAGGAAGGACGCGGGCTAGTGATATTCGTGCTAGAGCCTCTAGCAGGACTATGTGAAAAGTAAGCCCTGGGGTGGAGCTCCCTTTGTACCCAAATTCAGAATTCTCACAAATTTTTTCTTTGGGTCGGCTCCCACTCACCAGATACGTAGGGTTGGATGATTCTTTCCGAGCTTGTACCAACCTCGAAAAGAGCGGGGATTGTGTACAATCCCGTAGCCGGGCGAGTGGGACCCTCCCCAAATGTCATCCTAGGGGCGTGCTGTGGGCGACGATTTGACGTCCCTGTTCGAGGATGCGCGGGTGCTCGTGCGTGCGTGCAGATATTTTATGTGCATGAGTTTTATAATATATAATGTATAATATATAATATATATAATATATATATATATACGTATATATTATAAGAGGGGGGGAGGCATAGAGGGAAGGCAACAAAAAGAAAAACAAAAAAGGAAAGAGAAAAAGAAGGGGGAGCAGGGAGGGGGAATCGGGCAGAGCAGGAGAAAAACAAAAAAAGAGCCCTAATGGCTTCTCCTCTCCCTCCCCCCGATCGGCCGCCTGGAGCCACCCCCGCCGCCCCTCTCCCTCTCCCCGTCGCCTCCTGGAGCAGCAGCCGACCGCCCCCGCCCCTCTCTCCCCGTCGCCGGCCGCACCAAGCAGCCGCTGCCCTTTCCCGCCCCTCTCTCCCGTCGGCCTGGAGCAAGCCGGCCCCTCTTCCCTCTCTCCCGTCGGCCAAGCAGCCGCCCCCCTCCTCCTCCTCCTCTCCCGTCGGCCAGCAAGGAGAACCCGAGCCCGGATCTCTTCCCTCCCTCTCGGCGCCGCCCGGATCTAGTAAGGCCAGCCCGTGCTCCGCCTCCTCCCCCGTCGCCGGCCGCACCAAGCTCAGGCCGAGCCCATCCCTCTTCCTCGCCGTCGTCGCCTAGGGCAAACAAGGCCCGAACTCCCCGTCTCTCTCTCTCTCTCTCCGGCCGCCGGGTACAACAAGGATGTGCCTTGCTCCTCTCTCTTCCTCGCTGCCGCCTGCAGCTAGGTCGGCCGGGAGCTCCTCTCCCGGCGCCGCTTGGAGCTAGGCCGGTCGGGATCGTCTTCCCCGACGCCGCTTGAAGTTGTGGAGGCCGGGACAACCATCGCCGACGCCACTTGGAGCGCGATCGGCCTTGGAGAGGCTCGGCCGTGGAGGGAAAAATCACTTGGAGCCTTCAACTCTCCTGCGGAGATCGGATCCGCGCATGGACAACCACTGCGGACGCTGGACGTCGAGCCTCGGGCAATGTGCGCGGTTGCGGCTCCTCCAAACACGCGTCAAGGGTAACGAAGTTTCTACTTGGGCAGGTGAAGCCCTTATTTTTCATATTTGCATGGAAGCACCTCTCCACCAACGGGTGGGGGGAAGGGAGATCTCCGACGGGGCGACGTGTGCGTCCCCGTAATTATTTGCATTAGTGCCCAGAAGTGTGAGTACGGGTTTAGGCATGTTGTGTGAAGCCCATTCGGACGTATGAGCCGAATTGGTAATGTTCTGTGTGAAGCCCGTCCGGACGTATGAGCCGGATTGGTGGTGTTCTGGGGTTCCCGGAGAAGACTCCGTGGAAGTTGTATTTTATTCATTCGCAGGGAATGCGCACCATAGCCCCAACAAAAGGGGGTGCGCGCATTACGTTTGGCCCGCTTATATCAGCCGACTAGCGTTTAGCTGGCCGCTGCTTGCCGAGACGTTGGCGTACAGATGCTGCACTACCAAGCGGGGAATAGCGGGCTTAAGCCCAAGCTTGTGCCGGCCCTTGAAGGCCTAGTTTTGTTTATGTTGTCGGCCTGCGTGCTGAGTATGGAATTAATATTCCTGTAATTATTTAAATGCCTGTGATGCCCTGTGAATTCTTTTTATCTTTTTCATCTTAGGCGGGCGGTATGTTCGCAAACCGCTCGCCCCGTGGGAGCCCCGAGGTATAGTTTCCGGGAAGCCCCTAATGGTATATTGACAGCCTTTTAGGACAACGCAGTTACGTTGTTAGCGGCCCAATTGGGGCTGTGTGGAGTAGGGCTGCTGGGCGGTTTTACGCCATTAAAAAGGCGGGCGGGGAACAGTTTTTACAGACCCAGGGAGACACCTCTAGTTCAGGAGTGGATCTTGAGATCCTCCTTAGATGTTCTGGCCGGCTAAGAGAGCCCGCCGAAGGTGTCTTAGCTCAGCCCCTGGTGTGGGAGGGGAAGAGTTTGATAGTCTTCCGGGTATGCGGTGGGACCTCCACGCTGAGGCCTTGGGTCTGTCCCTTGTGTTCCTAGCCTTGAGCCTAGATTGTTCACTTGAGTGTAGTAGGTGTGCGACCACCCCTTCCCCAAGGGTCGAACTCCACAGAGACCGATTTTTCGGTTTCAACACTGTTATTCTTATGCAGAAAGATTGGCTTTATATTTGTTAGACTGTTGTTGATGTTTCATGCATAGCTCTGTGTATATTCAATGTTTTAACAAAATGTGTGTTTACATGTATTCAACGTTGCTAATATGTTGTCTTCCCCAAGACCTAGTTCTACTGATTTTGTTGGTGATAGCAGCCAGAAAGACCATGCCTGCCAGAGCGATGATACTGTTTATTAGGGTATGCCAAAGGTTGACTCAAAAATACTACCGACCGTTGGTATGACCTTTAAGTCATTTGATGAATGTGAGACCTTTTACAGAAATTATGCATGTGTCGCTGGATTTTATGTTTCCCGAAAGACCCGAAAAACTCAAAATTTGAGGGCCACTAATGTAAGCGTGGTAACACAAAGGATCTTTGTTTGCTCCAAGAACGGCTACTGGAAAGATAGGTCGACAGTTAGAAATTGTGGAACGACGAAGACCAACTATAAAGCAATGGTGCGCTTTAAGTTGGATATGGCTACCAAACAGTATGTTGTGGGAACATTTGTAGAAGAACATAATCATGAGCTGTGCACTCCTAGTAGGAGACATTTTCTTAGAAATCGCCGGAAAATATGCGAAGCTAGACAAAGCCTCTTTAAGGATCATCAGTCAGTGAACATTCGTATGTCACAAACAATGGGAATCTTGAGGAATGAGAGTGGAGGACATGACAACATTGGCTTCACAAAGAGAGATGCTTGGAATTTAAGAGGCAAAATGAGGGAAGAGTTAAGAGGCCACGATGCAGACTTATTGATTGAAATTTTTCAAGGAAATCAAAAGAAGAGTCCACACTTTTTCTACAAAATTTGATGTGATCAAGGGGGCAAGTTGACACACTGCTTCTGGATTGATGTGCATTCAAGATTACAGTATAGTATTTTTGGAGATGTTTTAGCTTTTGATACCACTTATAACACTAATAAGTACTCTATGGTTTTTGCTCCTTTTCAGGAGTAGACAACCACTTCAATACAGTATTTCTTGGTGGTGGTTTTATTAAGGATGAAACTATTGACTCTTTCTTGTAGTTGTTTGAAACTTGGGTTGAAGGAAGTGGCAGAGCACCAAATACAATTATAACGATCAAGATCCTGCTATGAGAGCTGCAATTGAACAGGTGCAATATCTCTCTCTATTTGTTTAGATTCCTCTTATTTCCGTTAAAGTACTATGTTCTAATTCCTATCTCTTTATTTATGCAGGTATTTCCATTTGCTCGTCATAGGTTTTGTATATGGCACATAACGAAAAAATTGACAGAGAAATTGGGAGGAATAGAAAACAAAATTGAAGTGATTGAGAAAATAACAAAGTGCATTTGGGATTCAGAGACAGATTCAGAGTTTTGCGCCATTTGGGCAAGTATTATAACAGAGCACCGCCTCCACGATAACGATTGGTTGGCTAGCATGTTCGAAATAAAGCATCATTGGATTCCTCTCTATTTAAAGAGTTGTTTCTTTGCGGGGATGCATAGTTGTCAAAGGAGTGAGAGTTTGAACAGTTTTATAAAAGGATACTCAACCGAAAGAAACACGTTGATGGACTTTTATGCAAGATTCACTAATGGACTCGAGGAGCAGCGGCAGGATGCATTGGAGGATGAGCATCGAACTATTAATACTTATCTGAAACTGAAAACAACATGGTCTTTGGAGAAGAAAATGTCTCAAATTTACACCAAAAAGATATTTTATAAGTTCCAGGATGAGGTTGTCTCTAGCTTGATGCATAATGTGTTCGTCGGTGGTGAGGACGAATCTGGGATGGTATATTTTATCCAAGAATTAGGAAAAGAAATTAAAAAAAGGTTGTTATTTGCAGGGAAACAAATATGTTGAAGTGCCAGTGTAGGCTTTTGGAGTTCCTAGGCATCCCCTGCAGGCATTTGATAGCTATGTTGAAGTATTTAAATCACACGATGCTACCAATGGAGTATATTGTCCACCGCTGGACAAGGAGTGCCACGGTGAGGTTGAAGAAACTGGATTATGGATGTGTCGGCAGGACGAAAAGGTATGAGTTAAGCTACGTAGCCAACCAACTCATTGAGAAAGCACTTGGTGCAAATGAGACATTCACATTTGCAATGATCACTTTACGTGATGCTTTGGAGGAAATACAAAGAATGAAAGAAAAGAAAGGAGAGAATGAAGATAGGGTTGAAGAAACAACTATAGAAGACGAGAGAATTTCACAACTTTCCTCTAATGTGAAGCTGTGCATCAAAGAATATGATATAGCAAGACTAAAGGGTAGTGGGAAGTGTTTAAAGTCACTGTTGGGGAAGCAATCCACAAAGGCTAGGCTTTGCACTTCATGTAAACAACGTGGAGTCAACCATGATAAAAGAAACTGCCCTCTATTATAGCATGTGTTACTTGTTAATGACTGGTGTTGTCATTTGAGCTTATTTATATTGCATATGTATTTACATGGTTTAATCTGATAGATATTACTGTTTTATTACTAGCTTTTGTGAAATCAAGTTAATACCTACAGTTTTCAGATAAAGGACTCTGAATTCTTCTACAAAAAAGTGATATCAACGAATAAAACAGAGATTCTCAGAGATCTCCCCACACACCTGAGTTGTTTGTTTTTTTTACACACGTTACAAAAAAAAAATAAAAACAGTTCACATGACAGGGTATTGGAGGAGGAGGCAAGATTATTTCCATCGTCGAGGAGAGTTTGATGTTTCTGTCATCGTCGGCAGGCGGGGAAGACCTACCGCGCGTCTGCGTCCCGGCCATTTCCGTCGCCGAGGAGAAGAGAGTTTCCCTCATCGTCGGCAGGCAGGGAGGACCTACCGCGCTTCCGTCGTCGTCGGCAGGCAGGGAGGCAGTACCGCGTGTCTGGGAGACGCCATTTCCGTCACTGAGGAGAAGAGAGTTTAGGCCGCTTGGGCAGGGAGGACGAACCGGCCTGGTTCACGTCATCATTTCCACAGGCAGGGAAATCATCTGGCCGGTTCAGCAAGCATCAGGCGGTTCATCATCATGATTTAGATGGGCGGTTGGATCTGGTTCCCTCCCTAAGGGGGAGGGAACCAGTTCCCCCCTATATTATATATATATATATATATATATATATATATATATATATATATATATATATATATATATATATATATATATATATATATATTAAGAATTTTTGCTACAACTGAAGGTTGCCCGGACTTGTGTTCACTCAGATCGCCACTCCTACAGGCTAACGTTGCGGCCACCATTACTGTTGTCTGTGATCGCAACTTCTAATGGCTACCGCTGCGACCACCTTTGCTGTTCGTTGAGTTCGGTCGCTTCTTAAGGCTTATGTGGACGCCACCTTCCATTGTTCTCATGAAGTTGATCGGCTCCCAAATCTACCGCCCGAGGGTAAACCACATGTAGACCCATTATGTTATTTAGGGTTTTCTTGCCCCTGGCCCCCATCTTATCAGATAATAAATATATATATATATATACTTAATAAAATGAAGTTGACCGGCTTATCACAAAAGTATCTTGATTACAATAGGTTTGGGACTCTGTCCCTATCAATTATTTAATGCAGCTTAAAATAAGTATAATTGTTGCGGGTAGCCCGATTTTTTCATGGTCCAGAGAAATCGAACCGTTTTAGCTCGGAATCGGATCGGGCGCGCGAATAGTCAAAGTAAACCGCAGCAAATGAAAAGAGACATTTTTTACGTGGAAAATCTGAAAAGGGTGAAAAACCGCATGGTTAGAAATGTGCAGAGCAAAAATCCACTAGCTTCTCAGAGTTTTACAGAGTCAGGTTTGATCTCGGAGGGCGACAGACCGCTACTCTGCTACAGATGCAGAAAATGAAGAAAAACGGCTAAGTCCTCGGAGGCTCGAAGGAATTTTGATTGGAGCGTTCGGACTGTAAAATTCTCTAAGTCGCGGATCTTCTGGTGGGAGCGCTCTCATTGATGCACAACCTTGATGGGAGCACTCTTGCGGAGGTGGTTGACAAGACTTGGAGCGTGTTGAAGCATTATCACAAGGATAAGAACGAAGTGAATTCCTGAGCTGGGAATTGACCTAAGTCCACGATCTTGCTATAAAACCTCAGAGCTCTCTCTTACCTTTGAAGCTGTCTATCTTCAAATGAAGGTCTGGGGGCCTATTTATAGTTTTTTGGAGGGTAAGGGAGGTAATTGCTCCGAGAAGTGATTTGTGCTGGCGAATGACATTGCTCCGTTTCGATCACCTAGATCACCATTTTTGTCAAAATAATGAGAGTGCCTCCCCCGGGCAGTTCGGCCAGCAAGGGCAAGGTGCCTGGCGACAGCGGCGACCTCCGGTAGTGGCGGCGACTGTCACTGATGCACTGCACGGGTGCACGAGCCTGCTGCCGCGCGGGCACGCAGCACAACGGCCATGCAGGTGCTCGACACTACGACCACGCGGGTTGGCCGCATGCGGCCACTCGGGGTGCGGTCGCGCGAGGGGGGGGGGCGCGAGCTGGCCGCATGCTGCCTTGCCACCGTGCGGGTTGGCTATGCGCGGGGTGCGAGCTGCCCGCGTGCATCTCGCGCACCGCAAGCCACGCACGCAGTCCGTGAGGGCAGGAGGGCCGCACAAGTTGTGACAATAGGAGTGATGGCCGTGCGTGCCTATACGCAGGTCGGGCGTGCCTACGCAGCCCTACCGTGCATGTATGCGGGTTCAGGCTCCCTCTTGGGTGCTTTCGAGATTTCCAGCTTTGCTCGTGGCTAGCTTGGCCGGTTTGGCTTTCACTCCCTTGGTCGAAATGCTCCTAGTCTGACTCGAGGAATTCAGGGAGAACTCCATCAAATGACCCCAAATTTTTGTGGGTCGTGATCCGCGAGACAACAAGCTCGAAAATTTCTAAGCTTGATCATTTAATCTTGGCTTTGTGGTCTTAAGATCATTTCAGCATGCGTACTTCATAGGTTACTATGTTTTACGGTGTGATATATCCTCTTGGTTGGGCTTTAATGTGAGCGTTGATGTCTTGGATCCGTCTATATCTACTTCATGGGCTGAAGGTTCTGTGAGGGTGCCTGGATGGCAATTCTTTCGGCAGACTGCTCACACATTGCCCTTGCTTTCTAAGTGGCGCCTATGGTGCGTCATTAAAACGTTCTCCCAATTTATGCTTTACATGTTGTGTTGGTGTGGAAGCATGCTGCTTTGCATACTTTCTTCTCGAGCGTGGCGATGCGTGCTAGCTTGAGTGGTTGTCGTGGAAAGTTCACACCTTCAGAGTATAAAAAGAAGCAATCGGCCAGAGCAAAAATAAATAATAAGGAGAACGAACACAACCAAGAGAACAATCGATTCCTCAGCTTGGTTTTCTGAAAACAAGAAGAAGGGCGGGAGAACATCATCTTCTTCCTCGCCATTTTTGTCGAGACTGAAGGAGTTCTGCACAGAGAACCTTGCTGGGAAGGAGATAGCTGGAGCAATTACCCTTCACAACAGCAGGATCAGAATTCATTCTGAGGGAGCAGATCTATAAGTTCTGCAGAAGAAAAGTTAGCTGTTTGAAAAAAGAATCTATTTCATACATCATTGTCTTCAACAGCAAAAGGTTGGGCTGATATCTGCTCAGTCCAGGAAGAAAAAGACACAGAGTTCTTGATCTGGTGTCTAATCATATAATCTTTCTCAATTTATTTCTTGTGTAAAGATTCTTGGTGAATCTGGAGTTGTAAGCCTGTTTTATAAAGACTAAGGTCTTTGTGACCTGTGTTTGGCTTTATGCCGGGTGAAAGGTCGTTGTGACCCGAGGGTTGGCTTATTGCCTAATTGTTGGTTCGTGTGACATGTGTGGTCCTGCGGGATCTGTACTATAAGCTATTAAGTAGCTGAGTTTTGGAGGGAGAGCCGAATCTAACACACTGTTAGATAGGCGCAGAGAGACAGTGGATGTACCCAAGATTGGGGAACCACTATAAAATTGATGTGTCGTATATGAATGTTCTTGAAAGCTGATAACTAACCTAATCACAGACACAAAAATCTGATATCAAATTAGAAAAGGTAAAATAAAGACAAAAACCTATTCACCCCCCCTCTAGGTGTTTAGCTAACTTTGAAAACAAGACTTTCAATTTAGAATTACTTAGTGTATGTTCCTGCCAGGAGTTGGGATGGGGCTTTTGAAGGCAGAGGCCATCGATGACATATGTGTCTCGGAATGTTGCAATGATGTGAGCTTTCATGTTTACAGAACACATAGAGTCCTGGGGCCTTAGAGTGGAGCGGTGTTGGATAGCTGAGCGGGCCCTGCGATGACAGTTATGATGGTAGGTCGGTTGTGGCTGGATGCGTGCGTTGTTAAGCTCTGTCTTGTATTCTGTTGGGGCTTCGCGTGTCGCGAAGGCTGTGGGGGCATTTCGTCCCCGGGCAGGTGTTGTCTTGAAAGATGGTGCTAGCGACAAGGAAGCATTTGATTGCATCTGTGTCATACACATGCTTGGTATGGCTTGTTTGTGTATCTCCTTTGTCACTTCCTCTGCTTGGTCACGCGAGTTTTTGCCTGGCGTGTTGAGTTTGTGACTTCCCTAGAGCGTCGGCCTTTTGTTGTGAAGATCACATCGTCGTCATTAAGTGGGGATCTTGGTAGTTGCCGAACCGTTCCCCGTTGTTGCCCTTATTATGGTTACTTGGTACCGTGACATGCGCTAGCTGCGGCAACCCGGGATCATCTGGTGCTCTTATATTCCCTATTCACAGAGTGCTATTGCTAGCGATTATCGCCGAGCATTAGTGGCGAGGTCTTGTTGCCTAAGAGCGATGGGGAGGACACTTTCCCCCTTGCCTTGTTAGTGCGGACACACTCAAAGATTTGTTTGTTTCGGGAGGCGACGGTAAGACCCCATTTTTTTTCCTTTTTAAATCACCGGGGTCTTAGGCCCAGAACCGCTGCTTTGCGATGACACCAACATGCCCAGGAAGATCGTCACTATAAAATGCCGATTCTGCCGGTCATATCAATCGCAGAAGTGTTGAATAAAGTATAAGAGTAAGGATGAACTCAAAACTAGTCCACCAGAATCACATGTATATTATAAATTTCCACGAAGGGAGAGTCCACGACAATAATAATAGAAGTACAAAAAATAGCGCTCATGCCCGATACATCAGAGTCCTCACTACATATCACTCATTGTAGAAGCAAAAATAAAACAGCTACTAGCGAACGGGACTCACTGTCCCAGCTGTCTGAACTCTGGTACTAGACTGTCCCATCTCCACGTGCACTAACCTCCGGGGCTGCATCTCCAAGTTTGGCTTCACGATCCCCTAAAATGATTTGGTACGAAAACTGTTAGTTTAAAAGACTAAGTCCTATCATCCCCCACCCCTCCCCCATGGCTCCTAGGCACCGAACGGGAAGAAGGAGAGGAAAGGTACTGAAGGTGGAGAATAACAAAGGTAGCAGGTGGCGGTGGAACTAATCTAACAGTTCTTTATAAACATGTAGTAGTAACAAAAGCATGTAGAGTAAGCATAAGTATACGAAGACAAAATATGAAACATGTAACCTTAACTTATAAGAACGCCCATACAAACTTATAAGCTAAGAGATCTGCTGCAAGGATCCCATCGTATAAAAAGTCCCATACCAATTTATACGATGGGGGTGTTGGTTTACAAGCAAGAAATATTTATCATAGGAAAATAACCATAACTTATAAGCACGGTCACGCGAGCTTATAAGGCAAGGGGTCATTTTGTATGGCCTAAAATATAAAACGTACCATACCACTTTATACTATAGGTGTCAGGGGTTATATGCAATGATGATGCTATGACATGCAAATATGTTATGATGTGATCATGCAAGTGCAACTCACCCACCCGACTCTGTGTACACAGACCTTAAGTTCCCCCTTTCTGGAGCCTAACCTCCCAGGATACCTCCGTAGTGGAAAACAGAAGCGGTAGGTTTGGCCTCACCTATCTCTAAACCAGTATCAGTACTACCAGTAAGACCTATCGTATGCCTCAATGTTGGTGCACTAAGCCAAGCTCCTGTGTACTCTTGCCGACTGGCGCACCAGACTTAATTTGGTTAAGTGTAAAACCACACCCGTCGAGTCAACGTACTGGTGTCGGTGCGATGACTCTCCAATACCGAAGACCCACCACCTTATATCTTATGCAAATGCAATATTAATGTATTATCCACCGAGCCAAAGCTCCCCGTACTATCCCGTCCGTCCCAACTAATAATCGAGCCAAAGCTCATCAGACTATCCTATCCGTCACAATTATCAACCGAGCCTTTGGCTCGCCGGGCTATCCTGCCAATTTCCACAACCACCGAGCCTACCGCTCGGGAGACCCAACCTAACTCCCACAACACCGGGGCGTGTGAGTGTGAGTGTGAGTGTAATCATAGTTATACTAGTTACACTTTAACATGTATTATTCTTACGGTTTATGTTAGCCCAGGACTGCCCCCGGCATACCCGGTGAAGGGTTCTCAAAGGGCACTAGGAACTATGATGGTAGCTGAAGCTCATCGTTCCCTTTTATATTACTTTGGATCTAACCCTAGCGTATTAAGATTCTTCCTCTCTCTACAGGGAAGACGATGTTTCGTCGACCCCGAGCACCACCTACACTAGCTAACCGCTCTTTATTCTTCATTATAACTCCCGATGATGAAATCATTATACTTTATCATAATCAGCAACTTGAAACCCTCACATCCTAGTTCATTCTTCACCCTATCTCAGTTTCTACTATATGCAGACCTCCCTAAGTTATATGATATACATCATGGGAGGTACTCCAAATCTTCATCCAAAAGCCCTAAAATATTTATTAAGGGTCTACCATAATATATTCAGTCTAAATCCAGAAATTTATAATTTTATAATTAAACTTGATATTTAATTAAATTTTCCTGAAATTAATCCATGGGTGATTTGAACATGAAGTACTAGATTTACTGGGTATGGCCATACAAAAATTATGAACACTGTAAGATAACAAGATATCAGTGAATACTAAATATCATAAACTTTCATAAATCAGTTAACCTCTAAATATTTAAACCAAAATAATTCATATAAATAGGGGTATTGAAGGACGTACCAAAAGTACTAGTCCAGAAATTCCTCAAAAATTAACAGAGCTACATTATGATCAAAAAACTTCACTTCCTAAGTTTCATGAAACTTCCAAGTCAGTAAACCAGGTAAAATATTATCCTAAGGAAAACCACCATAAGGCACTTTATGAAGACACGCCCTTGTAATCTTAATTAAACAACATTTAACAAATTTTCCATGCTTCTATATGCCCTAACATATTCCTTGACTAAGTATCACAATTTTCCAGCAAGCTATAATATTTATTTCATATTTATCTATGTAAGGTGCACTAATTTACTTTACAAAGAAAGTACTACAAATAAAGCTTCAATCACTCCAAATAAACTACTAGTGCAACTAAATGACATTTGATTAGCTATTCTAGAATTTCAAACTATTCTAACACATATACAATATATTTTCAACGTTAACATCAAAAAGGGCAATATGGATGCTACTAATACAAGGATGATCTACTGATCTCTAAACACCCTAAGATAAATACCAAAGATTAAAATATGAAATTAACCATACCAAAATATCATCAAGATTCAAGGTCATTTGACTTATAAGATAATTTCTAGGGTTTAAAGTCCTAAATACTCATTAAGTGGTTTATGTGGGGTGCATATGTATAAATACCATCATAACCTCTCCAAGGGCATTTCACCACTGTAGTATCACATGGACTACTTCCCAAGTCCATCCAAGAACATAACCCCCTATGTCCTTCACAAGCCCCCAAAGTTCAGCCTTAGGGTTAGAACTAGGTCCTAGGGCAAATCTAACCTAATCCACCACATAATCCATATGAGGGGGGTTCTAATGTCATAATAAATCAGTGGCCCAAGTTTCAGCCTCTGTTGAGGTGATTTGGCCCCTTAAACCAACAAGGGGGGCTTTTGACCTAAATACCCTTCTTAGGGCAAGGCTAGGGTTTGCTAAAAGCCCAGCCTAAATAACACCAAATGGGATGAAAATTTATACATAGGCATACACTTACCCCAAGAACCTCTCACCAAAATTTGGGAGCATTTGGAGGTCATTAGGTCCCTTAATTAATTTAATCATGGTTTATTAAATAATTACAGAAAATATAGGAAAATAATATCCAAAAATTCTCATTTTTGGATACGGTGTTGGTATAGGTAAAAGTGATCCCCAGTACAAATTTCAGATCATTTGGATTGCTGGGTGGGAGCACTCAAACCAAGCTCTGATCAAGCCTATGTATAGACCTCACCCAAATGGGTGATGTGGTGAAACCACTTACCCAAATTGGTTCAAACAAATTTTACTTTAAACTACACTTCAAGGGATACAATTTTCATGTTGAACACTCTTTCTATAGATGGGCCTAGGTATTTTTAATAATTAATTTAAGACAGCCCAGTAAACAGGATAGAAAATTCAGAAATCAAAACTAAATTAAAGAAATGATCCAGCACGGATCTTAAAGCAAATCCAACGCATCCTGGTCTTCTTCTTCCTCCAGCCAAGGGATGTGATCAGCCCGACCTGGAGCTTCTTCCAAGCCATTTTCCAGGCCACCCGACCACCTCCCTGGCCGGCCACCACCGCCACCACCTTCGTTGAGGTGGGGGCTATCGCCGGGCGGCGGCATGGCTGTCGGAGGGGCGGTTTCCGGTAAACTCACAAGGTATAAAATCCATGAAATTTCTCTCACCCAATCTGACTCAATTGAGCCCGATTTATCTCCTAAAATATTTAAAGATCTAGCCCACGAAGAGAGGAGTAGAGGAGGACCTTCAACCGTGCATGCCGACGGGTTTGGTGGTGGTGCGCCATGGCCGGATTTTGGAGCTTCGTGTATGTTACAACCGTGCAGTGGGAGGGCTTGATTTCTTCAGCAAAAAGTTGGAAACTTCTTCTCTTTGCCTAGGGAAGCTTTTAAGGTCATCAAATGGGGGAGGGGAAGGCCATAGTCTTCAAAGCCATTTATGGCCATGAAAGGGAATTTTGGCCATGGAGAAAATCCCTTGAAATTCACCTCCCCTTGGTCCCAATTCGTTTGGAAAATCCTCAAAACTGATAGGGGAGATGAATACTAATTAATTGGTGAAGAATGGAGGGGTGATTCACCTTCCCCACCATGAATGGCCTTCTCTTTCTCACTTTCTCTCTCCTCCATTAAAGGTAAAATGGAACTTTCTCTCTCCTAGTCATCATGAATGAATTTTCTCATCTCCCTAGCCTATTGGCAGCCCATCTAACCCACATGAACAATAAAAATGAGGTTAGCCCAAGTGGGTTTGGGTTTGAGCTTGAGTTAGCCCATTTGAACCAACTTGACCTAACACTTGGGTAAAGTTAACCTAAGTCAATTTGACCATTTGGGTTGACCCCAATGGGTCCTTGGTGACCCATTGGCCTCCCCTAAGGTATAGGTAGGGTTGTGTAGGGTTGACTTGGCACCTTGGAGGTCACTTGACCCTTAGTAAGGGCACTTTGACCACTTTGGGGCTAGAGTTGACTTGGGTCAACTTAGCCTCTTGGGTTATCCCCAATGGGTCCTTAGTGACCCATTGACCTCACTTAAGGTCTAGGAATACTTAGGTAGGGTTGGTTGAGCACATTAGTGGCACATTGCCCTTAGTTAGGGCACCTTGCCCATTTTAGGCCTAGGATGATCCTAGGTCAACTTGGCCACCCTGGGTTGATTCCAATGGACCCTTAGGTCTCTAATGGACCTTCCAATGGTTTAGGGATGTTGTGGTGGGGTCATGGGGTCATGGTTAAGTTCTATGGTCATCCTAAACTATTGTTTAGAATTCTACTATTTGTTGACCATGGTGATTTCTTACTACATGCCTAAGCTCATTTGGTCTTCTTGGCTTCCTAGCTAGGGCTTTGTCCTGACCTAGTCATGACAAAACCACTCTTAGGGGTCTAGTTGCGAATGGGATGTTACAGCGACAATGGACCTTGGTTCATGTGTGCTTTGAAAGCGCTCGTAATTTGGCAAAGAGACTTTGATCTCTTTTGCTTGGGGAGGACCAGAATCCATCTGTGCAGTAGTGGTGAAGAACATTTATACAATCGCTATTTTTATGAGGACCTGAGTCTGTCTAGATAGAGGTGGAACAGCAAGAGAAGGCTCAATTGACCGTGGAGCTGAAGGATGTCGAGGTTATGCGAGCGTCTGTGGTGGCTGAGTACAGCGGGTCTTACGACTTTGAGATGGAGCGATCATGTATCACAAGGAGGTTTGATTTGGGATGATGGCAATTGAGATTGATCTGCTTGAGTGTGATACCACGTACCGCTTGGGCTTTGGCAAGAAATTTCGGGCAGATCAAAGATTACCGGAGCTCGATGATCTGGGCATGAAGGATGCCCTGAATGACGATGCTAATGTCGACGTTGAGGGACAAACCCATTGTGCCCTTTTTTGTTTGTTTACTTCGCCTTTGCTTCTAGTTTGCTTTATCTTGTTGGTGTGGTTTTGCACCGTCACACGATGATGTACCTAGTATGACAGATTTTGTTCGAATAGAGACCCTCCTTTTTGGATCTCTCGTGTTTTGGTTGTGCTTTGGTGTGCGTACATCTTTGATAAAGTAGCATTTAACAGATCACTAGCAGGAGATATTCGTCTACTTGTATCTTAGGAGGACCAGAGTCCGTCCAAGTGGAGGTGATGAATAAATTTTGTTTGATTGTGCTTTGTGAGAACAGAGGTTTATTTAAGAGGAGGTGGCGAAGAACTTTTGTTTGATCGCGCTTTGGGAGAACCAGGGTTCATCCGAGAGGAGGTGACAAATAACCTTTGTTCGATCGTGATTTGGGAGACTGGGGTTCGTTCGAGAGGAGTTAGCGAAGAACCTTTGTCCATCTTCACTTTGGGGATTGGTATTTTCTAGATGCCCTACAACAAGGGGGCGAGATGCCCTGCGACATATGAGCAAAATACCCTACAACGCAGGGGCGAAACGCCTGGCAGCATGGGAGCGGGATGCTCTACAATGCAGAGGCGAAATGCCCAACAACGTAGGAGTAGTATACTCTGCATCGCGGAGGCGAAACACCCGATAATAAGGGAGCGGAATGCTCTACAACGTGAGGGCGAAATGCCTGATAATGTGGGAGCGAAAGGCTGATAACTTCTCAAAAAAGAATTTATCTAGCTCTTTGTTCTGACATAATATTTATCATAATGAGAAAAAAAAATTTAAATGAGTAAAAATATAAGTAAATTCATATTTATTTTTTGGGGGGTTAATTTGACTATTTTTTTCTATGTTTTCTTGCTATAAATATCGAAGAATTCAATTCAGATAAATTAAGCTGGACTTATATTTTGGCCTACGCAGGTTATTGCAACAACCTATTTTAGTTGTTGCAACAAGTTGGAATCCGAAATTCGAAGTTTAAATTTAATCTTCGTGTCATTTACAAATTCGAAAAAGGGGAGCCTTGATTCATTTTGGCATGAAATAAAAGAGCAAAATATCATCTTAAAATGGCTGAATTTATATAAGGAAAGATATCATTTTTCATTAAAAGGATTATCCCTTAAAATGATAATTTATATAAAAGGAAAAAGTTCTTTTGAAGATATCACTCTTTTGAACCAAATTTGAGGGGCTAAAAAGAGGGGGTTCAGCCAGCATAAAAGGGAGAAGAGAGGGGGATTTTCTACAATCCTCAATATCATTATAACCACCATCATTTGGAGGAGGATCGTGTAGAGGAGGAAGAAGAAGGTCGGCGACTAAAGCAAAAATCCGGAGAAGAATTCTTGTAGTATTTGATGTTGATCATCATGTTTTTTAAGATTTTTCTTATTGTGTGCTTTGGTCCTTCAATCATGAACTAATTTTCTAAGTCTTGTATGTTGAGAGTACTTTATGTTTGTTGTGTTATCATTTTAATTTTTTTCTTATGATTGTTGAGAACTATATCTTTATTAAAATTATGTTCTTATCTTATTGTTGAAGCCAAAATTGACCTCAACGAATGTTCAAAAACCAGGGCGCAGCCAACACCTGCTTCTCTCAAGCCTCGACCCTCGACTGGCTATAAGGGACCTAGAACTGACCCAAAGCCTTAGCAGGGAGGTCCCACCTCACACCCAGAAGATCTCTGAGAGCTTCCCCTCTAAAGCCAAAGCTGGGCTTGGAGCTTCTCAGAAAGCACTTGGGGATTTTGAGAATAATTAAGACTTGCTTTCTAAGGAGCCCTCATGGGTCTATTTATAGCCTTTTGCTGAACTGAAATTACTGAAATACCCCTGACTGACCTGCCAATAGCAAAATCCCACTGTTTATAAAATACAAAATACAGCCCCTGGGGGTATGTAGGTAATTTTACCCGAGGACAATTAAGTAATTTTACCCTGGGCCTTGGGCCCCACTCGACGAGAACCCTGAGCCGCGACGAGAACCCTGAGCCACAGCGAGAACCCTGAGCCGAGAACCTTCCCACCTCCACTCAACACGGCATTGAGTGGACTCGATGCCCTTGCTGCCGAATGCGGTGTTGAGTGAGTGGAGCTTACTCAATGCGGCGTCGAGTGGACTCAACGCCTTTGCTGCTGAACGCGGCGTTGAGTGAGTGGAGCTTACTCAACGCGGCGTCGAGTGGACTCAACGCGGCGTCGAGTGGACTCGACGCCTTTACTGCTTGGATTTTGGCATCGAGTGGACTCAATGCCTTCTTGCCCGCCTCTGGTCATCTGTGGGTCTTGGCGCAGGCTTGGCGCAAACGATCCCGCCTGTTCGTAGGCAGGAGCTTTACCAAGGCGCAAGCGGTTCTGGTCTGAAGGTCGAAGCTAGCCCGAAGCTAGTCCAATCCTGACTGTTGGCGTCTCTGGGTTCCCTCCAGCGAATATGGGATTGTACACAATCCCCGCTCTTTTTGAGCTAGCTCTGCGCTCGAAAAGACGCGTCCAACCCGTAAATATTTGTTGGGCATGTGTCACCTCAAAAAAGAGAATCTTTTTGGTGGGCCATCTCATAGCTCTATATATACATGTGCTAATAGACAGCCTAAGTCTGCCCCTGAGTTGTTGCTTCCTCACTGAGCTTTCGCGTGATTTCGCAATGCGTTCCAAACGTGTTGACAAGCCGCTCCCGCAAGACCTCCAAGACTGCATCATTGTGGCTCAGGCGCGAGCCCTAGAGAACAGTGCTTTGGTTGCTCCTTGGCTAGCGAGAAAGTCGCCAGCCGCTAAGCCTTCCCCGCTAAAGAAGAAGAAAGAGAAGAGGAAAAAAGGCGAAGGTGGTCCAGCGGTTCCTTTCTCGCGAGAACAGGGACTCACCTACCCCGACTCCCGACCATGTGGATGATGCTTCCCCTCCGCAGATGGTATGTCTCTCTGACTTGCTGATCATCAAAATCGCGAGCTGATTACGCGAAAGTGTCGGCACCTGATGGAATACTTCTCGCAGGAAGAGGCTCGAGACGACGACGCCGGGTCCCCGTTGGTGCCTCCGAACTTGTCGTCTCCCCCTCCCGAGGATCGACCACGGGTTACCGAGGCCACTCCTCCGACTGTCTCTCCGAGAACTGCAGGTATACTTTTCTCCCCGCCACTCCTTTCTAACTTTCAATCGTAACCTCCCCTACTGTCGAATTGACTTCCCGCAGCATCAGCTTCCGCCAACCCAGATCTCGCCACCCGGGAGAATAAAATAATGGCTGCTAACTTGCTCGGCCAAGAGGATAATCCCACCGTACTTGAGGGAGGGGTGTCTATCGACCCCTTCATAGCTTCAAAGGAGGCCAGCCATCTCGTGAGAGAGGACGATTCCCCCCCCCCCCCCCCCCCCCCCGCTTCCGGCCAGGCCGGGATCACTGTGCACGAGACCTTTCGCCCGGGGAGAATAAAGCCGCTCCACCTCCTCTATGGGACTGAGGTGGGCCCGGGCCTTCTCGCCTGCAGCCGGACAGTGGCTCTCTCCATGCTGCAGGTATGCGAAACATAACTGTAGCTTTTACTCAGCTCTCGGCGTGACCATGAAACTGTTTTCTCAGAGGATCCGGACTTGCGGACAGGGGCCGATGAAGATGATGAAGATGATGATGAAGACAGAGAGGGGGAGGACGGCGAGAGCTCCCCCCTCCCTTTGTCTGACGAGATGGAGGAGATCTTGAATGATGCCGGGAGCGCGATAAGGCGAGGGAAGAAGATTGTTGCCCTCCTATCAAAGATTGTGCAGCGGGAGTGGGCCCGTGCCACTGCGGCGAAAGAATTCCGCGAGATGGTGGAGTAGAGGCTGGAGGCCCTTGAGCATGACTATTTCTTTCGAGAGACGGAGCGGCCGAGTGGGTCTACCACCGAGTCTTCCCCCGGGAGGTGTATCGTGCGGATTCGAGACCAGGCTCGCCGGATCAACCTAGGGTGCACCGCCCTGTCTTCCTACTACAACCTGCTGGCGCCCACGAGGACTAGATGGTGGGAGCGAGGATGATGGTGCTGGGAACCGTATTAATTTAAAGAAGTCTCGCCACCTCTCACCCCTCGGCCTTCCCTTCTCGTAATGTACCCCATTTCTTTTTATTTTGGATTGCTTAGTTGTAACCTTGCAAATATTATTTGTTATTTAGCTCTCGCCCGACGAGAGCAATTTCTGTTTTTATTTTCCTTTCTGTTTCACGTGGTAGTCTCGAAACACTTGTGCGAATCTGAACCGTCAGTTGGTCACTGTCATCCCAGGCCGGAACTCGAGGCGTCGTTGACTTGGGGCATGGCGCCTGTACCACCGCCGCTCTTTTTATTTATTTTTTCTTTTTTATAAAAGTCATCATTACCACGTTTCCTATAAATAGAGGAGTCCACCAAATGCATTTATTTCTCCGACCTGGAACCCTCGCTTTCCTCCTTATTGTTCTTGCGCTTTGCTGAGGATTTCCCCCTACTTCCGCCTTCTTCTCTCGTTCTCGCCTAATTTTTGCTCTCACCTCCTTTCTTGAGACCTCGCACTCAATCCCCTAAACACGATGCCGCGCAAAAGCGAGGGACTCTCCAACTGCGCGGAAGCCTTTCGAAAGCACCAGTTCCCCTCTTGCCGCCTAACCATGGAGGAGTACCAGCTAATCACCTCCCGTTACGTTCCCGCTGGCTTATCCGCGAGAAACCCGGGAAACGATGATCGGCTTAATAGCGTGAAAGCGGGAGAGCTCGCAATCCCCCTCGAGCATTTCGAGGTGGGCTTCCGCTTTCCCCTCTAGCCCGAGGTGCGCCAAGCCCTCCGCTACTATGGCGTCGTTCTTGCTCAAATCAATCCAAACTTGGTCGCCATCCTGGTAGCCTTCATCTGCTACATGCGATCCGAGAGGATCGAGTTCAACCTTCCTATCTTCCGGAAGCTGTTCACCTTCCGCGCTAAGGGAGGGGTGGTCTTCTTCTCCGGGAAGTTGCTCAAGACCACCGGTCTCGCCAACAAGCACCACCACTGGGGCGAGAAATTCGTCTTCATTGCCGGTGACTTTGGCAACGTTCCTCTCGCGCCCGTTCAATACGAGGACGCTGCTTACAAACCGCCCACCCTGGGGTCGCGCGAGAGCGCCCTTTTGGAGTTATTCGGGACGAAGGAGTTCGACGTCCAATTTCTTAGGCGGGACGTCGATTCTCCCCGCCGTCCCTCTTGTCAAAGGTACGGTCTCGCCTTTAACTCGGTATTCCCGTCCTAACCTTTAATGCTGAGTATTGTCGACTTTGCAGGAGAGCGAGAAATTCCTATGCACCAACCCTTTGCCGAGACTCAGGGTGTCGAGGGCCAGGCTACGAGAGATCCGCTGGCTCTCACGAGAACCATGGCTCAAGCTTGTCGGGACGAGCCGGCCCCGCCTCCTTCGACTAGTGTCGGGAAGCGAAAGCCCAACGCCTTTTCGTCCTGGCCTCTAAAAATACCATAGACAACCGCCGTCGACAAAGGGAAATTTGTGGTGACTGCGCCCGTTCGGCCTCTCGCACCAGGCCGGTCCTTCAAAGAGGTCCTATAGGCGGCCAGCGAGATGACCGCTACTGCTAGGGATAGCGTCGGGGCCCCCCGCCGAGAACCTTACAGCCGTAAGAGGGGCTGGTGGCGAGGGGGCAGCTGCCGATACCTCCACTCAATCCCCGCCCAAGGAGGTGCCAAATGGGTACATGAATTTTGGTCTCGGCGTGAAGTGCCTTGACGCGGAAGGGAGACCCCTGCTGCGGTGGGACCCTGAGACCAACCAAGTCTCTATCTCGACCCTTCTCCCCAGCTGGGCGGAGCTCGACCAGGTCACTGGCAAGGCCTTCGCGTTGGGCTATAGCCTTTACAGCCGAGAGAACGTCGTCCTTTACGATCAACTGCCCACACGGCTCTTGGCCTTCGACTCAACCCAAGCCCTGATGCGTAGGTTTGAGCTTGTGCACATGTGCGCGCGCTGGAGCATCACCATCGACCGCAACTTTGGCGAGATGCTTAAGGCACGGGACTAGGCGGTGGCCCAGGTTGCAGCCTTGAAGACATAGCTGGAGGATGCTATGAGACTACTTTCCTTGCGCCCAGCGGAGGAGGTAAGCGAGATATTTTAAGAACTCGCTCTTGCCCCTGTAATCCTTGGCTCGTCGTCTCCTGTATTTGATCGATTTCTCCCTTACGCAGGATTCTGCCCAGAGCACGATACTTCGTGCGGAGCTGGCCGGGGTAAGGTGCGAGAACGTCCTGCTGAGGGACCAGCTCCGGCGCATGGAGGTGGTGGCGTCCGCGGTCGCGCCTCCTCCTTCGCTGGAAGAGAGGCTGAGGAGTCGGCATTTCTCGGAGTATGACATCGACAAGCTCCTACAGACCAACGCTCAAGTGACAGTCAGGCTGACCATTGAGACGTTGCGAGATGTGGGATGCTTGAACGAGGGTGGCAAGATTGTTACCGCTCCCCAGCTCGTCCCCTGGCTTTTCGAGCCCATCCCGAAGTCCCCAGGCGCACCCGACTCTCCGCCCTCGGATGTCCCGAAATCTCCCACGATTACTGGCGAGACATCCGGGGAGGGCTCAGGCGAGAGCTCCCGCGGGAGCTCAAGCGAGAGCTCGAGTGGATATAGCGCTTCTCCCTGATGGGTCCTCCCCCCCCCCCATTTTTTCTTTTGCATGTAATGAGCGAGATGCTTCCATTTTGTAATCACATTGAGGAATATAAATATATCACAAGTGTTTGTATTCGGTTTCCTCTTCTCATTAGGTATATTATATATATATATATATATATATATATATATATATATATATATCTTCTTTTTTCGTTGAAGCTGAATGTTTCTAAAGCACGCTCCCGCCGAGGCCCCCGGTCTCCCTAGGGTAATCTCCCTTAGCGATCGATAGAACCTGCCGAGGGCTGAAGGCATGAACGCGTCGTTTCCGCACTCTGTCGAGAACATTTGGTTAGAGCGTTGTTCGTAGGCCCTTTAAGGGAAGGCCTCCCCTCTCTACCTTGCGTGAACGGGCAGAACTTCTCGCCTAGAGCTTCCTATTTTCTGGCCAAGGATCCCTCGCCAAAAGGCCTTCTTGCCGGGAATTTCTTTTGTCGAGACCTTTCCTGGCCGAGACCTTTCCTGGCCGAGACCTTTCACGGCCGAGACCTTTCCTGGCCGAGGAGATCCTCAACCACTTTGTTCTGTCTTCTATGTGTGTCTCTTGTCTAGCCCAGAACATCCAAGTGGAAGTATTTCCAAGGACCAAACCTACACCCCCACAAGCGAGCCTTCGGACCTGCCAGCTAGATGAGAGCCTGTGCAGCGGGTCTACCTGGGGCCGAACTGAGCTCGGGGAATTGCTGAAGTTTTCACAAATAAGATCTCTCCCCCACAGGCGAGCCTTTAGACCTGCCAGCTAGATGAGAGCCTACGAAATGGGTCTACCTGGGGCCGAGCCGAGCACGGGGTGTTGCTGAAGTTTTCACAAATAAGACCTCTCCCCCACAAGCGAGCCTTTAGACCTGCCAACTAGGTGAGAGCCTGGGCAGCGGGTCTACCTGGGGTCGAGCCGAGCTTGGGGTGTCGATGAAGTTTTCAAAAACAAGACATCTCCCCCACAAGCGAGCCTTCGGACCTGCCAGCTAGATAAGAGCCTGCGCAGCGGGTCTACCTGGGGCCGAGCCGAGCTCGGGGTGTCGATGAAGTTCTCAAAACAAAACCTCTCCCCCACAGTCGAGCCTTCGGACCTGCTAGCTAGATGAGAGCCTGTGCAGCGGGTCTACATGGGGTCGAGCCGAGCTCGGGGTGTTGCTGAAGTTTTCACAAACAAGACCTCTCCCCCATAGGTGAGCCATCAAACCTGCCAGCTAGATGAGAGTCTGCGCAGTGGGTCTACCTGGGGCCGAGCCGAGCTCGGGGTGTCAATGAAGTTCTCAAAACAAAACCTCTCCCCCACAGGCGAGCCTTCGAACCTGCCAGCTAGATGAGAGCCTACGCAGTAAGTCTACCTGAAGCCGAGCCGAGATCGGGGTGTTACTGAAATTTTCACAAATAAGACCTCTCCCCCACAGGCGAGCCTTCGGACCTGCCAGCTAGGTGAGAGCCTGCGCAGCGGGTCTACCTGGGGCCGAGCCGAGCTCGGGGTGTTGCTGAAGTTTTCACAAACAAGACCTCTCCCCCACAGGCGAGCCTTCAGACCTGCCAGCTAGATGAGAGCCATCGCTGCGGGTCTACCTGGGGCCGAGCCGAGCTCGGGGTGTCGATGAAGTTCTCAAAACAAAACCTCTCCCCCACAGGGGAGCCTTCAGACCTGCCAGCTAGATGAGAGCCTGCGCAGCGGGTCTACCTGGGGCCGAACCGAGCTCGGGGTGTCGATGAAGTTTTCAAAACAAAACCTCTCCCCCACAAGCGAGCCTTCGGACCTGCCAGCTAGATGAGAGCTTGCGCAGCGGGTCTACCCTGGGTCGAGCCGAGCTCGGGGTGTTGCTGAAGTTTTCAAAACAAAACCTCTCCCCCACAGGCGAGCCTTCGGACCTGCCAGCTAGATGAGAGCCTGCATAGCGGGTCTACCTAGGGCCGAGCCAAGCTCGGGGTGTCGATAAAGTTCTCAAAACAAAACCTCTCCCCCATAAGCGAGCCTTCAGACCTGCCAGCTAGATGAGAGCCTGCGCAGCGGGTCTACCTGGGGCCGAGCCAGGCTCGGGGTGTCGATGAAGTTTTCAAACCCTATTCTAAATTTAAGATAAAAGAGTAGACAATGGATCAAAGTTAAGGGATTTATTATGAAAACACTCGAAAGTATTAATACAATCACCGTCCCCCTCTTACGGGTAGAAGCGTTTTAGATCATCACCGCTCTAGGTGTGGCTCAAGGTTCTTCCATCCACATCCTGGAGGTAGTAACCTCTTGTTCCAAGGACCTTCTTTACAATGTAAGGCCCTTCCCAATTCGGGTTGAGCTTGCCCACAGAAGCCGACCTTCTCGCCGCGTCAACCTTTTTCAGCACCAGATCTCCTTCGGGAAACTGCTTGATCCTTATATGCTTATCTAAATACTTGGCCATCCGCCGTTTGATCTCCTCTTTTCTTATGGTTGCAGCATCCCACAGTTCCTCCACCATGTCTAGCGAGAGGCGTAACCCCTCCTCATTATCCAACCTCCAAGTCTCATCTCCTTCGCACGCGGCCTTGACCCGCGGGGACCGGACCTCGAACTCCACCGGCAGGACCGCCTCACAACCATGAGAAAGATTGAAGGGGGTCTCGCCTGTGGCCATGTTCGGGGTCGTTCGCAAGGCCCACAAGACTGAGGGGAGCTGCTCCATCCAATTTCCCCTCAAGTTCTCCACTTTTTTCTTAAGTAAGTTCACAATGATTTTATTTGCCGCTTCTACCTGGTCGTTTCTCCGGGGGTGATGGACAGAGGAAAACCTAAGGTTTATCCCCAGTTGGGCGCAGAAGCTGATAAACTCTTCACTGGCAAACTGGGGACCGTTGTCCGTCACTATCGCTTGGGGTGGCCCGTGCCTGCATATGATCTCCCCAAGACGAAGAACCTTATAACTTGTGAGGTGACTTTGGCCAAGTCTTTAACCTCCAGCCACTTTGAGAAGTAATCGACCATGACCAGGAGGAACCTCCTCTGCCCATTAGCTGGAGGGAAAGGTCCGACCAGGTCCATTCCCCAGATGGCGAAAGGCCATGGTGAGGTAATGCTCCTGAGCCTTTGAGCGGACAAGAGATGGAGGGGGCATATAGCTGACATTTTGGGCATCTACTTGCGAATTCTGCTGCATCCTTCCTCAGGGTATGCCAAAAGTACCTTTGCCTTACCACTCTTGCTTCAAACGTCCTTCCTCCTGATTGGCTACCGCACTCGCCGAAGTGTACCTCCCCTAGGATCCTCGAGACCTCTTCTTTAGTTACATATCTCGCTAGGATCCCTAACAACATCTTTCGATGCAACCCCCCTTCCAACATTAGGTAGTGAGCTGCCCTGCGCTTGAAGCTTTTTGCATCCTTAACCTCCTCCGTCACCTTGCCAGTTGTAACATCCCATTTTCGGCTAGACCCCTAGGAGTCGGTTGGTCGTGACAGAACCCTAGGAAGCCCAAAAATTGAAATAAATCGATCGAGATTTCGGGTCACGAGTTGGTCACGCCCGTGACTTTGGGCGTGACTACTTCGACGATCGTCGATCTCCGTGAGACGATCGTCGAACTTGCTGCCTGGGCATGTCACGCCCGTGACCAAAGGTGTCACGCTCGTGACCTAGGGCGTGACTCCTTCGACGATCGTTGATCTCCGTGAAACGATTGTCGAACTTGCAGCCCGGGCATGTCACGCCCGTGACCAAGGTGTCACGCCCGTGACCTAGGGCGTGACTCCTTCGACGATCGCCGATCTCCGTAAGGAGATCGTCGAAATTGAAACTCGGGCCTGTCACGCCCGTGACCTAGGTGTCACGCCCGTGACCTAGGGCGTGACCACCCTTCGACGACCGTCGATCTCAATTCGACGATCGTCGACCCAGAATTAACCACTCGGGCCTGTCACGCCCGTGACCCAGGTGTCACGCCCGTGACCACCCTTCGACGATCGTCGATCTCAGTTCGACGATCGTCGAACCCAGAATTGGCTGTCCGGGCCTGTCACGCCCGTGACCTAGGTGTCACGCCCGTGACCTAGGGCGTGACCACCCTTCGACGACCGTCGATCTCAGTTCGATGATCGTCGACCCAGAATTAACCACCCGGGCCTGTCACGCCCGTGACCCAGGTGTCACGCCCGTGACCACCCTTCGACGATCGTCGATCTCAGTTCGACGATCGTCGAACCCAGAATTGGCTGTCCGGGCCTGTCACGCCCGTGACCTATGTGTCACGCCCGTGACCAAGGCCGAAACGTCAGCCAGACTGGAAATTTCGGTAACCGACATTGTAATCAATTCTGAATATGGGAAGTTACACCCGGAGTATTTATGGGCCGTTTCCTTCTTTAATTATTTAAATAAATAAGGAAATGTTGATCCAATAGGAAATCACCACCTGGCGAACACTCTTCGTTTTCCAGCGTTTCAACTGCCCTGCATCATAACCGAAACGTTAGGGGAGAACCTTCATGACCATTAAGGATTTACCCTTTCATCTCCCCACTTGCTGACTTATAAAAGCCCACTTGGAGCAAGAGGAGAAGTTTACACGCTCAATCAAATGGATCGGATCTTTGTTCTTGCTGTAGGAGGAGTTCGGCTACGCCACCACTGCGCCATGGCACCCCGTCGTTCATCTCGCCTCCAAACCGCGAACAAGGTCCTCCTCTGCTTCTTCTTTCATGGGTAGATCTTAGGATTCCTAGAAAGGAAGTTCGCGCTCAATGGAGCCGGACCCATATCTCGTTTTCATGGAAAAAACCATGGAAAACGTATTCTTGAGTCCGCCGGAAACCGCCACCTCCGGCGGCCAAACCACCGCCGACCGATAGTCATCGCCTCAACAGAGGTGGTGGTGGTGGTGGCTGGCCAGGGAGGTGACCGAACGGCCGGCGACGGATCACGGAAAGCTTACAGGAAAAATGGTTTTTCTGAGTTCTGTTTTCGGGTTCATGTAGAAGATGAACAGTAAAATCAATTTTATAATTATTAAACTAAGTATATAATACATAGAGGAAAGATATATTATCTGAGTATATTTTGAGGCTGCGAAATGAGGCGTTTAGAGGCCGTTTTAAGAAAAATGACCAGTCACGAAAGTTGTAACCCTTCGAGTCTAGATTAATTTAAAATCGGTTTCATCTCATTTGGGTAAGCGGTTCGGTCGCAGCACCCGTTTTAGTGGGGTCTGCTCCTAGAGTTGGGCAGAAATTAAAATGGATGCCCACTCTTCGTCCCTTGTCCAAATGACTTGAAATTTGGCCAGGGGGTTAACCTTAGTTATAGTTAACGGCAGACCAAAAATGTGAATTTTTGGAGATACTTTGCCTAAAGTTTTTGTTTTAATTTAATAAACTTAGAGGAATTTATTTAAGTGGTCAAATGACCTCCAAACCCTCCCAAATTTTGGCGAGTGCTCCCTGGCTATTTAACCTAGATCTGTACAAAATTTCAACTCAATTGGTCAAGTTTTGAATAAGGAAGTATCAAGTCCTAAATAGGTCTTGGTGAGGGATACTTTGGGGGAAAAGTACGATTGGAAATGGAGTGGACAAATCTCCTCAAAAGAGGCTGGTGTTGTGGCCACTGATTTGTTGAGTCTATTTCTACCCTCTTGGGTAACATGGTGTGGATTAGGGTGGATTTTACCCTAAGAGATTGGCTCAAATCCAGTGGGTGGGAGTTTGAGATTTGTGAAGGACATAGGAGCAAAAGCTCTTGTATGCCCTTGAAATTTGGGGGAGAGGGGGATGATATAGTGAAAACCCTCTGGTTGAAATAGTAAAGGAATTGGAGGTAATTAGGTACCTCGAAAGTTGAGATTTTGGATTAGGATAGAAATGTAATTTAGTTATTTTAAGCACTAAATCTAATCTAAAAATTATGAAACTCGGGAGGAGGGAGTTTTAGGATGTTTTAGACTTATGATAATTTTCCTGGAATTTTACGATTAATAAATATTATACTTCATGTGTTAAATGATTATTAGCCCGATTTGTTGTTTCAATTATTTGGAAGTTTTAAATTAATTATAATCAGTTAAAATTCTGGATTTAAATCTTGACTACTAGAACATTGATCCCTGAAATTTTTATAGAATTTTATGTTGAGAAATTTTAGAGGTTCATTCACAATGTTTTAATATGGGCTTTTGAGCATAAAAATAAATTAGGGCTTGTACAATTGCTGGAAAATTATAATAATTGGAACTTAAGGTTTTTAGGCCCTTTTATATCACTGGGAATTATTTGGGAATTTTTAGAGTTACTTTTATAGCACTTCATTCACAAAGCATGTTAGATTGTAATTTAGTATTTGATTTATTATGATTTAATTACCAGCAAGAAAATTATGGGATTCTGTCAAAGTTATTTTCATGATGAAACCAGCACCCTGTATTTTATTTGAATTATTTGGAGGACAAATTAAGGTAGTTTATTCATTAAGCTTGAAATAACTAAAATAATGATTAAATAAGTTTAGGCCCTTGAAAATTATTGTAAAACTATCAAACTTTGGAAACTTGATATTTAGGCCTACTATTATTTACCTTAATTTTGTGATAGCTGGAATCAACTAAAATGTTATACCTCATGTTCAAAATGATGATATTAGACCCTTAAGAATAAATAAATAAGTTATCGGATTTATTAGGAAAATTCCAATATTTTGGATTTAGGCAAATCTTGTTAGGATAGACCTCCGATAAATAAATTGTGGCATTTGGATGAAAAAGTAAATTACGTGTAATCTGGAATATCGTGTAGCTTAGGTGAGTCCCTAGGAGGTTTGGTTTAGCACAGATGGTAGTTGGAAGATTAGGTGTTACGCGGGTATGGCGGAAGACCGTCTTTCCGTGTGGAGAGGGTGAAGAGTCAAGCTACCCTAGGTTTAGTTTAATGTAACTCTTAAAGGGAAAAAGGTAAGGTGAGAAACCAATTAAAGTAAGTGCCTGGCGAAAGGGAACTTCGGGCCGTAATGCCGCCGTCTTGGTTCCTAGTGCCCCTTGAGAGCCCTTCACGGGGAATACTGGGGGCAGTCCTGGGCTAACGTAAACTGTAATAACAAACTGGCAAGAGTAACTTAGTAACTAGGGTTGCACCTTTCACAAACACTGTTGGCACAGGAAGATTGATGAGAGCTTCGGCTCGGTTGGTTTGGAGACGGACGTTTTGTCCGGGGAGCTTCGGCTCGGTTGGTTTGGAGACGGACGTTTTGTCCGGGGAGCTTCGGCTCGGTTGGTTTGGAGACGGACGTTTTGGTCCGGGGAGCTTCGGCTCGGTTGGTTTGGAGACGGACATTTTGGTTCGGGGGCTTCGACTCGGTTTTTGTGTGTTTACGATTAAACTTGCATGTGCATAAAATAGGGAAAAGTTAAGGTGGTGGGTTTTCGATATCGGGGAGTTCGATTGCACCGACACCGATATCGTTGACTCGGCGAGGTGATTAGCACTTCGCCAACAGAAGTCCGGTGCGCCAGCCGGCAAGAGTATGCAGGCGTCCGCTTAGTGCACCAAGCGTTGAGGCGTACGATAGGTCAGACCAGTGGTGCTTTTACTGGTTTTGAGGTGGGCGAGGCCCAACCCACCGCTTCCGTCCGCCACTACGGAGGTATCCTGGGAGGTAACGGCTCCGAAAGGGGGAACTAAAGGTCTGTGTGCACAGAGTCGGGTGTGTGAGTTGCACTTGCATGTTTCATCATACCCACATGCATGTCATAGCATAATGGATTCATTTAACCCTGACACCTAAAGTATAAGTGGTATGGGACGCTTATACATTAGGACCTGCTAAACGACCCCTTGGTCTATAGGCTTGTGTGGGCAAGTTTATAAATCAAAAGTTAATTTCAATATATATATACATGCTGTTGGTTGATAACCGTCACCCCAACGTATAAGTGGTATGGGACACTCTATACGATGGGAGCCTTGCAGAAGATCCCTTGGCTTATGCGCTTTCTCACATAAGTTGAGGTTACTTTTCTTACTTTCTGTTTTCTGTCATATTATTATAGAATTGCTAGATTAGTTTCGCTGCCATCTGTTTCTTGATTAATCTCTACCTTCATGACCTTCCCTTTCTTCCTCCCCGCTCGGTACCTAGGAGCCATGTGGGAAGGGGTAGGGGATGATAGGGCTTAGTCTTTATGACTAACGGTTTTCGAACCGCATCATATAGGGGATCGTGGAGCCCAGAATGGAGGAGCAGCCCCAGAGATCGGTGCGCCTGGAGATGGGGCAGTCTAGCTCCGGAGTTCATACAGCCGGGACCGTGAGTCTCGACCCTGAGTAGTTTCTAGTGTTTGCTTCCGCATTGAGTGATATTGTAGTGAGGACATGATGTAACGGGCATAAGCCCGCATTTATAGTACTATGATTATTGATATTCTGTGGACACTCCCTTCGTGGAGTTTTTATTCTATATATGTGATTTACCTTCAGTGGACTTACTCTTACTTCAATTACTGTGCTACATTTCTGTGATCGAATTGGCCGGCAGAATCGGCGCCTTGTGGTGATGACCCTTCAGGACGTGAAGGTGTCACCGCAAAGCGGCGATTCTGGGCCTAAGACCCCGGTAGTTTGAAAAAAAGGGGGTCTTACAAGTGGTATCAGAGGAAACATCGATCAGAAGGAAGTAGCAGTCCACAAACCCTGAGTCACCTCCGCTCGAGTTTAGTTTGGGGACAAACTAAGCAGCGGAAGCAGTGGTGTGCCCAAAGGGGGATCACATATAAATTTTCCACTTTTATTTAAGTTTGAACGTTTTCTCAGCATGTGTTTTTGTTACGCAGCCTCCAGCACGGCCTACGCCACAAGGTGGAGTTCAACAGGCTCAGGATATTGCACCACCCCCACCGGTCCCCACTCCTTTCCTTCAGTCAGACATGGGACAGACTCTGACTGCCATTCTGGAGGCCTTTAGGGCCCAGCAGGTTCCGGCCCCGCAGCCAAATCCGGGGGCCAACTGGCTAAGCATCTTCCGAGGACTGTCTCCCCCGTCCTACTTGGGGACAGAGTCGGCAGTTCGGACGGAAGAGTGGCTGGATATCATGTACGAGATGCTGACCGGGATACGGTGTCCCTGGGAGGAGAGGGTGACTCTGGTCGTCTCTTGTCTGGAGTCCCATACAAAGAGGTGGTGGAAGACGCTGTTGGACACGACATTTGCCGACAGGGAGGTTGCGGAGGTTACTTGGGAGGAGTTCAGGGCCGCACTGCTGGAGCATTTCGTTTCGCAGTCGGCTAGGGATGATTTGGAGGAGCGGTTCTTACAGTTGAAGCAGGGCACCCGGACCGTGGTGGAGTACCATCGAGAGTTCGACCATCTGGATCGATACGCAGATTCCTACCAGCTGGACGAAGCAGGGTATATCAGGAGGTTCTATAAGGGCCTGCGGGAGGATTTGAGGGAGGCTCTGTTGTTTGTATCTGACGGGCCCATCTCCCGGATTTTGGAGATGGCAAAAAGGATTGAGGCAGATTGACACGCCACCCGGGGCCGGAAACGGCCAGCAGAGGATCAGGGACGGAGAGGTAGAAATGACCAGCGGCGAGGTGCTGTACCAGAGGGGAGGAGGACAGAGGACCAGCCTCGTCAGGACGTGAGGCAGGAGCCGAGGGAACAGGTGATATTGGCCCCTCCACCTCTTCGGATGCAGGAGATGCCGAGACCCGGGGGAATGGCGTATCCCCCACTAGAGTGCTTCCTTTGTCATCAGATTGGGCACATTCGGAGGAACTACCCCATGAGGGGGGCACCACCTCCAGCACCACAGGGCGGCCCACCAGCTCAGCATTATGGAGGTCGAGGACGCGGCTGCGGTCGTGGATACCAGGGGGGAGATCGTAGACAGGAAAGAGGGCAGGTATATGTCTTGGACCTTGCGCAGTCTCGGAATCCGAAGCAGGTCATAGCAGGTACGCTGCAATGCCTCTTTATTTTCATAGAATTTCCCTTTCAATGGTTAAAACTTTGAATCGCACTAGATAGATTAGCAAGGAAAGTAAAACTCACTATAGAACCCTAAGATATCTAATCACCCCAGGTATAGTCTTCATCAGCGGCAAGCCGGCCCACACGCTGTTCGATACTGGAGCTACTCACTCCTTTGTGTCAGAGACATTTGTAGAAGGACTGGAAGGTGTGGAGCGGTTCACAGGCTCGAGGATGAGGGTGCGACTACCAGATGGATCTGAGCTCCTTACCACGGATCACTGTAATATGGAGGCAGAAATTGGTGGAAAAGCGTTCGAGGCTCCAGCGACGATTTTGAAGCTGACGGACTACGACCTGATCCTGGGCATGGTATGGCTGCACTGGAACCATGCCCAGATTGACTGCCAGGCAAAGAGGATCACCGTGAGACACCGGGACTCTTTCATTACCATTGAAGGTATAAGACCTGTCTCTCGTATACTCTTATCTTCGGTACAGACCGTTAAGGCCCATCTGCAGGGAGAGGAGGTCTATCAGATTCTATTTGAGATGGCGGAAGTTAAGGAGCCGGTGACAGACATCCCGGTGGTGTGAGATTTTGCTGACATCTTTCCAGAAAAACTACCAGGATTACCTCCACACCGAGAGTAGGATTTTCACATACAGCTTGTGCCGGGGGCCAAGCCGGCATCTAGGGCCCCTTATCGAATGGCCCCAAAGGAGTTGGCAGAGTTTCGGACTCAGTTGCAGGAATTGGTTGAGGCAGGATTTGTTAGACCGAGTTCCTCGCCATGGGGAGCACCGGTCCTATTCGTGAAGAAGAAAGATGGGACACTCCGCCTGTGCATCGATTATCGAGCACTAAACAGGCTGACCATCCAGAATACCTATCCGCTCCCACGGATAGACGAATTGTTCGACCAGCTGGAGGGAGCCCATTATTTCTCGAAGCTGGACTTGAGGTCAGGATACTACCAGCTACGGATCCAGAAGGAGGATATCCCGAAGACGGCCTTCAGTAGCAGATATGGCCTGTATGAGTTCACCGTGATGCCCTTCGGGCTCACGAATGCTCCGTCGGCATTCATGAGTCTCATGAACCGGGTTTTCGAGGCCTACTTGGATGTGTTTGTCATAGTATTCATAGACGACATCCTGATTTACTCTAGGACGGAGGAGGAGCACACTCGGCATCTGGCACTCACTCTGGAGTGGTTGCGGGAGCATCGCCTTTATGCAAAATTCAGCAAGTGTCAGTTTTGGTTGAAGGAGGTGGCCTTCCTAGGCCACATTATCAGCGGAGCCGGGTTGGCAGTGGATCCGACAAAGATTCGGGCAGTTCGAGATTGGCCGCAGTTGAAGACAGCCACCGATGTACGAAGTTTCTTGGGACTTGCCGGTTACTACCGGAAGTTCGTGGAGGGGTTCTCTCAGATTGCCCTCCCCCTCACATCTTTGACGAATAAGGAGGCACCTTTCGTTTGGACCCCGCAGTGCCAGGCGGCTTTCCAGGAACTGAAGGACCGACTCATCTCAGCCCCTATTCTGGCCCTTCCATCTGGAAAGGAAGGATTCCAGGTGTACACCGACGCATCAAACCAGGGGATGGGAGCAGTGCTGATGCAGAATGGACACGTCATAGCATATGCCTCCCGCCAGCTGAAGACCCATGAGAAGAACTACCCAGTGCACGACCTTGAGATGGGAGCGGTCGTTTTTGCTCTGAAGGTCTGGCGCCATTATCTTTATGGAGTCCACTGCGACATCTACTCCGACCACAAGAACCTGAAATACGTGGACACTCAGAAGGAGCTGAATATCAGGCAGAGGCGCTGGGTGCAGTTCTTAGCAGACTATCAGTATGAGATGCACTACCATCCAGGGAAGGCAAACGTGGTGGCCGACACATTGAGTCGGAGAGCTGCCACTTCCGAAGCTGGGCCCCAAGTTATGTCCATGGAGCTAGTCCGGTCATTCGGAGATATGCAGATATCCCTAGTGTCTGAGGATGATCCAGAGCTGTATAGGGAGTATCTGACATCGATGGTGGCCATAGACGATATTCGGGATCGCATTCAGGACAGACAGAGGACAGATGCGTGGGCAGAGCCGATGTTCCGAGCCTTGGAGGAGGGTTCGACAGGGGATTATTCCCTGAGATATGGTCTGCTATATTTCAGAGGCAGAGTATATATGAAAGTGCAGGATAAGATCACTCCTAACTCTAGAGGGGGGTGAATAGAGTTATTTAAAATAATTTTCCAAATAAAAACTTGTGTGTAGAGAAGGTTTGAATTTACTTAGTGTAAGGTGCTAGAGTAAATAATCAGAGTAAAAAGGTATTCACAGCACAAAGCAAAACACAAGGAGCATAAGCAATCCAGACGACACAAGGAGCTATAGTGGTTCCCCAAATCTGGGTACATCCACTCTTCTATCACCCTTGATAGGAATCCACTTCAAGATGAGTTGATCAGGTGTCTTGAGCACCAGAGAGTTTTTGATCAGGTTCTCACAAACCAAAGGAGCTGATTTTGACCAGGTTTCAGCAGAACCAAAAGTAACTTTTGAAGGGAGTTAAAACCCTGTACAGAAAGAAAAGAAAAAGAGATGATGTTGTCTTCTCTATTCAACAAGCAAAGAGAAGCAGAAGTGGATCCGAAGTTGTTGTCAAAGCTCCCCCTGAGATCAAGATGAGGTTCAGGAAGGAGAGCTCTGCATAAGGGTGACAGGTCTTCAAAGATCTGATTTGCTCCAGCAAAGGATGATCCAAGAGAGTTGGATGGAGGTGTCTGAAGCAATCAGATTTTCTGTGAGTTAGCTTTTCAACACAATGTCACAGAGAGCAACTAAAGTCCTGTATTGTTATTCTGTATTCTGTATGCTGTTCTTGTTTTTTGAATAAAAATGAATGAATATCTGAGTCTTCTTCTTCCTTTTACTTTGATAGCCGTTGGAAGACAACATTAATTGCTTTCCTTAACTGTCCATGTCTCAAAGGAAATGACAGGCAGGCATTCCTTAGAAAATTCCTTGAGCCATGCACCAGATATGCTGTAACGGCCAATAAATCTTCAGCATTAATTGTCTGTCAGAAGGAATTTGAATTCCTATCCAAAATCAACGGAAGTCTGGAAGGCGTCGAGCTCACAGAAAAACGTCGATCTGAGCACGACACACGTCGGCCAGAGAGTGTTTTCTGTAAGCAGAACTGGGTTCGACGGAACGTCGAGCTGAGGTCGACTCCACGTCGAGCTGAGGTCGACTCTGCGTCGAGCTGAGGTCGACTCTGCGTCGAGCAGAGGTCGACTCTGCGTCGAGCTGAGATCGACTCTGCGTCGAGCTGAAGTCGACTATGCATCGAGCTGAAGACTACTCTAACTAGCCTATGTGACCTTTATAACAACATGGAGGTCACAACACACAATCCCTATAGAAATATAGTCATCCTGGTCCAAATAGTAATAGGGTGTTCCAACAATCTCCCCCTATTTGGATTAGGATTACTATTTACATGAATTTTAGGGATTCAAAGAAAAAAATAAAGCAGATACAACACAATATAATACAGCCAGACATGACAGAATAATAAGCAGCATATATAAAACACTATATGGCAGCAGAATTGTTCAAATGTCCTGAGTCCAGTATATAGAAAGTGTTAGAGTACCTTACTTTACTTGTCCTTTGATGCTTTGTCTTGATCACTCTTTTTGAAGATGATTTCTCTGTTTGGATTGGAAGCTTCCTTTTTGGATCTGTAGTCATCAGCTGCACCTAAAGACTTTTGATCTCTAGCACTGGGTGGTACAGCTGCAGGGTGGAGTTCCATGTATCTGTCTGAATCAAAAAATTTCTTTGAGCTATACTTTTCCAATTCCTCTCTTCTTTGTTCTGACATAGTACTGATATGAGAGGTGTCCAGTCCTCTTTCTCTGGCTTTGTTAATTTCATTTAGAGCAGCCATCTCTGTCATCCTGGCTTTCCAGTAGGCTGGAGTTTTGGTAGGATCTTCAAAAGGTACTGCAGGTTCAAATTTGTTAGAGGATGTTTCTTGAGAAGTTCTTGGGGTGAGGTCAACTCTAGGCCTGTAAGGATAGGGCCCAGAGGTTGGATCAATGGATCTTTCCCTTTGATAAGGTTGAGAGCCTGATCTTCCTCTGGACTGCCTGCCTCTATAATTTCCTCTTTGTTGACCTCCCCTTTGCTGGCTATCTCCTTGATGTCTTCTGGCTTGATAAGTCTTTCCATGTAGAGCTGAAGGTGCTGAAGAGGAAGATAGACCAGTACCTGCACCTGCATCTGGAGGAGGTGGAGGTGGAGGCTGATGGACTGGTTTAGTTGGTCCCTCATTGAATTTTCTTTTCTGTTTCATAGCTTTTCTCTGATTCTGAGAGTACTGCATCCATGGCTCTGTGATTTCACAATTATATTTGATGTAATAGGGAATGTCATGATCTGTAGCTCTGGCAGGAGGTACTCTTTTCATGGCTTTTGATCTGGCTTTCCTCTTCCTTGCAATAGTTGCAGAGGAGTCATCAGAATCTGTAGCAAACTCATCTTCAGAACTTTGTGATTCTTCATATGGATCTATATACTTTCTTTTGGAGATGGGAAAGCTGATGGAGGCTAGAGCTGCTGAGGAGGAGACTGAAGGAAGCTCTGCTGTCAGTGGGGAGGAGGAAGCAACCACTGCAGGAGAGGGCACAGCCTCAGGAGCCATAGAGGCTGAAGAGGCTGGTTCCTGAAGGGCTTGGGAGATATGGGCCTCTGCAGCATCAGGTGTCTCAATCACTTCACCTGAAGTCTCAACAGGAGCTAACAAATCAATTTCAACACTAGCAGGAGCCACTGCTACCACTGCTATATCAGAAGTCAAGGCCTTCTGAAAAGGGATAATAGCCCTGGACAGATCTTCTTGAAGCTGTTCTTCTGTTTGAGGAGGAGCCTCAGGTGCCATGGGTAGGTCTTCTTGTATTGAAGCTGGAGGAGAGAAGCTCTGAACAGAAGCTGCCAAAGACTGAATGTCTAAGGCACTGCTGATTTGCTGAGCTGAAACTATTTGATCTTCTGCAACAGACACTGTCTCTGAACAAGCAACTGATATTGTCTCTGAATAAGTCTGAGCAAGCTGAACTGAAGAAGGAGGCAGCTCTTCTTCTGCTGACATCTCCCCCTACCTAGAATCAGTGGTAGCTGACTCTAGGCCCCCAGAAGAAGGGCATGCCAACTGAGAGGAAAGGGAGGAGACAGAGGCAGAAAGAGTTCTCAAGGAAAGAAGGAGAGGAGCCAGCTTAGCATCCAGGAGGGAAGAGAGCCTAGGGGCCAAGAGATCAAAGATCTGATTGGCCAAGGGCAAGAGAGCTACTTGCTCAAGTGGAACTTGAGTAGAGGTAGAGGGAGTAGCAGAAACTGAGAATGTAGAGGAGGTGGAGGGTGGTGTAGACAGTGGAGGTGTAACTGGTTCCTGAATGGGGGAGAAGAGTAAGTCTGAAAAAGTAGAGGGATGGAGGAAGTCATGAGGAGAGGAGGTAGAGGCATCCATGAAGGAGTCTTCATGCATGTCAAAAGAAAAGAGATCCTCATGAGGGGTGGAATCCAAGTTTATGGGGAGGAAAGTAGTGTGAGGTGGAAGAGAGGAGGCAATGATAGATATGGAGGAGGGGAGAGTTTGAGTGGATGAGATAATTGTGGTTGAGGGGATGAAGGTGGATGGAAGGGTGAGAGAGGGGGCTGGCATGGTCCCTACTTCTGGACCAGTGGACTGAGGGTGAGAGACCTCTACAGTCCTGGTGTCTGCAGAGGATTTCATTGCTGCAGCAGCCCTGGGATTCACAATTCTCCTGTCCCATTTGCCAATTAGAGCACATGTGAGCCTCTTGGAAGCATTGATGTGCTTCTTTGAGGACACAAGCAGTTGGGGGCAGCAGTGGTTGAGAATCAACCCAAGAACTCTTCCAAAATGGACAGAGTTTTTATCCAACTTTTTCTTAAGCATTTCAAACACAATTAATCCCCAGTTGGGATGTTTCTTATCCATTAGTGCAGCCATAAGGCAAAACTGATGCCTTGTTATTGCATCATGTGCAGTCCTCTTTGCACAGATCACTTTTCCAGTTATATCTGCTAATAACCTATACTCAATTGCTAGGTTAATTTTAAGGAGTTTAGAGGGGTTACCAGCAGCATGCCCCATCCTGTCCAGCATCAAAGTATACTCTTCCACTGATAGTTCTATGTCATCATCTCCAGCAGCAAAGTTGAAAGCTTCTGTAATGACTTGAGGTGAGATGGCTACCTTATTTCCTGAAATCTTCCCAGTCAAAGAGTTGTTATCTGAAACGATTGATGTAAGACACCATTCTTTAATTTCTGATTCTGGAAGGGGTATCCTGGTAGACATAAAGTGGACTAGTTGCTGCTCCTTGAAAAGATTCAGTATATCCAGAAAGTGTTGTGGAGATCCATCAAAAGAATCGAAGTCAATGTCGAAACCAGAGTCGAACTTCATGGCCGCCAGAGCTCCTGCTGTGATTGCCATTGTCCTGCAAAAGAAAGAATACCTTCCAAGATCAAAAGTATAGTATTTGGAGGGAGAAAGCTTGAGCAGAGAAATATGAATGCGCAACTGCGAACGACGGAGAAAAAAAGATTTTATACTTAGGGTTCGACGCAGAAAAGGAAAGAACGTCGAGCTCAGTTCGACGCTCAAGGGCTCTAGGAGAACTGAAACGACTCAACAGCGTCCAGCTTAGGTCGACGTTCGACGCTTGGGCTGATGCTATACGTCAAGCTCAGGTCGACGTTGAACGAAGACGTCGACCGGGGAGAGAGAAACTCAAGAAGCCAGGGAGCTGTGAACTTAGTTCGACGCTAGAAGTTGAGTTCGACGTTCGACGCTTTGGAGTTCGACGGACCGTCGATCGCAGTTCGACGCAGCGTCGAGCTTAGTTCAGAGCTCAGAACAACCACTCAGACAGGAAATTTTGAAATGAAATTTTTTCTATTCCTGTTTGTTATGGGTTTCAAAATCTTGGAGTTTTATTTTAAGCTGTCTCCATCTAGCATTCCCAACTGATTGAGGAAAAAGAAGTGCTTCTTTTCATCCAAGGGTTTGGTGAAAATATCTCCTCTCTGTAATTCAGTGGAAATGTATTCTAGTGCAATTTTCTTCTTTTCTACATTATCCCTTAAGAAGTGATGTCTGATTTCTATGTGCTTAGTCCTACTATGGAGAACTGGATTTTGTGCAATTGATATTGCACTGGTATTATCACAAAAGATTTTAGACATCTCTAAGTTGTAGCCATAGTCTAGGAGCTGGTTTTGAATCCACAAAATCTGTGAGCAACAACTGCCTGCAGCCATATACTCAGCTTCAGCAGTTGATGTGGACACAGAGGTTTGTTTCTTACAGAACCAGGAGACAAGTCTATCACCAAGGAATTGACAAGTTCCACTGGTGCTTTTCCTGTCTACTCTACATCCAGCATAATCAGAATCTGAAAATCCAGTTAGATCAAATCATGAGTCATGTGGATACCAGAGACCTAGATTAGGACAACTTTTTACATACCTAAGAATCCTCTTAACTAATGTGAGGTGGGACTCTCTAGGGCTTACTTGGAATCTAGCACAAATGCATGTGGCAAACATTATATCTGGTCTAGTAGCTGTTAGATAAAGTAATGAGCCAATGATTGCTCTATAGCTTGTCTGATCAACTGGTTTTCCAGATTCATCAGCATCTAAAACAGCATTTGTAGGCATAGGTGTTTTCATAGAGGATGCTTCAGACATTCCAAATTTCTTAACCAATTCTCTAGCATACTTGGTTTGAGAAATGAAAATGCCATCCACATGTTGTTTAACTTGCAATCCAAGAAAGAAAGCAAGCTCACCCATGCTACTCATTTCAAACTTTGAGTGCATAAGTTGTGAGAACTTTTTGCATAAGTTTGAATCAGTAGACCCAAATATGATGTCGTCTACATAAACTTGTACTAGTAGGGTGTGGGACCTATGGGTTCTAACAAAAAGAGTTTGGTCTACTCTACCCCTTTTAAAATCATTTTCCAACAGAAAACAAGCTAAGGTCTCATACCATGCTCTAGGAGCTTGCTTGAGACCATATAAAGCTTTATGCAGTTTGAATACATGATCAGGAAAAGTTGGAGAGATAAAACCTGGAGGTTGCTTTACATAGACTTCTTCCTTGATGTCTCCATTGAGGAATGCACTCTTGACATCCATCTGATATACCTTAAATCTCTTGTGAGCTGCATATGCAAGGAAGATTCTTATGGCCTCCAACCTTGCAACTGGTGCAAAGGTTTGGTCATAATCAATTCCTTCTTCTTGGCAATATCCTTGTGCAACAAGTCTTGCCTTGTTTCTCACAATTATTCCTTGATCATCCAATTTGTTCCTGAATACCCATTTTGTTCCAACAATTTGCTGGTTCCTTGGTCTTGGTACTAATTCCCAAACTTTATTCCTCTCAAATTGATTCAACTCTTCTTGCATTGCAATGATCCAGTTTGGATCTTGCTCTGCATCTTGTATGGTTTGAGGCTCAATTTGAGAAAGAAAGAAGGTGTGCATAATATTTTGATTGACTTGATTCCTTGTTTGCACACCCACTGAGATATCTCCAATTACTTGTGAGATTGGGTGATCTCTTGTTGTTGCTAGATCAACAAGGGGTGTTGATGATGCACCAACCAGTGTTGTTGTTTCCTCTTGTGGAACAACAACTGGTTCTTCACTCTGTTGGCCCTTTGAACTTTCCAGAACTTGAAATTCCTCTTCATTGTCACTAAGTTCAGTGACTTGTTGAATTGGTGAAGGTGATGACCCTTTGTCTGTGATGGTAAGCTGCCTCAGATTCTCTGAAATTGAGTGTTCCTGCAAATTGCTTATGGTAGAAGTCTCCTTCTCCTTATAAAACATGTTAGTTTCATCAAATGTAACATGCATGGATTCTTCAATTTTATTTGTGCACTTGTTAAAAACCCTATAAGCCTTGCTAGTCAAGGAGTACCCCAGAAACACTCCTTCATCAGCTTTGGCTTCAAATTTAGCTAGGTATTTCTTGTCATTATTGTGAATGAAACAAATGCAACCAAAAATTTTGAAGTAGTTTACTTTAGGTTTCTTCCCTTTGAGTAACTCATAGGGAGTCTTACCCTTTAGCTTATGTATCAGGCTTCTATTCAGAACATAGTTGGAGGTGTTCACAGCCTCTGCCCAAAAGGTTAGAGAAAGGTGAGCATCTGTCAACAATGTTGTGGCAGATTCAATAAGGGTTCTGTTTTTCCTTTCAACTACCCCATTTTGTTGAGGAGTTCTGGGAGCTGAGAAAGTATGCCTGATACCTTCATTCTGGCAGAACTCTAGCATAAGAAGAGAATCAAACTCTGTCCCATGATCACTTCTGATCAGGGCAATGTGAGTATTGAACTCAATCTGTATGCCTTTGAGAAAATCTGTCAAAATCTTGAAGTTATCAGACTTCTTCCTCAGAAAGAACACCCAAGTGAATCTTGAGAAGTCATCTATAATTACTAAAGCATAAGATTTCCCTCCTAGGCTTTGTACATTAATTGGTCCAAAAAGGTCCATGTGCAATAAGTACAAGATTCTAGGTGAGTCACTCTTATTAAGTGACTTGAAACTGTTTTTAGTTTGCTTGCCTAACTGACAGGCCTTGCAAAGTCCTTCCTTCTTGTAGGGACCAGAAGGTAGTCCTCTAACAAGGTTGTCTTGGGATAACTTAGCAATGGTTCTAAGGTTCACATGTCCTAGTCTTTTATGCCAAAGTTCATTGGGTTTGCTAAGGGAATTAAATAAGCAAATATCTACTTTAGATGAATTGAAATCAACTAAATATATGTTATCTTGTCTATTACCAATTAAGACAATGTTGTTATTTAATGTAATATTGCATGCTGAGTTGGTAAACCAAACCTGATAACCAGCATCACATAGCTGGCTGATGCTGATTAAGTTGTGCTTTAGTCCTTCCACATAGGCCACTTTCTTAAATGTGATTGACCCTATCTTGACTTGGCCATAGCCTTTTGTTTGTCCAAAATTTGAATCTCCAAAGATTACTTTGGGTCCATGTTTGGCTTTGAAGGACACAAGGTTTTCCTTGTTGCCAGTCATGTGCTTTGAGCACCCACTATCCAAGTACCACTGCTGGTTCTCAATTGGATAGGTCTTTATCTGCACATACAACAAATCAATTGTTTTTGACCCAGTTTACCTTGGGCCTTTCTTGATATCCTTTAAATTCTGAAATAAAAGACATCTCAGGTTGACTCTTATAGCCTGCAGGATGATATCTCCTAGGAGGTATTATCCATTCAGTATAAGGGTTAAAGTGATGAGATGTAAAGCTGGAATTGAATTTTGAATTAACCCCTGAGAAATGACTTTTGCTCTGAGCTTGGCTCGACGCACGTCGAGCTTCGGTTGACAGACTCTGGTGAGTGCGTCGAGCTCCGTTCGACGGCGAAGGCTTGCATTGTTCAGAGGGTAGAGGGCGTCGACCTGAGTTCGACGTTTTCTTGCGATTACGTCGAGCTCTGGTCGACGTCCGTCGAGCTTCGTTCGACGCTTCTTGTCCAGTTTCCTGGGTTAAGTCAGCATTCTTCCTAGCCACTATCAAGACTCCTTTACCTTTCTCACTGGTAAATTTGATTGGAGTTGTCAGCACTATGGGTTGGCTGGATGAAGCACCCAAGCCCAGTGAACCATTCAATCTTGAGTTCACTGTACTTGTGATGTCCATCAATTTGATACTTCTCCCATTAAGGGTTTCTTCAAATTGTTTGGCCTTAGATAGCTCACTTTTTAGTGAAGCTATCTCCTCCCCACACTGCTTCAACTCTTCTAAGAGTCTAAGATTATCTGAGTTAATGGATTTGCATTCAATTAATTGTTCATTTAGAGTTTTAATCAGCTTTTGAGACTCAATCAAGTCAATGCACATAGATTTAAACTCAGATTTGAAATCATTAGAAGTAAAGTCAAATGAATCTATTACCTGATCCTCAGTAAGTTCCTGATCAGATGGGTAGTCAGCATCAGGCTCTGAATCAGTGTTCTTTTGAGATGCACTGATGGCCATCATGCAGAATCCCTTTTCTTCTGCATCATCTTCATCATCACTAGAACTGGATGATGAATCAGACTCATCAGAGTCACTCCAGGATTCAGCCACAAATCCTTTTCTGGTGTGCTTGCTGTTGCTGGAGGAAGGCTTGTCATGGTATTTCCTTGACTCCTTATCCTTCCTTTTATCCTTTCTTTCCTTCTTGTCCCTTCTGTCCTTGTCTTGATTTTCTGGACAGTTTGGGAAGATGTGTCCTGGTTTCCTGCAGCCAAAGCAGATAATATCTTTATTATTAGATCTGTCATACCTTGGCTTGTCTTTGTCTTTGGATGACCATCTTCTGAAGTTCCTTTTATTTAGCTTATTGAACCTTTTGACCAGTAGGCTCATAAGCTCTTCATTTCCCAACACCTTTTCTTTAGGTTCTTCTTCCTGTGCTTTGAAGGCAATAGTTTTCTCAGCCTTCTCTGTTGGTGTGGATGTCTTCTGATTTTCTTCTCTCTTCTTAATAAATTGCTCATAACTCTTGAGCTTTCCTAGAAGGGCTTCTGTGGATAACTCACAGACATTTCTTCCATCTTTAATTGACCAGATTCTTGAGTCCCAAGAGCTAGGGAAACAAGTCAGTATCTTGTCATTTATCTCAGTGAGAGATATGTCCTTCTCTAGTGATCTGAGCTCACAGATGATTAGGCTCAGTCTGTTGTACATGTCAGCAACTGACTCAGACTCTGCCTTTTTGAAGTTCTCATACTGGGTGATGAGGTAGGATCTCCTATCCTTTCTTTCATCTGCAGAACCTGATACAATTTCTGAAAGTTTTTCCCAGATCTCTTTAGCAGTATTGCAATCAGCTACTTTCTGGAAAATGTCATCTGACATGGTTTGAGCCAAGATGTTCATGGCTTTAGCATCTGCTGCCTTCCACTTCTTTATGTCAGCATCAGTTCCTGAAGGAGGAGGAACAGCTGATGTACTTGTTCCTGTGGGAGGTCTTGGACAATCTGTCAACACAGAATTAAAAATGTCTTCATCAAAAGAGTTCATGTAAAGTCTAATCCTTGCCTTCCATAGTGCAAACTTAGAGAGATTGCACATAGGAGGTCTGGTGCTAGCAAAGTCCTTGTTTTGTGCCATGAGTTTCAAAGATAAGTAAAACTAAAGAAACTAACCCTTTGAGGGAAATGATCTTATCAGGGATCTTTTGATCCAGGTGTTAGCCTGTATGAATGATCAACCTCCCTCTGATACCAATTAAAAGTGCAGGATAAGATCACTCCTAACTCTAGAGGGGGGTGAATAGAGTTATTTAAAATAATTTTCCAAATAAAAACTTGTGTGTAGAGAAGGTTTGAATTTACTTAGTGTAAGGTGCTAGAGTAAATAATCAGAGTAAAAAGGTATTCACAGCACAAAGCAAAACACAAGGAGCATAAGCAATCCAGACGACACAAGGAGCTATAGTGGTTCCCCAAATCTGGGTACATCCACTCTTCTATCACCCTTGATAGGAATCCACTTCAAGATGAGTTGATCAGGTGTCTTGAGCACCAGAGAGTTTTTGATCAGGTTCTCACAAACCAAAGGAGCTGATTTTGACCAGGTTTCAGCAGAACCAAAAGTAACTTTTGAAGGGAGTTAAAACCCTGTACAGAAAGAAAAAGAAAAAGAGATGATGTTGTCTTCTCTATTCAACAAGCAAAGAGAAGCAGAAGTGGATCTGAAGTTGTTGTCAAAGCTCCCCCTGAGATCAAGATGAGGTTCAGGAAGGAGAGCTCTGCATAAGGGTGACAGGTCTTCAAAGATCTGATTTGCTCCAGCAAAGGATGATCCAAGAGAGTTGGATGGAGGTGTCTGAAGCAATCAGATTTTCTGTGAGTTAGCTTTTCAACACAATGTCACAGAGAGCAACTAAAGTCCTGTATTGTTATTCTGTATTGTGTATGCTGTTCTTGTTTTTTGAATAAAAATGAATGAATATCTGAGTCTTCTTCTTCCTTTTACTTTGATAGCCGTTGGAAGACAGCATTAATTGCTTTCCTTAACTGTCCATGCCTCAAAGGAAATGACAGGCAGACATTCCTTAGAAAATTCCTTGAGCCATGCACCAGATATGCTGTAACGGCCAATAAATCTTCAGCATTAATTGTCTGTCAGAAGGAATTTGAATTCCTATCCAAAATCAACGGAAGTCTGGAAGGCGTCGAGCTCACAGAAAAACGTCGATCTGAGCACGACACACGTCGGCCAGAGAGTGTTTTCTGTAAGCAGAACTGGGTTCGACGGAACGTCGAGCTGAGGTCGACTCCACGTCGAGCTGAGGTCGACTCTGCGTCGAGCTGAGGTCGACTCTGCGTCGAGCAGAGGTCGACTCTGCGTCGAGCTGAGATCGACTCTGCGTCGAGCTGAAGTCGACTATGCGTCGAGCTGAAGACTACTCTAACTAGCCTATGTGACCTTTATAACAACATGGAGGTCACAGCACACAATCCCTATAGAAATATAGTCATCCTGGTCCAAATAGTAATAGGGTGTTCCAACAATATATACCCGCAGGAGGCCAGATCCGAGAGGATATTATGACAGAGGTGCATTGCAGCTGGTACTCTGTGCACCCGGGGATCACAAAGATGACCGCTGATCTGAAGAAGATGATGTTTTGGCCGGGCATGAAGAAGGACATTACGTACTTCGTGACCCATTGCGAGGCGTGTCAGTTGGTGAAGGCGGAGTGCAGGAACCCCGCAGGATTGTTGCAGCCACTCCCGGTGCCGGAGTGGAAGTTCGACGATATAGCTATGGATTTTATACATGGTCTTCCCCGGTCTCGGACGGGGAACGACTCGATCTGGGTGATTGTTGATCAGTTGACGAAGGTGGCCCGCTTTATACCAATCAGGAAGGATGACTCGGTGGGAGTGCTGGTACGGAAGTTCGTGGAGCAGTATATCCGATATCATGGCGTGCCCCGGACGATAGTGTCGGACCGCGATGGACGGTTTACATGCAGGGAGTGGCGGTCAGTGCATGCATATTTGGGCACCCGGTTGACTTTTAGCACGGCCTTCCACCCTCAGACGGACGGGCAGACAGAGCGCACCAACCGGACCTTAGAGGATTTACTACGACTGTGTATACTGGACCGAGGGGAGCCGTGGGAGAAGATGTTACCGTTGGTCGAGTTCTCCTATAACAATAACTACCAGTCCAGCATCAGGGTGGCGCCTTATGAAGCCTTGTATGGAAGAAAATGTAGGACCCCGCTTTCTTGGGTTCAAGACGAGGATCCGAAGGTGTTGGGATCGGATTTTGTTGAAGACATCGAGGCTCAGGTGAGACTGATCAGAGATAGGATGTTGGAGGCATAGAGCAGACAAGCTAAATACTATGACGCCCGGCATCGTCAGGTGGAGTTTCGGGTAGGAGATCGAGTGTTCTTGAAGATCCGGCCCATGCACGGAGTCTCACGGGTGCGCGGTCGGAGGAAGAAGCTCAGCTCTAGGTATATGGGTCCTTACCGGATCCTGGAGCGGATCGGACCCCTAGCCTACAGGCTAGAGTTGCCGCCAGAGCTGGCAGCTCTACACGACGTCTTCCACATTTCTTCGCTGAGAAGGGCTCTACTACGCCCGGAGCAGTGTATTTTGACCACCGAAGGGCCGGTAGCTTCAGACCGATCTGTTCACTTGGAGCCGGTTCGGATCGACGATAAAGGAGTACGGATCTTACGCCGCAAAAAGATCCCCTTAGTCAAGGTTCTGTGGAGAAACCACGGTCAGGAGGAGCACACCTGGGAACCACAGGATCTGATGAGGCAAAGATACCCGGAGTTGTTCAGTCAGGTACATCTCACCACCTCTCGGTATACTATAGATTGCCTTCTTGTTTTGGACAGTTAAGACTAGATAAGGAAAATTCAGGACCTAGGTATGCGTACTCAATCAGAAAGATAGGGGCTAATCTTTTGTTTATTGGGGAGATTGTCTTCGTTTATCAAACGAATAGTCGCCTGAACCCAATAGAAAGATCGTATGGGATGTTACAAGTTTAATTTATTCCGATAGAAATCCTCGTAGGCTCAAACTCAATTTCGGGGACGAAATTTTTGTTTTGTTTATTGGGATTTGTAACATCCCATTTCCGGCTAGACCCCTAAGAGCCGGTTGGTCGTGACAGAACCCTAGGAAGCCCAAAAATTGAAATAAATTGATCGAGATTTCGGGTCACGGGTTGGTCACGCCCGTGACCGACCCGTCACGCCCGTGACTTTGGGCGTGACTACTTCGACGATCGTCGATCTCCGTGAGACGATCGTCGAACTTGCTGCCCAGGCATGTCATGCCCGTGACCAAAGGTGTCACGCCCGTGACCTAGGGCGTGACTCCTTCGACGATCGTCGATCTCCGTGAGACGATCGTCGAACTTGCAGCCCGGGCATGTCACGCCCGTGACCAAGGTGTCACGCCCGTGACCTAGGGCGTGACTCATTCGACGATCGCCGATCTCCGTAAGGAGATCGTCGAAATTGAAACTCGGGCCTGTCACGCACGTGACCTAGGTGTCACGCCCGTGACCTAGGGCGTGACCACCCTTCGACGACCGTCGATCTCAATTCGACGATCGTCGACCCAGAATTAACCACCCGGGCCTGTCACGCCCATGACCCAGGTGTCACGCCCGTGACCACCCTTCGACGATCGTCGATCTCAGTTCGACGATCGTCGAACCCAGAATTGGCTATCCGGGCCTGTCATGCCCGTGACCTAGGTGTCACGCCCGTGACCTAGGGCATGACCACCCTTCGACGACCGTCGATCTCAGTTCGACGATCGTCGACCCAGAATTAACCACCCGGGTCTGTCACGCCCGTGACCCAGGTGTCACGCCCGTGACCACCCTTCGACGATCGTCGATCTCAGTTCAATGATCGTCGAACCCAAAATTGGCTGTCCGGGCCTGTCACGCCCGTGACCTATGTGTCACGCCCGTGACCAAGGCCGAAACGTCAGCCAGACTGGAAATTTCGGTAACCGACATTGTAATCAATTCTGAATATGGGAAGTTACACCTGGAGTATTTATGGGTCGTTTCCTTCTTTAATTATTTAAATAAATAAGGAAATGTTGATCCAATAGGAAATCACCACCTGGCGAACACTCTTCGTTTTCCAGCGTTTCAACTGCCCTGCATCATAACCGAAACGTTAGGGGAGAACCTTCATGACCATTAAGGATTTACCCTTTCATCTCCCCACTTGCTGACTTATAAAAGCCCACTTGGAGCAAGAAGAGAAGTTTACATGCTCAATCAAACGGATCAGATCTTTGTTCTTGCTGTAGGAGGAGTTCGGCTACGCCACCACTGCGCCATGGCACCCCGTCGTTCATCTCACCTCCAAACCGCGAACAAGGTCCTCCTCTGCTTCTTCTTTCATGGGTAGATCTTAGGATTCGTAGAAAGGAAGTTCGCGCTCAACGTAGCCGGACCCATCTCTCGTTTTCATGGAAAAAACCATGGAAAACGTATTCTTGAGTCCGCCGGAAACCGCCACCTCCGACGGCCAAACCACCGCCGACCGATAGCCATCGCCTCAACGGAGGTGGTGGTGGTGGTGGCTGGCCAGGGAGGTGACCGAACGGCCGGCGACGGATCACGGAAAGCTTACAGGAAAAATGGTTTTTCTGAGTTCTGTTTTCGGGTTCATGTAGAAGATGAACAGTAAAATCAATTTTATAATTATTAAACTAAGTATATAATACATAGAGGAAAGATATATTATCTGAGTATATTTTGAGGCTACGAAATGAGGCGCTTAGAGGCCGTTTTAAGAAAAATGAGCAGTCACGAAAGTTGTAACCCTTCGAGTCTAGATTAATTTAAAATCAGTTTCATCTCGTTTGGGTAAGCGGTTCGGCCGCAGCACCCGTTTTAGTGGGGGCTGCTCCTAGAGTTGGGCAGAAATCAAAATGGATGCCCACTCTTCGTCCCTTGTCCAAATGACTTGAAATTTGGGCAGGGGGTTAACCTTAGTTATACTTAACGGCAGACCAAAAATGGGAATTTTTGGAGATACTTTGCCTAAAGTTTTTGTTTTAATTTAATAAACTTAGAGGAATTTATTTAAGTGGTCAAATGACCTCCAAACCCTCCCAAATTTTGGCGAGTGGTCCCTCGCTATTGAACCTAGATCTGTACAAAATTTCAACTCAATTGGTCGAGTTTTGAATAAGGAAGTATCAAGTCCTAGATAGGTCTTGGTGAGGGATACTTTGGGGGAAAAGTACGATTGGAAATGGAGTGGACAAATCTTCTCAAAAGAGGCTGGTGTTGTGGCCACTGATTTGTTGAGTCTATGTCTACCCTCTTGGGTAACATGGTGTGGATTATGGTGGATTTTACCCTAAGAGATTGGCTCAAATCCAGTGGGTGGGAGTTTGAGATTTGTGAAGGACATAGGAGCAAAAGCTCTTGTATGCCCTTGAAATTTGGGAGAAAGGGGGATGATATGGTAAAAACCCTCTGGTTGAAATAGTAAAGGAATTGGAGGTAATTAGGTACCTCGAAAGTTAAGATTTTAGATTAGGATAGAAATGTAATTTAGTTATTTTAAGCACTAAATCTAATCCAAAAATTATGAAACTCGGGAGAAGGGAGTTTTAGGATGTTTTAGACTTATGGTAATTTTCCTGGAATTTTACGATTAATAAATATTATACTTCATGTGTTAAATGATTATTAACCCGATTTGTTGTTTCAATTATTTGGAAGTTTTAAATTAATTATAATCAGTTAAAATTCTGGATTTAGATCTTGACTAGTAGAACATTGATCCCTGAAATTTTTATAGAATTTTATGTTGAGAAATTTTAGAGGTTCATTCACAATGTTTTAATATAGGCTTTTGAGCATAAAAATAAATTAGGGCTTGTACAATTGCTGGAAAATTATGATAATTGGAACTTAAGGTTTTTAGGCCCTTTTATATCACTAGGAATTATTTGGAAATTTTTAGAGTTACTTTTATAGCACTTCATTCACAAAGCATGTTAGATTGTAATTTAGTATTTGATTTATTATGATTTAATTACCAGCAAGAAAATTATGGGATTCTGTCAAAGTTATTTTCATGATGAAACCAGCACCCTGTGTTTTATTTGAATTATTTGGAGGACAAATTAAGGTAATTTATTCATTAAGCTTGAAATAACTAAAATAATGATTAAATAAGTTTAGGCCCTTGAAAATCATTGTAAAACTATCAAACTTTGGAAACTTGATATTTAGGCCTACTATTATTTACCTTAATTTTGTGATAGCTGGAATCAACTAGAATGTTATACCTCATGTTCAAAATGATGATATTAGACCCTTAAGAATAAATAAATAAGTTATCGGATTTATTAGGAAAATTCCAATATTTTGGATTTAGGCAAATCTTGTTAGGATAGACCTCCGATAAATAAATTGTGGCATTTGGATGAAAAAGTAAATTATGTGTAATCTGGAATATCGTGTAGCCTAGGTGAGTCCCTAGGAGGTTTGGTTTAGCACAGATGGTAGTTGGAAGATTATGTGTTACGCGGGTATGGTGGAAGACCGTCTTTCCGTGTGGAGAGGGTGAAGAGTCAAGCTACCCTAGGTTTAGTTTAATGTAACTCTTAAAGGGAAAAAGGTAAGGTGAGAAACCAATTAAAGTAAGTGCCTGGCGAAAGGGAACTTCGGGCCGTAATGCCGCCGTCTTGGTTCCTAGTGCCCCTTGAGAGCCCTTCACGGGGAATACCGGGGGCAGTCCTGGGCTAACGTAAACTGTAATAACAAACTGGCAAGAGTAACTTAGTAACTAGGGCTGCACCTTTCACAAACACTGTTGGCACAGGAAGATTGATGAGAGCTTCGGCTCGGTTGGTTTGGAGACGGATGTTTTGTCCGGGGAGCTTCGGCTCGGTTGGTTTGGAGACGGACGTTTTGTCCGGGGAGCTTCGGCTCGGTTGGTTTAGAGACGGACGTTTTGTCCGGGGAGCTTCGGCTCGGTTGGTTTGGAGACGGACGTTTTGGTCCGGGGAGCTTCGGCTCGGTTGGTTTGGAGACGGACGTTTTGGTCCGGGGGCTTCGGCTCGGTTTTTGTGTGTTTACGATTAAACTTGCATGTGCATAAAATAGGGAAAAGTTAAGGTGGTGGGTTTTCGATATCGGGGAGTTCGATTGCACCGACACCGATATCGTTGACTCGGCGAGGTGATTAGCACTTCGCCAACAGAAGTCCGGTGCGCCAGCCGGCAAGAGTATGCAGGCGTCCGCTTAGTGCACCAAGCGTTTAGGCGTATGATAGGTCAGACCAGTGGTGCTTTTACTGGTTTTGAGGTGGGCGAGGCCCAACCCACCGCTTTCGTCCGCCACTACGGAGGTATCCTGGGAGGTAACGGCTCCGAAAGGGGGAACTAAAGGTCTGTGTGCACAGAGTCGGGTGTGTGAGTCGCACTTGCATGTTTCATCATACCCACATGCATGTCATAGCATAATCAATTCATTTAACCCTGACACCTAAAGTATAAGTGGTATGGGACACTTATACATTAGGACCCGCTAAACGACCCCTTGGTCTATAGGCTTGTGTGGGCAAGTTTATAAATCAAAGGTTAATTTCAATATATATACATGCTGTTGGTTGATAACCGTCACCCCAACGTATAAGTGGTATGGGACACTCTATACGATGGGAGCCTTGCAGAAGATCTCTTGGCTTATGCGCTTTCGCACATAAGTTGAGGTTACTTTTCTTACTTTCTGTTTTCTGTCATATTATTATAGAATTGCTAGATTAGTTCCGCTGTCATCTGTTTCTTGATTAATCTCTACCTTCATGACCTTCCCTTTCTTCCTCCCCGCTCGGTACCTAGGAGCCATGGGGGAAGGGGTAGGGGATGATAGGGCTTAGTCTTTATGACTAACGGTTTTCGAACCGCATCATATAGGGGATCGTGGAGCCCAGCATGGAGGAGCAGCCCCAGAGATCGGTGCGCCTGGAGATGGGGCAGTCTAGCTCCGGAGTTCATACAGCCGGGACCGTGAGTCTCGACCCTGAGTATTTTCTAGTGTTTGCTTCCGCATTGAGTGATATTGTAGTGAGGACATGATGTAACGGGCATAAGCCCGCATTTATAGTACTCTGATTATTGATATTCTGTGGACACTCCCTTCGTGGAGTTTTTATTCTATATATGTGATTTACCTTCAGTGAACTTACTCTTACTTCAATTACTGTGCTACATTTCTGTGATCGAATTGGCCGGCAGAATCGGCGCCTTGTGGTGATGACCCTTCAGGGCGTGAAGGTGTCACCGCAAAATGGCAATTCTGGGCCTAAGACCCCGGTAGTTTGAAAAAAAAAGGGGGTCTTACACCAGTGGTCAGGAAGGTTACCAATGGATCCACCCACGAGGGTCGTCGACCTACCTCCATCAACTCCCCTTCCTCGATCGCTGGACGAAATAGTTCAGTGAGGGCCCCCCCCCCCCCGAGGTCCAAACTTTTCCAATCGATTGGGGGCTGCGCTCTCCTCCCTGGGGACATGTTGGATTGAGAATGATTGAAACCCTCAGATGATCACCCTTACCTTGGATAGGTACTTTACGAGGGTAGGTTCCCGAGCTTCAAACTCCCCTCAGATCTGTGATGCTACCACCATCGATTCTGTGAAGGCCTCCACGTTCTGGATCTCAAGCTCCTTTGCCAAACGAAGGCCGGCTATCACAGCCTCGTACTCTGCTTGGTTGTTGGTCACTGGAAAGTTGTAGGCCACCCCCTGCTCTATAGCAACCCCCTGGGGGCTTATCAACACCACTCCTCCCACAAGGGAATGCTTCCCCGACGCCCCATCAAACACCATCTTCCACGCTCCCTACGGCTGCGGCTCCTCTTCCCCGACTTCAACAACATAGTCTGCAAGAAAATCCTCCACCGCTTGTGCCTTGATGGAGTGTCTTAGAACGAAAGAGATGTCGAACTCACTTAGTTCGATTGACCACTTGGGAAGCCTTCCTGAGTGCTCTACCCCTTCAAAGATCCTGCGAAAAAGATGGTCGGTCACCACCCTAATCAAGTCCGCTTGGAAATATGGCCGAAGCTTCCTCGCCGAGATGATCAGAGTGTATGCAAGCTTTCTCAGGCTGGGGTAACGGAGCTCCGCTTTCTTCAAAATTCGGCTCACGTAATAGATGGGTAGCTTCTTCTTCCCCTCTTCCCTGACCAGAACGGAGCTCAAGACCTCCACTCCTACCCCTAGATACAAGGTCAGGTCCTCTCCTTCTTCCGGGCTTTGAAGTAGAGGAGCTTGGGAGAGCTGTCTCTTCAGCCCTTGGAAGGCCTCTTCACTTTCGGCGGTCCACTCAAACCTTTGGTTATCCCTCAACACCTTGAAGAATGATGAACACTTGTCCCCTGATCTGGAGAGGAACTTGCTTAGCCCTTCCAACTTGCCTATCAAGCGCTGGACCTCCTTGGCGTCGCGAGGTGATTCCAGGTCTAAGATGGCCTTCACCTTATCCGGGTTAGGCTCTACCCCTATCGGAGTCAAGAGATACCCAAGGAACTTCACGTGGCTGTCCCCGAAGACACACTTCAAGGGGTTCAGCCTCATCTTGAATCTCCGCAGGGTGACGAAGGTCTCTTCTAGGTCCCATAAATGTGAGTTCACACACTTGCTTTTCACCATCAGGTCGTCGACATAGACCTCCAAGTTCCTCCCCCTTTGCCCCTGGAAGACTCGATCCATTATGCGTTGGTATGTAGCCCCTACGTTTTTCAACCCAAAGGGCATCCTCTTATAACTGAAGCACCCCTCCCTAGTGATGAAGAAAAAATCCTTGATATCGGGAGGGTGCATCCAGATCTGGTGATAACCAGAAAAAGCATCCAAAAAACTCATAACAAAAAACCAACGGTTGAATCAACCAGCGCGTCGATTCGAGGCAGGGGGTAGCAATCTTTAGGGCATGATTTATTTAACAAAGAGAAATCTATACACATTCGCCAGTTCCCACCCCCTTTTTTAACCATTACCATGTTGGAGATCCAGCCTGGATACTAGATCTTTGAGATGAAGCTGGCTTCCAGGAGCTTCCTGACCTCCTCGCGGATAGGCTCCTCCAGCTTGGTGGCGATGGCCCTTATCTTCTGGCGTATGGGGCGAGTCCGGGGGATATGGTTCAGACGATGGCAAGCCACATCCACGTCAATGCCCGGCATGTCCGTTGCGCTCCAAGCGAAGACATCGACATTGCTCTGGATGCAAGCTCTCATCTGCTCCTGGTCCTCGGGACTTAAGCCCCCGCTGATCCGCACCCTCCGCACCTATCCTGTGCTGGTGAAGACCTCCATTTCTACCACTTCTTCGACCGACTCTAGCCGTGATTGCTCCCAACCGACCCTTGCTTCTTCTTCTAGCTCCAACTCCTCCCTTCCTACTTCAACCTTTGCTGCCTCCTCCGGCCTCTCCTGCTCAGCTCCTGCTACTCGCTCTTCCTCCACCTCTATCGCCTCCTCCAGGCTCTCCTGCTCAACTCCCGCTGCTTGCTTCTCCTCTATCTCCATCGCCTCCTCCAGGCTCTCCTGCTCAACTTCTGCTGCTAGCTCTTCCTCCACCTCCATCACCTCCTCCAGGCTCTCCTGTTGTTGCTTGACTTCCACGAACCTCAAGGCCTTCTGTTCAACTTCTCTCTGCTCCTCCGCGCTCTCCTTCCTCGCCTCCCCTAGGCTCACCTCCTCTTCTTCAACATCCTCTCTTTTCTCTGCCATATCCCTTTCCAGCTCTTCCGCCTCGGCCATCCAAGACACGGTGTTTACCGCCGTCACGTAGCACTGCCTCGCCATCTTCGGGTCCCCCCTAATCCTGACCTGCACCCCTCCGTTGTTGAACTTATGACATTGATGAAATGAGGAGGGGACGTAGCGAAAGGCGCTTGTGAGGGGATGCCCAAAGATGGCATTGTAGCTGCTCGGGGCGTCAACGATCACGAACCTACAGTTCCGTGACACGCCTCCCAACTTCACATGCAGCCCTACTCCCCCTTCAACTTCCTTCCTCTCTCCTGAGAACCCAAACAGTGGTCCATCTGACGCCAGGACCCATTTCCCCTCAACCTTAATCTCGTCAAAAGCCTTCTTAAAGATTGCATTCACAGAGCTCCCGTTATCCACTAGTATCCTGGAGACTGTGAAGTTCTCCACTGTCGTCTGAATCACGAGGGCATCGCAGAACGGATCCTCAAAGTCCGGCATGTCTGCTAATGAAAATGTGATTTTTTTTTCATCTGGGGGAGCCACGGAGGTTGAGGCGACCCCTCTTCAGAACATGGATTGAAGGCTACCCTTGCGAGTTGCCTCAATCCCCACTCCTCCGTGGATCACCCCGATCCATCCTCGGGTTCCCACATCTGCTCTGTCCTCACACCTATCTTCTCCCTCTCCCTGCTGCACTTCCACGATCCTTACCAACGGATCCTGCCTCCCCATTAATCTAGATTCTCTCATCTCTAAGAACTCTGGGCAGGTGGCCGTCACGTGACCTTCCTCCTGGTGGAAGTAACAGAAGGGCAACGCCACCCTGCCCCCTCTTCATTCTCCAACTCCCCTTCTTCCAGCTCCTCGGGCTCTTCTTCCTCCTCTTCCTCAACCAATCTCCATTGCTTCTTGAGGCGACGGGAAGTGACCCCTCAGTCCATGCCTCTATGCCGGCTGATCGAACCTTCTCAGCTCCCGGAGGTTGTCTCTTCCCTAGAAGCCTCCTCCTTGACCCTGGGGGCGACCCTCCTGAGGCCTCCAACCCAACCGGTTGTTCGGCTCCCGGGCCCCCATCCCTGGTTCCCCTGCCCTCGGGGTTCTTCCCTTCTCCTCTCTTCTCTTTGCTCCCTTAGCTCCCTCTGCCTTCCTGCTGTTAGTTCCTTCACATCATCCTCCGCCAACCGGGCCAGCTTCTTAGCGAAAGCCCGGTTGGCTCTTTAAAAATCTATCTCCTTCGCTGCCCTCTCCATGAACTCCTCAAAAGAGAGGGGAGGCACTCTCTTCAACTCCATGCTAAATAAGCCTGGTATCAGCTCCAGGGTAAAGGCAAGCATCAGTGCGTGCCCTGGGACCTTCTGGACCTCTCTTCCTGAAACCGGTCCACATAGCGACCCAGCGTCTCATCCTGCTTCTGTCTTACTGCAAATAGGCACTCCGCCACCTTCTTTCGCTTCTTCGACATCGAAAACCTCAACAGGAACCCTCGACGTAGGTCCTCAAAGCTGTAGATCGAGCTCGCCGGCAACTGATGAAACCAGTCCCGAGCCTTTTCCTTCAACGTGATGGTAAACAACCGACACTTGAAGGCATCCGTCATCTGCCTTATTGAAACCACGTCTTCAAACCACTTCACGTGTTGTACAGGGTCATCTTTTCCTGAGTAGTAAGACATATCGGGCTCCCGAAACCCCTCCGACACCGGAGCCGAGATGATGAGCTTGCTGAAAGGGCTCTCGCCACCTGCCTGCCGAGAGGGCACGTCTCGCGGCCTAGGCTGGCTTGCTCGATCTGTGGGACCATGCCTAGGGAAGAGTTCTCGCACTGCCGCCTCCCTCTCGCCCATCTCTGCTTGAACCTCCTTCCCGGTGCGCTGGCCTGGGAAGAGTTCCCGCACTACAACGTCTCTCTCGCCAACCTCTGTTGGGACCTCCTTCCCAGGACGCTGCCCAAGGGCGTTCTCGCCCAAAAGCGGGACCACCTCCACTGGACCCTGAGGTGTCGCCCACTCACTCCTCGTCGAGAAGGCCAAGCTGATGGTTTGCAGAACTCTCGCCTGAAATCCGCCAGCATCTTCCTCGTTGCTTCCTCTCCCTGGGTGGGGGAACCTCCTGAGCCAGACCCTTCACAATCACCTCCAGTCATAGGACTAAAGTATAGGCTTTCTTGTATCTACTGCATTCCACGCTCACCGCACCAGAACTGTTGAAGCTAAAAATGACATCAACGAATGTTCAAAAACCAGGGCGTAGCCAACACCTACTTCTCTTAAGCCTCGACCCTCCACTGGCTGCAAGGGACCTAGAACTGACCCAAAGCCTCAGCAGGGAGGCCCCACCTCACACCCGGAAGATCTCTGAGAGCTTCCCCTCCAAAGCCAAAGCTGGGCTTGGAGCTCCTTAGAAAGCACTTGGGGATTTTGAGAATAATGAAGACTTGCTTTCTAAGGAGCCCTCATGGGTCTATTTATAGCCTTTTGCTGACCTGAAATTACTAAAATACCCCTGGATGACCTGCCAATAGCCAAATCCCGCTATTTATAAAATACTAAGTACAGCCCCTGGGGGTATGTAGGTAATTCTACCCGAGTACAATTAAGTAATTTTACCCTGGGCCTTGGGCCCCACTCGGCGAGAACCCTGAGTCGCGGCAAGAACCCTGAGCCGCGGCGAGAACCCTGAGTCGAGAACCTTCCCGCCTTCGCTCAACACGGTGTTGAGTGGACTCGATGCCCTTGCTGCCAAACGCGGCGCTGAGTGAGTGGAGCTAACTCAACGCGGCGTCGAGTGGACTCGATGCCTTTGCTGCTGAACGCGGCGTTGAGTGAGTGGAGCTTACTCAACGCGGTGCCGAGTGGACTCGATGCCTTTGCTGCTTGGATTTTGGCATCGAGTGGACTCAACGCCTTCTCGCCCGCCTCTAGTCATCAGTGGGTCTTGGCTAAGGCATGGCGCAAACGATCCTGCCTGCTCGTAAACAGGAGCTTTACCAAGGCGCAAGCGGTTCTGGTCTGAAGCCCGAAGCTAGCCCGAAGCTAGTCCAATCCTGACAGTTGGCGTCTCTGGGTTCCCTCCAGCAAATATGGGATTGTACACTTATGAAAATTTTAGATTAAGTAATTTTCTTCTAAATTACGTGGCAAAATTCGAAAGAGAAGTTACGTTATTTTAGGGTTGAATCATTTCTTGTGTGCAACGAGATTCGAGAGAGGAGTTGCTTAATTTTTTAGCCAAATTCCATTTTTATACTGCGCTGAAAGATTTAAGAGATGAGTGACATAAGTGTAACATAAATTTTAATATAACATAAAGAGAAAGAGATTTCATCTTGTATTAGCAATATTGATTTGTGCGCTTCATGTTATTCTTTCTCCACCAAGCTAGAGATAACAAGAAAAATTAGGGTAAACAGATTTCAGAGATCAAGAGATAATGATTTTTACTTTCAAATTGTTACATGATAGTTAACTAAGCATTTAAATAAAATTCACTCTAAAAACTCATCACAAAAGAAAAAAAATCAATGTACAAGACTATTTTTTTAAATTGATAAAAGTATTTTTAAGTAGGCGTATTTAGTTAGGTTATTTTTTAAAAAAAAAAATTATTATCAAAATTCACTCTAATTAATCCGCTTGAATTTAAAGATAAGGTAGAACTAGTATTTGCGTGCGCTAAATTAATCACTTCTCTCTGAGAACGATCTTAACTTACTTTATATTACTTGATCTGGCATGTGCACTTGCGTTAATACGTAAATTTATTTTGGTCGTATCAAGTTTTTGGCACCATTGTTGGGGATGTGCCTCTAATTTAGTGTTTTATTTCTTGCAATATTAGTTAACCATGAATATTTAGAGCTCAGGGTTTTTTTTTCTAGGATATATATATATATATATATATATATATATATTTAATTAGCTATTTTAATTTTAATTATTTCTAATCTTTTAAAAAAATTCAAAGTAGCTTTATCCATTTAAATTTTTTGTTTGTAGTTGATCCTTGCAAATATTTATGTCCATTTAGTGAATCTATCACTACATCATCATGTTTCTATTTTCTCAATGTCATTGTTACGGGACATTCAATCATGATAGTGATGACTGGTATACGGGAGACTGTAGTTATAGGTCATACGGCTCACCCTTTGGAGTAACAACATCCGATGATACTTTATATAGTACACTTAATTTTTATAATTATGCGTCCACACAGTGTGCATCATTTACACATTTTAGTCCAACCCCTCAAAGGTCGAGAAGAAATTGGAAACAATGTTTGTTTTGCCATAGCATCGAGCACGGTTTGAAGATTGTATTGCATTTCAACACCAAAGAGAGGAGGATAACAAAACAAAAATCCAAATCATCTCATGCTCTTTTCATTCTGGCATTCTTTTTTATTATATATACACATTACCACTTTATTTGTGGGAGAGAATTGGGAATATATCCATCACGCTCGTTGATGATATGTGCGATAAGTTGTAGACTTACTTCTCTCTACACATACATCATCAAATTTGGATTCACTCATGGAGAACTAACCCACATATTCTCTGATGATACTATCACCACGGCTCCTTCACCTTCTTTGTACGAATTTTCTACATATTTTTTTTTATCATGCTGAAGATATTGCGCTTGGGGATAATCCTGAATCTGAGGCTACACTAAAGTTGAAAAAATATTCTCTACAACGTAGGGAATGATTCTTTGGAGCACGACGATACACCGAGGTGGGATGAAGAGGATATCCTTTATAATAAGGATAGTTTGTACTTCTTCATTGGATGAGGAGGTCCGACTAGCCGTCGAGACCTTTGAATTCTCAGATCCCCCTGGCTACGATACTTATGATATCATCAATAATCAATCTTTGGATCCTACTAGGAGTTAAACAAAGATCACTCCCATTATTACAAATTATTTATGTCTTTTTTTTATTTTGTTTCCTCACCATCCATTTTTGCTAGAATATGTGCAGGGGAATTCAACAGTGATAAATATTTTAGAAGCTGAATCTAAAATGCATGTTATGGTGGGAAGCTCTGCTCTTTATGATTGGGATTATTTTCCCTCACAGCAGGAAGCCAAATACCATATTTTTCGCTTATCTTACTCATGCCACTATTGATCCACCTAAATATCCTCTTATTGATAATTTTAATGCTTCCCTACAGGAGTTTGAGTTTATTGACCCGTATTTGAGTAATGTTGAAAATCAATTCTGACAAAGGAAGTTTGTTGCAGTGAAAAAATTCATTCTTTATTCCACCACACCTTCACAACTCATGTTTTCCTTTAAGGATTGGCTGCATGGAGGCAAGAGATATTCATATATTAACAAAATGATGGAAGAGAAAAAGAAGTCAAAAAAGAAAGAGATTTGGAGATGGAGGATTGACCCTCCTTTCTACCCCTACTGTTGGGTCTTCAGACCCTTTACTTTTATCTCTAGCTATTATTTTAAAACAACTTATACTAATGCTTTTGTTGTGTTAAAGTAGTAATTAGGAGTTTTAGTTATTTACTTATTTAGTATATATGTTTGAAAAAAAATGCTACTGGTAGACAACCCAGATTTGTGTGTTATTTTCTTTGTTGTTTGCTCATTTGTTCTTCTGTTTTAGTTTACCATTATAGTTTTTTTTGGAGCTCACAACTATAGGTACACTTCATTTAGACTTAGCCGTGATCTTTGAAGTCATTTCGCCTCCTGTGTATAAAAGGAAAGACATGAGAAGATGCTTCGAATTGTGGATTTCAGGAGAGTATTTAATTTCAGTTCTTTTAATCTTATTGATTAAACAGTCACTCACTCAAATAAGTAAAAAATTATTTTTCATGCTTAAAATAATATCTTTGTTAGGGACTAACAAATGCTTAAGTGTGGTGGTGAAATAACTCCTACCACTCAAGTAAATAATAACTTGATTGATCATAAATTTTAATGATTGTTATTTCTTATTTTAATTAATTAATAAGTTATTCTAGTTATTTAATAATAATAAATTGACACGGCTAGTTAATCCTACAAGTTCAAATTATGAATTTGAAGTTAATAAGATTTTTTTTGATAAAGCTCTCTTAAGCATCTATTCTATGCACAATTCTCTATAAAAATTTATTTACTTGCAAAATAGTTTTTTAATATTAACTTCTAAAAATAACGGGAAGGGTGAGCAGGAACTGAGTTAACGATGTAAGCCAAGACATGAGCTTAGGTAGTTATTCTATTTTGATCATCCACTAGAACATTTGAGCTTAAACATTCTTATTTTTAATACACATTATTACATACTTAATTTCTCTATATTTCTACTAGTTGTATCTTAGTAAGTTAGTTATTTATAAGTGTTTAATTTTATTAAAACAATTGGTTGAATTTCATAGTGATATGCATCCTAGGTATATGTATAAATACTTGGAATGAGCTCAACTATAAAAAAAAATGTGTCATAGTGATATGCGGCCTAGATATGTGAATGCATACTTAGAATGATCTTGGCTATGAAGAAAAAGAAGAGGAAAAATATTATAGTGATATGTGGTATAGGTATATGTACTTATACATGGATTGATCTCAACTATGAATAGAAAATATTTTTAAAAGTATTTATTTGAAAATTAAATCTCATAATATGGTGAATTATTAAAATTATTAACTAGAAAATATCATTCTGTTATCAAAACTTAACTATAAATTCCAACCAAGCCAAATTTAATCATATTTCCAATTGAGCTACTAACTCTTGTGTAGCCAAATCAAAAACTTAGCTTATTTCTTATCTTTTCTAATTAATGCGGAGGTTTAATGAAAAAAATTGCATGAGAATAAATTATTTTTTAAAATAAAAGCACACATAACACAAGATTCTTAATTGAGCATTATGTTTTATCAAACTAATAGATTTGTGAATGTTTGAGCGCTCTTATTGATTGGTACGTTCATTGTTGAGTAAAGCAAATTTTTTGAGTATCTTTTGATTAATTTGTTTTTAATAAAAAGGATTATTTGAATTTATATCTTGATATTAATTTTTCATTCAATTTAATGATATGAATTATCTTTTCTAGGGACTAGCAAAAAATAAAGTGTAGAGGTGTGATAACTTTCCAAAAAAGAAGTTATCTAGTTCTTTATTCTGACATAATATTTATCATAATGAGAAAAAATGATACTGTGAAGTTAAGCTGGGCTTATATATTGGCCTGTGCAAGTTGTTGCAACAACCTATTTTAGTTGTTACAATAAGTTGGAATCCGAAATTCAAAGTTTATATTCAAATCTTGGTGCCATTTGCAAATTTGAAAAAGGGTAGCCTTGATTTATTTTGGCATGAAATAAAAGAGTAAAATATCATCTTAAAAGTGCTGAATTTCTACGAGGAAAGATATCATTTTTTTTAAAAAAGATTTCCCCTTAAAGAGGACAATTTATATAAAAGGAAAAAGATTCTTTGGAGATATCTCTCTTTTGAACCAAATTTGAGGGGCTGAAAAGAGGGGGTTTGACAAGCATAAAAGGGAGAAGACAGGGGGATTTTCGGTAATCCTCAATATCATAATAACTACCATCATTTGGAGGATGATCGGTTAGAGGAGAAAGAAGAAGGCTGGCAGTTAGAGCAAAAATCTGGAGAAGAATTCCGACAGTGTTTTTGATGTTAATAATTATGTTTTGTAAGATCTTTCTTGTTGTGTGGTTTGATCCTTCCATCATGAACTAATTTTCTAAGTCTTGTATGTTGAAAGTACTTTGTTTTGTTGTGATTCTTCCTTATGATTATTGAGAACTATCTTTATTGCAATTATGTTCTTATCTTATGGAAATTTTTGATTAAGTATTTTCTTCTAAATTACGTGAAAAAATTCGAGAGAGAAATTACGTTATTTTATGGTTGAATCCTTTCTTTTGCACATCGAGATTCGAGAGATAGGTTGCGTAAATCTTTAGACAAGTTTCATCTTTATACTGTACTGCAAGATTCGAGAAAGTAGTGACGTAAGTGTAACATAAATTTTAATATAACATAAAGAGAGGAAGAAATTTCATCTTGTGTTAGTAACATTGATTTGTGCACTTCATGTTAGAGATAACAAGGGGAATTAGGGTAAACAGATTTCAGAGATTAAGAGATAATGATTTTCACTTTCAAATCATTGCATGATAGTTAACCAAGTATTTCATAAAGAATCACTCTAAAAACTCATCACAATAGATAAAAAAAAAATCAATGTACAAGATTATTTCTCTAAATTGATAAAAGTATTTTTAGTTATTGTTTTTTTCATTATCAAAATTCACTCTAATTAATCCGCTTGAATTTAAATAAAAGATAGAGCTAGTATTTACGAGCGCTAAATTAATCGCTTCTCAGTGGGATCAATCTTAACTCACTTTATATTACTTGATTCGGCACGTGCACTTGCATTAATACATAAATCTATTTTGGGTGTATTAAAGGTTCTACAACACATAGACAAAACGCCTAACAGTATGGGAGCGGAATGCTCTACAATGCGGAGGTGAAACGCCCGACAGTGTGGGAGCGGGATGCTCTATAATGCGGAGGTGAAACGTCTGGTAGTGTGGGAGCGGAATGCTCTACAGTGCGAAAGCAAAACTCCCGACAGTATGGGAGCAGGATGCTCTATAATGCGGAGGCGAAGTGCTCGAGAGCATGGGAGCAGGATGTTCTGCAATGTATAGGCCAAATGCCTAGCTTCATAGATGCGCCACATTTCTTGTCACTTGCTTATGATATTCACTCGTGAGATTTGCTTCGGGGAGATGTGTATGTCTGACATAAATCAAAAGTAGTTGTCATATTATAAAAAAGAGATACATAAGCAAGCAGGAAAGTTCCACTTTGTTGTTTATCAAGTCAAAGGAAAATAGGAAGTTGAGATACGGGCATTGCGCGCATTATTAGGGGGAGCGGCCCTCGCTTGTTCCCCTTAGCCTATCTGTATCGGATTGCTACTTGACCTTTGGATGGATTGTCGCTCCTCAGTGCAGGCTTATTTGGGGCGGAGTTTTGCACAAATCTTCCAAAGAGACCTTGTTGGACAAGGCGATCGATCTCATACTTTAACTAGTTGCAGCCCTCTGTCTCGTGAGCATAACCGCAATGGAAGTCATAATATTATGATTGGTTTCCTCTCTTTGGCGCAAGCGGTTCAGGCCTGCGAAGCTCACTGCTGTCATGGATGGAGAGGAGCACGTCAGTTTGAGTGGTGTTCAAGGGAGTGTAGTCTAGATGCAGACGAGTTCCTTGTTCCTAATACGGATTATTGAGACGCGTGTAATTTCCCTTGGGGCCTTGTAGCGGCTCCGGATTCCTCTTCCTCTTTGAGCTTCCTTCGAGTTGTTGCCGATGCATTTTGGTGGCTTTGTCTGCTGTGATTTGATCCTTAACTCGGTGGATGAGGTCATGAAAGTCGGGCGGTGTTTCGCTCTTTAGCATGGAGTAGAATTTTATTGGTCTGAGTCCTCCGAGGAAGGTTCCTCGCAGGAGCTCATGGTTAACCCCAGAATCTATTGTGTCTCTGCAGTGAAGCGATGAAAGAAATCCTTGAGAGATTCTCCCTCAGCCTGTCGGATTCTTGTGAGGTGTGAGGGGTCCCGAACGATCTGCTGGTTGACGATGAATTGATCCGTTAAAAGTCTGGTGAGCTCTGTGAAGCCCTTGATTTCTCTCCTTTCAGAGAGTGGAACCAGATGCGGGCTTTTCCTCTTAGATTTTTTGGGAACACTTGGCACAAGAGTGTGTCTGCAACATTGTATATACACATGACGACTTCAAAATGCTTGACGTGTTCCAGAGGGTCGGTTGACCCAACAAATGTCTCGAAGTCGCGGAGTTGGATCTCAGGTGGAGCGGGATATGCCAGGACCTACGGAGATAGGGGAAGAAGTAGCTGAGCTGTTTTGGTAGCGAAGAGTTCGAATTCCGCTTCATCCAGTGGCGAACGAGACTAGACAAAAAAGACTTGTTCTCTTTTTTCCTGAGGGAGGGCAAATAGAAAAGAACCTGAGCCTATAAGTTATACCTTTAGGTTCTTAAAGAATGATGCTGGTTCTCGATCCTCCTAAAAGGTGATGCCTAAATTCCCTAGTTTTTGATGGAGACTGGACTAGTCCCATCAGCTATTGATAGATGGTAGGTGCTCTTTTTCTACACAATGATGACTCATTTATTTGTGTCCAACTACATATGATATTTTACCTATTTTTTTGTCCATGATAAAAGAGTTAGTGATACATTTTTTTTCAAAAGATTCCTATTAATAAAAACTATAAAAGAGAACAAACCTTTTATTAGGACTACAAGGGTGAAATGACAGGATATATTCTGAAGAAATGCGTCGGTGGCTGTTTGTTGCTTTGTATTGAAAGCAATGTGTGGTTGAATGAAGACTCTCGTTAAGTCTTCACTGAAAGATTGTCCAACTTCTCAATACATAATTTCCCGCGCTCGGCGGTGATATCAGCTCCTTTGCTCGTGCTTTACACCCATGCTCGTATTCCTCCTTGATCATACGCCTCACTTTCTCGAGAGTGAGTCATCTATCGCTCGGAGCGGTGGTTTCCTTCATTGTATGAAAGTTTCCACGCGCATGTCTGGGAAGTTCGTCAGGGATTGCAGGGCGCGGGAGCTGTCAGCGCCGGACAATTTGTCTGTGATGGGATCCTTGAAGCGGGCAGTGTCTTCAGGCATTTTCTGGCTCAGGATCTATAACGGTTGACCTTCGGGAGTGAAATCCGTGTTGGGAGTGCGACGAGCCCTTTAGTTTCCCAGCAGGGCGAGCGTTCTTATGTGGCGCTCCCTTATTAGATGTCTGCATTCTTCCTTTGATGCTTGGGATGCGGTGACGGTGGATTCTCCTTGAAGTGGGGCATTGTCGGCAGGCAAGTCGACGGACGCTGGATTTGTGTGCTCCTCTAGTGTCACATTACTAACAATTTATCTGCTTCCCTTCGTCTTTTTTGCTAATTGGGGGATGCTAAAACTTGTCAGAGCTTTTCGGAACACCTTCCCACAAATGGCGTCAAATTGTGGTGGGTCGCCCGATTTTTCCCCTGTCTGGATAAATCGGACCATCTTAGCTCGAAATCGGGTCGGGTGCATAAATATTCAAAGTAAACCGAAGCAAATGACAAAAGACATTTTTTATGTGGAAAACCCAAAAAGGGTGAAAAATCATGTGACTGGAACTGTGTCAAGCCAAAATCCACTAGTTTTTTGGAGTTTTACAGAATTTGATTTGATCTCGGAGGGAGACAGGCCAATACTACGTTACAGATGCAGAAAATGAGGAAAAATAGCTAAGTCCTAGGATCCTCGATAGAAGCGCTCCAGCCTTGAAATGTTGTTGAGCTCGCGGAACATGAGTGTGATCGTTCCGGCTGAAAGATTCTCTAAGTACATGAAAGTTCTGGTAGGAGAGCTCTCGTTGATGCGGAGCCTTGATGGGAGTTCTCTCGCAGAGGCGTTTGACAAGCCTTAGAGTGTGTTGAATCCATAGCGCAAGGAGAAGAGCAGAGTGGATTCTGGGGCGGAGAATCGACGTAAGTCCACGATCTCGCCGAAAACCACAGAGCTCTCTCTTGCCTCTGGAGTTGCTTGTCTTAAAATGAAGTCCGGGGGGCCTATTTATAGTTTCCTGGAGGGTCGGGATGATAATTGCGATGGGCAATGATTTGTGTTGGAAAATAACGTTGCCCCATTCCAATCAAATGGATCACCATTTTTGCCAAAATGACGAGAATGCCCCTCGGGCAGTTTGGGCAGCCCGGGCAAAGTGCCTGGCAGTAAAGATGACATTCGACCTGGGCGGCGATCGTTGTCGATGCGCTGCGCGGGTGTGCAGCTGATAACTTCTCAAAAAGAAGTTATCTAGCCCAAGTTTTGGACTTTTTTACTCGTTGATCCGGAAGAAAACCGTTTAGTTAAAGTCTAAATGTAAGTAAATTCATTTTTTATTTTATTTATGTCTAAATTGGTCTTTTTTCCTAGGTGTTTGTGCAAGAGAAGCCAAAGAGAATAAATTGGAAGAAGGATTTTGTCAAATATATTGTCCTGTAGAAAAGGTTGTAACCTCCAAAAAAAGGTTGCAACCTCTGTACGAATTTCAAATTTCAAAATTCAAACAAATTGCGCCTTTTTGCAAAAATAGAAAGATGCATCCTTTGGGGAGAGGGCTGGACGTTTTTTATGAGAGATTATTCTGAAATTATTCATTCATCATCTTTTAGAGGGAGATTGGAGAATTCTATTGGAGAGGAAGAACTAGGGCTTCCCGAAGATTGAAGACGGACGGATTTCGGCCATAACCAGAGAGCGAATCGCTGCAGTTTTTTATTTTCTTCCATAATGTGTTATAAGATCTACATATTTTTGTGGTTTTCTTCCGTCGTCATGAACTAACTTAATAGATCTTGTGTTGTGAGAGTACTATGACTATTGTGATGAATGTTTTTTTATGGTTTCTCTTTATAATTATGTGATGGTTGAACCTTTATTGAATTTACAATCTATATCTTGAAACCCTTGATCACAGTTTCATTTTTTTTACTACGCTTCATAATTCGAGAGAGGAGTTGCGTAAGTGTGTTGTATATTCAATATAGCGCTTGAAGGGAGAAAGAGATTTCCTATTGGTGTTAACAACTTAGGTTTTCGAGCGTTAACCAGTTTCCTACTTCACCCGAGGGGAGATAGCGGACTCGGTGTAAGACCCCCCTTTTTTTTTCTTTTTCAACCACCGGGGTCTTAGGCCCAGAACCGCCGCTTTGCGGTGACCCCTTCACGTCCCGAAGGGTCATCACCACAAGGCGCCGATTCTGCCGGCCAATTTCGATCACAGAAAGTATTCACAATTATTGAAGCAAGAGCAATGCAGTCCACAATAATAAAAATCACATATATATAATAAAACTCCACGAAGGGAGTGTCCATAGAAACATCAGAGTACTATAAAAACGGGCTTATGCCCGGTACAAAATGTCCTCCCTACAAGTCTCTCATGCGGAAGCGAAACAGTAAACTACTCAAGGTCGAGACTCACGGTCCCGGCTGTGTGAACTCCGGAGCTAGACTGCCCCATCTCTAGGCGCACCGATCTCTGGGGCTGCTCCTCCATGCTGGGCTCCACGATCCCCTAAATGATGCGGTTCGAAAACCGTTAGTCATAAAGACTAAGCCCTATCATCCCCTACCCCTTCCCCCATGGCTCCTAGGTACCGAGCGGAGAGGAAGAAAGGGAAGGACATGAAGGTGGAGATTAAACATGAAACAGATGGCAGCGGAAACTAATTCTAGCAAGTTGTGTTAGGTGAGCAGTTAATAAATTGTTAAAATAGGTCTAGCAGTAAGAAAAGCAATTAAATGAATTTAAACCTTCACTTATGCGAGTACACATAAGCAAAAGGGATCTTTTGCAAGGCTCCCATCGTATAGAGTGTCCCATACCACTTATACGTTGGGGTGTCGGTTATCAAACAGCAATGGTTGTTATATATTGAAATTACCCTTTGATTTATAAACTTGCCCACACAAGCTTATATACCAAGGGGTCGTTTTGCAGGTCCTAATGCATAAGCGTCCCATACCACTTATACTTTAGGTGTCAAGGTTTAATGAATCGATTATGTTATGACATGCTAGTGGGTATGATGAAACAAGCAAGTGCAACTCACACACCCGACTCTGTGCACACAGACCTTTAGTTCCCCCTTTCGGAGCCGTTACCTCCCAGGATACCTCCGTAGTGGCAGACGGAAGCGGTGGGTTGGGCCTCGCCCACCTCAAAACCAGTAAAAGCACCACTGGTCTGACCTATCGTACGCCTCAACGCTTGGTGCACTAAGCGGACGCCTGCGTACTCTTGCCGGCTGGCGCACCGGACTTCTGTTGGCGAAGTGCTAACCACCTCGCCGAGTCAACGATATCGGTGTCGGTGCAATCGAACTCCCCGATATCGAAAGACCCACCACCTTAACTTTCCTATCTTATGCACATGCAAGTTTAATCGCAAACAAACAGAACCGAGCCGAAGCTCCCCGGACCAAACGTCCGTCTCCAAACCAACCGAGCCGAAGCTCTCATCATTCTTCCTGTGCCAACAGTGTTTGTGAAGAGTGCAACCCTAGTTACTAAGTTACTCTTGTCGGTTTATTATTACAGTTTACGTTAGCCCAGGACTGCCCCCGGTATACCCCGTGAAGGGCTCTCAAGGGGCACTAGGAACCAAGACGGTGCATTACGGCCCGAAGTTCCCTTTCGCAAGGCACTTATTATTATTGGTTGTCTACCCTTTCACCCGATTTCCTTCTCGTATTACATTAGACTATCCTAGGGTGATTTTAAACCTTCCACTCCTCGGGGAAGACGATCTTTCGTCGAACCCGAGCACCTCTTAACTGTAGCTACCACCACTACTCACTACTCCTTATATCTTCCTATTGTAATTTCTTCCACAATTGTTCACCCAGACAAAATGTTTAAACCTCAAAGACTTTCTCAGATCGTGTCCTATTGCATCTCACAACCTGCTATATGCAGACCGACCTAGGCTACATGTCGAACCGGTTATGCAACGATCCATTACTCATCCAAATGCCCTAAACTATTTACTGGAGACTTATCTTGGTATAAATAACCTAAATCCAGAAAATGGAAATTTTCCTAATTTATTTGGCATTTAATTAAATTCCTCGAAAATCTCAAGGGCCACCGGTTTGAACATGAACTATCCTAATTATTCATGCAAGATGTCCAGCAAATTTATGATAATTAGTAGGCTATCTCAGAAGGCTAAATCCTAAGTATCATAATTTTCTAACATCAACATGACCTGAAAAACTATTTGGAAATAATCTCTAATTTCTATAGTTTATGAATCAAGTACAGAAAATATTCTTCCAAAAATTCTAAATAATTTATGACATGAAGATTAAGGCCTAAAATTTGCACTGGCTAAGTTTCATAATTTTCCAGCAAGTGTTCTATCCATAATAATTTTTTAAACATAAAAGCCCTTTCTATCATTTGTGAATAAAGTACTTGATTTACTCAACATAAAATTCTATAAAAATTCAGGGATCAATGTTCTACTAGTCAAGATCTAAAACCAGAATTTTAACTGATTATAATTAATGTAAAGCCTCCAAATAATTGAAACAACAAATTGGGCTAATAATTCTTTAACACATGAAGTATAATATATATTAATCATAAAATTCCAGAAAAATTACCACAAGCCTAATACATCCTAAAACTCCCTCCTTCCGAGTTTCATAATTTTTGGATTAGATTTAGTGCTTAAAATAATTAAATTACATGTTTATCCTATTCCAAAATCTCAACTTTCGAGGTACCTAACTACCTCCAATTCCTTCACTATTTCAACCAGAGGGTTTTCATCATATCCTCCCCCTCTCCTCCAAATTTCAAGGGCATACAAGAGCTTTTGCCCCTATGTCCTTCACAAACCTCAAACTCCCACCCGTTGGAGTTGAGCCAATCTCTTAGGGTAAAATCCACCCTAAGCCACACCATATTTCCCAAGAGGGTAGACATAGACTCAACAAATCAGTGGCCAACAACTTCAGCCTTCTTTGAGGAGATTTGTCCACTACATCTCCAATTGTACTTTTCCCCAAAGTACCCCTCACCAAGACCTATCTAGGACTTGATAATTCCCTATTCAAAACTCGACCAATCGAGTTGAAATTTTGCACAGATCTTAATATTTATGCCAGGGACCACCACCCAAAATTTGGGGGAGTTTGGGCTTAATTTCATCTCCTAATTAATTTTATATTGTTTATTAAATTTTTACAAAAACTTTAGGCAAAAGTTCTCCAAAAATTCTCATTTTTGGACAGCCTCTCGATATACATATTATAGACCTCCAGTCCAAATTTCGAGTCATTTGGACATGTTATGAACTGTGGGCAACCATTTTAATTTCTGGTTAACCTAGGTCTTGATCCCACCAAAATGAGTGCTGTGTTCAAACCACTCACCCAAATTGAATAAAATCAATTTTAAATTAAAGTAGACCCCGAGGGCTACAACTTTTGTGTCTGGTCATTTTTCCTAAATCGGCCTCTAAGTGCCTCGTTTTGCAGCCTCAAAAATACATTCAAATAATCTATTTTCATTAAGTAAAATATAACAACCTATGTATTATAATATTAAATCCACTGTTCATCTTCTTCATGAACCCGAACAGACACAGGAAAATATTTTTCCTGTAAGCATTCAGTGATCCGTCGCCGGCCGTTCGGTCACTTCCCTGGCCAGCCACCACCACCACCACCTCCGTTGAGGCGATGGCTAGCGGTCGGCGGTGGTTTGGCCGCCGGAGGTGGCGGTTTCCGGCGAACTCAAAATACCTTTTTCATGGTTTTTCCATGAAAACGAGAGATGGATCCGGCTCCGTTGAGCGCGAACCTATTTTCTAAGAATCCTACGATCTACTCATGAAAAGAAGGAGCAGAGGAGGACCTTGTTCGCGGTTTGAAGGCGAGAAGAGCGACGGGGTGCCATGGCGCGGTGGTGGCGTTTGCTGAACTTCTCCTACAGCAAGAACAAGGGTCTGATCCGATTACTTGAGCGTGTAACCTTCTCCTCCGGTTCCAGGTTGGCTTTTATAAGTCAGAAAAGTGGGAAGGTGAATGGTTTAAGCCATTATGGCCATGAAGTTCTCTCCCCTTAATGCTTCGGTTATGATGCAGGGATAAGAAACGGCGGAAACTGAACAGGTATGTCCAGCTGGCGATTTCCTATTGGACCACCCTTTCCTCATTTGTTATGTATTTACAGAAGGAGAACGGCCTGAAATTACTCCTGGTGTAACCTCCCAAGCCAGCATTAATTTCCACGCGCGTTAGAATTATTTCGGGCCTGAACCGCCGTTTCGGCCAATGTCACGGGCGTGACACATAGGTCACGGGCGTGACAGGCCCGGGTAGCCCATTCTGGGTTCGACGATCGTCGAACTGAGATCGACGATCGTCGATCGGTGGTCACGGGCGTGACACCTGTGTCACGGGCGTGACAGCGTCGGGCGGTTAAATCTGGTCGACGATCGTCGATTTGAGATCGACGGTCGTCGAACGCTGGTCACGCCCTAGGTCACGGGCGTGACATGCCCGAACGGCAAGTTTCGAGCTCGACGATCGTCGAATTGAGGTCGACGATCGTCGGAGGCTGGTCACGCCCTAGGTCACGGGCGTGACACTCATGGTCACGGGTGTGACATGCCCAGACAGCGCGTTCGACGATCGTCTCGTGGAGATCGACGATCGTCGAAGTAGACACGCCCAGGTCACGGGCGTGACGGGCCGGTCACGGGCGTGACCAACCCGTGACCCGCAATATTGGTCGCTTTATTTCCAATTTTGGGCTTCCTAGGGTTCCGTCACGACCAATCTGACTCCTAGGGGTCTAGCCGGAAATGGGATGTTACAAATCCCAATAAACAAAACAAAAATTTCGTCCCCGAAATTGAGGTTGAGCCTATGGGGATTTCTATCGGAATAAATTAAACTTGTAACATCCCACACGATCCTTCTATTGGGTTCAGGCGACTGTTCGTTTGATAACGAAGGCAATCTCCCCAATAAACAAAAGATTAGCCCCTACCATTCTGATTAAGTGTGCATGCCTAGGTCCTGGATATTCCGTATCTAGTCTTAACATTCCAAAACAAGAAGGCAATCTATAGTATACCGAGAGGTGGTGAGATGTACCTGACTGAACAACTCCGGGTATCTTTGCCTCATCAGATCCTGCGGTTCCCAGGTGTGCTCCTCCTGACCGTGATTTCTCCACAGAACCTTGACTAAGGGGATCTTCTTGCGGCGCAAGATCCGCACTCCTTTGTCATCGATCCGAACCGGCTCCAAGTGAACAGATCGGTCTGAAGCTACCGGCCCTTCTGTGGTCAAAATCCGCTGCTCCGGGCGTAGTAGAGCCCTTCTCAGCGAAGAGATGTGGAAGATGTCGTGTAGAGCTGCCAGCTCCGGTGGCAACTCTAGCCTGTAGGCTAGGGGTCCGATCCGCTCCAGGATCCGGTAAGGGCCCATATACCTAGGGCTGAGTTTCTTCCTCCGACCGCGCACCCGTGAGACTCCGTGCATGGGCCGGATCTTCAAGAACACTCGATCCCCTACCCGAAACTCCACCTGACGATGCCGGGCGTCATAGTATTTAGCCTGTCTGCTCTGCGCCTCCAACATCCTATCTCTGATCAATCTCACCTGAGCCTCGGTGTCTTCAACGAAATCTGATCCCAGCAGCTTCGGATCCTCGTCCTGAACCCAAGAAAGCGGGGTCCTACATTTTCGTCCATACAAGGCTTCATAAGGCGCCATCCTGATGCTGGACTGGTAGCTATTATTGTAGGAGAACTCGACCAACGGTAACATCTTCTCCCACGGCTCCCCTCGGTCCAGTATACACAGTCGTAGTAGATCCTCCAACGTCCTGTTGGTGCGCTCTGTCTGCCCGTCCGTCTGAGGGTGGAAGGCCGTGCTAAAAGTCAACCGGGTGCCCAAATATGCCTGCACTGACCGCCACTCCCTGGATGTAAACCGTCCATCGCGGTCCGATACTATCGTCCGGGGCACGCCATGATATCGGACATACTGCTCCACAAACTTCCGTACCAGCACTCCCACCGAGTCATCCTTCCTGATCGGTATAAAGCGGGCCACCTTCGTCAAACGATCGACAATCACCCAAATCGAGTCGTTCCCTGTCCGAGACCGGGGAAGACCATGTATAAAATCCATCGCTATGTCGTCAAACTTCCACTCCGGCACCGGGAGTGGCTGCAACAGTCCTGCGGGGTTCCTGCACTCCGCCTTCACCAACTGACACGCCTCGCAATGGGTCACGAAGTACGTAATGTCCTTCTTCATGCCCGGCCAAAACATCGTCCTCTTCAAATCAGCGGTCATCTTTGTGATCCCCGGGTGCACGGAGTACCGGCTGCAATGCGCCTCCGTCAGAATATCCTCTCGGATCTGGCCTCCTGCGGGTATATATACTCTGCCTCTGAAGTGGAGCAAACCATCTCTCAGGGAATAATCTCCTGTCGAACCTTCCTCCAAAGCTCGGAACATCGGCTCCGCCCACGCATCTGTCCTCTGTCCGTCCCGAATGCGATCCCGAATATCGTCTATGGCCACTATCGAAGCCAGATACTCCCTATACAGATCTGGGTCATCCTCGGACACTAGGGATATCTGCATGTCTCTGAATGACTGGACCAGCTCCATATACATAACCTGGGGCCCAGCTTCGGAAGTGGCCGCTCTCCGGCTCAACACGTCGGCCACCACGTTTGCCTTCCCTGGGTGGTAGTGCATCTCATACTGATAATCTGCTAAGAACTCCACCCAACGCCTCTGCCTGATATTCAGCTCCTTCTGAGTGTCCACGTATTTCAAGTTCTTGTGATCGGAGAAAATATCGCAGTGGACTCCATAAAGGTAATGACGCCAGACCTTTAGAGCAAAAACGACCGCTCCCATCTCGAGGTCGTGCACCGGGTAGTTCCTCTCATGGGTCTTCAGCTGGCGGGAGGCATATGCTATGACATGTCCGTTCTGCATCAGCACCGCTCCCATCCCTTGGTATGATGCGTCGGTATACACCTGGAATCCCTCCCTTCCGGATGGAAGGGTCAGGATAGGGGCCGAGATGAGTCGGTCCTTCAGCTCTTGGAAAGCCGCCTGGCACTGCGGGGTCCAAACAAAAGGTGCCTCCTTCTTTGTCAAAGATGTGAGGGGGAGGGCAATCCGAGAGAACCCCTCCACGAACTTCCGGTAGTAACCGGCAAGTCCCAAGAAACTGCGTACATCGGTGGCTGTCCTCAGCTGCGGCCAATCGTGAACTGCCCGAACCTTTGCTGGATCTACTGATAACCCGGCTCCGCTGATGATGTGGCCTAGGAAGGCCACCTCCTTCAACCAGAACTGACACTTGCTGAATTTGGCATAAAGGTGATGCTCCCGCAACCTCTCCAAGGTCAGTGCCAGATGCCGAGTGTGCTCCTCCTCCGTCCTAGAGTAGATCAGGATGTCGTCTATGAACACTATGACGAACACATCCAAGTAAGCCTCGAAAACCCGGTTCATGAGACTCATGAACGCCGACGGAGCATTCGTGAGCCCAAAGGGCATCACGGTGAACTCATACAGGCCATATCTGCTACTAAAGGCCGTCTTCGGGATATCCTCCTCCTGGATCCGCAGCTGGTAGTATCCTGATCTCAAGTCCAGCTTCGAGAAATAATGGGCCCCCTCTAGCTGGTCGAATAATTCGTCTATCCGTGGGAGCGGATAGGTATTCCGGACGGTCAGCCTGTTCAGTGCTCGATAATCGATGCACAGGCGTAGTGTCCCATCCTTCTTTTTCACGAACAGGACCGGTGCTCCCCATGGCGAGGAACTCGGTCTAACAAAACCTGCCTCAACTAATTCCTGCAACTGAGTCCGAAACTCTGCCAACTCCTTTGGGGCCATCCGATAAGGGGCCCTAGACGCCGGCTTGGCCCCCGGCACAAGCTGTATCTGAAAATCCTGCTCTCGGTGTGGAGGTAATCCTGGTAGTTTCTCTGGAAAGACGTCAGCGAAATCTCGCACCACCGGGATGTCTGTCACCGACTCCTTAACCTCCGCCATCTCAAATAGAATCTGATAAACCTCCTCTCCCTGCAGATGGGCCTTGACGGCCTGTACCGAAGATAAGAGTATACGAGAGACAGGTCTTATACCTTCAATGGTAATGAAAGAGTCCCCGTGTCTCACGGTGATCCTCTTTGCCTGGCAGTCAATCTGGGCATAGTTCCAGTGCAGCCATACCATGCCCAGGATCAGGTCGTAGTCCGTCAGCTTCAAAATCGTCGCTGGAGCCTCGAACGCTTTTCCACCAATTTCTGCCTCCATATTGCAGTGATCCGTGGTAAGGAGCTCAGATCCATCCGGTAGTCGCACCCTCATCCTCGAGCCTGTGAACCGCTCCACACCTTCCAGTCCTTCCACGAACGACTCCGACACAAAGGAGTGAGTAGCTCCAGTATCGAACAGCGTGCGGGCAGGCTTGCCGCTGATGAAGACTATACCTGGGGTGATTAGATATCTTAGGGTTCTATAATGAGTTTTTACTTTCCTTGCTATCAATCTAGTGCGATTCAAAGTTTTAACAACTTAAAGGGGAAATTCTATGAAAACAAAGAAGCATTTTGGCATACCTGCGATGACCTGCTCCGGATTCCGCGGCTGTGCAAGGTCCAAGGCATATACCTGCTCTCTTCCCTGTCTACGATCTTCCCCCTGGTATCCTCGACTGCGGCCGCGTCCTCGGCCTCCGTAATGCTGAGCTGGTGGGCCGCCCTGATGTGCTGGAGGTGGTGCCCCCCTCATGGGGCAGTTCCTCCGAATGTGCCCAATCTGATGACAAAAGTAGCACTCTGGGGGATACGCCATTCCCCCGGGTCTCGGCATCTCCTGCATCCGAAGGGGTGGAGGGGCCAATACCACCTGTTCCCTCGGCTCCGGCCTCACGTCCTGACGAGGCTGGTCCTCTGTCCTCCTCCCCTCTGGTACAGCACCCCGCCACTGGTCATTCCTTCCTCTTCGTCCCTGATCCTCTGCTGGCCGTTTCCGGCCCCGGCTGGTGTGCCAATCTGCCTCAATCCTTTTGGCCATCTCCAAAATCCGGGAGATGGGCCCGTCAGATACAAACAAGAGGGCCTCCCTCAAGTCCTCACGTAGGCCCTTGTAGAACCTCCTGATATACCCTGCCTCGTCCAGCTGGTAGGAATCTGCGTATCGAGCCAGGTGGTCAAACTCTCGATGGTACTCCACCACGGTCCGAGTACCCTGCTTTAGCTGTAAGAACCGCTCCTCCAAGTCATCCCTAGCCGACTGCGGAACGAAATGCTCCAGCAGTGCGGCCCTGAACTCCTCCCAAGTAATCTCCGCAACCTCCCTATCAGCAAAGGTCGTGTCCAACAGCGTCTTCCACCACCTCTTTGCATGGGACTCCAGGCAGGAGACAACCAGAGCCACCTTCTCCTCCCATGGACACCGAATCCCGGTCAGCATCTCATACATGATATCTAGCCACTCTTCCGTCCGAACAGCCGACTCTGTCCCCAAATAGGACGGGGGAGCCAGTCCTCGGAAGATGCTCAGCCAGTTGGCCCCCGGATTTGGCTGCGGGGCCGGAACCTGCTGGGCCCTGAAGGCCTCCAGAATGGCAGTCAGGGTCTGTCCCATGTCTGACTGAAGGAAAGGAGTGGGGGCCGGTGGGGGTGGTGCAACATCCTGAGCCTGTGGAACTCCACCTTGAGGCGTAGTCCGTGCTGGAGGCTGCGTAACAACAAAAAAACACGCTGAGAAAACGTTCAAATACTACATAAAGGTGGACAAATTATATGTGATCCCCATATGGGCACACCACTGCTTCCGCTGCTTAGTTTGTCCCCAAACTAAATTCGAGCGGGGGTGACCGAGGGTTGGTGGACTGCTACTTCCTTCTGATCGATGTTTCCCTCTGATACCACTTGTAAGACCCCCCTTTTTTTTTCTTTTTCAACCACCGGGGTCTTAGGCCCAGAACCGCCGCTTTGCGGTGACCCCTTCACGTCCCGAAGGGTCATCACCACAAGGCGCCGATTCTGCCGGCCAATTTCGATCACAGAAAGTATTCACAATTATTGAAGCAAGAGCAATGCAGTCCACAATAATAAAAATCACATATATATAATAAAACTCCACGAAGGGAGTGTCCACAGAAACATCAGAGTACTATAAAAACGGGCTTATGCCCGGTACAAAATGTCCTCCCTACAAGTCTCTCATGCGGAAGCGAAACAGTAAACTACTCAAGGTCGAGACTCACGGTCCCGGCTGTGTGAACTCCGGAGCTAGACTGCTCCATCTCTAGGCGCACCGATCTCTGGGGCTGCTCCTCCATGCTGGGCTCCACGATCCCCTAAATGATGCGGTTCGAAAACCGTTAGTCATAAAGACTAAGCCCTATCATCCCCTACCCCTTCCCCCATGGCTCCTAGGTACCGAGCGGAGAGGAAGAAAGGGAAGGACATGAAGGTGGAGATTAAACATGAAGCAGATGGCAGCGGAAACTAATTCTAGCAAGTTGTGTTAGGTGAGCAGTTAATAAATTGTTAAAATAGGTCTAGCAGTAAGAAAAGCAATTAAATGAATTTAAACCTTCACTTATGCGAGTACACATAAGCAAAAGGGATCTTTTGCAAGGCTCCCATCGTATAGAGTGTCCCATACCACTTATACGTTGGGGTGTCGGTTATCAAACAGCAATGGTTGTTATATATTGAAATTACCCTTTGATTTATAAACTTGCCCACACAAGCTTATATACCAAGGGGTCGTTTTGCAGGTCCTAATGTATAAGCGTCCCATACCACTTATACTTTAGGTGTCAAGGTTTAATGAATCGATTATGTTATGACATGTTAGTGGGTATGATGAAACATGCAAGTGCAACTCACACACCCGACTCTGTGCACACAGACCTTTAGTTCCCCCTTTCGGAGCCGTTACCTCCCAGGATACCTCCGTAGTGGCAGACGGAAGCGGTGGGTTGGGCCTCGCCCACCTCAAAACCAGTAAAAGCACCACTGGTCTGACCTATCGTACGCCTCAACGCTTGGTGCACTAAGCGGACGCCTGCGTACTCTTGCCGGCTGGCGCACCGGACTTCTGTTGGCGAAGTGCTAACCACCTCGCCGAGTCAACGATATCGGTGTCGGTGCAATCGAACTCCCCGATATCGAAAGACCCACCACCTTAACTTTCCTATCTTATGCACATGCAAGTTTAATCGCAAACAAACAGAACCGAGCCGAAGCTCCCCGGACCAAACGTCCGTCTCCAAACCAACCGAGCCGAAGCTCTCATCATTCTTCCTGTGCCAACAGTGTTTGTGAAGAGTGCAACCCTAGTTACTAAGTTACTCTTGTCGGTTTATTATTACAGTTTACGTTAGCCCAGGACTGCCCCCGGTATACCCCGTGAAGGGCTCTCAAGGGGCACTAGGAACCAAGACGGTGCATTACGGCCCGAAGTTCCCTTTCGCAAGACACTTATTATTATTGGTTGTCTACCCTTTCACCCGATTTCCTTCTCGTATTACATTAGACTATCCTAGGGTGATTTTAAACCTTCCACTCCTCGGGGAAGACGATCTTTCGTCGAACCCGAGCACCTCTTAACTCTAGCTACCACCACTACTCACTACTCCTTATATCTTCCTATTGTAATTTCTTCCACAATTGTTCACCCAGACAAAATGTTTAAACCTCAAAGACTTTCTCAGATCGTGTCCTATTGCATCTCACAACCTGCTATATGCAGACCGACCTAGGCTACATGTCGAACCGGTTATGCAACGATCCATTACTCATCCAAATGCCCTAAACTATTTACTGGAGACTTATCTTGGTATAAATAACCTAAATCCAGAAAATGGAAATTTTCCTAATTTATTTGGCATTTAATTAAATTCCTCGAAAATCTCAAGGGCCACCGGTTTGAACATGAACTATCCTAATTATTCATGCAAGATGTCCAGCAAATTTATGATAATTAGTAGGCTATCTCAGAAGGCTAAATCCTAAGTATCATAATTTTCTAACATCAACATGAACTGAAAAACTATTTGGAAATAATCTCTAATTTCTATAGTTTATGAATCAAGTACAGAAAATATTCTTCCAAAAATTCTAAATAATTTATGACATGAAGATTAAGGCCTAAAATTTGCACTGGCTAAGTTTCATAATTTTCCAGCAAGTGTTCTATCCATAATAATTTTTTAAACATAAAAGCCCTTTCTATCATTTGTGAATAAAGTACTTGATTTACTCAACATAAAATTCTATAAAAATTCAGGGATCAATGTTCTACTAGTCTAAAACCAGAATTTTAACTGATTATAATTAATGTAAAGCCTCCAAATAATTGAAACAACAAATTGGGCTAATAATTCTTTAACACATGAAGTATAATATATATTAATCATAAAATTCCAGAAAAATTACCACAAGCCTAATACATCCTAAAACTCCCTCCTTCCGAGTTTCATAATTTTTGGATTAGATTTAGTGCTTAAAATAATTAAATTACATGTTTATCCTATTCCAAAATCTCAACTTTCGAGGTACCTAACTACCTCCAATTCCTTCACTATTTCAACCAGAGGGTTTTCATCATATCCTCCCCCTCTCCTCCAAATTTCAAGGGCATACAAGAGCTTTTGCCCCTATGTCCTTCACAAACCTCAAACTCCCACCCGTTGGAGTTGAGCCAATCTCTTAGGGTAAAATCCACCCTAAGCCACACCATGTTTCCCAAGAGGGTAGACATAGACTCAACAAATTAGTGGCCAACAACTTCAGCCTTCTTTGAGGAGATTTGTCCACTACATCTCCAATTGTACTTTTCCCCAAAGTACCCCTCACCAAGACCTATCTAGGACTTGATAATTCCCTATTCAAAACTCGACCAATCGAGTTGAAATTTTGCACAGATCTTAATATTTATGCCAGGGACCACCACCCAAAATTTGGGGGAGTTTGGGCTTAATTTCATCTCCTAATTAATTTTATATTGTTTATTAAATTTTTACAAAAACTTTAGGCAAACGTTCTCCAAAAATTCTCATTTTTGGACAGCCTCTCGATATACATATTATAGACCTCCAGTCCAAATTTCGAGTCATTTGGACATGTTATGAACCGTGGGCAACCATTTTAATTTCTGGTTAACCTAGGTCTTGATCCCACCAAAATGAGTGCTGTGTTAAAACCACTCACCCAAATTGAATAAAATCAATTTTAAATTAAAGTAGACCCCGAGGGATACAACTTTTGTGTCTGGTCATTTTTCCTAAATCGGCCTCTAAGTGCCTCGTTTTGCAGCCTCAAAAATACATTCAAATAATCTATTTTCATTAAGTAAAATATAACAACCTATGTATTATAATATTAAATCCACTGTTCATCTTCTTCATGAACCCGAACAGACACAGGAAAATATTTTTCCTGTAAGCATTCAGTGATCCGTCGCCGGCCGTTCGGTCACTTCCCTGGCCAGCCACCACCACCACCACCTCCGTTGAGGCGATGGCTAGCGGTCGGCGGTGGTTTGGCCGCCGGAGGTGGCGGTTTTCGGCGAACTCAAAATACCTTTTTCATGGTTTTTCCATGAAAACGAGAGATGGATCCGGCTCCGTTGAGCGCGAACCTATTTTCTAAGAATCCTACGATCTACTCATGAAAAGAAGGAGCAGAGGAGGACCTTGTTCGCGGTTTGAAGGCGAGAAGAGCGACGGGGTGCCATGGCGCGGTGGTGGCGTTTGCTGAACTTCTCCTACAACAAGAACAAGGGTCTGATCCGATTACTTGAGCGTGTAACCTTCTCCTCCGGTTCCAGGTTGGCTTTTATAAGTCAGAAAAGTGGGAAGGTGAATGGTTTAAGCCATTATGGCCATGAAGTTCTCTCCCCTTAATGCTTCGGTTATGATGCAGGGATAAGAAACGGCGGAAACTGAACAGGTATGTCCAGCTGGCGATTTCCTATTGGACCACCCTTTCCTCATTTGTTATGTATTTACAGAAGGAGAACGGCCTGAAATTACTCCTGGTGTAACCTCCCAAGCCAGCATTAATTTCCACGCGCGTTAGAATTATTTCGGGCCTGAACCGCCATTTCGGCCAATGTCACGGGCGTGACACATAGGTCACGGGCGTGACAGGCCCGGGTAGCCCATTCTGGGTTCGACGATCGTCGAACTGAGATCGACGATCGTCGATCGGTGGTCACGGGCGTGACACCTGTGTCACGGGCGTGACAGCGTCGGGCGGTTAAATCTGGTCGACGATCGTCGATTTGAGATCGACGGTCGTCGAACGCTGGTCACGCCCTAGGTCACGGGCGTGATATGCCCGAACGGCAAGTTTCGAGCTCGACGATCGTCGAATTGAGGTCGACGATCGTCGGAGGCTGGTCACGCCCTAGGTCACGGGCGTGACACTCATGGTCACGGGCGTGACATGCCCAGACAGCGCGTTCGACGATCGTCTCTTGGAGATCGACGATGGTCGAAGTAGACACGCCCAGGTCACGGGCGTGACGGGCCGGTCACGGGCGTGACCAACCCGTGACCCGCAATATTGGTCGCTTTATTTCCAATTTTGGGCTTCCTAGGGTTCCGTCACGACCAATCTGACTCCTAGGGGTCTAGCCGGAAATGGGATGTTACACTCGGGGCCTCCGATATCGAGAGATACGGTTGCCTTATCTAAAATCGTTGCAAGGCCTTTCACCTCGCATTCTCATAAAGTATCGTTCATAAATTCATCACACTAGTTATAGGAAATCACAACACGAGATTGCTTCTCCAACTTGAATTACAAAAAAAATCTTTTTCCAAGTAATTGTAGTTATTTTATCTTAATTTTAGAATTTCTCATAATCTTGATTTAAATATCACGATCATCTTTGAGTAGTTTGAATTTTGAGAAAAGGTCTAACTAGTAATTGCAAGCACTGAATTCACCACCTCTCTGTGGAAACGATCACTACTCACTTTTTATTACTTGACTCGACACGTGCACTTGCGTTCAAAATACATATACCATAATCGGCGTATCAAGTTTTTGGTGCCGTTGCCGGGGAGGTGCGGAAAATTTAGTGTTTCTTTCTTGCGATATTAGTGAATCTTGAGTATTTAGAGCTCAAGTTTTTATTTGTGTTACTGTTAATTTTTACTGCAATTTTGGGTGTTGTGTAACTGCCTTGCTTGTGGGATTATTGTCAACTATCAACTATTTCGGTTCATAGTTTATGTCCAGATATCGATCACCCGAATTACTGCCTTTGAACTTAGAAATCGAACAGACTTGTAGACAAAATAGAATGACATGTCGATTAGAAGTTGCCACTATGAATCCCAATAATCAAAATGCTCCCAATGAAAATCCTCAGGAGGGTTTAGCACAAGAAGGTCAAGTAGACCAAAATGGTCAAGACGTTGCGCCACGAATGACGTGTCGTGATTATAATATACCTTTAAGAGGAGGTTTGCACTTTAGCATTGCACGGCCCGCAATTGCGGCTAACAATTTCAAAATGGACCCATTAATTATGCAAGAAGTACAATATAACAAATTTGGGGGTCTTAGTCATGAAGATGCGAACTCTCACTTACGTACATTCTTAGCAATTTGTGACATATTCAAATTTAATGGAGCGTCTGAAGATGCAATTTTGTTGAGGCTATTTCCATTTTCGTTTGAGGGATGAGGGAAGGGCTGGTTAGACTCATTACCCAATGACTCTATTACCACATGGGATCAACTGGTAGAAAAATTTCAGAATAAGTATTTCCCACCCTCGAAGACTGCAAAACTCATTAGGGACATAACGACTTTCATGCAAAATCATGGGGAGACTCTTTATGATGCGTGGGAGCATTTTAAAGAGTTATTACGAAAATGTCCGCACCACGGGTTGCACCAACACCAACAAGTCTCTATATTTTACAATGGTTTGCAAACGGCAACCATGATTTTAGTGGATGGAGCCGCGGGTGGTTTCTTAATGAAGAAATATCCCGAAGATGCCTATGTAATATTAGAAGATCTTACTTCTAAAAATTATGAGGCTGATGAGAGACAGGGAAATACTCAGCCGGCTGGAGTCCATCAAGTGGACCAATTCACGTCGTTAGTTGCACAAATGGCATCACAATTTAATTTGATCAACAAGAGGTTAGACTCGTTATCTACTCCTGCATCTAATACACCACTAATGGTATAACAACTAAATCAAATAACTGAGGAGGCAAACTATGTTGGAGGCCAACCAAGGCAAGTACCACCCGGTTTTGCAAATCACTACCATCCCGACTGGAGAAATCATCCAAATTTCTCTTGGAAGAATAATGCGGGAGCGACCCATCCACCCGGATTTAATCTGAATAACTCACATCCACAGCATAATAATTCTTTTAATCCACCTAGTACCTTTAGAAAACTGACTGATGAGATGTTTATGGAATCAATCCAAAATAAAGATGTAAGCATTGAGAATCTGGAAGGGTCATTACGCATGATAGAATCCTAATTAGGGCAAATTGCCAACGTCTTGAGTCTTAGGCCACTGGGCACACTCCCAACTGACACCTCTCCAAACCCTAAGGGAGACAACCAACAATACAAGGGTGTTACCCTACGAAGTGGGAGAGAGCTTGAAAGCGAGTTGACGAATAAACCGGCTAAAGAAAACATCGTAGAAAATGATTTAGAAGACATAAGGCCTTATTCTAATAATGAAGATGTAAATCAAGACGGCGAGAGTAAGGAAAAAGAGGTAGAAGTGTTAGAAGAAAAGACTGGAAAGCCTAGCGGTGAAGAGGGAAGAAGTAAGGAGAAGACGATTGTCTACCCCCCACCACCATTTCCACAAAGACTAAGGAAAAGTAAATTAGATCAGCAATTTCAAAAATTTGTAGAAATCTTTAAGAAATTACAAATAAATATTCCCTTTGCCGAAACCTTAGAACAAATGCCAAGCTATGTGAAGTTTATGAAGGATATTCTCTCTAAGAAGAGAAAATTTGGAGTCAATGCAATGGTAGCACTCACTCAAGAGTGTAGTGCAATTCTTCAGAAACAACACCCACGTAAATTAAAAGATCCAGGAAGCTTCACGATACCATGCTCCATAGGATATCTCTTCGAAGGAAAGGCTTTGTGTGATCTAGGAGCAAGCATCAACTTAATGCCCCTATCAATATATAAGAAGTTGGGGTTGGGGGAAATCTCGAAAACCTCAATTACCTAAAACTAGCTGATAAAGCGTTAGCATTCCCAAAAGGGGTAGTGGAAGATGTTTTGGTTAAGGTAGATAAGTTCATCTTTCCCGCGGATTTTGTGGTACTAGATATGGAGGAGGATAGAGAAGTCCCCATTATCGTTGGAAGACCATTCTTAGCGACTGGGAGAACCTTGATTGACGTTCAAAAAGGTGAATTGACTATGAGGGTGAATGATGAGCATGTAACGTTTAACCTTCTAAAGGCAATGAGATTTCCCCATAGAGAGGAAGATAATATGGAAGAAGTGCATAGTATATCAGTTTTTGAGTTTAATGCCAAGAGTAAATCTGAGAATCAAAATGAAATCTTAAACCAATTTTTGACTCATGATGAGTTAACTGATGATGAGGATGAAACTCTTGACTGTTTACAAGTTTTTGAAAAGCAAGCCACTATGCTTAGGAAACCGGAACCACTTGAGATGTCAGATAAATCTTTAGCGGTCAAACCATCTATCATTGATCCACTGACATTGGAATTAAAGCCTCTACCCGAACATCTTGCTTATGAGTATCTATGAAAGAATAACACTCTACCGGTCATTGTCAACTCAAAATTACACCCTAATCAACATCAAAAACTGATTGAACTACTAAAGCAATATAAGTTGGCTATAGGATGGACTATCGCTGATATTCGAGGCATAAGTCCATCATTGTGCATGCACAAGATTCTTCTGGAAGAATCTTATACAGGATCTATAGAGCCCCAGCGTCATCTGAACCCACCAATGAAAGAGGTGGTGAAGAAAGAGATTACTAAATGGTTAGATACCGGTATAATATACCCCATTTCGGATAGCCCTTGGGTATCACTAGTGCTGTGTGTCCCCAAGAAGGGAGGATTGATGGTAGTAAGAAATGAAAAGAATGAGATGATTTCCACTAGAACGATCACCGGGTGGCGAATCTGTATGGATTATCGGAAGCTTAATAAGGCCACGAGAAAAGACCATTTTCCCTTACCTTTTGATTGATCAAGTCATAGATAAATTAGCGGGGAATGATTTTTTTTGCTTTCTAGATGGATAATCAGGCTACAATCAGATCACTGTAGACCCAGAAGATCAAGAAAAGACGACCTTTACTTGTCCTTACAGAACTTTTGTGTTTAGGAGGATGCCCTTCGGTCTGTGTAATGCCCCGGCCACGTTCCAACGATGCATGATCGCAATATTCTCTGATATTATGGAACACGGCATTGAGATCTTTATGGATGACTTTTCCATCTTTGAAAAAACATTTGAAGAATTCTTAGAGTGCTTAGAGAAAGTACTAGTTAGGTGCGTAGAAACTAACCTGGTGATTAACTGGGAAAAATGTCATTTCATGGTTAGGGAAGGAATGTACTTGGACACCATGTGTCTAGGAATGGCCTAGGAGTGGACAGGGCTAAAATTGATGTAATTGAAAAGCTACCACCACCTAAAAACGTTAAAATGCCACGAAGTTTCCTAGGGCATGCTGGGTTCTTTAGGAGATTTATTAAAGACTTTGCGAATATAGCGAAACCGTTAAGTAGTCTTTTAGAAAAAGATGTAAAATTTCATTTCGATGACGCTTGTGTACTTGCCTTTGACGAATTAAAGAATAAATTAATCTCGGCTCCTATTGTGGTGACTCCCAATTGGGAAGAACCATTTGTGTTGATGTGTGATGTGAGTGATTACGTGGTGGGAGTAGTCTTAGGGCAGGTGAGAGAGAAGTTCTTCCGTACCATAGCCAATGCTAGCAAAACATTGGTGGACGCTCAAGTTAATTACACCACCACAGAAAAAGAGTTATTAGCGGTAGTCTATGCATTTGAGAAGTATAGGTCATATCTCCTTTGTACAAGGATCATTGTTTACACGGATCATGCTGCAATTCGTTATCTCATGGTCAAGAAAGATGCTAAACCTCATCTAATTCGTTGGGTGCTTCTATTACAAGAATTTGATGTAGAACTCAGGGATAGGAAGGGTGCGCATAACCCGGTAGCTGATCATCTCTCTAGGATCGAGGGCTTGCAATCAACGTTACATACTGAAATTGATGAGAGATTCCCCGATGAATGGTTATTGACAATATTTGAGAGTCCGGCACCATGGTATGCAGACTTTGTAAATTATATAGTTAGCAATATTATGCCCCCTGAGTTAAATTACCAGCAAAGAAAAAGATTTTTATATAAGGTACGCTCATACCTGTGGGATGAGCCTTACCTTTTCAAGACTGGTGCTGACGGTGTGATTAGATGTTGTGTGCCTGAGGAGGAAATGAGGTCTGTACTAGAAAAATGTCATAGCTCTCCATATGGGGGGTACTTTATGGGAAAAAGAACGGCGATGAAAGTGCTAGACACCGAATTCTTTTGGCCCACCTTATTCCGAGACTCTAACGAATTCGTTCAACAATGTGATCGGTGCCAAAGAAGTGAGAATATACGGAAAAATGACTCAATGCCCATGAGGTTGAATTATTTGACGTATGAGGCATAGATTTCATGGGGCCATTTATCAACTCTAAAAGAAATTTATATATATTATTGGCCGTAGACTATATGTCTAAGTTGGTGGAAGCGATAGCCACAACTAAAAATGATGCTAAGGTCGTCTCGCATTTCTTGAAAAACTACATTTTTAATCGACTTGGAACGCCGCGAGCTATCATTAGTGATGGGGGGAGACACTTTTGTAATGCCCACTTCACAGCATTGATAAGAAAATATAGGATCACGCATAAAGTTGCATTAGCCTACCATAGCCAAACAAATGGGCTAGCCGAGGTGTCCAATCGGGAGATCAAAAGAATACTCGAAAAGACGGTTAGCACAAATTGTAAGGATTGGTCGCAGAAGCTCAATGATGCATTATGGGCATATCGAACTGCTTACAAAACGCCCCTTGACCTCACACCGTATAGACTAGTCTACGGGAAGACATGTCATTTACCTTTAGAGTTAGAGCATCGAGCTTATTGGGCTATAAAAAAAAAATTGTGACTTTCTAGATGCCGGTAAGAAAAGATTTTTGCAACTCAACTAATTGGAAGAAATACGAATGAATGCTTACGAGAATGCGAAAATTTATAAAGAAAGAACAAAGAAGTGGCACGACCGACGCATTAAGGAAAAACACTTCAAGCTGGGTCAATTGGTCCTCTTATTCAATTCCCGTTTGAAGTTATTTCCCGGGAAACTCAAGTCGAGGTGGTCGGGGCCATTTAAAGTTAAAATAGTGCATCCATATGGTGCGATGACCATCATTAATGAGAGTGACGAGTCTGAATTCAAAGTAAATGACGAGTGACTTAAGTTATATCTGAAAGAAGATGACGACCGAGTGGCGTCATGCGTAAGATTTCTGTAAGTTAGTTCGGTCCTGCCGGGACCGTAAATTAGGCGCTTGGTGGGAGGCAACCCATCTTTTATTTATTTCTATATTAGTTTCGTGACAATAATAATAATAATAATAATAAAATTTTAAGACAAGTAATTCGCGTACTTCGAATTGAGTAAAAAAAAAGAGACGAAGAGAAAAAAAACAAATGATCGGCAGGAGGAATCCAGAGAAGAGAAAATGTACAAGTAAATTTCTGATGTTGCAACCTCAAAAACTGAGGTTACCACCTTTTTTCTGCTGTTTTGATCTATGGACCAGAGGGGAAACCGCGCATGGCCCTGGTTCAGCTGAACCGGCGCCATACTAGGCCGAACTAATGAGGTTGCAACCCTGAAATAAAGGCGGCTACCTTTATTTTACTGTCTGGCGTTTCAACGGGGCTGGTTGAATTTGCGTTGCACCGGTTCAACTTAACCAGTGCAATTATTAGCGCAGTTTCAGCCTGTCGACCCCGGTTCAACCCTTATATATATAAAAAGAGGGGAATTTCACTGCACCCATTCTCGATTTCTCGGCTAGGGCACGAGCGAAGCGACGATAGCGCACGGAGGGGGGAGGCGTGGCGATTTCCGGCGGGCTTCTTCGACTGGAGACGGTGTCGCTCGTGGACTTCAACTTGGAAGAGGAGACAAGCCCGAACTCCTGTGAGTTACGTCAGCGTGTGAGTGAACGACCACTTACGATGTGTGGAGGCGAGATCTCCAGAAGGTATATCCTTGATCCCTAAATCCAAACCGGTTGAACATTTTGAATGTGTCAGTTCTGTGAGGAATTAGTGTTGGGTTCGATTTTGATTAGGGTAGGTTATGTCTTCGAAGAAGAAGGGGAAGGGGAAGGAAGTCGCTCGCCCCAGGGCTAGGTTTCTTAATGAGCAGGCCCGCCTTCATTTCCAAGCAATCCAGTCCGTCCCGTTCATTTGTGAGCATGGATTTTTGATGGAGAAGCGTGCGTGGAGCCTGTCCTATGCTGAGCAAATTAAGAGTCTAGATTGGGAGGCCTTCTGTCACCCACACACTGAAGCAATCTAAACTTGGGTTTATGAATTCTATGCCAATGCAGCGCACGGGGAGGGAGACACAGTTTTGGTTCGAGGAAAGATGGTAGATTATTCCTCCTAGGCTATCAACAACCTATTTAACTTGGATGATACAGCAGACTGCAACTTTAAGTTGATCCAAACATCTATTTCACTCCGTGATCTAGCTGCAGTAGTGTGTTGTGCCCCCCAACCGGAGTGGTCGCGTCAATCCCAGAATGTTTTGAGGTCCACTAGCCTATCGAGGGAGGCCAAGGCGTGGTTACTATTCGTCAATGCTAGTATTTTCCCCACTCGCCACTTGAACTATGTTTCCTTCGATCACATCACACTGATCTATAGCATCATAAAAGGGCTAGGGATCAATGTTGGGAAACTCATCTACGATCAATTAACACAAAAAATTAAAGAAGAGAATGTCCGGCATCTTTGGTTCCCCACCACCATTACAGAGCTTTGTCGCATGGTCGGGGTAAAACAAGGGGACGGTGATCTGATTAGCAAGGTCAGAAAACATCTGACAGAAAGAGTTGTAGAGGTTAACATTAAGGTGGCCGCTGAAACGGGAGACAAAAAACGAAGATGAGCAAGCTGTGAGGTGTGGAACCTAAGACATCTGCAATACCCACATCGTCTTCCCCCATGAAATGTGTGATTGGAAGATCAAAGTATGAGGGGGAACAAGGCTTAGAAACTGAGAACGCCGAGTATATAAAGGCCTACCACAGATGCCAACATGTGTACTTTGAATCTCGATTTGAGGACATCTGTCGGAACCAGGAAAAACTGATGCAAGCGTCCAGAATCCCGATGGAGGCACCCTCGTACCAGCTTCAGTCACAGTTCGATTCCGAGGGATATCTGCTTCATAGTGATTGGTCACGAGCCGACCCAGCCAAAATTACTGCAACTGTTTCCGACTTAGAGGCAGAGACCGAGACAGAAGATGGGGAAGATGAAGACAAAGAGGAGTCAAGGGATAGCAAAGGAGACGAGTAGTTCTCCCCATCTTCGATTTCTGATCTGACATTTTGATGTTTAGGGTGCTGAAATGATTTTAGTTTTCTTTCTTTATTATTTGGTATTTTGATGGATATGTTGTGATGTGTGGGAATGTTTTAATATTTTGATGTGTGCTATTCTGGATATGCTATTTTGACATTTTGACATTCAGAATGGTAAATTCACTCTGGATATTACTCTATCTGCTTAGGGTACTGCTTCATATTTTGTTTACGTCATTTTCCCTATGCACAAATATGATAAGCAGGCTGGATGATCATTACATAACGACTGTTGCATATCACTTGTTTAGAATTATCATTTGGACTACCTTTAGTGTCATGCTCTCTTAATGAAGTCCAAAATTTGTTGGTATGAAATGGGCTACTTTATATGTTTATTAAATGTTTGTCTAGCCTGTGGTTTGAGTGCCTTACAGGTTACACCACACGGATAGGAGCGATCAACCATCAAGAGTCAACAGAGTTTATGGACCACAAGGATGCAGTTTTTGACTCTTTTTCAGCCACCCGAACATAAGGGAGTTTTTAGATTTCATTATTTCGTGCTTTTATTGGCTGCATTATATTTGACCTTATGCACGTTTTATTTTAAATCAAATTCACTACAACATTTTTAGTCTTAAGCAACACTCTCTTTGCAACAGTTCGAAAAATGTTGTCTAAACCTTAAATAGAGAACAGTTTATAAGTGTTGCAATAAGTTAGCATCTTTAGGTAACACTTTCTGTGCAACATTCAAAAACTGTTCTCTAATCCCTTACAGATAACATTTTTGAAATGTTGCACTTGACAATTCACTTTACGCAACAATTATGATATGTTGCCTCTTTAAAAATAAATTTGCAACACATTAAAAGTGTTGTCTAATCATTTTCAATTTAATAAAAATTAATATTCTCACACCCCAAATTATTACCTAAAAAATTAAATTTATAAAAACGATATTTATAACTCACAAACCCTCGACAACCTTTCCCAACTATCCATTTCCTCCTGTGTTGCGCTCTTCCTCGCCATTTCGTCCGGTGCAGCGATCTTCCTCCCGCACGGGCGAGCTTCTCTCCGGCTATTCCTGCAAGAACTCTTCCATCCATTCTCGCCATTTTTCGGATCGGAGTTGTAAGAGCTTTATCTTCAGTTGTGCATTGTTGGGCTAGTCCTACAGTTCTGAAGTTGTGCCCTAGGTTCTTCTACTACACTGTAAGCTCTCATTTTCTCCTCTTCTCCCCTTCTTTTCTCTTCATCGATGATGGATTTCATGTCAAGGGCATATTATGGTACTGATTTTTGGGAGTTGTTTGTGTTTTGCTGGCCGGCTGCCATCATTTACTGTACGCCCGAGGTTTTTTTCATCTCAACATCTTGCAATGCCGCAATTAACTGTAAATCATTTTTGGTCCTTTGTGTTGAATTTGTTGGTGTGTTGGTGTGTTGGTATGTTTGTGGATGAGTGTGTATGTGCGTATGTGCATATGAATTTATTTTTGCGTATGTGTATAGTTGTAAGTATATGCGTGTTAATTTGTTGGTGTGTTTGTGTGGATGCGTGTATTATTGTTAGTGTGTTGTGGTTTTGTGCATGTATTTGTGTTTGTGTGGATGGGAGTGTGCATATGAATTCATTTGTGCTTGCATGGTGTGTGTATGTGTGTGCATGTATAAGTGTGTGTGTGTGTGTGTCTTTGTATTTTTAAGTATGTATGTGTATGTATCAATGTATGTATAAGTGCGTGCATAAGTACAGTATGTGCATAATTACAGTGTGTGGAGGGAGCCACCAACATATTTAGTGTTAGAGTAGATTCAATGTTTTTCTTACAGTTTCAAAGGTATGAGGTATTATAATTACAACTCACTCAAGCAACTGATACAAGCAAACAAATTATAAAAGTATTTGAGTATTTCTCTTGCAGTCCATGCTTAATTAGATAATTGCATATGCTTTGTTTTTTTTTTATTTGTTGAATCCATGATTTGTCCATGACTTGTTCTATCAATCAATGGTTTGTTTTGATTTATTTTCTTCTTTGCTTTCTTCGTTGAACCTTGGGGGGGAGATTAATTTTAATGATTTGTTTTGATTTATTTGAGTATTTCTCTTGCATCTACTGAATGTGTATGTATAAGTGTGTGTGCATGTGTAATTGTTTATGTATAAGTGTGTGTATGTGTGTGTGCATGTGTATGGTTGTTATGTGTGTTTGCATTTGTGTGTGTTGTGTGAATATTTGTGTATGTGTTTATATATATGTGTGTATGTGTGTTTATATATATGTATGTGTGTTTATATATATGTATGTGTGTTGATATATAAATGTATGCGAGTTTATATATATGTGTATTTTTGTAAGGTTATATATTTTTATATATATGTGTGTATGCGTGCCACACACAATTATATCCCTTTGATGTACAGAAGAAACCGGCCACATCCAAGGGAGTCGATTACCAAAATCTCTTTGTATTTGCATGTGTGTGTATGTGTATTTATATATGTTTGTGTGTATGTGTATTTATATATGTTTAGGGTGTGTGTATGTATGTCTATTTTGTATTGAAGTGTGTATGTAAGTGTATGTATTGAAGTGTGAATTTATGTATGTGTTATAATGTAATTTATATGTCTTTCTTTGTGTTTGTATATGTCTAGGTATTGCCATTATTCAAGGTTTGAAAGCAAAATATGATGAGAAAGGAGTGGATTAATTTGGCTCGCTTCGGTGAATATTATATTAATGGTGTTAATTATTTCTTGGATGTTGCAATCAGTAAAGGGTTGTACAAAGCAGAAGAGATTTTATGTCCATGCCCTATCTGTTGCAATGAAGTATGGGGTAAAAAAGACACGGTGTTTGACCATTTGATAAGTAAGGGTTTTGTAAAAGGCTATAAAGATTGGATTTATCGAGGGGAAGAGATTAAATGTATGGATCTTGATCAAGACACTAATGCTAATGTATCTTCTGATGATATTGATGGCTTATTGTCTGAGACATTTAAAGATGCAGTTCAAGAGGATGGAGTACATGAAGGCCTAAATGAAGATGCAAATAAGTTTTATAAACTTGTTGAGAAAGCAAATCAGGAATTATATCCGGGTTGTCAAAAATTCTCTACATTATCTTTTACTATTCGATTGTATTTACTAAAATGTTTTCATGCATGGAGCAATGCATCATTTACATCTCTCCTACAATTATTGAAAGAGGCTATGCCCGACTTAAACATCCCTGTCTCTTTCAATAAAACAAAATCTATGATATGTGACCTAGGCTTAGATTATAAAAAAAATTGACGCTTGTCCAAACAACTGCATGTTATTTTGGAAAGAGCATGAGAAAGATGAAACTTGTCATGTTTGTGGTGAATCTCGGTGGATTGTATACCCCGAAGTGAATTGTGAGTCTGAGGTATTTAAGAAAAGTCAGAAAATTTCTGCAAAGGTGCTAAGACATTTTCCATTAATTCCAAGACTAAAAAGACTCTATGCATGTTCAAAGATTGCTGATTTAATGAGGTGGCATGCAGAAGAGCGTTCCAAGAATGGTAAGTTAAGACATCCTGCTGATGGACAAGCATTGAAAGATTTTGATGCGAATCACCCAGATTTTACTCTTGAAACTCGTAATGTAAGACTTGGATTGGCAAGTGATGGGTTTAATCCATTTGGCAACATGAGTCTATCATATATCATATGGCCTGTGGTATTAACAATATATAATTATCCTCCAAATTTGTGCTTGAAGCCCGAAAATTTTATGATGTCATTGCTTATTCCTGGACCGCGGTCACCTGGAAATGCTATTGATGTGTACCTTCAACCAGTAATTGAGGAGCTACAAATATTATGGGATGTTGGGGTAGAAACATACGATGTTTCCAAAAATCAAACATTTCTGATGCGTGTTACTCTTTTGTGGACAGTTAGTGACTACCCTGCATATGCTATGTAATCTGGTTGGAGCACAAAAGAAAGGTTAGCATGTCCTGCTTGTAATTTTGAAACGTCTTCTACTTATTTGAAACATAGTCGAAAGATGTGTTATATGGGCCATCGGGCTTTTTTGAACTCGAATCATGTGTGGCGATCTGATAAAATTTCTTTTAATGGAAAGATAGAATATATACATGCACCTTCTTTGTTAAGTTCAAAAAGAATTTTAGAAGATTTACAAGACTTTCCTGACGTATTCACAGAGAATGATAAGAAAAAAAATCTTGGCCCATGGAAAAAAAATCCATCTTCTGGCAATTGTCATATTGGAAAGATAATGCTTTTCGTCATAATTTTGATGTTATGCACATTGAGAAAAACATATTTGATAATATAATTGGGACCCTTCTAGAGATTGAAGTGAAAATAAAAGGATCATGCAAAGGCTCGTTTGGACCTACAAGATATGGGGATAAGAAAGAAGCTTCATTTGAAGGCAACAAGTAATGGAAAAAGAACTCAGCTCCCGAAGGCTTGTTTCTCCCTAACAAAAAAAGAGAAATCTATTTTTTGTGGTGTTTTAAAGAATGTCAAATTCCCTGATGGTATGGCCTCTAATATTTCGCGATGCGTGCATGTTGAAGAAGGAAAAATTTTTGGGTACAAGAGTCACGATGCTCATATTATACTACATTTTTTGCTACAAATAGCAATAAGAGGCGTAACACCTAATCAAGTTGCAATTCCTTTGATCAGACTTTGTTCCTTCTTTCGTTGTTTATGTCAAAAGGTTATTGAGCTGAAAAGTTTAGATCATTTGGAAGTAGAGATTGCTGAAATGCTTTGCCAGCTTGAGAGAATCTTTCCTCCTAGTTTTTTTGACATAATGGTCCATTTACCGATCCACCTTGCAAATGAGGTTAGATTAGGGGGACCAGTTCAGTTTCGTTTGATGTATTATATGGAAAGATATTTAGGCGAATTAAAATCTTTTGTTCGTAATAAGAGTCGCCCAGAAGGCTCTATTACTGAAGCATATTTGGCAAAGGAGTCTTTGACATTTTGTTCAAGATATCTATCTAGTGATGTAGATACACAGATGAATAGAATGACACAAAATATTTGTGAATTTCCAAACACTGGTTATTTTGTTGGGGCGAGGATTCTCTTTTCTCTTGATCAAAGGTCTTAAAATCAAGCTCATGGTTACATTTTATTTAATTCTGATGGAATCGAAGATTACATAAGGTAATATCATTTACTTGCTATAATATTTTATATTTTCAACAAATTGAAATACATTTGTGTTAAAATGTTATATTTCTTTTGTAGAGAGCATGAGCTTTATCTTCAGAAATGTAAAAAAAGAAGTACATGGAGCAAAGGTAAAAATCAAAGAGACGATTTCATTCAGTGGTTTGAAACACGTGCCATGAATGATGATGTTCATGATTGGGTAAAGGAGTTGTCTCGGGGACCAAATAATGTTGCAAAAATGTACTCTGCATATATTATTAATGGATATAGATTTCATACAAGAAAACGTGATGCAAGGAGGAAACTCAAAACAGTGGTGTAACTTTGGAAGCAGTAACCCCAAGCTTTAAAAGTATTAGGGATGAAAATCCTGCAACAATATGTATGACATATCATGGCGCAATAACTAATATCATAGAGTTAGATTATTATGGACATTTGAATTATGTTTTATTCAAATGTGTGTGGTTTGAGGCTGAAGAGGACAAGTATGGAATGACATGTGTTTATTTTAATAAAGAATGTTACAAGAATGATCCATTTGTTCTAGCATCTCAAGTACAACAATGCTTTTATGTTGAAGATTCTTTTAATAAAAATAAATGCTATGTTTTGAAAGTACATCCAAGGGACTCATTTGAGATGGGAGATAATTCAAATTCCAACACCCAAGAAGTACCTGAAATTTCAATAAATATTGTTATACAAGAGGATGATTGTGAAGTTGATTTGGCTAGGGAAGATGTACCAGATGATATTATTGAATTGCCTTTATCTGAAATTCATGTTCAACACACAAGAGTCGATGATGAGGCCATTTTTGAAAGTGAAAATGAAATTGATGATGCTTCTATTTTTAGTGATAATACAAATTAGGTAATATTCATTTATTTATTCATTTACAAAATCTTTTTCTTCTATTTATTGCAAATTTGATAATGCTAAAAATGTTTTTTATGATTTAATTTCAGCTTTCAGGAATGAAGGAAGGAATGAGTAAATTGATGTTTAAAGGGAATGGCAAAAGGTTGGATAGAACAAGTGGTTTTGACTTGCCTATTCAAGCAAGATCTAGTGCTGAGTTGGCAAGAAAGTTCCGTCAAATTAAGCAAGAGAAAGCTGATGTTTTGCATAGAAATCTTTGAAGAAATACATCAAATAAAGAACAAGAGGTTAATGACAAGTTTGATCAAAATAAAGTACAACAACCAGTTCCTATCATTACAACTGTGTCCCAGGAATGCAATAATGTAGAGGAAAGTCTCAATGACAAGGTTAAGAAGAACAAGAGATGCCCATCAATGTTAATTGATGAGTTTGTTGAAGTTCATGGGGTTTCTCATGAATGAGGAAATCTACATGTTTCACTAAAAGTGAATCAAATTCAGGGACAATCTAGTGGAAGAACTGAGTCACTTCAAGTTGATAAAGATAGTCAAGAAGGGATTGTTGCACAACCAAATAAAGAAGATGGTATGTATACAATTTTATTTTTGTTTTGAGCGTTAATTCTCTTTGTATTTACTTCATATTAAATTATGTGAATGTACGTACATTGTTAATAGGACTAGCGATAAAAATAACTCGTGGAAAAACAATGTGCAAAAATATTCATGCAAGAACTTTGGAGGATCGTGAAGAAGTGACAATAAATGAAGAAGGTCAGCCTGTAGGGCCTACTGATTCTGTTGTATCTGACTTAAGTCTGTTCTTAGGCACATTGGCTAGAAATTCAACTTTCTTTCCTTTGATTTACATAAGTTGGAAAGCCATGCCAAATGAGAACATAGAGCGTGTATGGAATTATACCAAGGTATGTGTGTGTATTTATTTTCTTACTTTTACTCGTATGGAATTATATGATTTAAACACTCGTTCTTATTTTGGACTTTGTAGTCGAAGTTTATTTTGCCAGATGAAGCAAAAAATTGGGTAAAGATTACTGTTAGAGATGCTTGGAGACGATATAAACACATAATTAAGAAGAATCATTTTCTGAATTACTCCAATATGACTGATAGACTCAAAAATTGTCCTGTAAAGGTGCCAGAGGCTCAATTTAAAAAGCTTTGCCATTTTTGGAGTTTGGAAAATATCAAAGTAAGATTAAAAGTTATTCTTTGTTACTTATCTTGTAAATATATTTATTCTAATATTTTTAATCAAATGTATAGTCAATCAACGAAAGGAATACTCAAAGTACAACAATACAAAAGTGGAGGCATCGAATGGGACCCAAAACATTTGCTGTAGTTCGCAAAAAAATGGTATACAGCTCTTTAATTGAATTTATTACTTCAAATCATATTTATTTAATTTTTTGCACTTATAGCGTCTAAAGGAAAAGAAAGATCCCACTCAAGCTGAAATTTTTATTGAAACCCAAAAAGACAGTAAGGGACAGGAGTTGGACATGGAGACTAATAATGCAATTGTAAGTTAAATATTATTATTAATAAAATTATAATTTGCATTAGTTTCCTCATTATTCAAGTTAATTATATATATTAACCTTATTTCAATTTTTTATTAGTCTCAATTTCAGGATATTATTATGAACAATGAGGAAACTAATGCAGAAGCATTTCAAGCCGTGTTTGGGAAAGAACATCCTGGATCAATGCGTTGTTTTGGGAAAGGTGTTACACAAACGTCTTTGAAGCAAAAGGAAGAGATTACTGCTCTGAGAAAAATGCACAATGAAGAATTCCTTTTACTAAACGAAAAAATGCATAATATGGAAAATTCACTAAACAAATTAAAAGGTGTGCTCAAGACTATGTTGCAACAAAGCAACCCAGCAGGAATTGATATAGAATCATTGGAAGATATGTTGGGTTCATCTCCCAGCGACGCAAATAGTGCACAAAAGGTAGTGGGTGCACCACATGCACATTCTTCTACATCCACACATGTTCAAAATTTTGGGGAGGTATAGTGTTATAGATCTTTATATAATTTTAGTATAATCATATTATATTTATTTATTCATTTTGTGCAGAAAGTTCTTGATATTCTGGAGGCAAATGAGGAGGTCGATGATGTACTATGAAGATTTTTTGATGTTCAAGTCGATTCAGATGCCTGTTTTGATGATGGACTATGAAGATTTTTGCTTCCTTAAACACACATAATGATAGTTCTATAAATAGGAAGTTTTATGGTTGATGTCTTTATTTCCTCCTATTATGTTCAAAACTAAGCTCTTTTTCTTGCAGCTATGAAGCCCGAATGACACAGATCTCTCAATATGCTGATTTATATTAGAAATCCTCATGTTCAAATCTCATTCTAGTTTACTATTTCTTTGGCTTTATCAATTTAATATTCCACCTCAGCTTGTTGTGTATTCTACCTCCTGGATCAAGTTTTTGGTTAACCTACATCTCAATCCTTGAAATGATCCACCCTTATATTCTTCTTTCTGTATGTGTTTTTATATAGTGTAAAATCTTCATAACTACACATGTGATGTTGGTGCAAATCATGCAGTCACTATTTTGTATGGAGTGGACAGAGAAGAAGTAATTGGCATACCATCCAAGCTCAAATTTCTAGAAGCAAGGAAAAGAGATTATATCTTTCTTGAAAATTACTCCAACGGCTAGAAAATAATCCTTCTGGAAGGGGTTGATGATATCTTGAAAAGATTTATCTTAACTCAGGAGAGAATTCAACAGAGTTTTTGAGAAGTCGATGTAGCTTTGACATCAAAAGTCAACGCAACTCTTAGAAGTAGAGAAGATCTCAGAATAACTTTAGGTAGAAGTCGACGCAGCTTTTTCAAGGTCGGCGAAACTTGAACTTACACCGAGGACGAGCTCATGTCCTGTGTTTGATGCGCAGGGTTATGTGGGCCTGTTATTTGGTTATTTTTGTTTTCCCGGGGTTGGAGATTTGATCACCATTTTTGTGTTCATACAGTTACCTGAAATTTACTTTTTGCTCTGATGTAATGTGGTTGTGTTATAGTGCCAATATCTGTCATTGCTTCTTGTAAGAAGATTAAGGCATTAGTGCATAATAATGTGCTGCTTTCCAATGCTCTGCGAATGTCCACAAAGCTTGTAAGTCCTTTTTGCAGTTCTTTTTATGAAATGATATGTGATACTGCACTGCTTAATCAATTTTATTTGTGCATAAATCTTTTTTATGTTTGCTCATGCAAAATTTATTCATTTTGGAGATTTAAACTTCAGGTTCTTAGTGATGATGGGAAGAAAGTTAGGCGCCTACAACCCTTCACTGAGGCAGATGTCGATGAACTGCAGGTGGATGTTTTTACTCTTTATTAAAGGTAGTATTTTTTTCTTTGATGCGGAATGGTTGCTTATATAAGAGTACCTTTCCTGCAGTCTCGCATTGTCGTGGCTGAAAATTTACCTGAAGATCATTGTTACCAGAACCTGATGAAGATTTTTGTTGTTGTTGGAAGGCAGGGAAGTTTTCTGATTCTTTTCTTTTCTTAATTTCTTGGAAATCTAGTTGTTCATTTTGTCACTTTTATACTTTATAGCATCAAGACCATACGCACATCCAAATTTGAGCTTGGATGGTATGACAATTACCATTGGATGGTATGCCAATTACCATTGGCATACCATCAAAATGGCTTCTACCATTGATGTTCTTGTTGTGTACAGCACAATTCATATGGCAAGAGAGATGGTTGTATATGAAACTTGGCCCATTAAGTTTTGATTGAGGTGTGTGGCATTCTTTTTGTATGAACTCTGTTACAGTTATGGCTTGCTTTTGATTATAAAATGTTCTTTTAAAAACATCAAACTAAGACTAACATAGTTAGAAGGAGGTGGTGTTCACACACTGTTAACACCTGGCACCTCCAGGGCCTCATCCGGCCACCTCTCCACAGGCTGCCCCCCCCCCCCCGCCTCAGCCCCCCAAACCTGGCCGACCACCTTCCAAAATAGGCCACCAGCCTGGTTTACTCCAATAACCAGCCGGCCATCCCACCTTCCTATCAGTCCAGCCCGCCACGCCCACAAAAGGCCCCTCATTGTTGTCCAGCCAGGCAACCACCCCCGGATATCCCTCCAGCATCCTCCTCTCAGGCCACTGCCAGTCCCAGTTTGCTAAATTGTTCTTGTATCTTTGTTATTGTGGAAATCAACTGATTATATACAATATTTATGTTTCTCATCTATTGAAGTTGTTGTTTAGTCCATTTGCTTAGTGGGAATTTTCGGCCACTGATATTTTTTTCTTTCGACTAAAGATAGGGCATAATGGCGATAAAGGATCCATATAGCCGACCCCACTATAGTGGAATAAAGACTTCAGTGTTGTTGTTGATATTTTTTTCTTTCCTTCTATTTGCAGGTAAAATTCCTGATGATTGGTTTGAAGCCTCAGATATACTACAGTTGCGCTCTTTGGACATGTCTTTTGTTTTCTCTGGTAGCTATCTAACCTGGTTATTGCAGCAAATTTGGTCCTCTCTAAATTAATCTGACATACTTTTCATCTTAAGGTGAACAGCTTTATATATTGGTATGCTTATCAGCAGCTAAGCATGATGAAGGAATCATAAATCCATTTTAATTTTCTGCTACCATGTTAAAAAATAATAATTCTTCGCAGAAAAGGAGGTATCAGAATGAAAGTTCAGGTATCAATTATTCTGCCTGTGGCAATCTGAACAGAGATACTGGTTTAAGTGAAAACAATGTTTAAACTTTGTCCAATGCAGAGAATCTGGATCCTGAGCAGGATATAACTATAACCAAGTATTTGCTTCAAAAGGAGGGCCATAAGCAAAAGACTGAAGCACTACTAGAAAGCTTTAGACGTTCAAACTTCTTTGTTAGAATAGTGGATTCTGATGAACCACTGTGGTCTAAAAGATCTGTAGCAGAAGCACCTTCAACAAAGTCGGAAATGGCACGTGGAAAAGTCCATTCAGATGTAGGAGATTCAAAAGAAGAATGTCATAATTTCATTAGTGCAGTTATTGATCAAGGAAGTTTTGATTGTAGTGCTTCTAGTGGGGTGGCTAGAAACAATGTCAGATGTTGCTCTTTGCCCAGTAGTGACATTGTGGTGAATTACAATCACTCAGATGCAACTCACTGACAGTGGTAAACTAGTGTTTTGCTTTATAGTATTGGCATAATGGTATGTTACAATCAATAATAGTTGCCACTCTTTGACATAGACATTGTTTGGTGTGCCGGCTCGCACCAATGATGGACGGCGGAGGAAGGAACGCCGCAGGAGCCCCTGCTTCTAGTCGGAGACAGATCACGAAATGCCAAAAATTTGCCTTTATCGTTCCACACTAATGATTAAAGCCGTTCTGGCTCCAACAACGATGCACCGGCAAGCTGCCAGCCCGCCAAATAGTGCCATAGTTTTGAGATACTGTTCAACTGTCAGATGCTTGTGTTTGACATAGTGAACATTATGAACATTATTAGAATTGGCTATATTATATTCTATACTTCTAAAGTGTTGTGTTAAATAGCATCATTAAAATTTGGAATGCAAGGTGTTACTTTGTAGGATAATTGTAGTATTGTTTACTTTTTTCTATAAAATGCCTTACAGATGCTGTTCATATGATAATTTAAATGATTATTATGCATTATTGAATTTCCCTTAAGTTGAATTTGTTAAACCACATTTCATAGTTTACTCGACCTGCTTTGTATTTCATATATGAGCGGCAGCGCCATCATGCTTTAAATTATGATGATGGTTGTACTTATATTGGATCCATGATTTTTGAAAATTATGTTTTGAATTTTTTAAAATTATTTAAATATTATTAGAAATAAATATGAAGACGTCTGTCATTTAAGTTTTGTTTTCCAAACATGTCATTATATGTTACGCTCAACATCCTCTGACGGCATTGGCGTTTTTTAAAAAAAAATCGCAATTTTTTGACAACAGTTTTAAAGTGTTGCCTTTGTAGTTTTTGGCAACGTTTTTTAATTGTAACAGTACATGTCAACAGTTCTAAAATGTTGCAATAGGTCAACCAAAAAACTGTTGTCTATTCTAAGGGTTTAGGCAACAGTTTTTGCATAGTGTTGCCTAAAGGTATGCAAACTGTTGCCTTAGATCTTTGGCAACACGCCTATTTGAGACACCCCTATGGCAACAGTTTTTGATGTTTTGGCAACACTTTGCAGTTTTAGGCAACAGTTTTCAAGTGTTGCTAAAGGCCGGAAATGGTGTAGTGAATTAAACCACTCACATTTATCGTTATGAGAAGTGAGGTCACTTTGTTAGGGACTAGCAAAGGGCAAAAGTGTGGAGGAGGGGGTAGTGTGACCTCTACCAATTGGGTGAGGAATGAAAATATAATTATTTTTGATCCTAGTTCTCGAAATAAATAACGAATCATGTAGTCCATGCTGATTTTAATCTAGGAGGATAGCCGACACTAATGGTTCACATCATTTTGACTTGAAGTTAGCAAGATGGGTCACATTTCTTTTAATATTTCATCTTCTCACATTATCCTTAAAAAAAGTGATCTTCTTAAAAATAGACCCATATGAACTTCTAGAAATAATAATGCAGGGTGAGCAAGAACCGAATTGGAGATGTAAACTAAGGCATTGATCACCATTTGTATCCCTTTGAGCTTGATCGTTGAACTTTTATGCATGTTTCCCCTAGTCATTTATTTGATGATTCTTTGTATGCTCTTAAATTATGAGTGTTTGTTAAAATAAAAAATGTGTGAGTCGTAGTGATATGTGGCTCAAGTGTGTTTACACTCACTTGGAATGATCCCAACTATGGACTCTCTTAAAAAAAGTATATATATGAAAATGTATCATAGTGATATGTGGCCTAGGTATGTGCATTCATACCTAGAATGATCCCAATTGTGATTATAAAAAAAAGAAATGAGTCGTAGTGATATGTGTCCTAAGTGTGTGTGCACTGACTTGGAATGATCCCAACTATGGACTACAAAAAAAGAGGAAGACAAAATAAATCTCATAGTTTGAAGAGTCGCCAAGAATTTTTCATCTAGGGAGACACCTTCTACCATCCATACACATTTCTAACCATGCCAAAATTCACTCTCACCACTAACCGTCACGATGTCTCTTCATACCTAACTACTAAATTTTGTGGAGGTTAACTCAAAGGCTCGGTTATTCTCACCCTTTTTTAAACATTAAAAGAAGTTCGACAGGAAAGTTGGAGGGAAGTGAACGACTTTAAAGGGTAGCACACACCTCACTAGAAATTTTAATTGAGATTTCTCTTCCATCAAACTAACGAATTATCAAATGTTTTGAACATTGAATGATCGGTAAATCCTCAAATAGGTTTAATCGGTACTCTAGGCTAGACCTTTTTAAGTTATCTTTGAGAAAAAGGATCATGTGAGTTCTTTATTTTGTTAACTATCACCTCACCCAATTCGGAGACTAGAATCTTCTTTGCTAGGGACTAGCAAAGGTTCAAGTGTGGAGGTGTGATAACTTCTCAAAAAGAAATTATCTAGCCCAAGTTTTGGACCTTTTTTACTCGTTGATCCGGAAGAAAACCGTTTAGTTAATGTCTAAATGTAAGTAAATTCATTTTTTATTTTATTTATGTCTAAATTGGTCTTTTTCCTAGGTGTTTGTGCAAGAGAAGCCAAAGATAACGAATTGGAAGAAGGATTTTGCCAAATATATTATCCTGCAGAAAAGGTTGCAACCTCCAAAAAAGGTTGCAACCTCTAGACGAATTTCAAATTTAAAAATTCAAACAAATTGCGCCTTTTGCAAAAATAGAAAGATGCATCATTTGGGGAGAGGGCTGGACGTTTTTTATGGGAGATTATTCTGAAATTATTCATTCATCATCTTTTGGAGGGAGATTGGAGAATTCCATTGGAGAGGAAGAACTAGGGCTTCCCGGAGATTGAAGACGGACAGATTTCGGCCATAACCAGACAGCGAATCACTGCAGTTTTTGATTTTCTTCCATAATGTGTTGTAAGATCTACATATTTTTGTGGTTTTCTTCCGTCGTCATGAACTAACTTCATAGATCTTGTGTTGTGAGAGTACTATGCCTATTGTGATGAATGTTTTTTTATGGTTTCTCTTTATGATTGTGTGATGGTTGAACCTTTATTGAATTTATAATCTATATCTTGAAACCCTTGATCACGGTTTCGTTTTTTTACTATGCTTCATAAATCGAGAGAGGAGTTGCGTAAGTGCGTTGTAGATTCAATATAGTGCTTGAAGGTATAAAGAGATTTCCTCTTGGTGTTAGCAACTTAGGTTTTCGAGCGTTAACCAGTTTCCTATTTCACCCGAGGGGAGATAGCGGACTAGGGGTCTCCGATATCGAGAGATACAGTTGTCTAATCTAAAATCGTTGTAAGGCCTTTCACCTCGCATTCTCACAAAGTATCGTTCATAAATTCATCACACTAGTTATAGAAAATCACAACACGAGATTGCTTCTCCAACTTGAATTACAAAAAAAATCTTTTTCCAAGTAATTGTAGTTATTTTATCTTAATTTCAGAATTTCTCATAATCTAGATTAAAGATCACAATCATCTTTGAGTAGTTTGAATTTAGAGAAAAGGTCTAACTAGTAATTGCAAGCATTGAATTCACCACCTCTCTGTGGAAACGATCACTACTCACTTTTTATTACTTGACCTGACACGTGCACTTGCGTTCAAAATACGTATACCGTAATCGGCGTATCAGCAGCCCTGTTGTGGGGCATGGCCCTGCCGCCGCACAGGTGCTCGGCCTTGCGTCCGCGCGCACGGTCGCGCGGGCTAGCTGTGCACGGCCTTGCAGTCGTGCGGGTTGGTCGCGCTTGGCCGTGCGTGGGGTGCGGTCGCGCGGGCTGGCAGCACGCAGGTGTTGTCGCGCGCGGGTGTGGCCGTGCGGGATGGCCGTGTACGGTCGTGCGCATGTCACGTGGGCGCGTGGGCCGTGTGCACAGGCATGCCCCGCGGGCGTGCTCGCCGCGCGTTCCTGTGCGCAGGCCAGGCGCGCCTGCGTGGCCCCGCCATGCGTGTGTGCGGTTTCGGCCTCCCTCTTGGGTGCTTTCGGGATTTCCTGTTTTGCTCGAGGTTGGCTTGGACGATTTGACTTTCACGCCCTTGGTTGATATGCTCCTGGTTTGAGTCGAGGATTTTAGGGGAATCTCATCAATAATATTAATTAATCAACTTCAATAAAGATGATTGATTTAATGTTAGCTCATCAAAAATACCGCTAATATGTACAATGACAATCTTCTTCAAAATAGGTCGTCGACATATCTAATGACAACTTATCATAATAAGAGTAAGGCTCTGTTTGGGACAGCGACTGCGGATCAGAAATCTGCTCTCTGATCCGCAGCCGCTCCTAAGCATGTTTGGGTCTTTTGCGTTTTATGAATCACGGATCAATAAACAGCTCCATTCTGCTTATTCTCCAGCGCTATCTCCCCCCCCCCCCCACCCCGCGTCTGGCGTCCGAAAAATCGCGCTCCTTTCGCCTATTCTCTCCCACGCGCGATTCTCCCAAATCCTTTCTCCCGATCCCGTCGCGCTTCCTCCAGGCGATTTCCGGCGCTCCTTCCCACAGAGGTCCACATCCTCAGCGTCGTCCAGGCACAGAGCTCCAGATCGCCGGCGTCACCTGCCTTCCCGGCCATTTCCGGCAGATCTCCAGATCGCCTTGCCTCCTCCAGATCGCCGGCGTCATCCATCCTTCCCGCAGAGCTCCAGATCTCCGGCTCCTCCCGATCTGCCTCCAGATCTCCGACTGCAGCAGATATTTGGCGTGTTGTGCTTCTCTACCTGATCTCCTCCTCCACATTCATCTGCCCTAGCTGCATCTTCTTCTCCATTGCAAGGTATATTTCCTCCACATTCCTCTGCCCTAGCTGCAGATATGTGTTTATGAATGTGTGTGTGTGTGTGTGTATGAATGTGTGTGTGTGTGTGTGATTTTTTTTTTGGGGGGGGGGGTATGTGGTGTGTGTTTGTGTTTATGAATGTGTGTGTGTGTGTGTATGAATGTGTGTGTGTGTATGTGTTTTTTTTATGTGTATGTGTTTGTGAATATGTGTGTGTATGTGTTTATGAATGTGTGTGTGTGTATGTATGAATGTGTGTGTGTGTGTGTGTGTGATTTTTTTTGGGGGTATGTGGTGTGTGTTTGTGTTTATGAATGTGTGTGTGTGTGTGTGTGTGTGTGTGTGTGTGTGTGTGTGTATGAATGTGTGCTTGTGTTTATGAATGTGTGTTTGTGTGTGTGTTTATGTATGTGTGTGTGTGTGTATGTATGAATGTGTGTGTGTATGAATGTGTGTGTGTATATGAATGTGTGTTTGTGTGTGTGTATGAATGTGTGTGTGTGTTATGTGAAAGAGTGTGTATGAATGTGTGTGTGTGTGTGTGTGTGTGTGTGCATGATTGTGTGTTTGTGTGTGTGTTTATGTATGTGTGTGTGTGTATGAATGTGTGTGTGTGTGTGTATGTTATGTGTGTGTATGAATGTGTGTGTGTGTGTTGTTTATTGGAATCTCACCATTTTTACTGGTTATTTTAATTACGGTTTAGGGTATAACATAATGGTAAAGGATGGAGGAATCGTAGCGAGTTGGGAGTCAGTTGAAGTCATGTTGTTTTGTGATCTCTGCATAAAGGAGATTGGTTTAGGGAATCGACCAACCACCCACTTTAGCAAAGAAGGGTGGAAAAATTTGATTGTCGGGTTCAGAGAACGAACCGGAAAAAGCTACGATCGATCACAAATGAAAAATAAATGGGATCACTTGAAGAAGGATTGGAAGTTATGGAAGGAGCTGAAACATGGCGAGACTGGTTTAGGTTGGGATCCGGAGAAGAGAACTATTGCGGCATCAGAAGAATGGTGGGCAGATAAGATTAAGGTCAGCCCAGTTTCATCTTTACGTTCTAATGCTGTCTTTTTACCTTTGATTGATTTTAATATTTATTTCTTTACGCTAACAGGTTGTTCCAGCCGCGAAAAAATTTCGAAGCGGAGGTATTTCACCTGATTTGGAGGAGAAACTGGACAGTATGTTTAGTCAAGTGGTCGCAACTGGAGAAGCTTCATGGGCTCCCTCAATTGGGAGTTTGCCACCAGATGTGGGAGGGATCATGTTAGATGAAGATGATGTCGCAGACAACTTGGAGAACAAAGAAATGGCTCCTGAAGAGATGGGATTAGCTTCAACACCTCCTGGGAATGCATCTTCTTCGGTAAATAAAAGAAGAAAGCTCAGGAAAAACAGGGGAATGGCATTTTCTTTGATGTCAGAGTTACATCACTCCACTTTAGCTGTGAAGCCTCCACCCGTTGTCACAGTTAAAGAGGTGGTGGAGTTGTTTTCTAGTTATTCAGAGCTAATGGCAAACTTGGAACTATATTACTTTGCACTCGAGCACATCAGGGATAAGACCACTAGGGAGATCTTTATGAGTATTCCAGAGCATATGCGGGTTTGGTGGATTATGAAAGCGTACGAGAAGAGGGATCAGTGAGAAGATGATTTGATGCTCTACCTCGGTGGATGTTGTTGTCGCACATGATGTATCTGCTTATTGTTTTGATGTTGTCGCACATGATGTATCTGCTTACTGTTTTTTGTGTTGTTGCTTTATATATCGACATGACAATATGTTTTGATGTTTCTGCTTACTGTTTTCTATGTACCTTTTAGATATTGTATATCAAGATAGATGATTTGACGTGTAATCATTCATTAAATGCAGTGACTAGTAATGGAAGATCATGACTCATCTGAAGATTCTGGTGATTCAACTAGTCTTTCACCGGAGCGGACACAATATATAGAGTATTGTCGTGTGGTCATGTCATCGATCGAGAGGCTGAATTATCATGTCCGAGACAGATGCCCATGCATGACATCTAATCAAACGGGGGCAAAATGGATCAGTGAATTACTAGAAGGACATCCTGACAGAATTCATGATGCATTTCGAATGTCTAAACGGATTTTCACAGATTTACTTCACAAGCTGGAGGTAGATCACGAGCTTCAAGGATCAAGGCGGACGTCCTCAAGAGAAATACTAAGGATCACCTTGTATATCTTAGCACAACGAGGTTCTTTTAGATTAACGAAAGAACAGTTCCAGCACTCAACTGAAACAATAAGTAGATATTTTTCAAAAGGGATTAGATCGCTTCTGTTACTCTCGATTGATGTTATAAAGTCTATTGACCATCAGTTCAGAGATATTCCCGCTGAGATACGGTATGATTCTCGTTACATGCTATTTTTCAAGGATTGTGTTGGTGCCATTGACGGTACACATGTTGATGCGAGGATACCCGTTGAAGATCAAGTACGATACATAGGACGTCATGGCACGATGACATAAAATGTAATGGCAGTATGTGATTTTAACATGTGTTTTACATTTGCTCTTGCTGGATGGGAGGGAACTGCTCATGATAGTCGCATCTTCGCGCATGCTTTGTCGGACGATAGATTACAGTTTCCGCATCCCCCACAAGGTATACTAATCAATATGTTTACATTCAGTCAATTAGCCCTTATTTGATAATGTTTACCGGTTTAACAGAGCAAATAATTGCAGGTAAATATTATTTGGTGGATGCTGGATACCCGTTAAAGACGGGTTATTTGAAGCCGTATCCAGAAACAAGGTATCACTTATCAGACTTTGTCCGTGGGAGTCGGCCTGTTCAAGGCAGGCACGAACATTTCAATAAGGCGCACTCATCTCTTCGTGGAGTTATCGAGCGAACGTTTGGAGTGTGGAAAAAAAAGTGGCACATTTTAAGCAAAATGCCGCAGTACACCTTCAAGAAACAACGCTCCATTGTCCTTGCAACAATGGCCTTACATAACTTCATTCGGAGACATCCATCTCGCTGGGACCCTGAGTTTAATGCTTGTGATGCTGATGAGTCTTCTTTCATTCCCTCAGAGGATGCACACCCTGCGGCAGAGAATGATATTGAAGGCGATATGTATGATGCTGCTGGAGCAGAACATATGTCTACAGTACGAGATATCATTGCCGAAGAAATATACAATGCGCGCAGGTGATCGGAAGGCGAAATATATGATGCTACTGGATTGGATGTTCTCAAGAGTCGCTGCATGTTGGAAGAATATTTATCCTACTTTCTAGAACTATGTAATAAAAGACTAATGTTATGTGTTATTTTGAAAATTTTAGTTTTTAAACAAGCAGCTTCCAAAAGTTGTTTCTCCAAACAGCCAAAATTTGCGCATCCAAACAGTCTGCAGCTTTTCAAAGAGCAGTTCTGCAAATAACAATCAAACAGACTGCAGCTTTTCAAAACAGCTCCCCAGAGATCTATTTTAAAACAGCTCTATCTGGACAACAGCTTTTCAATCCGTCAGAGCTAAAACAAACAGACTCTAAGAGTTCTACTAAATTGTTCTTGGATTTTATGAATTTTCATTATATTTAAAACTTTTTAAAATAAATTATAATATATATCATTAAATTATTAAAATAAAGATATAATTGACAAATTTGAATGTTTCACAGAAATTTTTTATTTTAATATCGTAAAGATATAAATATTAGATAATATATAAATACTTATTGACGGTCACGTATGATTTATAGGAAAATTTGGATGCAATTAACCACCCCGTGCCCGATCTGCGCACTCGATCCTTGTGCAATCGACGCATGCGTTCCGTCTGCGATCACACACATCACCAATCTCCCGCGGCGGCCGACACTGCTCTCAGAGGCCGACCCCCCCATGGTCGACGCGTCCACAGATGGCCTCCCCGCCGGCTGCGGCCGCACCTCGCGGCCACAAACCCACGGTCGCGGCCAGTCTTCCCCGGCTGGCCGCGGCCGCGCCTTACGACCGCAGGGCACGGACGGCGCTGTGGCTGGCCTCCCCGGCCGGTCGTGGTCGCGCTTTGTGGCCGCAAGGCCACGACCGCAAGACACGGCCGGCACCGCTGTCGGCCTCCCAGGCCGGTCGCGGTCGCGCCCAATACCGTGCCCAGCCTCCCCGGCCAGCGCGCCCACGACCATCCTCCCGGCTGGCCGAACCTCTCCCTCCTTCTCCGGCGACCGCCCGCCGCCGAGGGACTCATCGCCTAGGAACCACCAATGGCGGCCCCTCTCTGCCATCCGATCGTCTCTCTTCGATCACCGTCATGCGTTTCACGGGTAATCACCTGCGTAACCATCATAAAGTGTGGTTGTCAATAACCGAGATAATCATGGTGTGCGCATAGTAAAATTCAAAAAACAATACGCACATTGAATTATATTAAATACGGTTTACAATTAGTTATTTAGCTAGTTACGGTCAGCGGATAACCGGGTAACCACCTCTGGGGGTCTATAAATATGACCCCAGACCCCTTTTCATTTCTAACTTTCTCCTCCTAGTCTTCTCCTCCTATAGGCCATAATTTTGTCGAAATCCTCCTACAAGTCGCCTCCCTTCATGCGCTTCAAGAATTTGTCTATGTCCACGACGCTCCCGCGTGCAAGGTATTCTGCTGACCTCCCCGAGATTTCTCTAATGTGCAAGACGTACTGCCAGCCGTCCTTCTCAATTCTCCTACGAGCTATCCTCCTGAGCTTTGCATTAGGAAAACCACTGAGAACATACTACGCAATCAGCAAGAGACAAATATTGAGCTTCGTGAGAGGTGGCCTGTCACCCTCCAAGTAATCTACACACTCTCTTTCCTCCAAACTATAACGAGAAGCGGCTTGTGGCCGACGAATTCGTGAAGTTTGACCGGCACCGAACCGGTCACGTGTTTTTTTACCCAGTTTACAGGGTTTTCACGTTAAAATCGGTCTGTCCACCTTTGTACTCACTCTGTAACTGTTTACGCACTTGACCGCTCGACAAGCAAAGGCGGCCAAATTTAGTCTTGTGGGACCCGCAACACTTATATATATTAATAAACCAGGTAATATATATTATTTGATATTTGTCATTGACCAGTCAACCCCACACTGTTTTGTAAGGCAAAAATGATATAGAAAAATGATGGAGATAAAAACAAAGCTCAATTTATATCTCTGTCCTTCTCAGAGAGATGCATCGCATTTAAATAGGAGGAGAGAAGGATTGTTCTAGATTTCAACATTTACATTATTTTTGAGGCCGGGAAAATTTCTTACTCTAAAATTTGGATCAAGACAACTTAAGGTTATCGATTCAGTGGTCAAGCTCAACGGCTAACGGGCTAAGACACAGAAACTAGCAGACAAAGGACCCCAGACCATGCGGCAGGGAGGTCTCATCACGTACCTTAAAGCTTAGAAGAAGCAACCCCTCCACGGCCAAAAAGGCCGAGCAGAGTACGAGGTAGACTGGCTGACAACAAAGTCACGGCGACTAACATGGATAGTCGCAAACTCTCTCCGAATAAAGGATTCAAAGGCTCAACTAGCTGTCTAGAAAAAAGGCGATCAAGATCTTGCGATATTTCGAAGTCCGTCTCCTCGTACCCCTAAGGTCCTATTTATAGGCAAATTCAATGGGAGGTGGTGGGCCTTATTTATAGCCCACCCCCCAGCAACTAGGCGACTTCTTGTAGGAGCTCGCTCGGCTGGACGAGTAGTTGGCCTAGTTGACTACCTGACAAGTATGCGAGGGGAGCTCGTCATACTTGCTCAGGCTTTCTGCTACCTTACGCGTTGACTCTGACTTCTGTCTTGACTTGCTGACTTTGACTCTTGCTGACCTGGAACTGGAGTCCACCCTTGACGAATATGGATTGTACAACATGTATATATAATTTTATAACTGATAACACCAGCTTTTATTTCATCCCTTGTGCAGGTAACAGCCAGTCCAAATTAATAGTTGTATTTATCACCCCACCTTTAAGCTGGGGTACCTTGCTAAAAAGTTGATCCTTGTTTACCAACCACACATTATCTAATCAAATCCAATTCTCTCTCTAGACGTTCCTCAAAAAATCTGATTCGTGTTGATTCTTCCCCCAATTAACGAAGAGATCTTGACGGAATTGCCACATATGAAATTGAGCACAATTTTGCAAAGAAATTCCTCACTTGTTTCTCGAGAAGAGATGGGAAATATGCTCAATATCATTGGATTACATAGTTGTCACAACTCCTTGTTATTTTAAGTAACTCTCCCCCTGAATTGGTCCTTTTTCACGAAAAGCTGGAGCTGTGCAGCGATTTAATCATCCCGTAACCGGCAGTAACTCAATGTTTCCATTTTCGACTTTTTCTCAAATGAAGTGAAATGAAGTTGGATATGCTCATTACGATTGTGAAATACCAAGTATTTTGCTAATGCTATCCCCGAGAGATAATGACAGTGCACAAGCACCGGTGCAAATTCTTCTTCATTTTTGATTAATCTTAAGACTTGTTTTAGCCACAAAACCTCAGATGCCACACTTGTGAGAGTTAAGTACTTACTTTGCTTCAGTCGAGAAGAGAGAGGTAGTTTTGATAGTTTTACTTTCAAGACAACCTAAACACCTAGAGGGGGGTGAATAGGTTCTACTTATTTATAAAAACTTCTAGGCAGAATTCAATTTAATGGCTAACACAATAATCACAGCAATCACAGAAAATAAAACATCACAGATTGCACAATGTTTTATAGTGGTTCCCCAAGGTCTGGGTACATCCACTTTCCCCCTTCACCTATCTAGCAGTATGCTAGATTCGGCCAAACTTCCACTAATCTCAGATCAACAGATCCTACAACTCAGAACCTAACTGGTTCCTACAACTCAGGCACAACAGCCCTACCTCAGCCTTGCCCCAAGGCCTACAACTCAGAGAAGACCCTTCTCCTACACTCAGGCAAACAGCCCTACCACTCAGAGTTCAACACTCCTACACTCAGCCTTTATAACACAGGCTTACAACTCAGATCTGTGTAAACAGATCCTACAGAAATATAGAAAAAGGTATTTTGATGTCTTGCCTTTGTTGAGAGAGAAGAGGACAAGATACTTCTTGATCAGCAGATGAAATCAACTGAATCTGAGCTTTCTTCAAAGCTTCTTGAATCTGAACTTAGCTGAGTTGATTTCCAAACAGCTTCTTGAGAATCCACTGGTGGTTTCTTTCTTCTTCTTCAAATTCTGGCTTGATCTCTCTCTATCCAGCACTTTGAATGATTCTTCTGAATTCTGATTAGAACTCTTCTTTGATCTATCCTTAGATAGTCTTCTTAGATCTTCTGGAGAAGATCTTCTTAAGTGCCTAGCACTTTCTTGAAATGAATTGGATTGTAATCCTTCTCAACTTTTTTTGATTCTCATCAATGTTTTCCAAAAGTTACTTTCTCCTTCTGAATTTGTCTATTTATAGACTTTCTTCATGGTAACCGGCTGATCCGGTTTCTAACCGTTTTCTGACAAGTCTGACAGCTTCAGTTAACCGGTGGCAACCCACAGCTGTCAAGTCTTCAAACAAGTCCTGTGCCTTAGTCTTGAACCACAAGTTGTCGAGACAGTCTGTCAGAAAGTATCGAGACCATCTGTCTATCTGTGTCGACACAATTGACTTTGGTGTCGACACAGTCTTCAGTGATGTCGACTAAGTTGCCTTTGAGTCGACACAGCTTCTTCTGAAAATAACTTGGTCTTGACTCTTCAGTGTGTCGACACAAGTCCTGTGTGTCGACACAGTTGTTGTAGAATCATAACTTAGTAAGTGTCGACTTAGCCTTCAGGTGTCGACACAGTCTTCTTTTAACTCTGCTGGTGTAGACAAACTTGAGGTCGACTATATTCTTCTGTGTCGACACATCCTGCTGATGTCGACAAACTTGAGGTCGACTATATTCTTCTGTGTCGACACATCCTGCTAATGTCGACAAACTTGAGGTCGACTATATTCTTCTGTGTCGACACATTTTCCCAATGTTGAGGTCGACGCTTTTCTTCTGTGTCGACACAAATTCCCAGTGTTGTGTCGACTTACTTCTTCTGTGTCGACATACTTTCCCAGTATTGTTGTAGACTAACTGCTATGTGTCGACTAATTTCTTCTATGTGTCGACACATCCTTCTCTGTGTCGACACTTGGACTTAGAATCTTTCTGCATACTTTATCAATTCTTCACCTGCACATGTCAACTCAAAACAACATCAAATACACCTTGATGTATATCATTGAGCTAGGTTGGGCTTCTTCAAATCAGGTACACATTTTCCAATGTACCCAACAACCTCCCCCTATTTGGAGAAGTCATAACCCTTATAGCCAATGATATACACCATTTATAAACATTACTAAATGATGATATATGACAAAAACACAGGGATACTTAATTATAAACAAAATAATTAAAACATCATAGATAAAACAATCTATCACAGATTTAAACAATATTTTGTTTATTACTGGGTAATGTTTGATTACATTGTTTTACATTTAATGATCACATCACAACATTACAAAACATTATGAAGGAACTAAAACACAATCAGGATTGATCAGGCTCTCTAATGATAATCCCTTTGCCAGATTGAATTTTAGCTGTCACAGGAGCTTCTGATTCTTCAGCTATCTTCTTTCCTTTTAGATCAGCTTTCTTCTGAGCTCCTTCCTTGAGCCTTTGCCTTTCAAAATAGTGAAAAGGCTTTGGGAAGTACTTGCTTGGCTCCATAGCATCTGGTGGCAGCCTCCCCAGCTTAGCTTTCCTTCTGAATTGTACTATAGCTTCCTGTCTTGCCTCATACTTCTGCCATTCTATCTCATTGTACCACTTCCCTCTTTCCTGCACTTGGTCTTTGACAGCCTTCCATGCAGTGAGTATTATATTTCTGGAAGTAGGACTCCACTGCTCAAAGTCTGGCTTAAGTTCAGCCTGCTCTCTAAACCTTTTCTTAGATAGAAGAGCATCTTGCTGGTCTTTCAAAGTAGCCTCAGGCTTATCAACCTTCCCAATAACAATATTAGTAACCTCCTTTGGAGGACTATACATATCCTGCACTTGCTTATCCAGAATATCAAAATCAGAAGGGGGGTAAATAACTTGGGCAACCTCAGGTTGGTTGCCTTCAAGTAGTCCTGCTTGAATGCCTGATTCAGCCATCATATCATCATCACACAGGGGTGGACAACCCAAGGTGGCTCTTATACTATTTGTCACCCATTTAGAGTGCTCTTGGCCTGCATGAATCAATAACCTCTCCCCCTTTATGACTTCTCTGGTCATATGATCTCTGAGATCTTCCTTTTGAAATCTGATTTGTCCATCCAGATAATTGACACCCTCTTTAAAATATGGTTTTAACTTTTGAAGCTTTTCAGATATTTCTTTTTGAGAGGTAGTGATTGCAGTCTTAACAGAAGCAATAACAGCTTGAAAGTTCTTATCAAAAGCTTCCATTTCTTTTGTTTTATCTGCAGGCAGGCCTGGAACAATCTTTTTCAATTCCTCTATTATCTCATTATGAGATTCAGTTAAATTATCATTCATTCTTAACTGATTTTCCAAGACATAGCTTTGCTTTAAAGCAATGTCATCCACCTTAGGGATGATAGTCTGTTGTTGTTTTGCCAGATATACCACAGCATTACCTCCCTTATGGAAGCAATCTGTCATTTCCTTCTTATGCATGTTGACCTCAAACCTAATTGATTTTATATCTTGAGCTAAGTCAAACTGCATAGACTTGCTATTTTCATCATCATACTTTTCCAGAGCCATTCTGTGTTCATCCAATTTCACCTGTAGATCTACCATAAACTTGTTATGATCAAAGGCAGGAGATACTTGTTGAGGTGTTGTCTGTAAAGCCTGCTTATAATTCTTGCTTCTTTCTTAAATACAACAAGTTTTCTTTTCTTGGCCATCCTGGCTTCTTCAGTGTCAGTATCAGACGAAGTATCTAGGTGAACTCTTTCTTGAGGAGGATGAAGTGTATCTGTCCCAGTGACCTGTTGCTCAGTCTCAACATCCACTGGCTCCCCCTCAACCTGTGGCTCAACTTCAGCTCCCTGATCAATTTCCATACCTATGGACTTCTCAATTTCTGGTCCTCCTCCTACTTTCTCAGTAGCAGTATCAGCATCAGGGAATAACTCCTCCAGAGTAAATTCCAGTTGAGCTGTTTCTTCTGCAGCAGGTAAATCTTGAGATAAGTCTAACTGTGCTTCCTCTTGCACTTGTACTAACAACAGCTTCTCCTGTACTCGTTCAGTTTCTTGCGTTTGAGAAGGGGATTTCACAGGGGTGTCTGGCCTGCTCTCTTCAGGCACATCCTTGGACAGCACCCTATCCCACCTAGAGAACAGTCTCATATCCATCCTTCTCATATGATTGATCTTAGTCCCTAGCAGTTGCTGCATCACTTCAGGAATCACTCCAGTGAGATATAAGCTCATGATTCTAGCCATGTTGGGCTTCTTGATTCCTTCTTTGATCTTGTCAAAGAGTACTCCTGACCAATCAGTAGGAATTGTAAAAACAATCCTGGTCATAAGGCTGAACATATAGGCAGAAATCCTATCATGTCCACCTGTCTTGCAGAGAATCACCTTCCCAACAATTTCAGACAAGAACTTCCCTTGCTGATTCATACCCTTCCTGTTGAATGCAGCTCCAATCTTCATGCTCGAGTCCAGTCCACACCATTGAAGGGCTTCCCTTGTCTTAGAACTAGGAACTTCCTCTTCATTCTCAACTACTTGTAATTGAAAGATCTTTCGTAAACTTCTTGGAGTAATTTTCACCTTAGTCCCTTGAACATTGGACTTAATCTTGAGGCCATTTGGGTGGACTGATGCAGAGATAAAGAACTCGTGCACCTCCTTCTTCCAGATTTTAGTCGGTTCTGAGATTAGAAATTCTAACCCTGACTCGGAGAGGAGGGTGATAACCCCTTGAACATCTGGCGGCGCATCTGCAAAGGCCTGGCACACCAACTCATACCTTTCATTGATGTTGTCTTCAATCCTTGGCGCCATCGATTCGTCGAGAATGCTTGAGAGAAGAGAGAAAGATAGACTGTCGACACAAGGATTTAGTCTCGAAAACCTTGGAAGCGTGTCGATAGAAAGAGGTTTTGACCTATTTATACCTTCTGTTGAAAGAAGTTCAAAAGGCGCCAAAAACAGACTAAAGGTGTCGACACAGACGGAATGTGTCGACACAAACTTCTATTGTCTCGACATTACTTCAGCCTACTATGTGTCGACACCAATTTGTGGTTATGTCGACACCTTGGATACATAGTAGATAGACAGAAATTCTGTGTCGACTCTAAGGATAAGTGTCGACACATATTCTGTAAGTGTCGACACCATTATCCTGGTTGAGTCGACATTACATTTCTGGTTAAGTCGACAATATAACTCTTAAGTGTCGACACATATTCTCTGTGTCGACACAATATTTCTGACTTGTCGACATTATTTCTTTGAGTCGACACATAATTACTGAATGTGTCGACACCATCTTACTTAGCCAATTTCTATTTGTTCATCACAACTTATAAGTACAACAAAGTACTTTATACTACTTCAATGTGTCTTAATATCACTTGAATGTCTTGTTACCACTTCAACTTTATTGTTGATGATTTTGTGATTACACTAATCAATGGTTAACATACCTAATTCAATTTTGAATTTATTGAATTTGGTTTCATCTAAAGGCTTAGTAAATACATCTGCTATTTGATAATCTGTTTTTACAAATTCCAATGAGATGTCTCCTTTTTCTACATGTTCTCTAAGAAAATGGTATTTTATTTCTATATGCTTAGTTCTACTATGAGAAACAGGATTATTAGCAATAGAAATTGCACTCTTAGAATCACACAAAAGAGGTGTTCTACTTACTTGAATACCATAATCCTTTAGCTGATGCTGCATCCACAATAGCTGTGCACAGCAGCTTCCAGCAGCAACATACTCTAACTCAGCTGTGGAAATTGCCACACTGGTCTGCTTTTTACTACTCCATGATATTAGTCTTCCTCCCAGGAATTGACAAGTACCTGTAGTACTTTTCCTGTCCTCTCTACATCCTGCAAAATCTGCATCTGAATAGCCTGTTAGTAGAAAATCTCTATTCCTAGGGTACCAAAGGCCTAGATTAGGAGTGCCCTTTAGATATCTCAGAATCCTTTTGACTGCAGTATAATGAGATTCTTTAGGGCAGGCTTGGTACCTAGCACAGACACATGTTGCATACATAATGTCTGGTCTACTAGCAGTGAGATATAGTAGAGACCCAACTATTCCTCTATACAATGATTCATCAACAGGTTTACCTGCCTCATCTTTGCATATAGGCATACTTGTTCCCATAGGAGTTCTCATGGTAGAGGATGACTCCATACCATATTTCTTAATTAATTCTTTGGTGAACTTAGACTGGGATATGGACAATCCATCATCAGTCTGTCTTACTTGGAGTCCCAAGAAGAACTTAAGTTCTCCCATACTGCTCATCTCAAACTTCTCTTGCATAAGTTTGGCAAACTTTTTACAAAGGTTGTTTTCAGTAGATCCAAAGATTATGTCATCAACATAGATCTAAACTAAGATGATCTTACCTTTGGATTCCCTAAGGAATAGAGTTTTGTCTATCTTTCCTCTTGAGAATTTATTCTCAATGAGGAAGGTAGACAGGGTTTCATACCAAGCCCTTGGAGCTTGTTTTAACCCATACAAAGCTTTCCTAAGCTTATACACTGAATCAGGTTTTAGAGGATCTACAAAACCTGATGGCTGTTCTACATATACTTCTTCTTTAAGATCACCATTCAGAAATGCTGACTTCACATCCATCTGGTATACTTTGAAGTCTTGATAGGCTGCATAGGCAAGGAATATTCTGATTGCCTCCAGCCTTGCTACTGGAGCAAAGGTTTGATCAAAGTCAATCCCTTCTTCCTGCCTGTATCCTTTTGCAACCAATCTTGCTTTATTCTTTACTATTATTCCACTTTCATCTAGCTTGTTTCTATAGATCCACTTAGTGCCAATTATATTGTGGCCTCTTGGTTTAGGAACAAGCTCCCAGACTTTGCACCTTCTGAATTGATTCAGCTCCTCTTGCATAGCATCAATCCAGTGCTGGTCTTGGATAGCTTCTTCAAACTTCTTAGGTTCCATTTGAGACAAGAAACTTGAATGCAAAACTGTGCTTTGATTTCTGCTTCTAGTTTGCACTTCTTGTCTTGGATCACCAATTATCTGATCAGCAGGATGATCTCTTAGATATCTTATAGCTGGAGGAAGATTCCCTTCAGGTTGAGCATCTCCAGCTTCTTCATTCTGCTGAACCTCTTGGTTTTCATCAGCTTCCATTATCTCTTGTACTCCCCCTGGACAGCAGCCTTCATTTTCCAATGCTCCATCTTCCTTTGAAGCTTCAGCAATGGAGAGCTTGTCCATCCTCTTGCTTATACCTGTTGAGTCATTTGATCTACAAGACAACTCACAATTGATTAATCTTGTTTCATCAAATACAACATGCACAGATTCTTCAACAACTTGAGTAGTTAAGTTGAAGACTCTATAGGCCTTACTATTTGTGCTGTACCCAACAAATATCCCATCCTGGGATTTGGCAGCAAACTTAGTCAAATATGACTTGCCATTGTTAAGTATATAGCACTTGCAACCAAAGATCCTAAAATAGGATAGATTTGGTTTTCTGCCTTTCACAATCTCATAGGAAGTCATTTTGTGGCTTTTGGTGATAGTAGCCCTATTGATTACATGACAAGCAGTGTTAACTGCCTCAGCCCAAAAATATTCTGGGAGAGAGGTGTCACTCAATAGAGTTCTACCAGCTTCAATTAATGTTCTATTCTTTCTTTCAGCAATTCCATTTTACTGAGGTGTTCTAGGTGAGGAGAACTCTTGGAAAATCCCAAAGTCTTTACACAAGTTTGTTATGCTTTCAGATTGAAACTCAGTACCATGGTCACTTCTGATTTTGACCACTGTACTATTCAGTTCATTCTGAATTTGCTTTACAAAATTAAGTAATACACTTGGGGTTTCAGATTTTTGTCTCAGAAAGAACACCCATGTAAATCTAGAATAGTCATCTACAACCACAAAAGTGTAGACCTTCCTACCTAGACTATGAACTGGCATAGGACCAAAAAGATCCATATGCAAGAGGTATAAGCACCTCACAGAATCCTTGTTTTCAAGGCTTTGAAAGGAGGATTTTGTCTGCTTTCCCTTTTGACAAGCTGAGCATATCCCTTCCTTTATACACTTAATTTGAGGTCCATTCCTCACTAGCTCTTTGCTAAAGAGTTGGTCAATTGTCTTGTAGTTTAGATGAGCCAATCTCTTGTTCCACTTAACACAATGAGAAGCATTGTCATCAGCTACAAGACAGATGGGAGAAGCCTTATTCTCACATTCAAAATTAAGACAATATACATTTCTCTTCCTATACCCAGTCAATATGATCTTTTGATCACTTGACCTCTTGATATGACATCCATCTTTAACAAATGAAATGTCATATCCTAAATCACTTAGCTGGCTTATGCTTATTAGATTATGTTTCAAACCTTTTACATAAGCCACTTGAGTGATAGTAATTAGGTTAGAAGAAATGTTACCAAACCCTTTGATGACTCCTTTTTCAGATCCACCAAAGATCACTTTAGGTCCATCTTTGACAGATGAATACTCCTTCAGCAGCCCCTTTGTTCCAGTCATGTGCCTGGAACAACCACTATCCAAGTACCATATAGGGGCATGGTTACTTGGATTCACCTGCAATACAGAATTACTTACCCTTAGAACCCAAGTAAGTCTTGGGTCCTTGGTTCAGGTTAGCATTAATAAAGCTATCATAACCTCTTCTAACAGGTAGACTCTTATTCTTTATAACACTTGTGTTATACCAGCAGTCTAATGCAAAATGGCCTCTCTTGCCACAGCACCAACATTCAAACTTATTGTATCTAGATCTAGATACATCCTTGTCAGAAGAATTTTTGTTCATTGCTGGTGCTATTGCAACTTCACCTACTGATTCCTTAAAACCATTGGGTTTATGACCATAGGTAGGCCTGCTTGCATTTACACCCTTGTTCTTCAGAACATTAGTCTTAATATGACCTTGAATGTCTTCATGATCATATTTGTTAGAAGGCACTTTCACCTTACTAAACTTTATGGGGACTGAAAGGTTTAGTGGCTGAACAGGAGATTTGCCTTTCCTCTTGAATCTGCCAGCCCTGGTGTTACCTTTAAATCCTAATCCAGCCTTACCATTTTGAGTGACAAATTCATCTATCAAGGGTAAGACAGATTTTGGCTTAGAGTAACTGGCCACTAAATCCCTTTCAATTCTAAGTCTGGCCTCCAGACTGTTCACTTGATCATTAGTATAATTAATTGTGCCCATCTGAATGATAGTTATATTCTTCAGCTTGGCAATTTCATTTAATTTTTGATCAATAACTTTTTCTAACTCAGTTGTAGCAAACCTTAGTTCAGCAATTTCCTGAGCCTGAGATTTAACCAGGTTCTTGCTTTTCTTAAGGGCCTGCAACAGGTCCCCATACTTGTCTATCAATTGATAGACATCTCCTTCAGATTCAGATGCATCTACATCTGTTGATGCAGATGTAGCTGATTCTTCACTTGTACAACAAACAGATGTAATAGAAGGACATTGTACCTTATTATGACCAGACTGATTCTGGCATATGTCCTCTTCTGATCCTGCCATCAGCCCCATACTCTGCTGATCCTTTTGTTCATTGATGGAGTCTAGCAACTGCAGAAACTCCTCTTCTTCAGATGCAGCATATAGTCCAATATATGCTTCAGCTTCAGATTCTGACTCTGAAGTTGACTGGTCTGATAGACTCTTATCTTTCTTTGCTACAAAGGATTTCTCCTTCTTGCCTTTCTGATAAGTCTTCTTCTTTTCTGAAGATTCCTTTCTCTTGTCAGGACAATCAGCCACTACATGTCCAGGCCTATTGCAACAATAACAGACAATCTTTGAAGTAGTGGCTTTGCTGGGCTTTGATCTGCTCTTCTCTTTCCTTGATGACCTTTTTTTCTTATAATAGTCATCAACTTGCTGTGATGGGGAAGGCCTAGACTTCCACTGCTTCTTCTTCAAGAACCTCTGGAATTGTCTTGTGAATGCAGCAAAATCTGCATCTGAATCACAGCTTTCAGAACCCTTGTTTGAACTTTCAGAACTATCTTCTGTAACTTCCTTAGGAGGAGATGGTGATATCCTCCTATTCTTTCTAGTGGCTTCTGCATTGAATGCCACAATTTTTTCTCTGTGCTCTCCTCTTGAGTTTCTTTCCTCCTCCTTCCTCACCATAAGTTGCATTTCATAGGATAGCAACTTTCCAAACAGGTTTGGAGGAGATATCTCTGCCAATTTAGCCACTTCTCTTATGGCACAGATCTTTGTATCTCAATCCTTTGATAAGGATCTTAAGAATTTGTCATTCAGTTCATAGGTACTGAAGACTCTTCCATAGGATATTAGCTCATTCACAATTCTATAGAATTTCTTATAGCACTCAGTTATGCTATCAGATTTTCCTTGTCTAAAGCTTTCATACTCCTGATTTAGCATAGACTTCCTATCCAGCCTTACTTCTTCAGATCCCTCCATGTAGACAATCAATGTGTCCCACATCTCCTTGGAGGTCTTGCAGTGAATCAGATTCTGAAATGTTGAATCATCTATGGCACTAACAATAATGTTCTGAGCTCTTTTATCCATGGTTGCCAAGATGATTTCATCCTTGGTCATTTCTGAATAACTCTTTGGAGTTTGGATATTTGCATCAAGAACTGATACCTTCATTGGAATGAAGGGGCCTTCCTGTACTGTGATGTAAATTCTTGGGTCAGATGCCTCCATAAACAATATGACTCTTTCTTTCCAGATCCCAAAGATTTCCTTCCTGCATATGGGTAATTTCATAGACCCTAGCTCCTTATGATTCTCTCCAGAACCCATCTTCTTGAATCTTGAATCTGCCTTTCAGATCTACCTCAGACTGTTAAGTCCTTTTTGAGTAACCTCCCTCTGATACCACTTGATAGTTTTACTTTCAAGACAACCTAAACACCTAGAGGGGGGGGGGGTGAATAGGTTCTACTTATTTATAAAAACTTTTAGGCAGAATTCAATTTAATGGCTAACACAATAATCACAGCAATCACAGAAAATAAAACATCATAGATTGCACAATGTTTTATAGTGGTTCCCCAAGGTCTGGGTACATCCACTTTCCCCCTTCACCTATCTAGCAGTATGCTAGATTCGGCCAAACTTCCACTAATCTCAGATCAACAGATCCTACAACTCAGAACCCAACTGGTTCCTACAACTCAGGCACAACAGCCCTACCTCAGCCTTGCCCCAAGGCCTACAACTCAGAGAAGACCCTTCTCCTACACTCAGGCAAACAGCCCTACCACTCAGAGTTCAACACTCCTACACTCAGCCTTTATAACACAGGCTTACAACTCAGATCTGTGTAAACAGATCCTACAGAAATATAGAAAAAGGTATTTTGATGTCTTGCCTTTGTTGAGAGAGAAGAGGACAAGACACTTCTTGATCAGCTGATGAAATCAACTGAATCTGAGCTTTCTTCAAAGCTTCTTGAATCTGAACTTAGCTGAGTTGATTTCCAAACAGCTTCTTGAGAATCCACTGGTGGTTTCTTTCTTCTTCTTCAAATTCTGGCTTGATCTCTCTCTATCCAGCACTTTGAATGATTCTTCTGAATTCTGATTAGAACTCTTCTTTGATCTATCCTTAGATAGTCTTCTTAGATCTTCTGGAGAAGATCTTCTTAAGTGCCTAGCACTTTCTTGAAATGAATTGGATTGTAATCCTTCTCAACTTTTTTTGATTCTCATCAATGTTTTCCAAAAGTTACTTTCTCCTTCTGAATCTGTCTATTTATAGACTTTCTTCATGGTAACCGGCTGATCCGGTTTCTAACCGTTTTCTGACAAGTCTGACAGCTTCAGTTAACCGGTGGCAACCCACAGCTGTCAAGTCTTCAAACAAGTCCTGTGCCTTAGTCTTGAACCACAAGTTGTCGAGACAGTCTGTCAGAAAGTGTCGAGACCATCTGTCTATCTGTGTCGACACAATTGACTTTGGTGTCGACACTGTCTTCAGTGATGTCGACTAAGTTGCCTTTGAGTCGACACAGCTTCTTCTGAAAATAACTTGGTCTTGACTCTTCAGTGTGTCGACACAAGTCCTGTGTGTCGACACAGTTGTTGTAGAATCATAACTTAGTAAGTGTCGACTTAGCCTTCAGGTGTCGACACAGTCTTCTTTTAACTCTGCTGGTGTAGACAAACTTGAGGTCGACTATATTCTTCTGTGTCGACACATCCTGCTGATGTCGACAAACTTGAGGTCGACTATATTCTTCTGTGTCGACACATCCTGCTAATGTCGACAAACTTGAGGTCGACTATATTCTTCTGTGTCGACACATTTTCCCAATGTTGAGGTCGACGCTTTTCTTCTGTGTCGACACAAATTCCCAGTATTGTGTCGACTTACTTCTTCTGTGTCGACACACTTTCCCAGTATTGTTGTAGACTAACTGCTATGTGTCGACTAATTTCTTCTATGTGTCGACACATCCTTCTTTGTGTCGACACTTGGACTTAGAATCTTTCTGCATACTTTATCAATTCTTCACCTGCACATGTCAACTCAAAACAACATCAAATACACCTTGATGTATATCATTGAGCTAGGTTGGGCTTCTTCAAATCAGGTACACATTTTCCAATGTACCCAACAAGTTTGTTGCTTTCGGTCGGACCATGAAATGGGATTTTTACCCAGGAAGAACACAAAACCTCTTGTGGTTTGCGATCATCAGAGCTTCCTCCGAATCAGAATCATTGTAGCCATAGGTGTGCCGATGAGTCTTTGGTATAGACGAGGCCGAAAGACAGAGTCCCATGAATTGGAGAATACGCTTAGCTATTGCATAGTGATTCTTGCTAGGATTTGAAACAAACCATGATACAAGGTTAACAAGAGTACTCAATATCCGGCCTTGTACGAGTAAGATAAATAAGAGAGTCGAACATCGAGTGATACTTTTTTTCATATTCCTTCTTCATCTCTTCTTTTTGCCAATTTTTCACTTGGATTCATAGGCCCACGTAACTTAGGAATTACTCGACTCAAGCTAATATTTTCTTGAGCAAATCCCGTGCATACTTGCTTTGGGATAAGAAGATAAAGATTGGGTTTTGGATTACTTTATGAATTCCTAGGAAATAGCGCATCAACCCAAGATCTATCATTTTGTAATGGTGTTTGAGCTCATTCTTTACTTCGACTATTAGTTGTGTCAATGATCGCGTAATGAAAAGGTCATTGACAAAAAGACATGATCAGAATTTCATTACCATCCTTTCAGAAGTAGTGAGATTGATGGTTCTACAGGACCTCATTGAATTTTTTGTGAGATTAAGGTTTCATTTGGTTCCGCTTTTCCTCCCGCCGTTTGGAGCAAACGTTGTCGAACGGCAGGTAATCAAACGGCCTCCGACGGCATTTGCTCTGTATGCCCCTGTCGTGCCCTGAAAAACAGAGCAAAAAGCTCCGCCTGGAGCGGCTCCTCCTCCCCTCCGATTCGAAAGCCGGATTTGCTCCCGCCGGTTCTGCCCGCCACCGCCTAATCAATGGAGGCCTAAGTGGCTGTCAATGTTGGAATTTCACTCTCATGGAGTTTTTTTTTCAATCAGTATAAAGCCTACTTTAGACGATATACTTTGTGTTCACTGTCTTTGATTGCAAAACCTTTAGGTTGTCTGACACGAATAACTTCATTGATCGTGCCATCCAAAAAGACCGATCTAAAGTCCAATTGATGGACAATGTAGCCAAATTGAGCAGTAAGAGCAAGAATCATGTGGATTGTCTCCATGTGAGCTACCGACGCAAATGTTTCATGATAGTCTTGGCCAGGGATTTGGGCATACCCCTTGGCAACAATCTGAGCTTTATGTCGGATGATATGGTCTTTTCACTGCACTTTGTCATGTAGACCCGTTTTAGACCTATAACTTAAGAATTTACAAATCTTGTTACAAGAGTATAAGTTTGATTTCTATTTGTCATGTCAATTTCCTCTTGCATTGTCTGGACCAGTTGGAGTGCTTGGAGTGTCAATAGGTGGTTAGAGTGTCATTTTGTTGGACCAATTGGCATGATATATATCAGAGAACCTTCACATCTTGTCATGTCAAGAGTGGTGAAGAGTGGCCTCACCACTCTTCTTTAAATGAGGCTTCACCATAGGTGGTTGGAGTGTCAATGTGTTGGACCAGTTGACATGTTATATATCAAAGAGCCTTCGCATCTTGATAGGTGGAGTATCAAAATTAGATTCTTCTTCTGGAGGATCATACTGAGATTCTTCTTTAGCTTCTTCACCGACTGGGATGGTGTCCTCCCGTTCAACATGATCCTGAAGCCCTGGAAGGATATAGTTGGAAGAACTTCCAATCTCAACCACAGGTGCACGAGGTGTCTTCGTGGGGTACATTTGAGAATTTACATGACAGAATTGCATGCCTCTGCCTAGAAACTCTTTGGTATTGAAATAGTCTACAACATAGCCTAGATCATCTCTAAAATGGCGTGGTTGGGGTGTTCAAACGCCCCATTTTGTTGGGGTGATCTAGGAGCGCTAAGATCTCTTCCAATACCATGAATCATGCAAAATTCTAAGATAGAATTTGACATGAACTCCCCACCCCGACCATACGTGAGAGCTCTTATGGGAAATCATGTTTGTTTCGCAATGAATGTTGTAAAATCTTTATAGATTTGTGTTACTTCAGATTTGCGAGTGAGGAAGAAGATTCATATAAATCTAGAAAAATCATCCACTAGCAGCAAATAGTAACTCTTACCATCCAGAGAGGTTGTAACATATCCCAATTCTGACCCAAGGGGTCTAGCCAATTCACTTGAACCGTTGAGGACCTTGATCAGGGTCACAATAGATTCACGACCTATCTTCGACGTGTGAACTAAACAATGACGTAATAACTTGTGCTTTGAGTAAATCAACCTGAAATTGGTCTCAATTTAGTAGCAATGCCCTCGTGAGATCAATACGAACCCAACAACACCAGTCTCGCTTCAATTCAGATGGGAGTTGAGAAATTCGACCAAAATACGTTATTTTGAATTCCGCGACAATTCAAATAAGTATTTATGAGCAAACAAATATTGTGGAATTGGCTTCAGTCAATTTTACAAGTTTCATAACACTAATACAAGAGCATCGTCACCCACCATGCATCTTTGCCCTTCATATTATAGAAGATAATATATATATATATATATATATATATATATATATATATATATATATATATATATATATATATATATATATATATATATATACTACTCTTTAAAGTGGAAATCTCATTTGATGCAACATTCATATTGCCAATTATACCTCATATTATTAAGGCTTCATTTGGTTCGGCGGTGGCGGGTCGATCCGGCGGGTGGAAACGGAGTGTTCGAACCGGAGGGGGGAGGTGGCTGCTCCAAACGGAGCTTTTTGGGGGCGTTTCTCAAGGGGGGCGGGTGGAAATGGAGCAAATGCCGCCGGAGGTTTATTTGTTTTTCCTCCTTCCGGCAGCGTTTGCTCAAAACGGAGCAACGAAACGCCCAAATAAATGGAGCCTAAATTTAATGCCGATAATTTGTCATATTAATTTCAAAAAAAAAATTGAATACTTGAGGCATTAAGGTAATTTTAAAGTTCCGGCAAACCCTTCCTTGATTCCCCCATTTGATGTACATCATTTCCCGTGCGCATAGAAACTCTTCCCTCTTCTCCACTTCTCCACCGCTCAAAGCCTCCTCGGTGGTAATCCTCCCACCGCCTTCGTCCTTTTCCTTCTCCCACTTGGCTAATCTCGGAACGTCGGAGATGGCAAGGGCTGAGAACTCCATTCACGCTCTCCCTACCAACTTGGCTTTTGGATATTAAGAGCATAATTTGGGAAATTTTTTTGCCTTTTCGTGGCAAGATCTGTTGCATTTCTTTATTTCTTGAATTAAATGTAGAGGTTAGCGTGAAACGAGTTTTCTCTCTTAATACATAATTTTCATGCTCTATTTTGTCTTTATTTCTATGCTCTATATAATAGTTACGATTTCAACAACGAGAAATAGTTGGTGGAGTGGTCATGACCACTTCGGCTCTGTTTGGGAACAAGATCCGGTGGTACGCCGGGGAGGAGAGTGGGAACGATCGTCCGCAACGGTCGATTGGTGCTCGGGCCGCCAGTCACAAAACGCTCGGTTTGCCCCCCTTTCACGCCGGCCATCCTCAGCTGGAGCTCCCGATTACTTACCAAACAAGCTTCCGCCGTTTCAGTCTGACCGGAATGGTGCCCCGCCGGAATCCCAAACAAAGCCTTCATTAATAGGATAGGTCCCTGGTTCGACTCCTTGCAGCGCAACTTTTTTTTTTATAAAGAAAACCGAAAACTCTTGTGGTTGGACAGCCCGGTTGCCAAATAACTGGCCCGATTTCTGGTTAACCGTTCCAATCGTCCGGTTAACCTGCTCTTGGCCGGTTCTTGGATGAGGCGGTTTAAAAGATCATACCGGACCGCCCGATGAACCGGTCGGTGGTCCGACCGGTTGGACCGGCCGGTCCGGTCCCGTTTTTAGAACATGGGTTATTTTCTCTGTTATCATTTATGGGTGTTAGACCACTCTTATTTAATTCTCTAGTATTTTTTCCTATGGTAATATTCTATTAAACTATTGCACTCAATTAGTTCATTACATTCATTCATCTTATCTCTTTAGTCTTAAATCCAAACCAGATGGCTAAAATTATTCAGCTTCTTGATGTACAGTGAATATATCCTAATACAAGATGTTCCTGTGGATGTTTCTTTATACAAGAGTAAAGGCAACAAATTTTATCTTAGGTATTTACTAACTCAAAAGTGTCAATTCTTTGCTATGAAAATTGATTGCTTCTTATGCATATTAGAGCTTGAATGATATATGATTACATAGTTCAATAACTTCCCGTATCACTATATAAGTGTTGTTTGTCACAATCGTAATTAAGGATAGGGGATAATCCTCGTCACGGTCGCGTTAGGGGCAAACTATTGCTTCATGATGTACAATGAATATATCTTAATGTCAGATGTTCCCGTGGACATTTTTTTATATACAAGAGTAAATGCTACAAACTTTATCTCAGGTGTTTACAAACTCAAATGTGTCAATTCTTTGCTATGAAAATTGATTGCTTCTTATGCATATTAGAGATTGAATGATATATAATTACATAGTTCAATAACTTTCCCAAGCAACTTGTCCGGGCTGCCCGAATTGCCCGAGGAGCATGTCCGTCATTTTGTAAAAAATTGATAATCCAGGAGCCCGAACAGAGCAACGTCATCCGCTAGCACAAAAATCGCACGGGCGCAATTACCAGCATATCCCTCCAGAAAACTATAAAGGGATATACATGCCCTCATTTGAAGACAAGCAACTCCAGATGCTAAAGAGAGATTTGAGGTTTTCCGGTGAGGACGTAGTGTAACATCCCGATTTTTATTGGGCAACTAGAACCCTAGTGGACCCAATAAAAGTGATCTGAAACTCTACCCGTTACCCATAACAAGGTAAGAGGTAACCCTAGTCGGGAATTTTGAGTTAGAAAACTCCAATTTGATCTCTGTCAGTTCCTGTGATATCGTATTGTTAATACGAGTGCGTTGAAACTCGTTCCGTTCAATTCCGATGTCATATGGTAGATATGATCGTTCCTTGTAGAACGTCGCGAATACGGGATTTTTGATTATCGATCTAGAGAACTCCGATTTGAGTTCTGTCAGTTCATATGGCTTCGTATAGTCGATACGAGCGCATTGGAACTCCTTGCGTCGCAATCCAAAGTCTAACGACGAATCTGAGCATTTTGACCGTTTTAGTGCGTCGCGATGCGCAAATTTGGATTTTTTTGGCAAACAAACTCTGATTTGACCCCGGTCAGTTGCATCGGATTCGTATTGCCAATACGAGGTCAATAGAGTTCGCCCCAGTCAGTTTCGACGACGGGTGGTCAATCTGTGGTCAAATCGAGCGCAGTCGTGCATCGAAAAGCGTGCGCCCACCAATTGTTGCATGATACCCCAACTTTGACACGACCCGATGACTTGGATCTATTTTGACTTTGACCGGCAAGGGGGACTCACCCTAGGGTTGACTTTGGTCAAACCCCCCTAAAAAGATCATTTTTGGAATTTTCTCTAAGGAGGACCACACCTCCTCTCCATGTTTTGATTAGGGCTTTTACTCCCCTCACCCTTGGGCCACCAAACCAGCAAGCATGATGAGAAATGGGCCTAGGAGAAAGCTCATTACCCTTTCTTCCTCTCTTTCTTAAGTCCAAAGCCCACATGAGCCCAATCCACCAAGTCCTCCCCCTTGGATGGAGCCATGTGGCATGTACCATGGCCCCTGGATGCTGCCATGTGCCCCTTCAGCTGGAAGGAGGAGGATCTCAAATCCTCCTATGGGAATTAGTCCCACACCAGCCTTGAGCCCAAGCCACCCTCCTTCCCATCTATATAAGACCCTTACCCCTTGTTCTCTTCCTCACATGGCTCAGGCGAGCTTCCCCAACCCCTTGCAGGAACCCTAGGTCGCCAAAAAATCCAAAACGAGCCCCACCACCTCCGCCACCTCCATGGCCAGCCGACCCAGCTCTTCTTGAACCCCTCTGGCATAGGTGGAACTTCTCCCCTCCTCCATCCCTACTCCTCCGACGATCTGCATGTGCCTCCCGGCAGCCTGAGCCCTGCTGGTGCCACCAAAGCCTTGCTCCATGTCGGGTGGTGGCCGCGGGTGGTAAACCCTACCCAACGCCGCCGGTGGTGGTGCTAGGAGGGTGTTACACTACCGGGGAAGTTCATTCCCGATGGTTGATGGTCGTGGTGCTGCCGAATTTCGCCATTCCGGCGGCACCAGAGAAGTTGTTATTCTCTGTTTTATTTTGTTGCAGCGGCGGCCAACGGCGCCAGATCGCCGGACCACTATCGGAGAGAAGCCCGACCCCCGGAGCGCCGACCAGGGTGGTATTGTGGTCGGTAAGCCACCAGAGAGGCGGGGAGGCGCGTCATCGCCGGGAGCAGAGCAACCGCGCCACCCCGCTCTCGGGATACAAAATTTCTCGGCGGTGGTCAGTGGCGCTGGGCCGCCGGACCACCTCCAAGAAGCTCGTCGGCCCCCGGTGAGCCGATCGGGGGCTGCGCCGGAGTCATCCAACCTCCGACTGGCGGCGACAGAGCTTATCACCACTATCACCGCCGGCGTGCAGCAAAAACCGTGTCCGATCTTCTTGATGAAGATTAGACGGTCAAGATCTGCATGAAACTGTGCGCCTACGTGATATTCTGTACCCCACAGCGGATCCGTACCTGATCCTCTATGGGGACAGAATTACCAAATCCCCTGCCTGGCTCGATCTCAACCACATGATTAAGATTGATTTGGCTAAATGCAGACCAAATATTAAACAGAAATTTGGGAAATTTTTAAGGAAAATGTAGGCTCCTATGAAAACAAGTTTTGAACATAAAAGTTATTCTTCTTGATGAGGGCAATCTCCATAAAAATATGAAAACTTGTCAGCCACCGGATTAAGTTTTGAATATGAAAGTTTTGAAAGTTAAGTTTTTTAAGGAAAATCCAGACAACATGAAAGTCGTCTGGCTCGATCTCAGCCACAAGATTAAGTTTTGAACATTTAATAATTGTACAAATTCACAAAATATGAAAAATTACAACATTCACAATCCAAATACATCCCAGATATGCACAAAATAAAATCAAAACGATATCGTTTTGTGCTTCAATCTATCAAAAGGATATCGATGCGTCATTCCTGTCCATATGATGACATTTGTGTTTACTCCAAATTGAGTCTCGGGTCTGCTGATAGTAGAAGCGCGTGTCTGTTTTATTACCTTGGGTATAAATAGATAGAGGATTAGGTTTTCCTCAGGATTTCTTTAGGAGCTTAGCAGAATGTTGTTTCCACTATTGCTTCTTCCGCGAGACCCATTCTGACACTTGTTATCACCGCCTCTCCCTTGGACAAATCTAGCAATTTGTCGGAGACATAGAGGCCACTCCTACTTCGATCTAGATTTGTTGGACAAGAGCTTGGGGTTCTCCATCACTCGTGTGGACTGCTGTAGAGGCACATATCTACTTCTGCACTCGGGACTCAACCGCCTTCTGCGGAGATAGTTTCTAGATCAGATCTCTGGAGCACCTTGGTTGAATAATCACTCAATCCCACTCAAGTATATTGCAATGTGTTGCTATGGTTTTATTTTTTGATTCATGAAATCGCATGATCCGTTTATTGTTTAGGATTGTTCTTGTTTATTCATTCTGATGTGCACATATGATGTGTTATTTCACTCTAGTATAGAAAACCTAACAATGGTATCAGAGTTAGGTTGAAGCACAAAACTGATGCAGGCCTATGCGGTGGGATGTGTGTGACAATTCCAACGATGGTTTACTCAAGCCCTTTTCGCTCTATCACGTGCGCGTAAGAATTTTTAACCACTTCAATATTCTTAACTTAATCGCAGCACATGCACAATACACACCAAAAGAAACCCTATCAAAACGGTAATTTGGAAAGTGGTCGTATTTACTCCCAAAAGAACGAAAGCATAGGATTACCCCAATTCTTTTAGCGTCAAAACAAGGAGTTACCCACTCCAATCAATGGCACAATAAGGATTTACCCAATCCTTTAGTTCACAAGAACGATCGGAAAACATGCAAAAGCTTCGATTTAAAACCCGTAAAAATCCAAAGGTTTCGAAGGCAACACCGGCCTCTTTCACTACACAATCACCTATAAAACTAGAACACACGAAATAGGATAAAGGATTAGTTACCCCAAGCTCACAAACGAATTTTTGGCGGGGAGTCTCTCTACCACGGATCACCGGAGTCACACCGAGCGGATGAGTTTCATGTCAACACTTCAACGATGTCGCACTATGGAGCTCCCAGCGGCGGAGCAGCAATCCGAGACCAAGAGGGTCAGCCAAATGCAAGGAAGAGGTCGGCGACGGGGTCGGTGGGAGTGGTTAAGTGGTCTGAATCTGAAGTCGTGGTGGTGAGGTGGACATAAATGAAATGATGGTCGGCCGGAGCTTGGAGTTGATCTGCAAGGAGGGCGGCTGCTGCATCGGCTTGTGGCGGCGACAGTTAGGGTATGGAGCGGCCCTATGCTTCGCACGAAGGGACGGTGGAGTCAGACCACCAGAAAGGGGGTCGCCAGAGTTGCACCGACGAGCGGATTTAGCAAGTAACTCGCCAGGCGGAGGAGGGGAGACTGAGTCGCACAACTCACACAGAACCCTAGGTCAGAAAGCTCATAGGCTTTTTTTGTTCTCCAAAAACACCGTCTTCATTTCTCCACCAGGCAACATATTTAAATATTGTTTTACAATATAAAAACATCAAACGAAACATAGACTTAAGTGAGCTATGCGGCCAAATTAACTTAATATGCTTATTAGACCGAATGAAATTTAAGCTAAAAATTAAACTAATTAAACTAAAACAGCACTAGTAAAGGCTATTCAAAGAGCTATGCGGTGGGAACACAAGAGTGATGCGGCCTCATGTGGTCGTGTGCGGAGGTTGTAGCGGCGGATATCTTAAGCATTTTGATTGTTGCGGCGAACATCTTCAAACATTGGCAGGTCGGCGCCATCAAAAACGAGATGTTCCCTTTCTGCTTATCCATCCCAACATGCCTAAGTCTCTCATGTAAGATAGCAGCGTTGTCATTTACCCGCATCTTCTCAACATAGGAGCATGTCTCCAACACGAACAAGTCCTTCATTCTCCTTCCAACATGAGTGACGTCAACTTTCACAGCTAACACATTTCGGAGAAACATCACTTCTATCGGGCCAAACAGAACGTGATACCCAGCGTCTGCAGTGTTGGCCACCGAGAAGAGATTTTTCTTCATCCCCGACACGTGATACACACTCCTCAACGTGAGTGGCCCCCAATCATTGTCTAAAAAACCATCCCCTCTTTCTCTAGTGCATGCACAATATCTTCAGTCGTAATAATATCATCATTACCTTTGTACTCCTACAGTGAAGAGAACTTTGACTCATCCCCGGTGAGGTGATAACCACACCCCGAGTCCACGATCCAGTCCTCCTGATAGTTGATGGAGGTGAGCGCACAAACACAAGTGTCTGTCATGAAAGCACTTCCACATCCTCCTTGCTCAGCTCTAGATTCAACCTCTTCCTTTCCTGCAACATGCCCTGGTTGAAGATTTATCCTGCAGTCCTTCCAGATGTGACCAAGCATGTTGCATCTATAGCATCGTGGTCCTCCTCTCTTCTCCCCGTCATCCTGCTTAGGAGTATTGCTCCTCTCCTATTGTGATGAAGAAGACGGACCATCGCTAACAGGTGACTTTTACTTCCTGTCCCATCTCTTTTCTTGCCAGAGAAGAGAACCTCGTCATCTCCCACTGAGATCGAAACTCCAGCCATCTGCCCCGCCAAATTCTCTTGCGAAGCTAACAGGTTTTCAAGTTCGAGCAAAGATAACTGATTGGCCCAGCCCTGCACAGAAGTTACGAAGGCAATATAATCCTTCCGCAGCCAGCAGATGATATGCATCTTCAGCTTCTCCTCTGAGACAGGCTCTTCCGGGTCCAATGTTTATATCTCAGTGCATTTTTCATCTTCAAGAAGAAGGATGATATAGACAGATCACCCTGAGTGGTCTACACCAACTCATTTTCCAAGAACTATAGTCGAGCTATGCTTTTCTTATTGAATAGAATATCCAAGGCCATCCAGATCTCAGCAGCTGATCGACATCCAATGATGTGGTCAAATATATCCTGTGAAATAGTCTGCTTAAGAGTGAACTCAGCCTTTGCATTCGTCCTCCTCCAAGCTTTCACCGACTCAGCATTCCCGGTAGCAACTACCACCTCTTGCTTGTCGTCTCCACCGACGACCTCCCAAAGGTCCTTACCTAGAAGATAACTCTCCATGCAAGACCGTCACTTCTTGAAGTTGGTCCGCTGACCACAAGCCCTGTCCGCCGAAACCTCCAAGTCGCCAAACTGCAACCAAGCCTCGCGGACTGCCTATTAATGAACTAAACTGAACCCGCTGATAGACCGGGAGAACTACTCGAACTAACCGCAACACAGAGGAAGTGACATCAAGCTGCTGAGACTGCGACCTACTGTATACCACTGACTGTAACCGCAAACTGTTCTACACTGAGCCTTTCAACTAATTGTCTAGTCGCCCAGTGCTAGCCGCATAGCCTGCATAGACAAGTCAACTTCACTTAGTCGCGCCGATTAGAAAACTGTAACCGCATGATCAAAACACGAGCTGAGTTCTCACTATTCTCATTATATATGACAAGTCGGGAACCTCTATTTATAGATGATAGGGGGAGAGAGATCACCGCCTATAGCGATATGATAACCGTCTGTCATCCTGCAGCTTGCACCACCTATTTGCACAAGAGCGGATACCAACATCAGTTCGTCATTAATAATCATCTATCTGCATAGAAGTGCAGATACACGAGCCAGTCCACGCGCGATAAACCAAATAACCGCTTATGCTGAAAGCAACTCCAGTCCGCATAGCTGAGCGAACAGAAAACTCAGTCCACGTGGACTTGATCAAACCAGTTACGCGTCCTGAATCACCAACGTGCTAATAACGAAATGTCGAACTCCGCAACCAGACCGTGCAGTACAACAGACTTCGCAAACTCCAGAGCAGACCGCGCAACTATGGGGACACTGTGAACTAGGCAACAAGCTGACTTGTCACAACACCGTGACCAAGTTCAAAACACCAACGAACTCTGGCTTCAGACCGAGCAAGTAGTGAACTGTGCGGTTTAGCCTTTGCAAACCAGGCTAATCGTCTGCCTCCCAACGAGCCAGAGAACCTGCCAGCTCCAAGCAGACTTTGCGGTCTCATAGTCCAGACCGCAACAGTCGCGGTTAGGCAAAGCTAACCACCCAGTTACCTCTCAGGTTACTTGTTGAACCAGGCCCCAAGAGAGAAGAATAGCCAGCCGAAATCCGGCTATCCGCCAACGGGTAGCCGCAAGACCGACGACGATCTCTGCGGCCTATGTGGTCTGCCCAATCAGACCGCCCACTCCACTTCACTTCCACTTCACTTCCACTTCAACAAATTCAACATCCTGGTGGGTGACCGCCCCATATACCAAACAACGTCTTGTCAGAAATTGCTAATGGATTGGAAGACCTCACTACAGACGAGCCGTCTGGCGCTGCCAGCCCCACGCTGCTTGCGTTAACCAAAGTGCTTCCCAAGCACGACTAGTGTAGCCCCGTGCGACAAATCAAGTTGTTGCTCTGACCGACAGGAGACTCACTCGTGAGAAAGTGAGATGAATGATCAAAGAGGAATATAGGCAAGGGGGAACCAAGACACAATTTTAGAAGAATTGGGCAAAATTATTATTATTATTAATGTAAGGTCCAAAACTTACCCACAATTATGCAAATTAAACATGAAATCATAAAAATAAGGTCCAAAAATTCGGATCAATGATTAACCCAATATGAGCTATTAATAAAAATGCACAATATCAGGTAATTAAGTCATCAAATTGAGGCTCTGTTTGTGACTAGGGCTGATATCGAGTCGAGTTCGAGCGATTTTGGCTCGGCTCGAAATCGAAATTTTCGACTCGAACTCGGCTCGAAATCGACTCGAAATCGAAATTGATTTCGAGTCGAGTCGGCTCGACTCGAAATGGCTCGATTCCGAGTCGGCTCGAAATCGAATCGAGTCGGCTCGAAATCGAATCGAGTCGGCTCAAAATCGAATCGAGTCGGCTCGAAATCGAATCAAGTCGGCTCGAAATTCAGCAATTTTTCATTTTATTCTCAGTTTGGTCAAAATAAAATTGGGCAACCTATAAATTTAGCAAATGAAACACTTAAATCCTTCATTCTTTTTATTTAGATTTAAATTTTGTTATTTTTAATCTTAAAATAAGAATATATTAATAAAGACTTAATTTTTTTAATTAATTCGAGTTGATTCGAATCATATTTCGAGCGATTCAGGACTGGCTCGAAATCGACTCGAAATCATATTCGAGTCAAATTGAATCGACTCAAATTGAGTCGAATCAATTTTAACCGATTCCGATTCGGCTCAATTTTCGAACGATTTTCGAGCGATTTTCGAGTTTCGAATAATATGCTCAGCCCTATTTGTGACAGCTTATGATGATGAATAATCTCTATTCAAGACGCAAACGCTGTTTTTCAGCTGTTTGTTTGTGCAGGTAATATAAAATCACTTATTTTAAAATTGATGATAAGCTGATTTTTCATAAGCTATACGGGTCCAGCTTATGACTTCTTCTAAACGCTTATCCCTTAAGAAAACTCAAAGTTGATTTTTTTCGCCCGAGCGTGATTTTTCGTGAGGGTGCGATTTTTTCGCAAGAGCGGAATTTTTTCACATGGGGGCGATTTTTTCGCCTGGGCGCGAATTTTCCGCCCGGGCGAGAATTTTTCAACCGGGCGCGGATATTTTGCCTGGGCGTGAATTTGACGCCCAGACGCGAATTTTTGGCCGTGGCGAGAATTTTTTCGCCCGGACGCTATTTTTCCGTCCGGGGGTAAATTATAAGCCCGTGCGCGATTTTTTCGCACGGGAGTTGTTTTTTCTCCCTAGCGCGATTTTTTCGCCCAACAATGATTTTTTCACCTGACAACGATTATTTTCGCCTGGACACGAAAGCGATTTTTTCAGTCGGATGCGATTTTTTCGGCAGAATGCATTTTTTTCGCTTCCGTGCAAAAATATCGCGTCCGGGCATGCCAAATTTGCTTTGCCAGGTGGTTGCGGAGGCCATTCTGATCCTCACCCGCAGTAAATTTTGGCGTTCTTGTGGTTGTTAGTGGCTGCGATTCTCCACCGCATAGTCGTTCTGTTGTGGCACTGGATCTGATGCCATAGCCAAGCAATTACAAAGAAAAGTTTGCGGGAATCCCCAAAATCCGACAAAAAGAAAAGAGAAAATCCGAGAAACCACCAAAATATCTTGGTTAATCGACGTAGAACCTGCCTCAAATACCACTCATTATGGTTTAATCTTTGAATTCATGACAAAGACAGATTCTTTATAGTTGAAACATCGGGGCGAATACATGAGTGGAACATACTTGAATCCATGAGGATGGATTGTTGCGGTCACAGATCTTCAAAATATACAAAGTCCTGATGAAGAAGACTCCCCCTCTCCCTCCTTAGGCTCTCTCTTGCCATGAGAAGCTAGAACTGAATGATATTGAATGTGATACATTGTGATGGACTGATGGGTACAATATCATATTTATAGTAAAACCCTAATGCGACCGTTTTACTTTTAAGTTCATCATATAAACGTAAACGACACCCGGTATTCACACATAATTTGAACCGTTCATATAATATGAAATGCATTCAATTCGATTAATTAGATCACTTAAATTTGATTGATGTTAATGAATGTCCAGTAACACGCATGAAAGCTGATGGGTTCCACCATCATTTATAAGAGAAAGAAGCCCCCCCCCCCCCCATGATCTCCACCCAAGGAGGATCATGGGTGGGTCATTCCCCCATGATCTCTCATGATGAGAGTTATGGGAGGGGGGTCCCGCTCCCTCCCCTCATGGGGGAAAATCGCCACCACAGGGAGAACCGCCGTCGTCGGGCGGCTTAACCGTCGTCGGCGGCCGGCCCTCCCGGCCTCTGCCGCGGCCGGCCCCGCCATCGGGGCGGCCGCGGCAAGCCGCCGACTAGGTCGCGGCTGGCCAAGGTCGGCCTAGCCGCGGCCGGCCATGGCTGGCCAAGCCGCGGCCAAGCCCGGTTGCGGCAGCCCGCCGGTTCGACCACAGCCGACCTAGGCACGGCCGGCCTAGCCGGGGACGATCGAGCCGCGGCCGGCCTGGCCGTGGCCGGGCACGACCGGCCTTGCCGCGGCTAGGCCGTGTGAAAGTGAGATCTATCCTAGAGATTAGAGCAGTCACACAGCAAGAATAAAGAAAAAAAATGAAGGCAAACTAGACGACACAAGAATTTTATAGTGGTTTCCCTAAACTTGGGTACATCCACTCTTCTACCACCCTAGGTAGGAATCCACTGCAGGATGAGTTGATCAGGTGTCCTGGGCCCAAATGAGCTTTTGATAAGGTGCTCCAAAACCAAACCTAGATTTTTTTTGATCAGGTGTCTTGCCACCATTGAGTTTTGATCAGGTCTCAGAAACCAAGCAGAACTTTTGAAGGGAGTTCAAGAACCCTTTTACAGTGGGGAAGGGAGAGTTGATGTTGTCTTCTCTATTTAACAATCAAAGAGAAGCACAAGTGGATATTGATGATGTTGTCAAAGCTCCCCCTGAGATTGGCTAGGTTCAGGAGTGGAAGCTTTGCAAAGGGTGATAGGTCTTCAATGAATGACTGCTCCAGCAAATGATGATTTCAGCAAAGGCTGAAATGTGAGTTGTCTTGGAGTATGAATGATGAAGCCTTGATGATGGTGATCTTCCAGTAAGCCTTCAGACTGATGTAGAGTAGTTGTCTCTTCAGGCTTCCTAAAACAGTAGATCTGAGAAGAGCACTGGCTGTACAGGTGATGTTGAATTCTTCCTGGAACTCTGATTCCTGTATCTCTATCTCCTCTCCTTTTTCTTCTCCTTTTTTTGTTCCTCTGTATCTCTGTGTATATATATTGATAGGAGGCCAATGGTCATTTGAATTCTTGCATTTATTACTACTGTCTCTTAGTTACTCCAACGGTTATAATCTCCATAAATGCATTCTTGTAACTGTCCTGTAATAAAGCTGTGTTGGAATATGAACAGCTTACTTTGATTGGACCAAGGTTATCCTGAAAATCTGCCTGGGAACTTGCATTCAGTGTGATGGCAGAAATCGTCGATCTCAACAAGATGATCGTCGACCTGAGCTCAACTATCGTCGAACTGAGCTCAGAGATATTGGAGCTGGTCTGGGACAGAAAACGTCGATCTGAGCTCGGAGATCGTCGAACGGAGTTCGATGCCTCGTGGACCTGAGCTCAGAGATCGTCGATCTCAGCTCGACGCCTGAACTCATCTCGTCGATCTGAGCTCGACGCCAAGGTTGAATTCTGATTTCTTCTCTTGACTGCTTTCTCTTGGCTGATTTCTTCAATCTCTGAGAGCCTCTGACTTAGCACATCCTATGACCCTTAGCTATACATTGATGGGTCAATCTAATTGTCCTAAAGACATAGTGATCCTGACCCAAATCCAAACTAGGGTGTTCCAACAATCTCCCCCTATTTGGGTTAGGATTACTATTTACATGCAAATGAAGATATTACAGTAAATATTACAAAGCATAAGATATAAAAAGAAAAGCTTTGCAATGCTGTCTTCTGTTGCTGTTAAAAACTGACTGCTGCTGGCATTACAATCTCCCCCTATGTTTATGCAGTAGCTGTGATTGGAGGAGGCTGGGATGACTTTGAAAATTGGATTTTGATTGAGTCATCCAGCTAACTCTTATAGATGGTACCTGCAGAAAGCTATGGTAGAGATTGCTCTCTCCTTGAAAAGGATATGTTAGCAGAAAAATGATATTTGTCCAGTAAGTTTTATTAGGGTTCTGAATCTGAAAAACAAAGTCTGATATCTTCTTTCCTATAGAATTTCTTTTCATCAGAAGAGATTCAAACTTAGTGTCATGATCACTGCTGACCAATGCAACTAGAGTAGAGGATTCAATCTAGATGAATTTAGAAAAAGATCTATAAGAGATATAAAGTTATATGACAGAGAATTCTCATACAGAAGTCCTAACATAATTTTGAACAAGATATCAAAAAGATAGAAGCAGCCCTAAGAAGAGATGTTTCCTAATAAATTTGTTCCAAATAGGAAAAGGATTTAAAAATATTTTAAATAGTTTATCCTTATAATTATAAATCAAATTTATGAAAAAACAGACTGAGTTCGACGATTTGAACTCATTTCGTCGATTAAAATGTTTCTTCTTCCTTTGAATATATTCTGAAAACATTCCTCTGAGAAGTTTTATTTCCTCCTCAGGTTTTATTGAATCTTGGTGATAACTTTCCGAAAAGAAGTTATCTATTATTTTATTCTATTTTAATATTCATCTTATTGATAAAAAAAATGAATTAAATAAGTAAAAATATAAGAAAATTCATATCTATTTTGTTTATGGTTAAAATGTCTAATTTTTCCATATTTTTCTTGCTAGAAATGCCAAAGGAATCGATCTGGAGAAGTAAAGCTGGAATTATTTTGGACTGCGCAGGTTGTTACAACAACCAGAAAAAGTTGTTGCAATAACTGCTGGACGGATTTTGATTTTAAAATTCGAATTTTACGCCAAAATGAAAATTGAAAAGAGACAACTCTTGGTAAAGGGCTACACGTTTTTATGAAGAGAATCTCATACCATAAAGGGACTTTGGGAAAAAGATTAGAAGGAGTTTTTTGGAGTGTCATCATCTTGGAGAAGAAGAACGGCTAGGGTTTGGATGCACCGGCAAGGAGGAAGAAGACTCGGAAGCGGATTCTGAACACAAATTCCTGCAGTATTTTCATTTCTAAACATCATGTCTAGTAAGATCTTTCTTGCTGTGCGGTTTCATCCTTCGAACATGAACTAAATTTCCTTATTTTGTACGTTGGAAGTACTTTGACTTACTGTGATGTGATATTTGTAATTTCTTCTTTTATGATTGTTGAAAACGTATCTTTGTTGATTTTTATGTTCTATATTATGGAAGTTTTGGATCAAGTATTCCTCTTCTAATTTACGTGGCGAGATTCGAGAGAGGAGTCACGTATTTTTAGGGGTTGAATCCTTTATTTTTGCACGGCGAGATTCGAGAGAGGAGTCGTGTAAATCTTTAGCCAAAATTCCGTCTTTATACTGCGCTGCAAGATTCGAGAGAGGAGTGGCGTAAGTGTAGCATAAATTTCAACATAGCATCAAGAAAGAAAGAGATTTCGTCTTGGGCTAGCAACATTGATTTGAGTGCTTTATGTTATTCTCATTTTACCTAAGTTAGAGATAACTAGGAGAATTAGGGTAAACAGATTTCTGAGATCGAGAGATGACGAATTCCACTTTCAAATCGTTGCAGGATAGTAGTTAATCATTTCATAAAATATCATTCTAAAAACTCATCGCAATAGGCAAAAGAATTCAACGTACGAAACTACTTCTCCAACTTGATTAAAGTCATTCTAAATTAACGATACTCAGTGGTTATTATTGTTTTTCTTTTTAATTGTCCTTAATCCAAATTAACTTTTAAGTATCCCGCTTGAATTTAAAGAAAGGTAGAGCTAGTATTTGCGAGCTCTAGATTATTCACTTCCTCGAGGGAACAATCTTAACTCATCACTTTATTACTTGATTCGGCACGTACACTTGCATGATTACGTAAATCGATTTTGGGTGTATCACTTGGCAGCAAAATTGATGTTCTAAGTTAGCTGAACTGAAAACAAAGTTAGATAATACCTGATCCTCTTCAGGATTTGATTTTCCTTCTGTTTGTTCAGCCTCTAAACTGCTGCAGGAAGTATTGATGGCCATTAAGCAGAATTTTTTGTCCCTTGCTTCCTCCTCTTCATCTTCAAATGATGATTCATCATCTGATACATCCTAAATAACATCTAGGGATATTGATTCTCCTCCTTCAAATAAGATGTTGTGGCTTCTTTCTGTTGTTCCATCCACTGGTTCAGAAGCCATTTGATGAAGAGAATCCCATATCTCCTTAGCTGTTGAGCATTCAACAACTTCCTGGAACAAGTCATCAGATAATGACAGTGTTAGGATATTCATGGCTCTGGCATCAGCTAGCCTAGCCCTTTTAGTTGTTGTTACTGAGATTGGGAGACCTGTCATAATGGCATAAAATATTTTTTCATCAATATTGTCCATAAATGACTTAATTCTTGTCTTTCAAAGTGCAAATTTGTTTATGTTGCGCTTAGGAGGTCTGGTGCTAGAATATTCCATATTCTTGCTATGTGAAAAATAGAATAATTAATCTAACTAGGATGGATCAAAAAAGAGATCTTTTGGTTCAGGTATTAGCCTGTATAAACAACCAACCTAGTGATGGTTTAGTTGTTGAATAACCAACCTCCCTCTGGTACCAATTGAAAGTGAGATCTATCCTAGAGATTAGAGCAGTCACACAGCAAGAATAAAGAAAAGAAATAAAGGCAAACCAGACGACACAAGAATTTTATAGCTGTTCCCCTAAACTTGGGTACATCTACTCTTCTACCACCCTAGGAAGGAATCCACTGCAGGATGAGTTGATCAGGTGTCCTGGGCACTAATGATCTTTTGATAAGGTGCTAAAAACCAAACCTAAATTTTTTGATCAAGTGTCTTTCCACCACTGAGTTTTGATCAGGCCTCAGAAACCAAGCAGAACTTTTGAAGGGAGTTCAAGAACCCTTTTACAGTGGGGAAGGGAGAGTTGATGTTGTCTTCTCTATTCAACAATCAAAGAGAAGCACAAGTGGATATTGATGATGTTGTCAAAGCTCCCCCTGAGATTGGCTAGGTTCAGGAGTGGAAGCTTTGCAAAGGGTGATAGGTCTTCAATGAATGACTGCTTCAGCAAATGATGATTTCAGTAAAGGCTGAAATGTGAGTTGTCTTGGAGTGTGAATGATGAAGCCTTGATGATGTTGATCTTCCAGTAAGCCTTCAAACTGATGTAGAGTAGTTGTCTCTTCAGGCTTCCTGGAACAGTAGATCTGAGAAGAGCACTGTCTGTACAGGTGATGTTGAATTCTTCCTGGAACTCTGATTCCTGTATCTCTATCTCCTCTCCTTTTTCTTCTCCTTTTTTTTGTTCCTCTGTATCTCTGTGTATATATATTGATAGGAGGCCAATGGTCATTTGAATTCTTGCATTTATTACTACTATCTCTTAGTTACTCCAACGGCTATAATCTCCATAAATGCATTCTTGTAACTGTCCTGTAATAAAGCTGTGTTGGATTATAAACAGCTTACTTTGATTGGACCAAGGTTATCCTGAAAATCTGCCTGGGAACTTGCATTCAGTGTGATGGCAGAAATCATCGATCTCAACAAGATGATCGTCGACCTGAGCTCAACTATCGTCGAACTGAGCTCAGAGATATTGGAGCTGGTCTGGGACAGAAAACGTCGATCTGAGCTCGGAGATCGTCGAACGAAGTTCGACGCCTCATGGATCTGAGCTCAGAGATCGTCGATCTCAGCTCGACGCCTGAACTCATCTCGTCGATCTGAGCTCGACGCCAAGGTTGAATTCTGATTTCTTCTCTTGACTGTTTTCTCTTGGCTGATTTCTTCAATCTTTGAGAGCCCCTGACTTAACACATCCTATGACCCTTATATACAACCCCGTGTCCGCCGAAGGGGCCCAAGCAAGCAGGCGGGCCGGGCCTCAGCCGCCCCTCTCAAGCGGGCCAACCCCCGCTCGCCTCTTCTGGGCGGGCCGAGCCCCAGCCGCCTCTCTCGGGCGGGCCAGCCCCGCTCGCCTCTTCTGGGCGGGCCGGGCCCCAGCCGCCTCTCTCGAGCAGTCTCGGGCGGGCCAGCCCCGCTCGCCTCTCCTAGGCGGGCCGGGCCTCAGCCGCCCCTCTCAAGCGGGCCAACCCCCGCTCGCCTCTTCTGGGCGGGCCCGGCCCCAGCCGCCTCTCTCAGGCGGACCGGCTGCTGCCCACCTCCCTCCAGATGACGGGGGGTGACCCGGCAAGAGGTGCGTATAACCAGCCAGAACAGCGGGGTTTGGCTGTTGGCAGGCCAATCCGAGGGGCTCTTTAGTAAATTCAGACCACCAGAGGCGGGTTATTCGCAGACCGTCTAAGGTAATCTATAAATAGGACCCAAGGGGTACTTCAGAAGGCAGGCTTTTTGTTCTCAAGTCTTATAGCGATTTCTGAGGTACCTTAGCCCGGCAACTGGTTAAGGAGGGGAAGCGCTCTAAGATCTTCCGGGTGTGTGGTGGGACCTCCGAGCCGGGCCCTTGGTCCTATCCTTTGTTCTTCTCCCCCTTGTTGTTTCCCTTGCAGGAGCGAAGTAAGTGCGGGATCACCCCTTCCCCAAGGGTCGAACTCCACAGAGGCCGGTTTCCGGTTTCAACATTTTGGTGCGGTGAGCGTGGAGCGTGGTCAGCAAGGAAAACCTTCAGCAGGCTCGATGACTGGAGAAGAAGGACAAGGATCAGGCAGGGGCAGCTCGCCACCCCCTCCCCCACCCCCAGCGGCGAGCGTGTCGGCGGAACTTAGGGAGGAGATCCTCCGGCTCGTTAGGACCGCCCTCGGTATGCGAGCGGAGAGCGCGACACCGGTAGTTCCAGTAGTCGCCGCTCCCGCACTCGGCGACGACGCGCCGCTCAGGAGACCGGGGAAGGAACCCGCAGAGAGAGGCGAGCGCGAGTTCCAGGGGCGAGTTCTGTTCCCCGGCTCGACCGCAGAATACCATTTTGGCGAGACAGCGGGGAGAGAGTTCCCCCCTCGCCCCGCTGAGGGAGGAAGCCCCTTCAGCGAGTTCGTCTCCTCCGCCCCAGTTCCAGAGGGGTTTCGTGAGCCGGAGATGACCTACTACTCCGGGAAGGGAGACCCCGTCCACCACATCCAGTGGTTTGAGGACATGGTCTCTATTCGACAGATGTCAGACGGCTTCAAGTGCCGACTCTTTGCCATCACCCTCCGAGAGAAGGCGAGAGAATGGTTCCACCAGCTCCCGACCGGGTCCATCTACTGCTTCGAGGACCTGCGTCGGGGGTTCATGTTGAGGTTCACCACTTCCAAGAAGAGGAAGAAGGAGGTGGAGTCCTTGTTCCGTGTCAAGCAGAGGGTGGGAGAGACCCTGGGGAGTTACCTGGATAGATTCCAAGAGGAGTTGTCCCAAGTGCAGGAGATGTCAGGGCACACCATGATGGTGGCCTTCACCCTGGGTCTCCAATCCGGGTTCTTTGCAATGGAACTCAAGAGGTCCCCCCCCCCAGTATCTTTTGAGGCGCTCCTGGAGAGGGCAGCTAGGGAGGCCGATATGGAGGCGGCGCATCCGGAGTTTGCCCGAAGGTTGGCCAGGTGGGCCGTGGAGGAAAAGAGGCCAAGGGGTGGCCGAGGGCAGGAAGAGAGAAGGGCTGAGCCCCGGCAGAGGGAACAGCAGCCGCCGCAGCAGCATCAGCAGCAGCCCAGGCAGGGGCGACATGAGCCGAACATCCGGCTGGGGTGGAGACCCGAGTGGCAGGAGCCCGAGGCAAGGAGAGGGTTCCGTGGAGGGGACTACCGTCAAGGAGGACAGGGTCAGTTTTACCCTCCAGGCGGGATGCAGGGCCAGAGGCCGGCCCTTCCCGACCAAGAGCAGGCTATGGCCATAGCACTAGGGGAGAGGAGAAGAGCGATACGGAGAAGGAGAAGGGATGTGAGGGTGGAGTTGCCTTACTGCGACTTCCATCAGGAGGAGGGGCACGCCACAGCCACGTGCCCAGAGTTCCTCGAGATGAGGGGCCACCGGGAGCAGCAACAACAACAACAGCGTCCGGAAGTGCGGATTGAGGAGATCCGGCCTCGGGCGGAGGAGGGTCGGTGCGAAGACCGGGTGGATGTGGGCTCCCGAGGAAGGATCGGAGCGATCCACGAGGGGGCTGGGATCGAGGCTTCCCGCAAGTCGAGCCTCCACACTATGTACCGCAGGAGCGTTGGCTCCACGTCCCAGTCCCCGCCCCCGGACGAGAAAATTACCTTTTCAAGGGAGGATATGCCGGGTCACGAGGACCCCTTCTGCGATGCGCTGGTCATCCAGACAGCCATCGAGGACTTCACCGTCCCCCGGATCCTCGTCGACAACGGGAGCTCGGTCAACGTCATCTTCAAGAAGGCATTCGATGTGATGAAGGTGGAGGCCCGAAGGGTGTTGGCCTCAGACGGACCCCTGTTCGGCTTCTCAGGGGAGAGGAAGGAGGTTGAGGGAGGAGTGGGACTCCATGTCGTTCTGGGGGGGCAGTCCCGCAACTGCAAGTTCGTCATCGTGGACGCCCCCAGCAGCTACAGCGCCATCTTCGGGAGGCCTCTCATCAGCGCCTTCCGCTGCGTCCCCTCATCCTTCCACCAGTGCTTAAAATTTAACGTCGATGGGGTCCAGGTCCGGGTCCGCGGAGATCCCAAAGAAGCGAGAGAGTGCTATGTCACGGCGGTGAACTCCATCTCTTGGCTGGAGGGAGCCGAGGAGATGGGGCGGAGGCTGAAGGAGGCGGAGCCGGAAGCTGGCGGGGATGAGATGGAGGTGGAGGAGAGCCGCGCCCAGGAGAAGGTCGCGGAAGAGATTCAAGAGCCGGCCAAGGCGATGGCCGTGACAGAAGCTGAGGAGGAGGTCCTCGCCTTCGATGAGGGGGAGGCTGAGGAGTGGGAGGCACAGTCCCGTCTGGAGGCGGCAGAGGAGGTGGCGGAGATGGAGGTTCTAACCACCAGAGGCAGGGTGGAGAAGATCCGCATCAGCGGAGGATTGACCCCGGAGGCTCAGGGCAGGATGCTGGAGTGCGTCCAGAAGAATGTGGACATCTTCGCATGGAGTGCCGCGGAGATGCCCGGGATCGACTCCAACATCGCCTGCCACCGCCTCAACCTAGACCCGGAGGCTCCCCCCATCCGACAAAAGAAGAGGCCCGTTTCGGACAAGCTCGTCGAGCCCATCAGGGAGGAGGTAGCAAAGCTCCTCAAGGCCGGCTTTGTATCCGAAATCCAATACCCCGGCTGGGTCTCCAATGTTGTAATGGTTAAAAAAGGAGACGGTCGGTGGAGGATGTGTATCGATTTTTCCCTTCTTAATAAATCATGTCCTAAAGATTGTTACCCCTTGCCTCGGATCGACGCGCTGGTTGACTCAGTCGTCGGTTTCCCTTTGATGAGTTTTCTAGATGCCTTTTCAGGTTATCACCAAATCAGGATGCATCCTCCCGACGTCAAAGACGTCTCATTCATCACAGGGGATGGGTGCTATTGTTATAAAATGATGCCCTTCGGGCTGAAAAATGCAGGGGCGACCTACCAGAGAATGATGGACAGGGTCTTTCAAGGGCAAAAGGGAAGGAACCTGGAGGTATACGTAGACGATCTCATGGTCAAGAGTCCGGATCTCGACTCCCACCTCCGGGACCTAGAAGAGACCTTTGCCACTCTCCGCGGGTGCAAGATGAGGCTGAACCCCCTCAAATGCACCTTCGGGTCAGGCAGAGGAAAATTCCCGGGGCATCTCCTCACCCCTGCCGGCGTAGAGCCCAACCCCGACAAGGTGAGGGCAATCCTGGAGTTGGAGTCTCCGCGGAATGCGAAGGAAGTGCAGCGATTGACTGGGAGGCTGGCAGGACTGAGCAGGTTCCTCTCCCGGGCCGGGGAGAAGTGCTCTCCGTTCTTTAGAAGCTTGAGAGGAGGCCAGAAATTTGAGTGGACCTCGGAGTGCGAGGAGGCATTCCAGGCCCTAAAGAAGCAGTTGACCCAGGCCCCCCTACTTCAAGGGCCAAAGGAGGGAGAGGACTTATTCCTGTACTTGGGGGCTGGGGCCGAGGCCCTGAGCTCCGTTTTAGTTCGGGAAGAAGGGAAGAGACAACTCCCGGTTTACTATGTAAGTCGGGTCTTGAGGAAGGCCGAGCTTCGGTACCCCATCCTAGAGAAGCTGGCCTTCGCTCTCATCATCTCGGCCCGGAGGCTCCGGCACTATTTCCAGGCACACTCGATCCGAGTGGTGACTGACCACCCTCTCCACAACATCTTCGAGGGGGTGGAGCATTCCGGCAGGTTGGCCAAGTGGTCGGTGGAGCTGAGCGAGTTCGACATCTCCTTCGTACCTCGCCTCTCGATCAAGGCCCAAGCCATGGCCGATTTCCTGGCTGACTATGTGGTCGAGGTGGCGGAGGAGGAACTCACTCGCCCGGTTCCCTGGAAGGTCGTGGTGGATGGTGCATCGGGGAGGCACTCCCTGGGGGCTGGGGTCATCTTGGAAAGCCCCCAGGGGGCGAGGATCGAGCAAACGGTGGTGGTGCATTTTCCCATCACCAACAATCAGGCCGAGTATGAAGCCGTGATTGCGGGTCTACGTCTGGACAGGGAACTGGGGGTGCATGATGTGGAGGTCCTCACTGACTCCCTGGTGGTGGCCTCCCAGATCAACGGGGAATTCGAGGCAAGGGAACCCACCCTGCAGCGTTACTTGGCGAAGGTAAAGGGAGTCATCGGCACCTTCCAGACTTTCTCCATCCGGCACGTGCCTCGGGAGGATAACGAGCAGGTGGATCAGCTGGCAAAGCATGGACCCCGGGCGGGGGGTACCATCACAGACCTCTTTCGCCCATCCATCGAGGAGGGGGAGCTGATGGAGGTGGAACAGCACCCCTCCTGGATGGACCCATTCGTCACTTTCCTGACCATCGGGGAGTATCCCAAGGGGATGGACGGAAAGAAACTCAAGTACAAATCGGCATACTACCTCATGCGAGATGGCCAGTTATACCGGAAGACTCTCTCAGGGATGCTGGCGCGTTGTGTGGGCGAGAGGGAGGTCCCGAAGATTTTAGAAGAGGTCCACTCCGGGGAGTGCGGGAGTCACTCCGGAAGTCGAACCTTAGAAGGCCGGATCGTCAGGCAGGGATACTTCTGGCCGACTATGGGTCTCGATGCGGCAAAATTCACAAAGGAATGTCATAAGTGCCAGCTATTCGCTCCCCTCCAGCTACAACCGGCCCAGCGCCTCAGGAGTATCACAGCTCCCTGGCCATTCGCCATCTGGGGAATGGACTTGGTCGGGCCCTTTCCCCAAGCCAGCGGCCAGAGGAGGTTCCTGCTCGTGATGATTGATTACTTCTCCAAGTGGCTGGAAGTTAAGGCGCTGGCCAAGGTGACCTCCCAGGTTGTCAGAAACTTTGTGTGGGGGGAGATCATCTGTCGTCATGGGTTGCCCCAGGCCATCGTCACGGACAATGGCCCTCAATTTGCCAGTGCCGAGTTCACCAGCTTCTGCGAGCAGCTCGGGATCGATATCAGGTTTGCCTCAGTTCATCACCCCCGAAGCAATGGGCAGGTGGAAGCGGCAAACAAGATTATCGTGAACCTCCTCAAGAAAAAGGTGGAGAACTTGAGAGGAAGCTGGGTGGAGCAACTCCCCTCGGTTCTCTGGGCCCTCCGAACCACACCCAACACAGCGATAGGGGAGACACCTTTCAAACTCTCCCACGGGTGCGAGGCAGTACTTCCGGTGGAGTTTGAAGTCCGGACACCTCGGGTAGTCGGGGCCGGAGAGCACAAAGAGGAATGGAGAGCCAATAATGAAGAGGAGTTGCGGCTCTCTCTCGACATGGTCGAGGAACTGCGGGACCTTTCAGCCGTGAGGCAGGAGGAGATAAAGAGAAGAATGGCCAAGTATTTCGACAAGCACGTCAGAGTCAAGCAGTTTGCCGAAGGAGACTTGGTCTTGAGGAAGGTGGACGCGGCAGGGAGATCAGCCGCAGTGGGAAAGCTCCACCCCAATTGGGAGGGACCATTCATCGTGCAAGAGGCATTGAAGTCGGGGGGGTATCGCCTCCGGAATGTGGAGGGCGAGACCCTAAGTCTCACTTGGAGTGGAGACGACTTGAAGCGTTTTTTCCCTAAAATTATGTAAACCGTGTTCAATCTCTAATGGAATTTCTTGCGATAAACTTGTTCCCCCCCCCCCCGATGAGAGATGAATGTCATTGCCTCAGACCCCGAGCAGATCTCGCTGCCAGGCTCTCACCAAGCTGGCAGGGCTGGATGTCACTCGGAGGAGTCTGCCTCAGACCCCGAGCAGATCCCGCTGCCAGGCTCTCACCAAGCTGGCAGGGCTGGATGTCACTCGGAGGAGTCTGCCTCAGATCCCGAGCAGATCCCGCTGCCAGGCTCTCACCAAGCTGGCAGGGCTGGATGTCACTCGGAGGAGTCTGCCTCAGACCCCGAGCAGATCCCGCTGCCAGGCTCTCACCAAGCTGGCAAGGCTGGATGTCACTCGGAGGAGTCCGCCTCAGACCCCGAGCAGATCCCGCTGCCAGGCTCTCCCCAAGCTGGCAGGGCTGGATGTCACTCGGAGGAGTCTGCCTCAGACCCCAAGCAGATCCCGCTGCCAGGCTCTCACCAAGCTGGCAGGGCTGGATGTCACTCGGAGGAGTCTGCCTCAAACCCCGAGCAGATCCCGCTGCCAGGCTCTCACCAAGCTGGCAGGGCTGGATGTCACTCGGAGGAGTCTGCCTCAGACCCCGAGCAGATCCCGCTGTCAGGCCCTCACCAAGCTGGCAGGGCGGGTTAGCCCGCGCGCTCTCATAGATGAGCACCCGCGTGGCCTCCTCGCCATAGGTAGAGGCATCCTCCCGCCCGTACACGCCGAAGGAGAGATTGAAGGCGTCCCTGGAGGCGGTGTCCTGCTCCGACCAACTAGGCAGCAGCGAGGACACCGAGACGCGGTTGCCCTCCTTGTCCCACAGAAGCAACGGGGCACCGGATCTGTCCGTGGGCCCCTCGCCGTAGCCGAAGTTGGGATGCCCTCGGGGAACCGGCTTCTCGGCGGGCCGAGTCGCCGCGAGCGGCCGCGACGACCCTGCCGCCCCGCCGGCGGGATCGGCGGTCGAGGGAGCCGCAGGGGCGGGGGCAGAGGATGGTTGGTCCGCGGGGGCCTTGCCCTTGTCGCCGACGGAAGGAGCCTGACCGCCCGTTTTATTCGGCTTCTTAGAAAGGGGAGGGCCCTGAGTCAGCTCACCTCCGGATCGCTTCTGGCCGGCGGGAGCCGAGAGCTCGCGGTGAGCTAAGGCTGCCGCTTCGGCACGACCAAGCTCGCTCAAAGCGGACCGCGCGCTCTCGTAAGGCGGGCGGAGAGGGACGTCGCGCTCGCCTGCAGAAACAAGAGTTAGAAAAATCCGAGGTACGATTCAAGCAGAGGCGAGCGAGCCGCTTACCTTCACCGGGCGGGACAGGGACGAGGTCATCCAGATTCCGGCGGAGGAATGCGACCTCGAAGTTCTTCCCGGCAAAGAACTCGTATAGTTTCGCCTCATGGCCCCCTAGGCTAGGGGGCCGATAGCTCGCCTCGCCGAGTTGAACCGGCGTGAAAGGAATGTTGCCGAAGTCGCCCTTGACGAAGACGAACTTCTTGAGCCAGTTATGGCTCTTGTTGACCGTCTCCCGCACCTTGGCATGCATGCTCGCGAAGCACGCGGTCCCGTCCTTGTTCGCGCGGAAGGAGAACAGCTTGCGGAAGACCGTAAGGCTGAACTCAATCCTCTCCTCACGAAGGTAGCAGGCGAACCCGACGACGACAGCGATAGAGTTCGGGGTCAGCTGCCCCGGGACAACCCCATAATACTTGAAGACCTGGCGGACTTCCGGCCAGAGGGGTAGCCGGAGCCCCGCCTCAAAGTGGGTCGTCGGGAGAGCCAGCTCATCACCCGAGAGCTCGTTGATTCGTTCTTCCTTCCCGAGCCGCCTCGCCACGAAACCCGGCGGGATGAAGTTGCCGACGGTGTCCAAGAACTCCTTCTCCGAGATAACGGCGGGAGGGAAGCTGTGGTCGGCGAAGATCCAGGCACACTTGCCCCTCCCGTCCGCTTCGCCGCTGTCGCCCGTCATCTCGCGGAACTGATAAGCGAGCCGAGCGAGAGGAAATAGAAAAGAGAGGGTTCTCGCGAGGTAAAGCTGGAAGGGCTCTTGAATACGGTAGGTGAAATAATAAATAAGGGCCTATTTATAGGGCCGGGAAAAGAGCGGGAAAAATCGGAAAAGGCGGGAAAGCGAACTGACAGTAGGGCCAACCCCGACGCTTCGATTCCCGAGCCCCGCCCGGGCCCGCGTCGAATCGCCGGTCGGCCGCGAGAGTCTCCCGGCCGCGAGCCATTCCCCCTCCCGCACAGAGCAGAGTCTGAGAAGAATGCCCAGTCGAGGGGGGACGAGCGAACCGCCCGCCTATCCTTAGGCGGGCCGGCCCTCGCCCGCCTCTCCTAGGCGGGTCGGCCCTCGCTCGCCTCTCCTTAGGGGGGCTAGCCCTCGCCCGCCTCTCCTAGGCGGGTCGGCCCTCGCTCGCCTCCCCTTAGGCGGGCCGGCCCTCGCCCGCCTCTACTAGGTGGGCTCTCCAAGGTTGAAGCTAAGAATCCAGCAAAAAAATAATAAATAATAATAATGATAATAACAGCATGCGCCCTGGAACGGGCGAGAAGAACCCTGAATTATTACAAGCAATTGTTCTTAGATAATATTCGCCTCCGATAACCTGGGATGGATCGCATCGAGGCGATTCAGACCCCGCGAGCAACTGCGGGCACGGGCGGGCGAGGCAGGTGGCTTAGTACTCGATCCATTTCCACCTACCCCGCCTCTGCGAGCCGGTTCGAGGCGGCACGCGAGAGTCATGATACTCTCGAACCGCCGCCAGCTCCCGCTTGGTCTGATCGGCCTGTTTCGAAATGTTGGTCAGCCGCTCCTCTGCTCGCGTAATATGCGCGCCCGGAGATGTCGGCTCATCCTCCTCAGCCGAGCCTCTTGCCCCCTCCAAAGCAGCGAGTCGCTCCTCCGCCCTGACTCTGTCCCTCTCCATCCCCACGAAGGCCCCTTTGAGCAGCAACGTGCGTTTCTGAAACATTCGCGCCACCTGCGCCTTCATCTTCTCGCTATCATGCGGGTCGCCCAAGAAGTCCGCAATGTCTTCCGGCTCCACGGGAGGCGAGTACCCCTCGCTCATCTCGACATCGGAAGAAACGGCGCGATACCCTGCAGAAGCAAGGTCAGAAACAGACGAGCGGCGAGCGGGTTAGCTTCAGGGGGGTTACCCGGCATCTGCACGTCTCCCGCGTCGTCAGCTGGCCGAGAAGAACCCGGCCGACCTTGGAATGATTTCCCTCCCGGGGCGACGAGTGGCTTCCCCAGACCCTGGACTCTCAGCGGGGGAGGAGTCGCAGGAAGGCTGCACGCTGGGTAAAGGGGACTGACGCCCAGGTCGATCATCTCCACGGAGAGATCCGCAAGGTTCCCGGAGCCCCCTTCCAATGCGTCTTCAGGGCGTCTCCTACAAAGGTAAAAGTCAGTGGAAAGCACAGGTCGAAAGGCGAAACCACTGTTGGAACACCCTATTACTATTTGGGTCAGGATGACTATATTTCTATAGTGATTTTGTGTTGTGACCTCCTTGTTGTTATAAAGGTCACATAGGTTAGTTAGAGTCTTCTTCAGCTCGACGCAGAGTCGACTTCAGCTCGACGCAGAGTCGACCTCAGCTTGACGCAGAGTCGACCTCAGCTCGACGCTGAGTCGACCTCAGCTCGACGTGGAGTCGACCTCAGCTCGACGTTCCGTCAAGCCCAGTTTTGCTTTCTGAAAGCTCTCTGGCCGACGTGTGTCGTGCTCAGATCGACGTTTTATTATGAGCTCGACGTTTTCCAGTCTCCCGTCAGTTTTGAATAGGAATTCAAATTCCTTCTGTCAGAACAATTAATGCTGAAGATTTATTGACCGTTACAGCAAATCTAGTGCATGGCTCAAGGAATTTTCTAAGGAATGTTTGCCTGACACTTCCTTTGGAGACATGGACATTTAAGGAAAGCATTTAATGCTGGCTGCCAACGGCTATCAAAGACTCAGAAGAAGAATTCAGAGATATAATCTATCAGTCAATAGAGATCAACAACATACCTCTCTCTCTCTTGCTCTCTGTGATTATTCATTCAAGCTTACATACAGGAGTTCTGATTGCTTCAGACACAACCATCCAACTTGTTTGGATCATCTTTTGCTGGAGCAGATCAGATCATTGAAGACCTGTCACCCTTATGCAAAGCTCTCCTTCCTGAACTACTTCTTGATCACAGGGGGAGCTCTGACAACATCAACAGATCCACTTTGCTTCTCTCTACTTATTGATAGAGAAGACACCATCAGCTTTTTCTTTTTCTTTCTGTACAGGGTTTTAACTCCCTTCAAAAGTTACCTTTGGTTTTGCTGAAACCTGGTCAAAAATCAACCCCTTTGGTTTGTGAGAACCTGGTCAAAAACTCTCTGGTGCTCAAGACACCTGATCAACTCATCTTGAAGTGGATTCCTATCAAGGGTGATAGAAGAGTGGACTACCCAAGATTTTGGGAAACCACTATAGCTCCTTGTGCATTCTGGTTGCTTGTTTCTTTGTGTTTTGCTTTGTGCTGTGATTCTTTTCTTACTTTGATTAGTTGCTATAGCACCATACACTAAGTAAATCTAAGTCCTCTCTTCACATAAATTTTAATTTTCAAAACTACTTTAAATCACTCTATTCACCCCCCCCCCTCTAGAGTTAGGATTGATCTTATCCCTCACTTTCAATTGGTATCAGAGGGAGGTTGATCATTCATACAGGCTAACACCTAGATCAAAAGATCTCTGATAAGATCATTTCTCTCAAAAGGGTTATTTCTTTTAGTTTTACTTATCTTTAAAACTCATGGCACAAAACAAGGACTTTGCTAGCACCAGACCTCCTATGTGCAATCTCTCTAAGTTTGCACTATGGAAAGCAAGGATTAAACTTTACATGAATTCATTTGATGAGGACATCTTTAATTCTGTGTTGACAGATTGTCCAAGGCCTCCCACAGAAACAAGTACATCAGCTGTTCCTCCTCCTTCAGGAACTGATGCTGACATAAAGAAGTGGAAGGCAGCAGATGCTAAAGCCATGAACATCTTGGCTCAAACCATGTCAGATGACATTTTCCAGAAAGTGGCTGAATGCAATACTGAAAAAAGAGATCTGGGAAAAACTTTCAGAAATTGTATCAGGTTCTGCAGATGAAAGAAAGGATAGGAGATCCTACCTCATTACCCAGTATGAGAACTTCAAAAAGGCAGAGTCTGAGTCAGTTGCTGACATGTACAACAGACTGAGCCTAATCATCAGTGAGCTTAGATCACTAGAAAAGGACATATCTCTCACTGAGATAAATGACAAGATACTGACTTGTTTCCCTAGCTCTTGGGACTCAAGAATCTGGTCAATTAAAGATGGAAGGAATGTATGTGAGTTATCCACAGAAGCTCTTCTAGGAAAGCTCAAGAGTTATGAGCAATTCATGAAGAAGAGAGAAGAAGAGCAGAAGATATCCACACCAACTGAAAAGGTTGAGAAAACCATTGCCTTCAAGGCACAGGAAGAACAACCTAAAGAAAAGGTGTTGGGAGATGAAGAGCTTATGAGCCTACTTGTCAAAAGGTTCAACAAGCTGAATAAAAAGAACTTCAGAAGATGGTCATCCAAAGACAAAGACAAGACAAGGTATGACAGATCTACTAATAAAGATGTTATCTGTTTTGGCTGCAGGAAACCAGGACATATTGTCCCCAACTGTCCAGAAAATCAAGATAAGGACAGAAGGGACAAGAAGGAAAGAAAAGATAAAAGGAAGGATAAGGAGTCAAGGAAGCACCATGACAAGCCTTCCTCCAGCAACAGCAAGCACACCAGAAAAGGATTTGTGGTTGAATCCTGGAGTGACTCAGATGAGTCTGATTCATCATCCAGCTCTAGTGATGATGAGGATGATGCAGAAGAAAAAGGATTCTGCATGATGGCCATCAATGCATCTCAAAAGAATACTGATTCAGAGCTTGATGCTGACTACCTGTCTGATCAGGAACTTACTGAGGATCAGGTAATAAATTCATTTGATTTTAATTCTGATGAATTTAAATCTGAATTCAAATCTATGTGCATTGACTTGATTGAATCTCAAAAGTTAATTATAACTCTTAGAGAACAATTGATTGAATGCAAATCCGTTAACTCAGATAATCTTAGACTCTTAGAAGAGTTGAAGCAGTGTGGGGATGAGATAGCTTCACTGAAAGGTGAGCTATCTAAGGCCAAACAATTTGAAGAAACCCTTAATGGGAGAAGTATCAAATTAATGGACATCACAAGTACAGTGAACTCAAGATTGAATGGTTCACTGGGCTTGGGTGCTTCATCCAGCCAACCCATAGTGCTGACAACTCCAATCAAATTTACCAGTGACAAAGGTAAAGGAGTCTTGATAGTGGCTAGGAAGAATGCTGACTTAACCCAGGAAACTGGACAAAAAGCGTCGAACGAAGCTCGACGGACGTCGACTAGAGCTCGACGTAATCGCAAGAAAACGTCGAACTTAGGTCGACGCCTTCTACCTTCTGAACAAAGCAAGTCTTCGCCGTCGAATGGAGCTCGACGCACTCACCAGAGTCCGTCGACCGAAGCTCGACGTGCGTCGAGCCAAGTTCAGAGCAAAAGTCAGTTCTCAGGGGTTAATTCAAGATTTAATTCAAGCTCCACATCTCATCACTTTAACCCTTATGCTGAATGGATAATACCTCCTAGGAGATATCATCTTGTAGGCTATAAGAGCCAACCTGAGATGTCTTTTATTTCAGAATTTAAAGGATATCAAGAAAGGCCCAAGGTAAACTGGGTCAAAAACAATTGATTTGTTGTATGTGCAGATAAAGACCTATCCAATTGAGAACCAGCAGTGGTACTTGGACAGTGGGTGCTCAAAGCACATGACTGGCAACAAGGAGAACCTTGTGTCCTTCAAAGCCAAACATGGACCCAAAGTAATCTTTGGAGATTCAAATTTTGGACAAACAAAAGGCTATGGCCAAGTCAAAATAGGGTAAATTACATTCAAGAAAGTGGCCTATGTGGAAGGACTAAAGCACAACTTAATCAGCATCAGCCAGCTATGTGATGCTGGTTATCAGGTTTGGTTTACCAACTCAGCATGTAATATTGCATTAAATAACAACATTGTTTTAATTGGTAATAGACAAGATAACATATATCTAGTTGATTTCAATTCATCTAAAGTAGATATTTGTTTATTTAACTCCCTTAGTAAACCTAATGAACTATGGCATAAAAGATTAGGTCATGTGAACCTTAGAACCATTGCTAAGTTATCCAAAGACAACCTTGTTAGAGGACTACCTTCTGGTCCCTACAAGAAGGAAGGACTTTGCAAGGCTTGTCAATTAGGCAAGCAAACTAAAAATAGTTTCAAGTCACTTAATAAGAGTGATTCACCTAGAATTTTGTACTTACTACACATGGACCTTTTTGGACCAATTAATGTACAAAGTCTAGGAGGGAAATCTTATGCTTTAGTAGTTGTAGATGACTTCTCAAGATTCACTTGGGTGTTCTTTCTGAGAAAGAAGTCTGATAACTTCAAGATTTTGACAGATTTTCTCAAAGGCATACAGATTGAGTTCAATACTCACATTGCCCTGATCAGAAGTGATCATGGGACAGAGTTTGATTCTCTTCTTATGCTAGAGTTCTGTCAGAAAGAAGGTATCAGGCACACTTTCTCAGCTCCAAGAACTCCTCAACAAAATGGGGTAGTTGAAAGGAAAAATAAAACCCTTATTGAATCTGCCACAACATTGTTGACAGATGCTCACCTTCCTCTAACCTTTTGGGCAGAGGCTGTGAACACCTCCAACTATGTTTTGAATAGAAGCCTGATACATAAACTGAAGGGTAAGACTCCCTATGAGTTACTCAAAGGGAAGAAACCTAAAGTAAATTATTTCAAAATTTTTGGTTGCATTTGCTTCATTCACAATAATGACAAGAAATACCTAGCTAAATTTGAAGCCAAAGCTGATGAAGGAGTGTTTCTGGGATACTCCATGATTAGCAAGGCTTACAGGGTTTTTAACAAGTGCTCTAATAAAATTGAAGAATCCATGCATGTTACATTTGATGAAACTAATATGTCTTATAAGGAGAAGGAGACTTCTACCATAAGCAATTTGCAGGAACATTCAATCACAGAAAATCTGAAGCAGCTTACCATCACAGAAAAAGATTCATTGCCTTCAACAATTCAACAAGACACTGAACTTAGTGACAATGAAGAGGAATCTCAGGGTTTGGAAAGCTCAAATGGTCAACAAATTGAAGAACCAGTTGTTGTTCCACAAGAGAAAACAACAACACAGGTTGATGCACCATCAACACCCCTTGTTGATTTAGTAACAGTAAGAGATCACCCAATTTCACAAGTAATTGGAGATATCTCAGTAGGTGTGCAAACAAGGAATCAAGTTAATCACAATATTATGCACACTTGCTTTCTTTCTCAAATTGAGCCTCAAACAATACAAGATGCAGAGCAAGATCCAAACTGGATCATTGCAATGCAAGAGGAGTTGAATCAATTTGAAAGGAATAAAGTTTGGGAATTAGTACCAAGACCAAGAAACCAGCAAATTGTTGGAACCAAATGGGTATTCAGGAACAAGTTGGATGATCAAGGAATAATTGTGAGAAACAAGGCAAGACTTGTTGCACAAGGATATTGCCAAGAAGAAGGGATTGATTATGACCAAACCTTTGCACCAGTTGCAAGGTTGGAGGCCATAAGAATCTTTCTTGCATATGCAGCTCACAAGAGATTCAAGGTATATCAGATGGATGTCAAGAGTGCTTTTCTCAATGGAGACATCAAGGAAGAGGTTTATGTAAAGCAACCTCCAGGTTTTATCTCTCCAACCTCTCCTGATCATGTTTTTAAACTGCATAAAGCTTTATATGGTCTCAAGCAAGCTCCTAGAGCATGGTATGAGACCTTAGCTCGTTTTTTATTGGAAAATGATTTTAAAAGGGGTAGAGTAGACCAAACTCTCTTTATTAGAACCCATAGGTCCCATATCCTACTAGTACAAATTTATGTAGATGATATCATATTTGGGTCTACTGATTCAAACTTATGCAAAAAGTTCTCACACCTTATGCATTCAAAGTTTGAAATGAGTAGCATGGGTGAGCTTGCTTTCTTTCTAGGATTGCAAGTTAAACAACATGTGGATGGCATTTTTATTTCTCAAACCAAGTATGCAAGAGAATTGGTTAAGAAATTTGGAATGTCTGAAGCATCTTCTATGAAAACACCTATGCCTACAAATGTTGTTTTAGATGCTGATGAATCTGGAAAACCAGTTGATCAGACAAACTATAGAGCAATCATTGGCTCATTACTTTATCTAACAGCTAGTAGACCAGACATAATGTTTGCTACATGCATTTGTGCTAGATTCCAAGTAAGCCCTAGAGAGTCCCACCTCACATTAGTTAAAAGGATTCTTAGGTATGTAAAAAGTTGTCCTAATCTAGGTCTCTGATATCCACATGACTCAGGATTTGATCTAACTGGATTTTCAGATTCTGATTATGCTGGATGTAGAGTAGACAGGAAAAGCACCAGTGAAACTTGTCAATTCCTTGGTGATAGACTTGTCTCCTGGTTTTGTAAGAAACAAACTTCTGTGTCCACATCAACTGCTGAAGCTGAATACATGGCTGCAGGCAGTTGTTGCTCACAGATTTTGTGGATTCAAAACCAGCTCCTAGACTATGGCTACAACTTAGAGATGTCTAAAATCTTTTGTGATAATACTAGTGCAATTTGCATTGCACAAAATCCAGTTCTCCGTAGTAGGACTAAGCACATAGAGATCAGACATCACTTCTTAAGGGATAATGTAGAAAAGAAGAAAATTGCACTATAATACATTTCCACTGAACTACAAAGAGGAGATATTTTCACCAAGCCCTTGAATGAAAAGAAGCACTTCTTCTTCCTCAATCAGTTGGGAATGCTAGATGGAGACAGTATAAATTAAAACTCCAAGATTTTGAAACCCTTAATCAACAGGAATAGGAAAAATTTCATTTTAAAATTCCTCTGTCTGAGTGGTTTCTTTGAGCTCTGAACTAAGCTCGACGCTGCGTCGAACTAAGATCGACGTTCCGTCGCCCTCAAAAGCGTCGAACGTCGACCTCAACTTCTAGCGTTGAACTAAGTTCACAGCTCCCTGGCTTCTTGAGTCTTTCTCCCTTTGGTCGACGCCTTCGTTCAACGTCGACCTGAGCTCGACGTATAGCATCAGCCCAAGCGTCGAACGTCGACCTAAGCTGCACGCTGTTGAGCCGTTTCAGTTCCCCTAGAGCCTTAGAGCGTCGACCTGAGTGTTGAAGTTGAGACCGGGCGGTCTGTCGGTCTGGCTTGGCGGGTTATTGACCGGGCGGTCTGGCGGTTTGCCTCCAGCGGGTTGGTTGCTGCGTTGAGGTTTGAGGTCCAAGCGGTCTAGCGGTCTGTTACTGGCGACTAGGAGACCGGGCGGTCTAACGGTCTCACTTGGCGGCTTGTCTCTCTCTCTGGCAGTGGCCGAGCGGTTAGCCCTTCTGTCTAACCGCGCGGCTTGTTCCGGTCTGTTATTCTAGCCGCCCAGATTCTTTTGTATAGTTTTAGTCCCACATCTCTTATTTGTATTCTCTCTTCTCTCCTCCATTCTATATAAGGGAGGTCATACCTTTGTAATAGACACCTTTTTCTGATAATAAAATTTCAGTTATACCATTTCCGGCTTGTTTTAGTTCGCTTCTTACATGGTATCAGAGGAATCGATCCTTTCCTCCTGATTCTGCCTTCTCTCTGTCTGCGCGGCTTGCTTCTCCGGCTTGTGCCCTGTCCGCGCGGTCTCCTTGTCGTTGCCCTCCGTGTGCCTTGCCTCCTCCTGTTTGCTCTTGCTCTGGTCGTCGCGACCTGTTGCCTAGTTCGCCGCGACCTGTTGCCTTGTTCGCCGCGACCTATTGCCCTGTGCCTTGCCCTCTCTTGTGCTTCTGTTCGAGCGGACTGTCTGCTTGCCGCTCGACTTCTTCCCCTTTGCTTGTTACTGCGGCTTGGTCGTGGTCTCTCTGGCCGCTGGTGTCTGACATCCTGACCGCTGCAGTTCCTCTTCTGCCTATCCGCGCGGCCTGTTTTCTAACCGCGCGGCTTCCTGTTGTTTGCTCTTATGGCTCTTTCTGATGCTTCTACTGCCACCACTCCTGCCGCCCCCCCTGTAGCCAATCCGGCTCCTCCTCTTACTCCTTCCGGGAACCTTGGCACCGTTTCCAAGCTTGTCGGCTCCAACTACCCGGATTGGAGCGTCTCTTTCATCTTTCTCCTTCGCTCGCAACGCAAACGCCATCATCTCGTTGATGACCCTCCTCCTACCACTTCCCCTCTCTTTGATGACTGGGATGCGAGTGACGCTCTTGTGCGTACTTGGCTCGCTAACAGTCTATCCGATGAATGCCTTCCCGTCATCCGTCATGATGAGACGGTGAAGGCCGCTTGGCTTCATCTTGCTGCTTTGTATTCCAAAGGGGCTCAGACGTCCCGCATCTATACGTTGTATGCGGACCTCTTTGCCCGGCCTACCTTGTCTCCTGCTGCTGCCTACCAACAAGTTCAAGCTCTTGGGGCTGAGATTCTTCAGAATCGCCCCTTTTCTGCGGATCTGGCTCAACAACACAAGCACTTCCAGGAGCTTCTGGTTGTGTGTTATCTGCTCCGTCTTCCTGACACTTATGACATGATCCACCAACAAATTCTGGGTGAGGCGGAATCTCCTACCTTAGATGCCACCGCTGCTCGCATCGCCGCTGTCACCTCTCTCCTTCAGCGCCCGCTTCTACCCGCTCCTTCTCCGGATAACTATGCTCATCAAACTCAGCGGAGTGGCTCTGGTAGCCGCAGTCATCAGTCTGGCGGACGTCCTTCTTCCCGCTATCTCTGCTCTCACTGCGGCCGCACCGGACACACTCTTGACCGCTGCTGGACAAAACATCCCCATCTTCGCCCCTCGGGTGACTCTTCCGCCTCTTCTTCCAAACCGTCTGCTTCTGTGGTCACATCATCAGGTAGTGCCCATATAGTCACTCAAGGTAAATGGCTTATCGACTCCGGTGCTACTAATCATATGACGGGCAATCCTCAGTGCTTCTCTCTCCTCGAACAGCATGATCGGTTGCCTCCGGTCCTCATTGCAGACGGTTCTCCCTCCCCGGTTCATGGGTCGGGAGTGGTTCATGTTACTCCGTCCCTTCGGCTAGAGGACGCTCTCTATGTGCCCAAGTTTCCGTGCAATCTGTTATCGGTTACTTCTTTGTGCAAGCAGCTTCAATGTTCTGTAACGTTTACTCCATCTTCTTGCTCTTTTCAGGATCCGAGCTCCCAGCGGACGATTGCTACTGGGACTGAGAGCGGCGGCCTCTACTTCCTCGACAACGTTTCCGCTTTGTCCGCCTTCTCTTCTTCTTGTACGGATCTTCTCCAGTGGCATCTCCGTCTCGGTCATCCTCCACCACGGCTTCTGCATCAGCTTCTGCCCCACCTCCCTCCCTCCACTACTCCTCTCCACTGCGAAGCATGTCAACTTGGCAAGCATCATCGTTCCTCCTTCCCGCCGAAGCAAGGTCGGGGCTCTACCCGTCCGTTTGATCTAGTCCACTCCGATATCTGGGGACCTGCTCCTACCCTTACTATTGGTCGGGGTAGTTCTTATTTTGTAACCTTTATTGATGATTTTTCTAGATGTACTTGGGTGTATCTCTTACGAGATCGCTCTGAACTTTTTAATGTATGGACCTCCTTTTATCATTTAATCAAAAATCAGTTTGGTGTTAGTGTTAAAACTTTTCGCTCTGATAATGCAAAAGAATACTTAAGTCATGTTTTTACCTCTTTCTGTGTTCAACATGGCGTTATTCATCAGACAAGTTGTGTCTATACATCCCAACAAAATGGGGTGGCGGAACGCAAAAACCGTCACCTCCTCGATGTTGCTCGCACATTAATGACTCAAATGCATGTCCCTCGCTCATATTGGGGCTATGCTATTCTTCTTGCTTGTTATCTCATCAATCGCATTCCCTCCTCCGTTCTTCAGGGAAAAACCCCTTTTTCCATCCTTTATCCTGGCAAGGAGCCTTTTCCTCTCCCTCTCCGAATCTTTGGGTGCACTGCTTTTGTGCATGTCCCATCTGCCACCCGTGATAAGCTCTCCCCTCGCTCCACCAAATGTGTTTTTCTGGGGTACTCGGTCACTCAGAAAGGCTACTGCTGCTTTGATCCTGTTCTTCGTAAACAGTTTGTCTCCGCTGACGTTACCTTCTTCGAGAATGCCTCCTACTTCTCGGATGACTCCTCTTCTCTTCCTCCCACCTCGGATTCTCCTGTTATTCCGTTCGTTCCCTCGTCTCCTACTGCGATATCCGCTCCTCCTCCGTCTCCGCCCACTCCTCTCCCTCCGCCTCTCTCTCCGCCTCCATCTCCCTCATCTCCGCTGTCGTCGCTCTCTCCTCCCGGGCCAGCTCTCTCTGCCACGGATGCTCTGGATGCCGAGGAGTCCGCCGACCTGGATCTTCCTGTAGCTCTTCGCAAAGGGGTGCGGACGTGTACCCTACACCCCCTTGCTGCTGTTGTTTCATATGATCATCTTACCCCTTCTCGCAGGGCCTTTGCGCTGGCTATCTCTGCTACTACCACACCTCGTTCCTACCAGGAGGCCCTTGCCATTCCTCACTGGAAGCTGGCCATGGATGAGGAAATGGCGACCCTCACAGAGCGGGGTACCTGGACTCTTGTCCCTCCTCCTCTTGATACAGATGTTGTTGGCTGTCGATGGGTCTTTGTAGTCAAGTTTGGCCCAGATGGCACTGTAAACCGTTACAAAGCTCGTCTGGTGGCTAAGGGCTTTACTCAAACCTATGGGGTTGATTACTTTGACACCTTCTCTCCCGTGGCTCGTCTCAGCACTATACGGGTCCTTCTCTCTGTGGCAGTCAACAAAGACTGGCCCCTTTCCCAGCTGGATATCAAGAATGCCTTCCTTTATGGTGATCTTCAGGAGGCCGTCTACATGGAGCAACCTCCAGGGTATGTTGCTCAGGGGGAGACACGAGTCTGCCGGCTACAGAAGGCAATCTATGGCCTCAAGCAGAGCCCTCGAGCTTGGTTTGACAAATTCAGCGGCATCGTGGCGGCCGTTGGTTTTGCTCGCAGCGCTGCTGATCACTCTCTATTTATTCGCAAAACCTCTTCGGGACTGGTGGTTCTTGCAGTATATGTGGATGATATTCTTCTCACTGGTGATGACCAGGAAGGGGTAGCCTTGACAAAGCGGCATCTTCGCCAACATCTAGTCACGAAAGATATGGGTTCTCCGAAGTACTTTTTGGGGATCGAAATCTCTCGGAAGCCCAACTCTTTAGTCCTCTCTCAGCGTAAGTATGCTCTTGATATTTTAAAAGAAGCAGGATTGACTGGGGCCAAACCTGCCCGATGTCCCATGGCTGTTGGAGAAGACAAAACCTGGAAGATGATTCGCCTCTTCTTTCAGATGCTTCGCGGTACAGGCGTCTAGTTGGTAAGCTCATATACCTCACCGTGACTAGGCCCGACATCTCCTATGCTGTGGGCAAGGTGAGTCAATTCATGCAAGCTCCCAGGGAGTGCCATCTACAGTCCGCCTTGCGGATCTTGGAGTACGTCAAAGCAGCCCCCGGGAAAGGATTGCTCTTTCAGAAGAATGATCATCTGAGGGTTGAAGCTTACTCAGATGCGAGTTACGCGGATGACAAAGGGGACCGCAAGTCTACCTCCGGTTTCTGTACCTTTGTTGGGGGCAATCTGGTAAGTTGGAAGAGCAAGAAGCAATCTGTTGTCTCCAGGTCCAGTGCTGAAGCTGAGTATCGGAGTATGGCATCGACCACTTGCGAGCTAAAGTGGCTACGGGCTCTCATGTTGGATTTAGGAGAGGTCTACAACCATCCTCTACCTATGTTCTGTGACAACAAGGCTGCTATATATATCTCCAAAAATCCAGTCTTCCATGAGAGAACCAAACACATTGAGGTCGACTGTCATTTCATTCGTGAAGAGATTCTGAAGGAACAAATTTGCACTCCCTTCGTCACGTCTGAAAAAGAGCTGGCTGACATCTTCACCAAGCCAGTATCCGCCTCATTTCTTCATATATGTGACAAGCTGGGCATGATCGACATATATGCTCCAGCTTGAGGGGGAGTGTTGAAGTTGAGACCGGGCGGTCTGTCGGTCTGGCTTGGCGGGTTATTGACCGGGCGGTCTGGCGGTTTGCCTCCAGCGGGTTGGTTGCTGCGTTGAGGTTTGAGGTCCAAGCGGTCTAGCGGTCTGTTACTGGCGACTAGGAGACCGGGCGGTCTAACGGTCTCACTTGGCGGCTTGTCTCTCTCTCTGGCAGTGGCCGAGCGGTTAGCCCTTCTGTCTAACCGCGCGGCTTGTTCCGGTCTGTTATTCTAGCCGCCCAGATTCTTTTGTATAGTTTTAGTCCCACATCTCTTATTTGTATTCTCTCTTCTCTCCTCCATTCTATATAAGGGAGGCCATACCTTTGTAATAGACACCTTTTTCTGATAATAAAATTTCAGTTATACCATTTCCGGCTTGTTTTAGTTCGCTTCTTACACTGAGCTTGACGTTCTTTCCATTTCTGCGTCGAACCCTAGTATAAAATCATTCTTCTCCGTCGTTCGCAGTTGCGCTCTCATATTTTTCTGCTCAAGCTTTTTCCCTCCAAATCCTTTACTCTTGATCTTGGAAGGTATCTATTTGCAGGATAATGGCGATTGCTGCAGGTGTATTGGCGGCAATGAAGTTTGATTCAGGTTTTGACATCGACATCGACTCCTTTGATGGATCTTCGCAGAATTTTCTGGATATTCTGGAGCTATTCAAAGAGCAGCACCTGGTTAACTTCATGACAACCAGGATCCCTCTTCCAGAAGCTGAAATCAAAGAATGGATTTTTACTACAGTGAATTCAGATAACAGTACGATGACTGGAACAATTTCAGGGAATGAGGTAGCCATTTCTCCTCAAATCATTTCAGAGGTTTTCGGTTTTGCTGTTGGAGATGATGAGATAGAACTCTCTGTAGAAGAGTTTGCTGTGATGCTAGACAGAATGGGGCATAATTCTGGTAACCCCTCTAAACTTTTAAAAGTTAACCTAGCTATTGAGTTTAGGCTGTTAGCAGATATCACAGGCAAGGTAATCTGTGCAAAGAGGACTGCACACGATGCCATTACTAGGCATCAATTTTGCATTATGGCTGCAATTTTGGACAAGAAGCATCCCAATTGGGGTTTGATTGTTTTTGATATGATTAAAAAGAAAATGGATAAGAACTTTGTCCACTTTGGAAGGGTTCTTGGTTTGATTCTGAACCACTGTTGCCCTCAGTTGCTTGTGTCCTCAAAGAAGCACATCAATGCTTCTAAGAGGCTCACTTGTGCACTGATTGGCAAGTGGGACAGGAAGATTGTGAACTCCAGGGCAGCTGCAGCAATGAGGACTTCTGCAGACACCAGGACTGTAGAGATCACTCTTCCTCAGTCTACTGGCCCAGAAGCAGGGATTTTGCCATCTTCCTCCATCATCCTCCCATCCTCTTTCATTCCAACAACATCAATCATCTCATCCACTCAACCCATCCCTTCATCCATTTCTACTATTGCATCCTCCATTCCTCCACTCATCACCTCTTCTTCCATGAGCTTGGAGTTCTCATCTCATGAGGACATCCTTTCCCTTGATATTCATGATGAATCCTTCATGGATGCCTATACCTCCTCTCCTCATGACGTCCATCCTTCATCAACTTTTTCAGAACTTCTTCTATCCTCCATCCATGAATCAGCTATCCCTCCCATGTCTGCAACACCAACAACATCTTCTACCTTCACCTTCTCTGCTGCTCCCTCTACCTCTACTCAAGTCCCACTTGAGCAAGTGGATCTTTTGCCCCTAGCCAATAAGCTTTTTGATATTTTGGCCCCTAGGCTCTCCTCTCTATTGGATGCCAAGCTGGCTCCTCTAGTCCTTTCCCTGAGCTCTCTCTCTGCCTCAGTCTCATCCCTCTCATCCTATCTGGCATGCCCTTCTTCTGGGGGCCTAGAGTCAGCTGCCACTGATTCTAGGCAGGGGGAGATGTCAGCAGAAGAAGAGCTGCAGCCTTCAGCAGTACAGGTAGTACAGGCTTGTTCAGAGACAGTCTCAACAGTAGCAGTTCAGATGATCTCTGAGGCTCCTCCTCAAGGTTCAGTTCAGATGATCAGCAGTGCCTTAGACTTTCAGTCCTTGGCATCTTCTGTCCAGAGCTTCCACCTTCCAGCACATCTTCACTTCAGTAACTACAGCCTCCTGCCTCCTCAAGAAGACCTGTCTAGGGCCATTGTCCCTTTTCAGAAGATCATTCCATCCTCCTTGGCTGTTGATGCCATGATCCTTGATGAAGCAGTGGTAGCTGTGGCTCCTGATTGTGATGATATTGTTGTTGAAGCAGTAGTAGCTGCCAAGACTGTTCCCTCAGAAACTTCAGGTGAATTGATTGAGACACCAGATGAAGTTGAGACCATTGTCTCACAAGTTCTTCAGGAACTAGCCACCTCAGCCTCCATGGCTCCTGAGGCTATTCCCTCTCCTGCAGTGTTAGACTCCTCTACACTATCAGCAGACCTTCCTCCAGTTACTTCTTCAGATGCTCCAGCCCCCATCAATTTTCCTATCTCAAAGAGAACCTACATAGATCCTTATGATGAATCTCAAAGCTCAGAGGATGAATTTGCAACTGATTCTGATGACTCCTCTGCAACCATTGCAAGGAAGAGGAAAGCAAGATCCAAAGCAATGAAAAGAGTTCCATTGGCTAGAACCACAGATCATGACATCCCCTACTACATCAAGTACAACTGTGAAATCACTGAGCCCTGGATGCAATACTCTCTAAACCAAAGAAAGGCAATGAAGAAGAAAAGAAAGTTCAATGAAAGCCCCTCCAAGTCTGTCCTTCAGCCTCCACCTCCACCTCCTCCAGATGTAGGTGCAAGTGCAAGCCTCTCTTCCAATCCTGTCCCATCATCTCTGCATAGCAAGACCTATCAGTCAAGAAGATCTCAAGGGTATAATCAGCAAAGTGGAAACCAGCAAAGAGGATACAATAGAGGCAGGCAGTCCAGAGGAAGATCAGGATCTCAACCTTATCAAAGGGGAGGACCCATTGATCCAACCTCTGGTCCCTATCCTTACAGACCCAGAGTTGACTTCACTCCAAGAACTCATCAAGAACACTCTGCCAACAGATATGAACCAGCTATTCCTTTTGAAGATCCTAATAAAACTCCAGCTTACTGGAAGGCCAGGATGACTGAGATGGCTGCTCTGAATGAGATTGACAGAGCTAGAGCAAAAGGTCTGGACACCTCTCAAATCAGCACCATGTCAGATCAAAGGAGAGAAGAATTGGAGAAATACAAATCAAAGAAATTCTTTGATTCTGACAAGTATATGCAGCTTCATCCTGCAGCTGTACCAGCTAGTGGAAAAAGCCAGAAATCCTTAGGTGCAGCTGAAGATTACAGATCCAAGAAGGATGCTACAAACCCTAACAGGGAAATCATCTTCAAGGCAAGTGATCAAGACAAAGCTCCAAAGGAAAAGTAATGTAAGGTGTTTTATTTCTCTTCCTCTGCTGGTTACAGGACATTAAACATTATTGCTGCTATATAGTGTTATATATATATGCTGCTTTATTCTGTCATATGTCTGGTTGTATTTTATTCAGTTTTGTCTTTACTTCTTTTTGAATCCCTAAATTCATGTAAATAGTAATCCTAATCCAAATAGGGGGAGATTGTTGGAACACCCTATTACTATTTGGGTCAGGATGACTATATTTCTATAGGGATTTTGTGTTGTGACCTCCTTGTTGTTATAAAGGTCACATAGGTTAGTTAGAGTCTTCTTCAGCTCGACGCAGAGTCGACTTCAGCTCGACGCAGAGTCGACCTCAGCTCGACGCAGAGTCGACCTCAGCTCGACGCAGAGTCGACCTCAGCTCGACGTGGAGTCGACCTCAGCTCGACGTGGAGTCGACCTCAGCTCAACGTTCCGTCAAGCCCAGTTTTGCTTTCTGAAAGCTCTCTGGCCGACGTGTGTCGTGCTCAGATCGACGTTTTATTATGAGCTCGACGTTTTCCAGTCTCCCGTCAGTTTTGAATAGGAATTCAAATTCCTTCTGTCAGAACAATTAATGCTGAAGATTTATTGACCGTTACAGCAAATCTAGTGCATGGCTCAAGGAATTTTCTAAGGAATGTTTGCCTGACACTTCCTTTGGAGACATGGACATTTAAGGAAAGCATTTAATGCTGGCTGCCAACGGCTATCAAAGACTCAGAAGAAGAATTCAGAGATATAATCTATCAGTCAATAGAGATCAACAACATACCTCTCTCTCTTGCTCTCTGTGATTATTCATTCAAGCTTACATACAGGAGTTCTGATTGCTTCAGACACAACCATCCAACTTGTTTGGATCATCTTTTGCTGGAGCAGATCAGATCATTGAAGACCTGTCACCCTTATGCAAAGCTCTCCTTCCTGAACTACTTCTTGATCTCAGGGGGAGCTCTGACAACATCAACAGATCCACTTTGCTTCTCTCTACTTATTGATAGAGAAGACACCATCAGCTTTTTCTTTTTCTTTCTGTACAGGGTTTTAACTCCCTTCAAAAGTTACCTTTGTTTTTGCTGAAACCTGGTCAAAAATCAGCCCCTTTGGTTTGTGAGAACCTGGTCAAAAACTCTCTGGTGCTCAAGACACCTGATCAACTCATCTTGAAGTGGATTCCTATCAAGGGTGATAGAAGAGTGGACTACCCAAGATTTTGGGGAACCACTATAGCTCCTTGTGCATTCTGGTTGCTTGTTTCTTTGTGTTTTGCTTTGTGCTGTGATTCTTTTCTTACTTTGATTAGTTGTTATAGCACCATACACTAAGTAAATCTAAGCCCTCTCTTCACATAAATTTTAATTTTCAAAACTACTTTAAATCACTCTATTCACCCCCCCCCCTCTAGAGTTAGGATTGATCTTATCCCTCACTTTCAACCACGTACCCAGATTCAACCTCGGAGCCGCCGGAACCCTGGTCATCACTCGGCGTGGAACGGCGGATAACCTTTCCCTTTACCGGCTTAAACTGCGGGCCGGATGATCTGGCCGCCAACCACGGGGCGGCCGCGAGGGCCTCCTCCCGACTCTCCTCCCTAGCGGCTGCCAACCGAGCACGTATCTCCTCAGACGCAGGCATCTCCGGGTTTCAAACCACGCAGGGAGCAAGAGGAGAGGGCCAGTCATCGAAGGCCCGGTGGCTTATTTATAGCTAAAAGGTGGGTCCCACCAAAAGATTCCCTCCAGCTCAGCAAGGTCGTCGCTGGACACGAGGGTTGGACGTTTCTTTCCGAGCTTCTGCGAAGCACGCAAAGATCGGGGATTGTGTACAACCCCATGTCCGCCGAAGGGGCCCAAGCAAGCAGGCGGGCCGGGCCTCAGCTGCCCCTCTCAAGCGGGCCAACCCCCGCTCGCCTCTTCTGGGCGGGCCGGGCCCCAGCCGCCTCTCTCGGGCGGGCCAGCCCCGCTCGCCTCTTCTGGGCGGGCCGGGCCCCAGCCGCCTCTCTCAAGCGGTCTCGGGCGGGCCAGCCCCGCTCGCCTCTCCTAGGCGGGCCGGGCCTCAGCCGCCCCTCTCAAGCAGGCCAACCCCCGCTCGCCTCTTCTGGGCGGGCCCGGCCCCAGCCGCCTCTCTCAGGCGGACCGGCTGCTGCCCACCTCCCTCCAGATGACGGGGGGTGACCCGGCAAGAGGTGCGTATAACCAGCCAGAACAGCGAGGTTTGGCTGTTGGCAGGCCAATCCGAGGGGCTCTTTAGTAAATTCAGACCACCAGAGGCGGGTTATTCGCAGACCGTCCAAGGTAATCTATAAATAGGACCCAAGGGGTACTTCAGAAGGCAGGCTTTTTGTTCTCAAGTCTTATAGCGCTTTCTGAGGTACCTTAGCCCGGCAACTGGTTCAGGAGGGGAAGCGCTCTAAGATCTTCCGGGTGTGTGGTGGGACCTCCGAGCCGGGCCCTTGGTCCTATCCTTTGTTCTTCTCCCCCTTGTTGTTTCCCTTGCAGGAGCGAAGTAAGTGCGGGATCACCCCTTCCCCAAGGGTCGAACTCCACAGAGGCCGGTTTCCGGTTTCAACACCTTAGCTATACATTGATGGGTCAATCTAATAGTCCTAAATACATAGTGATCCTGACCCAAATCCAAACTAGGGTGTTCCAACACCGTGGCCGGCCACGACCGCCCTAGCCGCGGTCGGCCCCCTGGCGGACCGCCGCCATTGGCCGCCCGGCTGGCCGCCCCCGCCACCGGCCACCCGGTCGCCGCTATGGGAGGCCTCCCCACCGTCCAATCAAGGGGAGGCCCTCCTCGCCGTCCGATCAAGGGGGTAACCACCCACTACCCCTCCACTTTAGTGCTGGGACCCGCCATGATCCTCCCCTAGAGGCTATAAAAGAACCCCCAGGGGCTCCTCATTTCTCACCTTTTTCTCTTCTTCGGGTTTCCTTCTTCTTCCTCAGGTGAGAGCTCTCATGCCTCCTCCACCGAGTCGGCCACCACTTGCCGTGAACCACCAGCATCCACCATCGGCGACCAGCGGCTATTAGTTACCACCAGCTTCTACCAGCGGCTATAAGCACCCCACCAGCGCACTGTCAGCAAATGGACGCCTAAGACCTCGAGAAAGCCGAAGGAAGAAGTGATCCGAAGTCAGCAAACGTGCGCCGCCCCAAGCGCAAGCACCAGAAGCACCCCGCGCATTCCCGCGTCTAAGTCGCTCCTGCAATGCAGCCTGTTGCCCGCAGGAAGATATAGTCTCTCTCTCTCCACTCAAATTGTAACGGGAGCGGTCTGTCGCCCCGATTCACCAAGCATATTGTAATCACCGAAAGCTAATGGAATTTGACCGGCACAGACCCGGTCACGTTGTTTTTTACACATTTAAGGGGTTTTTCCACGTCATCAAGATTTGTGTCTACTGTTCATCTTCATTGACTGTGTGCGCGCTCGACCGCTCCGTGAGCTAAGACGGTACAAGTTAATCCTGTCCAACCAGGACATCGAGTTAGTCCGCAACAAAAGCAATGACTTTAAATGGAGCTTCATATATTAGAAATAAAAAAATAACTCGCACGGTGGATACTGATAGGAATTGATTCTTGATTAAGTTTTGTTTTGTGCAAGAAGCAGTAAGAATGTGCAGGGATGGAAAGGAATGGATTACAAAGCAGCTTTGGGTAGTTTTCATTACTTTGAAATATTACAGAACAAACATTTAAATATATGTTTTCATGCACTTCACACCACACATTACTAATTACTAATTATTGTTCACACATCACACCTGTTTTAAAATAAAACAACTCTTAATAAACAAACACATGCTGCTTTTCTTATTTTCGGCCTCTTCATTCTTACAGGTTTTGATTACGTTTCTCCAACAACTATAACTTTTCAATATTTATTTGTGTGAAGATGAGCATGAAATTAGACTCTCTTAAGGCTCCGTTTGGCACGGTGGTGTCGGCCACGATCATGGGGGTTAAATTGTCATTTGTTAACGACCACATAAAAAACTTCATCCGCTTTTATGTTCAAAAGGATTATGTTTGTTAGGTGATCCTTAATGAATGACGGTTTAACCCATACGCTTACGACCACCGCCACAGTTCCAAACGGAGCCTCGTCATGGAGCCCAATATTTAGGCAATGACTGTGAAGGTCCAAGACAATAAACCAGGTGTATCCGAGATTAGAAGCACTTTCGGCTGAAACAACCCCAATATTGTATTCTCCCGCTTTGTGACCGCAATATTGAGGAAGTAGATTTTGCCGCCCATTTCAGGCCACCACGTGGCGCTCTGCACCAAAGAGAATACCAAATTTTCTGATTCCGGCACCACCATTCCCGAGCTCCGAAGCATGCGGTCGGCGTATTCTTGGTTTGCTTTATTCACCGCGAACTTGGCGAGTTGTTGCATTTCCTCGCTATTCGTCGCATCCGGAACCTCCTCGCCAAGCATCCTTCTTGCATTTTTGGAATCTGCAGCGTTAGCAATGAGGAAGAGCACGAGGGAGACCAAGAAGAAGAAGAGAAATTTGGGGAATGTCATGGCCGGTATAGACCTGCACAATCCTAAAACTGGAAGCCTCTTAAATAAGTTTTTTTCTAGAATGATTGGTAACAAAACTGTGTGTGTGCTTCGTCTTCTTCTTCTTCAGCATCATTCTTAGGTGTGTGTAGTAAAGTTGGCAACAGCATATAGCTAGATAGTGAGTTAAAATGACAACTAAATTTCAAAACGGAGTTAACGATTAGCTTAATGAATGAACATGTATTCTATATTCAACATTTGCGCATCTGCAAGAGAAAGAAAGAAGGTAATAAACATCAGAAAGCAAGCCATCTCTGCGAACTTTTTTGCTGGAGATAGACGTCTTAATTAATTATAAAAATAAAAATATTAACTTATCCCAGGTGCAAACTTTTCTTTTCTTTCTGTTTTGTTTTGCAAAATATTAATTAATTACCGTGATGGAAATTGATGGGTGCTTTATTGGAAATTTAGGCTGGAAATAAGAGAGTTTCTCGGTTAACAGAAGTGCTTGTAGTGGTAAAAGTGAAACCGTCCACAACTAATCACCAAAACCGCACGCGATCCCAAGCAAATGATGTCACACAAGCTACCATGCGCACTACCACGTGCGGTACGTAGCGCGTGTCATTGAAACATGCACACAATAGCCGCGCAACGCGGCCACGGGGGCACAAGGGCCACCCAATCCTTACCCGCCCGGCCTTGGCCTCGCCTCGGCCTACGCACCTCCCTTTGCCGCACAACTACGCGATCATAACACTCAGAACACCTTTGCGCTCACTACGCGCTCACTACGCATCCATGCGCACACTGCATTTTTTTCTCTTAACCTCTTACGTCTGCAAGAATTGCAGGACGGTTGCCATTTTGCAGTTCGCATTTCGCAATTCACAACTCGCAGTTTGTTACCGTTACTAACATCAATCACAACAAGAAAAACCTTGATTAGAAAGGAGCAAAATTCGTTACTAATTAGATAAATTGTTGCTAATTTTAATTAGCAAAGAATTTACAAACGAAAAAAATTTATAGCTAATATGATCCTAGCTAAGTTTAGTAAGAAATTTATTTCTTTCTAAGGGTCTGTTTGGGACAGCTCTGGCGGATTGAAAAGCTGCTGTCCGGATAGAGCTGTTTTAAAATAACTCTCTGGGGAGCAGTTTTGAAAAGCTGCAGTCTGTTTGGGTGATTTGTGCAGAAGTGCTCTTTAAAGAGCGATTTTCTATTTTTGCTGTTTGGTGGAACAGCTTTTGGAAGCTGGGTTTTTAAAAACTCACACACATAAATATTTAAAAATTACTGATTACAGTAGTCTTGTACATAGTTCTACACCATAGCAAAAAAAGTCTTGTTGAATCCCGCGACTGCGTCTTTCAATCCTTTTGATCACCTGGTAGAAAAAAAATGAATATGAATCAAAAATTTTTAATTTTAAAGTCCCTAAACGTTTACTAAATCATAAATCAAATGTTGACCTGCGCGCACTGTATATTTCTTCGGCAATGCTATCTCGCACAGTAGACATCTGTTCTGCTCCAGCAGCATCCCACATTTCACCTTCAAGATCATTCTCTGTCGCATGGTCTCCATCCTCTGAGGGAACGAACGAAGACTCACCAGCATCACAAGCATTAAACTCAGGATCCCAGCGAGACGGATGTCTCCGGATGAAGTTATGTAAGGCCATTGTTGCTAGCACTATGGAACGCTGTTTCTTGAAGCTGTACTGTGGCATTTTGCTCAAAATATGCCACTTTTTTTCCACACTCCAAACGTTCGTTCGATCACACTGCGAAGAGATGAATGAGCCTTATTGAAATGTTCGTGCCTGCCTTGAACAGGCCGAGTCCCACGGACAAAGTCTGGCAAGTGATATCTTGTTTCTGGATACGGCTTCAAATAACCCGTCTTCAATGGGTATCCAGCATCCACTAAGTAATATTTACCTGCATTTTTTTGTTTGCTAAACAGGTCAATATTCGAACATACAATAAATTAGATTGAATCTAAACATATTCACTAGTATACCTTGTGGGGGATGCGGAAACTGTAATCTATCGTCTGCCAAAGCGCGTGCGAATATGCGACTATCATGAGCAGATCCCTCCCATCCAGCCAGGGCAAATGTAAAACACATGTTAAAATCACATACTGCCATTACATTTTGCGTAATCGTGCCGTGACGTCCTATGTATCGTACTTGATCTACTACCGGTATCCTCGCATCCACATGTGTACCATCTATAGCACCAACGCAATCCTTGAAGAATGGCATGTAACGAGGGTCATACCTTATTGAGGTTGGAATATCTCTGAACTGACGGTCAATAGGCTGTATAACATCAATTGACAGTAGCAGAAGAGATCTAAGGCCTTTAGCAAAATACCTACTAATTGTTTCTGTCGAGTGTTGGAACCGTTCTTTCGCTAATCTAATGGAACCTCCTTGTGCTAAAATATACAATGTAATCCCTAGGATCTCTCTTGAAGACGTCCGAAGTGATCCTTGAAGTTCATGATCTACTTCCAGTTTATGAAGTAAATCTATGAAAATGCGTTTAGACATCCTAAATGCATCATGAATTCTATCTGGATGTCCATCTAGTAATTCTTTTATCCATTTCGCACCTGTTTGAGTGGATGTCATGCATGGGCGTGTGTCTCAAACAAGGTAATCCATCACCTCTATCGATGACATAACTGTACGGCAATACTCTATATATTGCGTTCGCTCCGGCGAGATACTTGTTGAATCCCCAGAATCTTCAGAAGATAAGTCATGCGTATCCATGTCTGCATTTAAAGCATTACGGAACAAAGTTTAGAGGCATATAAAGATAATGAAAAAACATGTACTACAATTCCAAGTACGATACATAAAAAACATATAAGAGTCATCATGCGGTACAAACATCACAATCTAAACAGAAACATCATAGTGTTCGCAATGCAAAACGCAAAATCTAAAATAGAATCCTATCACTCCGCCCTCTTCTCGTAGGCCTTCTTAATCCACCAAGCACGCATGCCTTCTGGAATACTCATGAAAATCTCCCTAGTGGACTTGTCCCTCATGCGCTCGAGTGCAAAGTAGTATACATCCAGGTTTTCCATTATCTCTGGTAGGTTTGAAATCAACTCCACCACCTCCTTGATAGTGACTACTGGTGGAGGCTTCACAGCTAGAGTTGACTGATGCAACTCAGACATCAAAGACATTGCAATTCCTCTGCTCTTCCTGATCTTTCTTCTTTTAACAGCCGAGGAAGACGCATTCCCAGAAGGCGTGGAAGCACCTCCTACATCTTCTGGGCTACATTCGATGTTATCTGCCACATCATTATCTTCCAATTGAATCATGTCCACGTCGGGTGGCAAGCTCCCAATTGAAGGAGCCCAGGAGTCTTCTCCAGTTGCGACAACCAAACTGAACATGTTGTTCAGTTTCTCCTCCAAGTCTGGTGCAATTCCACCGGTTCGAAATTTTTTTGTCGCTGGAACAACCTGGTCCAACCAATATACCAATATTAGAAAGCGTCAGACATCAAAAACCAATTTTATGAAATCAAAGACTAATTTGGTCTAACCTTGATCTTCTCTGCCCACCAATCTTCTGATGCGGCAATAGTTCTTTTCTCCGGATCCCAACCTAAACCGGTCTCGCCATGTTTGAGCTCCTTCCATAACTTCCAATCTTTCTTCAAATGATCCCATTTATTTTTCATTTGTGAACGATCATAGCTTTTCCCAGTTCGTTCCTTAAACCCCGCAATCAAATTTTTCCACCCGTCTTTGCTAAAATGGGTGGTGGGCCGATTCCCTAAGCCAATCTCTTTTATGCAGAGATCACAGAATAACATCACCTCGGCCGCCTCCCAACTCGCTACGATTCCTCCTTCCTTTGCTTTTACCATTGTGTTTAATCCTAAACCATTATTAAAATAAAATTATACTTTCACAACACACACGCACACACACACATACGCACACAAAAACATACACAAAATAAAAACCAAAATATCACATACACATACACACACACACACCCATCCACAACACATATCACACACACAAACATACACAATCCACATACACATACACATACACACACCCACACCCATCCACAACACAATCCACAAAATAAAAACAACACACACACAAAAACACACACACACAAAAACATACACACACAAAAACATACACAACCAAAATATCACATACACATACACACACACACACACCCGGAATTGAAGACGATGACCTCCCCCCCAAAAAAAATCATACCTCCAGGAGAAAATTTCGGAGCCGAAGGCTTCACGGGAGAAGTCCGGATGCCGGAATTGAAGACGATGACCTCTTGAGGAACACGAGGAAGATGGGAAGCTCGGATGTCGCCGGAGTGGAGATGGACGACCGCCGGAGAGACGATGAAGGGCGCAAGCGGCGGTTAGGGCAGTAGGGGCCTGGAATCGCCGGAAATGGAGTTGGGGAAGTACCGACGGGAGCAGGGATGACGGGCGCAGCCGACGGGAGCAGGGATGACGGGCGCAGGCGGCGGTGCTTCCGATTGAGATGTCGATCGCCGGAGCAGATGATGGCACGGGAAATCGCCTCTCCTGCGGGTTTAGGGCAGACGTGATCGAAGGAAAAGCGCGGCTCTGATACGCAGGACGTGGGGATGAGCCGGCGAATTGAAAAGCGGATATTTAACGTTTTTAAAACCGCGATTTTCAATCCGTGGCACCAAACAAACGGCAAAAATCGCGGCTGCGGTTCAAAGAGCAGCTCTTTGAACCGCAGCCGCTGTCCCAAACAGACCCTAATTAGCAAGGATTTTTTAGGAAGGAATTTTTTTGATGCTAATGTATTGTATTTTATATAATTATTTGATTAAATTTAAATAATATTTATATACAAAAAAATATTTTTTAATATGCACTTGTTGAGAATCGAACCGGAGACCTATCATAAATAATTTCCTTACCTAATCAACCCTCCAAATTAACTAATTCATTTATAGTTGGCGGAAATATATATATATACACGAGTGACAGGCACGGGCCTCCGACCCGATGGCCAAGCGCCACAGTACCCGGCCGGCGACGGCGGGCTTCGTCCGCCCCCCGACGGGATTCGCCCCCACCCCGGCTGTTTTTTATAAGCAAAATAAAATGATATTACTTATATATATATAATAAATTATATATTATTAATTATAAAATGGTATTACTTATATATATAATATAAATTATATATTATTAATTATAAAATGATATATATATATATATATATAATATTATTATATATAATATAAATTATAAAATGATACATATAGGCGGGTGAACATTTACGGGCGAACTGTTCACCCGCCTGTTTTTTATAAAATATTTAAAATGATATATATATATATATATATATATATATATATATATATATATATATATATATATAATATTATTATATATAATATAAATTATAAAATGAAACAGGTGGGTGAACGGTGGCGGAGCACTGTTCACCCGCATTTAGTCCCACACTGTCTGTAAAAAAAATTCAAGTTTAAATATAGTTCGGTGGCGGTGGTCCATGCGGTTGAAGTCATTGCTTTAGCGGGCTGGCTGGCTTGCAAGCTTTCGTGGGTTGTCGTCCTTGCGTGCTGGCCGGCCCGCTGGTGGATTTTGCCTAAATTAACCCAATTTTGAAATTATTTTAAATAAGTTTAGGACTATCCTAGAGTAGGTTTAGGAGGCCTATAAAAAGTCTGGAGAGATGGTTGAGTTAGATCGGACGGCAGCCGATTTATCATGTCAGGGATCGACGACGATTAGAATTTTGAACTCATGGTCTTGATATTTCTATTATAGTAGTAAAGATAGATATATATATATACGAGTGACGGGCACGGGCCTGCGACCCGTGGGGCATTCGGCGGGGGAGCGATAATTGTCGTGTGGGAGACATTTATAGTGGGGGAGACATTATCGTGGGGGTGACATTTGTCGTGAGAGGCGGCATTTGTCGTGGGCGGCAACATTTGTCGTGGGGGTGACAATTTTTTTGGGAGGCGATATTGGTCGTGGGAGGCAACATTGGTCGTGGGCGGTGTCACTGGTCATGGGAGGCATTAGTCGACTAGGGCTGAGACATTCGTCGAGGACGATCTCATTCGTCAGGGGCGGCGATATTCTTCAAGGGCGTCAACATTCATCGGGGGTGACAACATTGGTCGTGTTCGTCGTGTTTTGGTCGTGGGTGGCGACATTCTCCGGTGACAGAGACATTTTTTGGGGGCGCCATCGAAGAATTTGTAAATGAACAAATAAAGCATACCTAAGCATGCTTACTTGATCTCCCCTCCCATTTGGGTTGTGTTATAATGTAGAAAGCACATTTAAATAACCTAAAACTGTGTGTAGAGCATGTAGGTTATTTCTTCGATCTTGAATCTCATCAGTATTTTGTTCAGGTTAGCAATAAAGAATCGGTTGGATTTAAGATTAATGTATAAGAAAACATTTACAATATGTCGAGAGTGAAAACCTCATTTAATTGTAAGAAAAGGTGTATAAAGCAAACAAACTGGAGATTGCAAACCTGGGCAAGTATTACACTTACACATTTCTTATCTATTACTCTCTTCTCCTTCATTGCTTTCATCCTTCTAATTACTACCTACTACTTGAGTTCTGTAATGATCTGCAAGCCTTCAAGACATGTAGGGATCGCATAATACCCCTTTAAGATAATGAGTCTCGGTTAAAAAAATCCCCCAAGCGGCAATTGAGTATAATCATCTTTGCCGCCCTAAATGCTTGGACCACTCTCCCTTCTAATATTTCAATCTCAGATAAAGAGGGAGATCAAAGCCTGCATAACCAAAAACTCTAAGGGTCCGTTCGTTTCACAGACATTGATATTGAAGTATTGGCTTTGAGAATATGAATGTCATTTCTCTTGTTCGTTCCAATAATTTTAAAATGGAATTGGCTTTCTGATGGAAAGTCGTCGATATTCACTGTAATCTAAAAACTCATATAGATTCAATATCTATCTCTAATGGCGGATATTGAGATCCCAACTCCGGTTTTCCAAAATGAGACCATTTTTTTAGCCTGAACATGATTTTTTTCGGCCGAACGCAATTTTTCATCGGGACGCAATTTTTTTGCCCGGGCGCGACTTTTTCGCCCGGGCGCGTCTTTTTCGCCCGGGCGCGACTTTTTCGCCCGGGCGCGACTTTTTCGCCCGGGCGCGACTTTTTCGCCCGGGCGCGACTTTTTCGCCCGGCGCGATTTTTTCGCCCCGGCGTGATTTTTTCGTCCCGACGCGATTTTCAAACGGGGTTTTCTTCTTCCCCTTTTTCAATGAAAGATTCATATCAAGCAATTTCAATGTACCGGCGTGTTTTTTTGGCTGGATACGATTTTTTCGCTCGGAAGCATTTTTTTTGCCCGGGCGCGACTTTTTTGCCCGGACTCGATTTTTTCGCCCGGACTCGATTTTTTCGCCCCGACGCGAAATTTTCGCTTCGGGGCGAAAAAATGGCGTTCGGGCGAAAAATTCGTTTCGGGCCGAAAAAGGCGCGTCGGGGCGAAAAAGTCGCGTCCGGCCGAAAAAGTCGCTTCCGGCCGAAAAAATCGCGTCCGGGTGAAAAAATCACTTTCGGGAAATCACGTCTGGCCGGAAAAATCGCGCCCGGGCGAAAAAAAAAGCGTTCGGGCGAAAAAAGCTCATCCTGGAGAAAAAAATGCGTCCGGGGGAAAAAATAGCGTCCTAGCAAAAAAATAGCGTTCTGGCCAGAAAATCGCGGCAGTGCAAAAAAGTGATGTTCGGGCAAAAAAATCATGTCTGGTCCAAAAAAATCGCATTCATGCAGAAAAAATTACTCTTATTTTGAAAAGCCGATGTTGACAATCTCAATATCCGCACCTGAAGATAGACATTGAACCAATGAGTTTTTAGTTTTGAGTGAATATCTACGGTTTTTCACTAGAAAGCCAATTCCACTCGACAATTGTTGATACGAACAACAGAAACGGCTTTCATTTTCTTAAAGCCAATACTTTAATATCAATGTCGTTGAAACGAACGGACCCTAATATATTTATGACCATTTTACTTAATGTGTCAAATATATAATGTTTAAAAGTATTGATGGGTTCCACCATCATTTATAGGAAGCAAGGAGCCCCCCCCCCCCATGATCTCCGCTCAAGGAAAGTCATGGGTGGGCCCCACCCCACATGATCTCTCATGGAGGTGATGGGGGAGGGCTCCACTCCCCCCCCCTCATGGGAAGAACCGCCGCCGGGAGAACCGCCGCCGGCAGGAGGCCGAGCCACCGCCGGCGGCCGGCACTCCCTCGGCCGCCGCGGCCGTGGCCGCCCCGGCCATTGACGATCGTGGCCTTGGCCGCTCCGGCCGTGGCCGGCCTCCCTCGTCGCGCCCGGCCGGCCCTGTCGTCAGCCGGCCCCGTCGCCGGTCGCCCGGCCGCCGCCGCCGTCATGACGGCCCGCCGTCATGGGGGGCCTCCCCGCCGTCCGATCAAGGGGGAGGACCTCCCGGTCGTCCGATCGAAGGGGTAACTACCCACTACTGTAACGCCCCCGAATTTCCGATGATTTATTTAAATCCTTTTTCGGCGTTACGTTGGCATTTTTCTGACTCGAGCCGTTGTTTTAGTACCTCGATAGGTGTTCTTAGGGGTTTGGCCTGTTTGCGGGGTTCCCCAGCCTGTCGGTGTTTGTTTTAGAGGCCCGACTGAGCGGTTCAGGGAATCCTCGCGTTTTGGCTTTGGGCGAGGTTAGCCCGAGTGTTTGATCGTCGGAGGTCGTTTTCGACTTCGCCGTTGTGTTTGTAGCACGGGTAATTAGCTACGGTGCGAGTTTGGCCGGAATCCGAGAGCGTTGTTTTTCGCGTCTTTTGGCGGTCGCTAGTTAGCGGGTCGTCATTTTTTTTCATATAAGCGTACATGTATTTTTATGATTTCAAATTCTTAGCATAGCGCGTGATTTTTGCGTGCAGGTAAATATGTACGTGCACGTGGGTGCGTGCGTGCTGGGTAGAAATTTGTGTGCGCGGATGTATGCGTGTTCGTGCGTAGATGCGAGTGTTTATATATGTGGATGTTGGTAATTAGTGGGGTTAGTTGGCCTCTTAATTTAATTAGGGGTATTAGGGTTGGTGGGTTAGTTAGTAGGTTTAATAGTGTGGCTTAAGTATAAATTTTATTAGGTATTATTATATGTATAGATATGTATGTATATTCATATATAATGTTTAGAGTATAATATTTAGGTTTTATAACTCCCCCCCCCCTCTCCCGTGAACTAGCAGCCGCCCCCCCCCCCCCCTTTATTCTTTTTTTCCTGTGCGCTGCTGTCCGAGCCGAGCGGAAGAAGAAAGACGGAGCCCTAGCCGCTCCTTCCGCCGCCCGCCGCCGGCAGCCCCGGTCCCCTCCTCCCGATCCGAGCCCGGATCCGTGTTCCCCTCGCCGAGGCCTACGAGCCTAGGTATTCATTTCGACCTTTCCTCTATGATTTCTTTGGATCTTCATTTCGGTTTTGGATTTCTTTTGGGTGTTCTTGTTCTTTTTTTTGTTGAATAGATGCTATGTAGGTTTTGGATTTGGAGTTTGTTGGAGCTTTCGAGCTTTTGGGCGTCCGCCATAGCGCCGTTGTGCCGGCGAATTTTTTCGGTGATACGTGCGAGGCAAGTGTTTCTCCTCTTTTCGCCGTTTGGCCTCCCTTTTGTTCAATTTCTTGTTAATTTCATATATTCGTGCAAGTTGAAATTTGTTAATTGAATTTCTCCTTAACCTAATCCCTATTGTAAACGCGCTAGAAAAATTGGGATTTCTACCCTCCCGCTAGTAGCTTCCGATTTAGGACGGCGTCGCGGTAGGTGTGTAGCGTAGATGTGGGTTAGCGTCGGGTTGAGTTTATGTTAGGCCTAGGTGTAGGTCTAGGGTTTGGGATTTTTCCTAGTTTGCCTAATTGAGGCGTTTAGGTGTAATTGTGCACGCACGGCCTATGGTCGTGCGTCTTTTAATCGTGCGACCCGATGTCGGTGCTCGTACGCTAGGCTTAGAATCGAGTGAGTGTACTCACTCGCAGCGGCGTTGCGTAACCGCAACGATGGATTCCTTAGCGTTGATTTCTCCCCGAGTGTTTTGCTCGCGAATCGAAAGTCCCTTGTCGGCTGTTACCTTTCGAAGGCCGAATCGTGGGTTGTGGTCAGTAGTGGTGGTGGATGGCTCTTTTATGGGTTGTGTGGTGTGATGTAGCCATGACCGCACTCTTTACCTTGACCCGAGTAGTTTTCTGGGCAAGTGAGTGATGGGTCTTTTGTGCCTTCACGTGTCAATCCTTGAGCAATTTGTTGACTTGGAATTAGTGGTTGGGCGATTTGGAACGTTTTCAACCTGATTCCAAGTTTCTTGTTTTTGCTACTGCCGCCTCCCACAGTTTAGGATGTTAGGCGTTTCTTCCGTAGGTGTTGCAGCATTTTTTTTTTGGCATCATGGCCATGTTGACTCTGCAGGTTTTTTTTTGAGGCAGAGTAGTTGCTGTTTACCCGCACTTGGTGCAGGTTTGCTTTTCGCCCTTCCTTGGGCATTGTCGTTTTTACTCTAGTTTGTACTCTCTTTACTTTACCTTACCTGCTTTTACCTTACTTTCCTTTTTAGCACTTGCTTTCCTTTTTCCTTGCTCTGAGGTGTTCTATTTTTCTTCTGAACGCCTCAGGTTCTGGGCGGTAGCCAGTAGGTGGCTGTTGCTGTGGTGCTGTTGGAGGTCCTTCGGTTGACTGTTGAGACTCTCTTGAGTCATTGTGAGGTAGTTTTACTGCACTTTCTACAGACATACGTACTTGCCAGTGGGTTAGTGTCAGTTGTTGATGCCCCTGGTAGTTTCACCTTTTGCACTAGATATGTTTACTTTTACTGCTACCCTGTCTTTGGGGACCTAGTTTACTTGCTCTGGGAAGTTTTATGCTAGGATGCTAGCTATTTTAAAACTATAAAACCTCAACTATATTATGTATAAAGCATGATCAGCATGATTTCTAAAAAGAACTCACTTAGCGTACTTTCTTAAATTACGTATAACAGATGATTTTTCCTATATATGTATAAATTAAAACTAGAATTTTGGGTCAGCGTAAGGGTCCCTCGGGATCACTTATGCGCTCATTTAGGATGTTGACAAAAAAATGAAGTATTTTCCGCTACGTATAAAAATTAGTTTTCGAACCGTGGACTATCTGATCCACTGAGCCGAGGGATACGGCTAATTAATTGAACCAGTTTTATAATCATTCTAACTTATGATTTGAAGGTTTAGAGTGTTGCCTGAGCGTCGGCAGTTATCCCCTGCTCGACGTGGCATCACAGCTCGTAGTTTTCTCTTGCTCTGATTTATTTAAATGGTGAGAAAAATGCGGGTTGTGACAACTACCCCACCACTTTAGTAGTGGGGCCCGCCATGATCCACCCCTGGAAGCTATAAAAAAGACCCTCAGGGGACTCTTATTTCTCACCTTTTTTCCTTCTCCGGTTCTTCTTCTTCCTCAGGTGAGAGCTCTTCCGCCTCCTCCACCAAGTCGGCCTTCGCTCACCGCCAGCCACCAGCAGCCACCGGCGGCCACCAGCGGCCACCAGTTTCCACCGTCGGCTACAGGCACCCCACCAGTGCGCAGTTTGCGAGGAGACGCCCAAGACCGCGAGGAAGCCGAACAAAGAAGACAATCGAGGCCAGCAAGCGCGCGCCGCCTCGAGCGCACGCGCCAGAAGCATCCTGCACATTCCATCATTTAAGTCACTTCCGCGGAGCAGCCTGTTGCCCGCTGGAAGCTACAGTCTTTCTCTCTCCCCTCAAGTTGTAACGGGAGCGGCATGTCGCCCCGATTCACCAAGCATATTGTAACCCCCGGAAGCTAGTGGAATTTGACCGGCACAGGCCCGGTCACGTGGTTTTTTACCCATTTAAGGGATTTTTCCACGTCATCAAAACTTGTGTTCACTGTTTCATTTTCATCGACTGTGTGCGCGCTCGACCGCTCCGTGAGCTGAGACGGTCCAAGATTATCCGGTCCGACCGGGGCATCGAGTTAGTCGGCAACAGTTTGGCGCCCACTCTGCACTAGTACAAGAAACAATACCCAGCTATTCTGATCTTGTTCAACGGATCGATGCCCAGATCGCCGCTGACAATGCAATCGAAGCACGCCGCCAACAATTCAAAAGCAATTCAAAAAGACAGCGAGAGCAGGGGTTGACACCACTGTCGGTTCCCAAAAAGAGCAACTCGCGTCATATCAACTCTCGACGGGCTGGGGGGCATCACCAACATCAAGCCTTCACTCCCCCAAACACTTCGCAAGCAAAAGTGTTGCTCTCCATACACAACAGTCCGTCTCTCCAAAGGCCAAGGGCTCTTACTCCAAATTCCGGGGACCAATCTAAGTATTGCAACTTCCATCAAAGTCACTGGCATAAGACCGAAGATTGTTCAAGACTGAAGACAGAAATCGAACGATTCGTTCGTCTTGGGTACCTCAAAAGTTATCTCCAAAATAAAGGTTCTGAATCAACATGTCAAGAATGATCCAGGACTAAGACGATCCTCATGATGAACATCTTAAGGAAGAGTTCGCTTTCTGCCAAATGAGCATCCAGAGTTTCATCATCACTGCTTGTATTTTGTATTTTTAACATTCGTGAGACAAACAACAAGTGTTATTTCCAATCTTGTTGATGATTACTGTATTACAGAGTGTTCAGTGATCCCAACAAGGGACTCTGGCCTCTCCTCTTACAGAGTATTCAGTGCTCCCAACAAGGGACTCTGACATCTCCTCTTACAGAGTGTTCAGTGCTCCCAAGAAGGGACTATGACCTCTCCTCTTACAGAGTGTTCAGTGCTCCAAACAAGGGACTCTGGTCTCTCCTCTTACAGAGTGTTCAATGCTCCCAACAAGGGACTCTGGCCTCTACTTTTACAGTGTTCAGTGCTCCCAATAAGGGACTCTGGCCTCTCCCCTTACAGAGTGTTCAGTATTCCCAATAAGGGACTCTGGCCTCTCTTTTTATAGAGTGTTCGGTGATCCCAACAAAGAACTCTGACTTTTACCTTACAGAGTGTTCAGAAATTTGCAAAAGGGATTCTGGCCTCTTCGGCTGATAGCCAATCAAGCCGCGAGCAACCCTCGTGCAAACTAAACTGCGAGCAACCCTCGTGCAAACTAAGCCGCGAGCAACCCTCGTGCAAACTAAGCCGCGAGAACCCCTCGTGAAACTAAGCCGCGAGCAACCCTCGTGCAAACTAAGCCGCGAGCAACCCTCGTGCAAACTAAGCCGCGAGCAACCCTCATGCAAACTAAGCCGCGAGCAACCCTCGTGCAAACTAAGCTGCGAGCAACTCTCGTGCAAACTAATCCGCGAGCAACCCTCGTGCAAACTAAGTCGCGAGAACCCCTCGTGCAAAGTAAGTCGCGAGCAACCCTCGTGCAAACTAAGCCGCGAGCAACCCTCGTGCAAACTAAGCCGCGAGCAACCCTCATGCAAACTAAGCCGCGAGAACCCCTCGTGCAAACTAAGCCATGAGCAACCCTCATGCAAACTAAGCTGCGAGCAACCCTAGTGCAAACTAAGCCGCTAGCAATCACCGCGCAAATCAGGCCGCGAGCCAGTCTCGTACGAGAAAAAGTCACGAGTCAGCCTCGTGTAATCCAAAGTCGCGAGTCGGTCTCATGCGAGCAAAAGTCACGAGACAGTCTCGTGCGAGCAAAAGTCGTGAGCCAGTCTCGCGCAAAACGACGATGCACGCCACACTTACGTAAAACAACATGAATCTCGCCAACTGAGGTATCATTCGGCCCTGATAAAAATTGAGGCGCCGTGTGTTGGGGATGCGGTCCGGAATTGCCCCCGTGCTGTGGTGCTATGCGGTAATGGCTTAACTGGCTGCCCCGTGGATCCGCCCGAGGACCTTTGATATAAAGATTAGTGGCGTCGTCCTCCATCAGTCCGGGCTTTTGGTGCGAGTGGTTGTGTTAAGTCCTCTCAATTGGTATCAGAGGGAGGTTGCGGGTTCGAAACCCCGGGGTCATTTCCGGGGGGGATTGTTGGGGCTGCGGTCCGGAATCGCCCCCGCGCTGCGGTGCTATGCGGTAATGGCTTAACTGGCTGCCCCGTGGATCCACCCGAGGACCTTTAATATAAAGATTAGTGGCGCCGTCCTCCATCAGTCCGGGCTTTTGGTGCGAGTGGTTGCGCTAAGTCCTCTCACCGTGTTTGCATCCATGCACCTCGCGCACATTGCGCACACCACGCATATCAATGCAGGGGCATCACCATGTGCAGGATCTTTATCCCCAAGCACGCACAATGCATCATACCTGTGGGCCCCGTGAAACAAAGCACGCCCGCGCAAGCGCTTTAGCACAAGCACGCATCCGGACACGCGCTCACAGTGGGCGCAGTTAGTTTGCGCGCACAGCACGCGCAGTTTGCGTGCAAAGGCGCACAGCGCGCGCGCACACACTACTGCGCACGCACAGCCGCACGTGCGCGCACGCACAGCTGCGCGCGCACACCCAGGCGCGCGTGCGCGCCCAATGCGCGGTTGATCAAGGGCGCCCATGCGACCGGATGCGCGCCCCGTGCGACTTGGTCTGTGCGCCCCCTCACATGCTCGCGCGCTGGTCGCAGACACACCGTCCGACCATGGGTGCGTCGTCCCCCCTCTCCCGCAGAGATTTTTTAACATGCTCGCCGGGCTCCGCTCGCGAACATTTCTGGTCTGTCGCTGGACGTCGCCATTATCAAAAAAGAAGGAAAAATCTTTGTTCTCTCGCTCGTACCAACCTCCGACAACAAAGGATTTGGGGGGCAATTGATGGGGATGAAACTCCATTTAAGACTTGGGTGTGCACTTAACCATCTCCTTCAAGATCCCTTCTATTGTAGAGATCATGGGTTTGACTGATCAACCCACTCCCCCCATGATCTCCACCACAATAGGAGAGACCATGGTGGCCTCCTACTCAACAACTACCGCCGGCCGCCGCCGGCGGCCATCGCCGCCGCCTCGGATTTCTCGCCGGCACTCACCATGACAATAAGGAATTATAGAAATCTCTACTCGCGCTCGCTTCGTTCCCGGCAAGTAGAGCTTTGGGGGGCATTTGATGGGTTCCACCATCATTTATAGGAAGCAAGGAGCCCCCCCCCATGATCTCCACTCAAGGAAAGTCATGGGTGGGCCCCACCCCCCATGATCTCTCATGGAGGTGATGGGGGCGGGCCCCACTCCCTCCCCTCATGGGAAGAACCGCCGCCGGCAGGAGGCCGAGCCACCGGCGGCGGCCGGCACTAGGGGTGCAAACGAGTCGAGCTCGAGTCGAGCTTGGAAAAATTTCCAAGCTCGAGCTTTTCATTTCGAGCTCGACGAGCTCAATTATCCCAGCTCGAGCTCGAGCTCAAGGCCAACTTATCGAGCTCGAGTTTTGAGCTCGCGAGCTCGAGCTCGAGCTCGAGCTGCTCGCGAGCTTTTTAGCTCATGAGCTTTATTTTTATATTTTTATTTTTATTTTTTACTTTTTTTAAAAAATGTATAAATAAAAAGCTCGCGAGCCAGCTCGCGAGCTCATGAACAACATTAGATGAGCTCGAGCTCGACTCGTAATCGAGCTCGAGCTCGACAGGCTCGAGCTCGAGTCGAGCTTTTTTCAAGTCGGCTCATCAAGCTTTCGAGCCGGCTCAACTCAACTTGCACCCCTAGCCGGCACTCCCTCGGCCGCCGCGGCCGCCCCGGCCGCTCCGGCCGTGGCCGGCCTCACTCGCCGCGCCCGGCGGCAGGTCGCCGTCGGGAGGCGCGCGGCCGGCCCCGTCGCCGGCCGCCCGGCCGCCGCCGCCGTCATGACGGCCCGCCGTCATGGGGGGCCTCCCCGCCCTCCGATCAAGGGGGAGGCCCTCCCGGCCGTCCGATCGAAGGGGTAACTACCCACTACCCCACCACTTTAGTGGTGGGGCACGCCATGATCCACCCCTGGAGGCTATAAAAAGACCCCCAGGGGACTCTTATTTCTCACCTTTTTTCCTTCTCCGGTTCTTCTTCTTCTTCCTCAGGTGAGAGCTCTTCCACCTCCTCCACCAAGTCGGCTTTCGCTCACCGCCAACCACCACCAGCCACTGGCGGCTACCAGCGGCCACCAGTTTCAACCGTCGGCTACAGGCACCCCGTCAGCGCACAGTTGGCGAGGAGACGCCCAAGACCGCGAGGAAGCCGAACAAAGAAGACAATCGAGGCCAGCAAGCGCGCGCCGCCTCGAGCGCACGCGCCAGAAGCATCCTGCACATTCCATCATTTAAGTCACTTCCGCGGAGCAGCCTGTTGCCCGCTGGAAGCTACAGTCTTTCTCTCTCCCCTCAAATTGTAACGGGAGCGGCATGTCGCCCCGATTCACCAAGCATATTGTAACCCCCAGAAGCTAGTGAAATTTGACCGGCACAAACCCGGTCACGTGGTTTTTTACCCATTTAAGGGGTTTTTCCACGTCATTAAGACTTGTGTTCACTGTTTCATTTTCATCGACTGTGTGTTGAATTTTCTCAAGTTGATCAACAAGGTAGCCCAAACACCAAATCAATATCTTCGGCACTACCCAGATCACAACTTGAACCGCGGAAAGTAGGAAGCAACTTAGATAACCAAACACACAGACAGAAGTAAGCAGATCAAAATTTTATTAATCTTCTTTACAAGGCGAGGCATACGTGGCGAGACATGATTTCGCCAGTATATGAAAAAGCAGAAAACAAGCCGAGCGGACATAACAATGAGACCGCCGAGTCCGCCGAGATCGCCGAGTCCGCACAAACCGCCAAACTGCTGAATCCGAACAACAACAAGGAGTCCGCGTAGACCGCGAGGTCGCGCGGACAACCCGTTATTCGCCTAACTGCTGCTGAACAGAGGAACACGCCGCCTATCCGCAGAGACCGCGAGGTCGCGCGGACAGAGAAGAAACTTGAGATAAAGCTGATGCTGGTAACCGCCAAATACAGCCCGCAAACTCCAGCGGTCAGAACCAAACTCCTGGTTTGACACTGCTAGCCGCGCCACCTGCACACACAACCCGGTTAAGCAAAGCAGCCTGCGCGGATAAGAAAACACAGACCGCAGCCTATGCTCAAGCTCCACTTACTGTTCACTCTGTTGAAAATGACAAGCCAGGGGGGTCCTATTTATAGGTCAGGTGAGGAGTGTGATCACCACCCTATGAGATAGAGACACCGCCCCTTGGTCGCAGCTAACAATGTCTATCCGCACAGTCCTCCCGCACAAAGCAACCAAGGCACGGCGAGAAGCTCAGGGCAGTCCGCTCAATCCGCATCCACAGGCAACCCGCCTGGTCGCAGCGGATACCGCGGACACAGCCCAGCTCGCAATGCCCAGACCACGCTCACCGCCCGGATACTGCGGACACCAAACCATCTCGCGCAGTCCGCGACCACTGGCACAAGCCCAGTCATAGCGGAAACTGCGGAAACCAACTTCATAAGCGCAAGAAAAAAGATAGCGCGAGCTCGGCAGATACAAAGTCCAGTCCGCCAGCTCCAAGCCCAGACCGCGGCTACCACAACTTCAAAGAAGAAGTGCGGATTCCAAGCCCAGTCCGCACAGGCCGCGCACACTACATTGCAGAGTTCTAACCCACTGCCGGACAAGACCAGTCCGCGCAGTCCGCAAAGCCAGCCCGCAGCTCACTACCCAGGTCGCCAACCAACAACCCGCCGGACTAGAACCAGTCTGCGCGGTCAGACCGCCTAATCCGCCTGGACTGCGACCACCAACCCGCCGGACAAGAACCAGTCCGCGCGGTCAGTCCGCCTAAACCGCCCGGACTGCCCGACCACCCACTTTCACTTCACTAATTTCAACACTCCCCCTTGAAGTGAGAAGTGGTGATCAGGCCGAGTAGACCACGTAGTCGCTGAAAAGGCCCCTTCGCTAGCGACTTGGTGAAGATATCAGCAAGGTTATCTTCACTCCGAACATGACCGACCACAAGAGATCCTTCCAGCACCTTCTCCCTTATGAAGTGGTGATCGATCTCAATATGCTTGGTCCTGGCATGACAAACTGGATTGGTTACCAGCTTGAGAGCACTTTCATTATCCCCTCGGAGTAAGGTAGGACCTTGCACTTCCTCATGGACGTCCTCTACTAGCCTCCTTAGCCAAATGGCTTCCCGAGCAGCTAAGGCCGAAGCCTTGTACTCTGCTTCAGTAGTAGAGACAGATATCGAGTCCTGCTTCTTGCTGCACCACGAAATGCCCGCTGATCCACAAGTGAACACATAACCAGAAGTAGACCTTCGGTCATCCGAGTCACCACCATAATCAGCATCCGTGTACCCAAGCAAAGAGAACCTCGCATCCCTTCTGTAAAGAAGTCCCATGTCAGAAGTTGCCTTGACATACTTCAGAATGTTCTTTGCCGCTACAAGATGAGACTTTCTTGGCTCTGTCATGAACCGACTAACTCGACCAACAGCATAAGCTATATCAGGTCTCGTAATCGTCAGGTAGATCAAGCTCCTAACAAGAGGTCTAAACACCAAGGGATCAGGAAGAATCCTTCCTTCATCTCGACGAAGCTTTAGACCTTGATCCAGAGGAGTAGAGCAAGTCTTCCCTTCAGTCAAACCAAACCGGTTCACTATGCGTTCAGCATATCCCTTCTGGCAGATGAGTAACCCACTCTCTTTCCTCTCCACTTTGAGACCAAGAAAGTGATGAAGCTCTCCCAGGTCTTTCATCTCGAAGCGAATAGCTAGCTCAGCTCTGAGCCTAGCAACCTCCTCCTCAGAATTCCTCGTGATGATCATATCATCAACGTACAGCAGGACCAAAACTCGAAGCTCCCCCTTCTTCTTGATAAACAAGCTAGAGTCCGAGTTTGAAGCCAGGTATCCGCAGAATTGCAGATATTCTGCTATCTTCCCATACCAAGCTCTAGGAGCTTGCTTCAACCCGTAGAGAGCCTTCCTGAGCTTGCAGACGTAATCCGGATGAACTTCAGAAATGAATCCAAGAGGCTGATCCATGAAGATGTCTTTGTCAATCTCTCCGTAAAGAAAAGCATTCCTTACATCAAGCTGCCACATCCTCCATCTTTGGCAAGCAGCCAATGCAATCACCATCCGAACTGAAGTCATCTTTGCAACAGGGCTGAACGTCTCCTCATAGTCTTCTCCATACTGTTGAGAGAACCCTCGAGCCACCAGGCGAGCCTTGAATCTCTCAATGATCCCATCTGCCTTCTTCTTCAACTTAAACACCCACTTGCATGTCACCGGAGTAATGCCATCAACTTTGGGCACAAGATCCCAAGTTTCATTCTTCTTGAGAGCATCCATCTCCTCTCTCATGGCATCTTCCCACTCGTTGACACCAGTGGTCTCTTTGAAGCTAGCAGGCTCTCGCTCATCCAGAGGACCTGCAAAGAAACATGAGACATAGCTCATAGTGTTTCCTTCGCAGTAGCGAGCTGGAGGCTTGATCATCCTCTTTGATCTCCGAAGAGGCTGCTCCTTGCTCACCACCTCCGCTGCTTCTTCTGGTTCACCTCTGCTCTCTGGCAAGCTTGGAGCAATGCTCCCCCTGCTTCCTGACCAAGAAGCTTCTCCTCCAGAACTTGAAGCAACTGGAGTCGCTGGTGACACAGCCAGCTCCACTTGATCAGCAACCTCAGCCACCTCCAGACCTTCATCAACCTTGCTCTCCGGTAGCTCAACCGAGCTTCCTCCATACGACGTCAGTTTGTCAAAGACAATGTCTCTTGACACCACGAACTTCTTCGTCACCGGATCCATGCATCTCCATCCCTTCTTCCGCTCATCATAGCCAACAAAGACAAGCTTCCTTGCCTTTGCATCAAGCTTAGTCCTTAGCGCATCAGGGATATGCACATAACAAGTTGATCAAAACACCCGAAGGTGTTCCACACTTGGCTTCTCCTTCAGCAACATCTCGAAGGGAGACTTCATGTTGATCGGACTAAGAGGCATCTGATTGATGACATAGGCAGCACAAGACATTCCCTCCGCCCAGAAGGACCTTGGGATACTCTTGGCATGAAGCCAACATTTGCAAGTCTCCGTCAGATGACGGATCTTCCGCTCCGCTACTCCGTTTTGTTGTGGAGTATGAGCACAAGTGAGCTCCCTTTGGATTCCATGCTTCCTGCAAAAGTTAGAAAACTCGGAGGAGACAAACTCTCCGCCGTTGTCAGTTCTAAGCTTTTTAATCCTCAGGTTAAGTCGGCCCTCCACTAGCTCCTTGAACGCCACAAACAACCGGAAGGCTTCAGACTTCTCTTTCAAGAAATACACCCAAGTGTATCTAGAGTAGTCATCAATCAAGACTAGCATGTACCTGCTCCCACCAAGGCTAGCAGTTGCGGTTGGTCACATCAGATCACTATGGATAACCTCCAATGGTGCTTTGCTTCTTGTTTGTGACTTATCAAATGGAAGACGATGAGACTTCCCATACTGACATCCAGCACAAACATGACCATCACCGAAGGATGATAGCTTAGGCAAGCCTCTCACCAGGCTCCTATTTTACATAGCCTTCAGCTTATCCATCCCAACATGCCCCAACCTCTCATGCCACATAGCAGCGCTATCATTGGCCCTCATACGATCAACATAGGAGCTTGTTGATAAGACAAACAAGTCCTTCACTCTCCTTCCAACATGAGCAACATCAGCCTTAACCGCTGATACATTGCGAAGGAACTTCACTTCTGTTTGCCCAAACAGAACGTGATAACCAGCATCAACCGCATTGGTCACAGAGAAGAGGTTCTTCTTCATGTCAGGTACGTGATAAACACTCCTTAACGTGAGCGGCCCCTTATCACTACCCACTGTTACTCTACCCTCCTTCTCTACTGTATGAATAGTATTATCAGCAGTTATAATAGCTTCGTTACCTGAGTATGCCTGCAGCGAAGAAAACTTTGACATATCTCCGGTGAGGTGATGACCACACCCGGAGTCAACGATCCAGTCGTCCTCCATGTCACCGGTGGACAAAGCACGGACACAAGTGCCCGTCATGAAAGCTCCACCCCAGCCAGCTTCCTCCTTGCTTGAGGAGGCTTCCTCCTTGCCTGCAGCATGCCCAGGCTGCAGCTTGACCTTGCAGTCTCGCTTGAAGTGGCCTGGTTGATGACACCTAAAGCACTTCAGGTTCTTCTTCCAATCCTTCTTAGGAGCAAGGCTCCCCTCCTGCTGTTTAGAAGATGAAGATTCATCTCCAGCCGCAGTCTGCTTCTTCTTCCCTTCCCATCTCTTCTTCTTCTTCTTCTTAGTGAAGAGAGCATCACTAGCTCCTTCAGAGACCGTCACCCCGGCCATCTGCCTTGCCAAGCTCTCCTGCGAGGCAAGCAGATTTTCCAGCTCCAGAAGAGAGGGCTGAGTAGCCCAGCCTTGAACAGAAGTAACGAAGGCCACATACTCCTTCCGCAGGCCGCGGATTATGTGCCTCTTCAGCTTAGCCTCGGAGATCGGCTCATCAGGATCAAGAGCAGAGAGCTCAGCACACAAGCTCTTCATCTTCAAGAAGAATTTGGAGATAGAAAGATCTCCCTGAGTTGCCTTAGCCAACTCATTCTCCAAGAACTGTAGCCTTGCTACATTCTTTCTATTGAACAACCCATCAAGGGAAGTCCATATCTCAGCAGCAGACTCACATCCTAAGATGTGATCAAAGAGTTCAGGTGACACCGCCCGCTTGAGAGCAAACTCAGCCTTGGCATTTGTCTTCCTCCACACTCTCACCTGCTCGGCTGTACCAAACTCAGCAGTGATTTCTACTTGATCATCTCCACCGACGACCTCCCATAACTCCTCATCCAGAAGATAGCTCTTCATGCACGACTTCCACTTCTTGAAGTTAGTCGGCGTCAGAAGCTCAATACCAAGACCTCTTGCAAAACCACCGTCCATGGTGCTAACTTGGTTATCCTTCAGAAGCACACAGAGCAACAACAAAGCTTGTTGATCACCGCTCAAGCAACTGAACCTCCCTCTGATACCATGTTGAATTTTCTCAAGTTGATCAACAAGGTAGCCCAAACACCAAATCAATATCTTCGGCACTACCCAGATCACAACTTGAACCGCGGAAAATAGGAAGCAACTTAGATAACCAAACACACAGACAGAAGCAAGCAGATCAAAATTTTATTAATTTTCTTTACAAGGCGAGGCATACGTGGCGAGACATACGTGGCGAGACATGATTTCGCCAGTATATGAAAAAGCAGAAAACAAGCCGAGCGGACAGAACAATGAGACCGCCGAGTCCGCCGAGATCGCCGAGTCCGCACAAACCGCCAAACTGCTGAAGCCGAACAACAACAAGGAGTCCGCGTAGACCGCGAGATCGCGCAGACAACCCGTTATTCGCCTAACTGCTGCTGAACAGAGGAACACGTCGCCTATCCGCAGAGACCGCGAGGTCGCGCGGACAGAGAAGAAACTTGAGATAAAGCTGATGCTGGTAACCGCCAAATGCAGCCCGCAAACTCCAGCGGTCAGAACCAAACTCCTGGTTTGACACTGCTAGCCGCGCCACCTGCACACACAACCCGGTTAAGCAAAGCAGCCCGCGCGGATAAGAAAACACAGACCGCAGCCTATGCTCAAGCTCTACTTACTGTTCACTCTATTGAAAATGACAAGCCAGGGGGGTCCTATTTATAGGCCAGGTGAGAAGTGTGATCACCACCCTATGAGATAGAGACACCGCCCCTTGGTCGCAGCTAACAATGTCTATCCGCACAGTCCGCCCTCACAAAGCAACCAAGGCATGGCGAGAAGCTCAGGGCAGTCCGCTCAATCCGCATCCACAGGCAACACACCTGGTCGCAGCGGATACCACGGACACAGCCCAGCTCGCAATGCCCAGACCACGCACACCGCCCGGATACTGCGGACACCAAACCATCTCGCGCAGTCCGCGACCACTGGCACAAGCCCAGTCACAGCGGAAACTGCGGAAACCAACTCCACAAGCGCAAGACAAAAGATAGCGCGAGCTCGGCGGATACAAAGTCCAGTCCGCCAGCTCCAAGCCCAGACCGCAGCTACCACAACTTCAAAGAAGAAGTGCGGATTTCAAGCCCAGTCCGCACAGGCCGCGCACACTACCTTGCAGAGTTCTAACCCACTGCCGGACAAGACCAGTCTGCGCAGTCCGCAAAGCCAGCCCGCAGCTCACTACCCAGGTCGCCAACCAACAACCCGTCGGACTAGAACCAGTCTGCGCGGTCAGACCGCCTAATCCGCCTGGACTGCGACCACCAACCCGCCGGACAAGAACCAGTCCGCGCGGTCAGTCCGCCTAAACCGCCCGGACTGCCCGACCACCCACTTTCACTTCACCAATTTCAACACTGTGTGCGCGCTCGACCGCTCCGTGAGCTGAGACGGTCCAAAATTATCCGGTCCAACCGGGACATCGAGTTAGTCCGCAACAAGTATAGCCTACAAAATCCTAATATCAGATTCAGAGCTAGAGATTAAAATACTGAAATGGATGATTTTGATCATCTAAAATAGTGAATTTAAATTGTACTTGAAATCTTAAACATGTGATCTATGAGATAGTTAAGAAACCAAAAATGATAATTTTGGGCTTACACTCAATGGGAAGACAAACAAAAATATATCAAAGCAGTTGAAGAAACGTGAATAAAGAGGAGGAAATGAAAGTTGCACCTGCATATGAGCTTTGCGAAGATAAATGGATCAAAATTTCTCAAATGTTGATTCAATGAATCAAAATTGCCACAAATTCTGAATACTCAAGAGTTCTGTTTCCATCTAAAACAGCTTGCCATTCAATGTTGATTCAAAAAATAATGGGTAAGAAAATACATTCAATAATTGACTAATTATTTCAACAATTTTGTGGCGAAAAAAGGCTTGATATAAAATTAACTTGCAGTTGCCTTCAAACTCATCATAGAACAAAAAGTGATCATTGATCAAACTTTTTGATGTAAAAGAATCGGCTCGAAATGCAAGCGTTAGGGTTAGCAGAACCAGACGAAGAAGAAGGTTGTGGGTTGAAATCCTCTACAATTTTGTCCCTGCTCTAGCCAAAAAACTCGCTGATCTCTCCTATCTCTAAAGAGATTATTTAATATTTGTTCAGGGGAAAGAAGGAGAATCCCTCTCCCATCATCATCCCAAACTCCCATTTATGTAACATAATTTCATAACCACAAAATCATAGTTGAGACAACAATAAAGAAAAAAAAAATTAGCCACTACAAAATTATCAAATCCAATATGAATTTAACTCACACGGGGAAACATTCCAATACAGGATTATAAAAGTTGACATTAAAAAAAACTGAGATATGGAAAATTTCCTACCTCTAGTACAATACATTAAATGGAAAGCACTTACAGGTCATTGAGTAGAAGATTAGCAAGCACATCTATAGGACCTGTAAACTTGTAATCTTGCAAATATTTGTTGGAACTTAAGTATCGTGTAAAATATCTCATTGCAGGCTTATAAAAATTAAGAAAAAATAAAAAATATTAATAAGCAATGCTTCGTAGAGTAAAATATCTTTTGGTCATTTGACCAAACACCTTATGAGCATTTGGTAAGAAGAAATATCATACTCAACAAAGAATGAAAAAGAATCCTTCTGCCCACATTCAATTTCTTGAGAAGAAAAATGTTGAGCAGAGTTAAAACAGAAGAAAATTCTATTCCAGGTTGGAGTGGGGCAGGCCTGAATCCATCATAATTTACAACATTTTGATGAAAGAATGATGCTCAATTTAGCAGAACACAATTAAAAAGACATTCCAAAAAAGTAATATGGGTAAATTGCAGACCTAGCCCCAGTGGCAGTGGTAGCCCCAGCCTTAGAATTTTCGATTCTGCAAAAATTGAAAAGAAAGCATAGCTTCTTGAGAAACAACAATCGAAGCCACAAAATAGGGGGAGAAGATTACGGTGCCCTAGCGCCTCCTGGAATGCACGTTCCGTCCACTATTGATCTCAAAAATGACACCAACATGCCTTCGAAGAGAATGCCCCATTCATCACAAAGTCTGGTCGATGCCAAAATAGAGGCCGTCGGCGAGAAGAAGGATCCCCGGCCTCCATAGAATGTGACCTAGAGAATAGAAAGAACGAATAGTTATCGGGATTTTGGGAGAACCTGGAGCAAAGAAATCGTTCAAACCTGGGATGAGTGTGGGATGTCTAGAGAGGGGTGTTGATTTCTCCATGGCTGTGGAACTGCACTTGCTAGGGTGAGGGCAGAGGAGAGCCGCCCGGGGAGCAGACGGTTGCGAAGTAGGTTTCTCGTGGAATTGAAATGATGCAAGGAAGCCTGAATTATTAATAAAAACCGTGGATCATATGAATGGAAGGCTACGATTTCACTCATGGATTTAAAATTCATGGCTTTAAAAAGCCTCTCATATTTCTTTTTATAATAATATAGATATATATATATATATCAAAACATCATATTCCACAAATAGGCGGAGAAGTTACTAAATAATATCAAAACATTGAAATCTAACACAGAACATTCTAGCGGAAGCTTCAAGGTTGAAAACTTGAACTCAATAAGAACAGAAATGTCCACTACTGCCAATTAGGAATGTAAACAACCAAATATACAAGGTACATAGCTTTATGGCTTTACAAGTTTCTCTTAACAAAGGTGTGGTTTACAAACATCGGCGCGCAGGCCGGCCACACATAAACAAAAGTAAACAAAACAAGCCTTCAAGGGCAGCAGCGCAACCTGGGCTTCAGCCCGCTATTTCCCGCTTGGGCAAGCACCACCTGCAAAGAAGTAATCCACCAAGTGGTGGCAAACAGGGCAACGATCAGCATTCAGCTGACCAATTATAATGACCCTGCCCCTGGCACGGGGCAGCAGAATTCTTTCCCTGCAAAGCATTTATTCACACAACATATATGTATAACAATCCACCAAGGTTGTGCACAACCGCACAAGTCAATACATATTACAAACGTCAGCACGACGGCCGACGTTCCGTGCACTCAGGGCACATTATGGGTGTACCGACTACCAGGTCCCACCACCGTTCAGAGGTCCCAGACATGACGGTCCACTATGAGCATTCCTAGTCTTTATGACACGCAAGCCAAAGACTCTCGCTATGTGATCCTAACATGGTCTTAAGCACCCAAGGTTAGACAATCATAACGCGGGTACAGATCCACCTTTCTCGTTGCTCACATTCGTCAGACTCAAGACTGGACTGACGCGGGTACGGCTTCACCTTTCTCGTTCGCCACACGGGCTTCTACAGTTGCAGCTCAACGGCTCAACTTCACACAAAATGGCACTCACGGCCACACGAGTTGCACACTAAGTGTCAACTCTCATATTTTCCTGGACTTCCTCCAGTACTTCCTGCTGCACCAAGCTACAGGTATCCACCAAAGATTTCGTACACGCAATCATTTTATCCTGAGTCTTCTAGCGGATATATATATACATATTTATTTATTTATATTTATATTATTTATATATATAAATTTATATTTATCTATTTAACTAATTCATTAGTAGGTCCGCTCTACCTCAGCCTTCGGCGCACGGCCGAGGAAGCGGCCGCGCCTCCTCGGCCGTCGGCGCGTAGGGAGCGGTCGAGCCGGCCGCCCCTCCTCGGTCGCCGACGCGCGGCCCATGGAGTGGCCGAGCCGGCCGCCCCTCCTCGGTAGTCCTTCCCTCATCAGCGAATTCGGCGGCGAGTTCGCCGCCCGCCCGTGGGGTTCCGCCCCCGATGTCCGATTGGTTGGGGTCGTTTCTCGCCGTCTGATTCGCATGTAACCACCCACTAACCGCCAAGTTAGTGGAGGAATTTAACAACTAATTTAATAATTTATTTAGGGTGCAAATAACGGGATTGATTATCATAAATGCGCACCCCTAAATCATAGGAAAAATATCAATTTTGGGTGGTTATGATGTGCGGATAGCCGCATAACCACCATAACCATCTTCTGGAGTCTATAAAAGGAGTCACAAGCCTCCTCATTTCTCACTTTTTTTCCTCCGAGCCTTCTTCTTGCTCGGGTGGGAGCTCTGCGAAATTTCTTGTACGAGCAGCATTCGAGCCGCACTCAAACCGCACCCAAGCCGTGTTCGAGCCACCTTCCATCCACCGGACGAAGTCCGATTTCTCCGCTTCCAGAAGGCCATCGCAACTGCAAACTCAAGTGCTCCGCTCCCGCGTTCAGTGTCAGTGTGACGTCCAGCAAAGCATATCGCTGCAAAGCGCAATTTGTAACAAATGCCGGGCGAAACGGCCTGTCGTCCGCCGAGTGATAAGTGCTCTCTCATCTCCAAATTGTAACGGTGAGCGGTCTGTCGCCCTCGATTCAACAGACAAGTTGTAACAACAAGGAAATAGTGGACTTTGACCGGCACAGATCCGGTTACGTGGTTTTTTTACCCGGTTGAGGAATTTTCCAACGTTAAAACTTTGTGTGTACGATCGTGTGCGCGCTTGACCCTTCCGAGAACTAAGACGGTCCAGGTTATTCCGATCCGATCGGCACACCGAATTAGACCGCAACATACTAAATAATTATGGGATGATAGCATAGAGCACGTGTACTACATCCTTAAATATTGATGTGTGCAGACACAGATGGAGCACAGTGTTGTATTCTGAGAAAAAACCTCTTATATAAGAAGGCTTGTAAAATCACAAATATTTTCTAACTAATTTACAACTATTGTATTAAATAGAATCATTATATAAAGAAACTGATATTTGTAATGTTGAAATATTAATTAAAAATGGTCATACAATGTAATCTCAAAGATAACAAATTAGTGACAGTTAACAAAATCTATGCATGGAAACCGCGTGTAAAAATCCTAACGAATGCGGAATACTTTTGGAGAAGTGCGAATGGGGGAAGAGTGTCGGCATGCACCGAGCGCAAATCGACTAAAGTCGATATAACTCTACGCGCTGGGTTGAAGGCCGGGGCGTGCATCATAATTTTTCACGAACGTCGAATGGAGAGCGCACAGAATGAGTTCATGTGGCGACTAAACTTTCATAGTTGATCGGGTTTCCCTGAATTTACTAGGTCAAACAAGCAAGACCCGGGTCAAGCATGCATGAGCCCGATTAGACTGATTGCGCGCATAAAGCCGTGCTTCCCCAGGCACCAAAAAAGCTCGCGATGGGAGTCAAAACCACGCATGCACCCGCCCGAGGCGTAACCGCCGCGCCGACCTCCGTCACCGCCGCCTCCGCGCGCCCCCTCACCGGCACCCCACAGCAGGGGCAGGGCCACCCAGGTCAGGTGGCCCTCCCGACCTGGGCGGAAGCTTTCCCCCCTAGGGCGGGCGGCGGCGTGGCCGCCCGCCCCCTTTTCCGGCAACCCGTCTGGGGGCAAGGCCTGCCAGATCAGGCGGTCATCTAGCCGCCCTTTCCGGGCAGCCCCTCCGCCCCCTTTTCTGGCGCCCCGTCCGGGGGCAAGGCCGCCCAGATAGGCCGCCTAGATCAGGCAGCCTCCTGGGCGACCTCTCGGCCAATTAGGGAGGGCGGCCTCCTTGACTGCCCGCCCCTAATCCAACGCCCAACCTGGGCGGCCTCCTTACCGCTCAGGTTGGGCAATTCCCGGTCTGAGGGACTGGCCGCCAACCTCGCCCAAGAGTTGTTTCGTCATTTGCATAAAATTAGCAATCCGTGTGCCCCATTTTGGGTGATTCTATTTGTCCGTCCGGTAATTATTGAGGGAAATTAACATAGCGTTGCTCTAGAAAATTATAAATAGGCTCACAAGCGTTCATTTGAAGACAAACGATTCCAGAGGCAAGAGAGAGCTTTTAGATTGTCCGGCGAGATTTTGGACTTAGTCTGATTCTCTGCTCAGGAATTCTCTCCGCTTCTCTCCTTCCGCTAAGGTTTCAAGAAGCTTCAAGTCACGTCAATCGTCTCCACGAGAGCGCTCTCATCAAGCGCGAGCGCTCCCTCCGACAGTTTCGTGGACTTAGAGAATTTTCCAGTAGGAACGCTCCCACCAAAATTCCGTGAGTTCAGCAATACTCCAATGTCGGAGCGCTTCCATAGAGGCTCCTCTATACTTTGCACTTGTGACCCTCTGAAATCAAATCAATCTTTGTAAATCATTTGCTGCGGTTTATTTTGACTATTTGCGCGCCCAATCCGACTCCAAGGTAAGGCGGTCCGATTTCTCCGGAGCGGGAAAAAATCAGGCGATCCACAACAAAAATGATAACACTTTTTTTAAAAAAATAAACAATTTAATTATTTTTCAAATCTCAAATCCAAATTCAAGCCCTACTCTAAGGCTCCGTTTGGGGGGACTTATTTTCACCGGTCAAGCGGTTGCGACCGCATGAACCGGGACTTAAATAAGGTCCGGTTCATGCGGTCGCAACCGCTTGACCGGTGAAAATAAGTCCCCCCAAACGGTGCCTAAGTGTATTGTGATGCTTGCAAGCGCACAATGTATGTGTGAAGATAACAAGAATAATAAAAACAGTTCATTTATTCATATAGTGTAAATAATTTTGAGAAGATGAGAAAGACTTTGTCAACTTGGGAAATATTTCCCTCTAAATATTTGAATTTTTCTTGTCAAATGTAGGCTCTGTTTGGGAGAGCTCTGGCGGCTGGAGAAGCTCTTTCCCAGCCGCCAAAGCTGTTATTGCTGCTGTTAGGGACAACTCTTTAATGAAATCGCGGTTCGAAGAGCAGCTCCCAGAGCTCTTTTCCGGAAGCACCCCTCCTGCGTTCAGCGCTCTAAAAAGTCGCGCCCTAGATATTTCCGATCCCGCACCCCTTCTTCTCCCCGATCCCGTGTCCCTTCTTCTCCTTCTCCCGAACTCAGGCGACATCGCCAGCCGCGACAACAGTGGTTCTTCCCGATCGGCAGTCTTCTCCAGCCCTAGCATCAGCGACAACAAAAGTTCTCCTCTCCGACTTGTGCCCTAGCTTCCGTCGCCCCGGCTTCGCGCGAACTGGTAGGAAATCCAGCTTGAACGAGTAGTCCAGTGGGTTGGATTCCGGCTCTCTCTTCCTCGTCCCTCTTCTAGATCGGCGGTAATTTTTCCCCTTGTGACCTTCTCCCACGCCTGTGGCTTAAATCATGAAGTTTTGGGGTTTGGAGATAGATCCGAATCAACTCGATTTCAACATAAATGTATATGAATTTATATGTGTTATTTTGTATGTGTGCTTGGATTTATGTGTTATTTTTTTTTGGTTTTGTAGGGATGTGTGTGTGCGTGTGCATGTATATGAATTTTGTGTGTGTGTGTGTGTTTGTTTGTGTTTTTGTGTGTGAATGTGTGTGTATGTATATGGATTTGTGTTTGTGTGTGTGTTTTTGTGTATGTTTGTGTGTGTATATGGATGGATGTGTATGTGTGTTTGTGTTATTTTTTTGTTTTTCTTGGTGTGTGTGTGTGTGTGTGTGTGACTTTGAGTGTGACTTTGTGTGTGTGTGTGTGTGTGTGACTTTGAGTGTGACTTTGAGTGTGACTTTGAGTGTGACTTCTAGTGTGTGTGTGACTTTGAGTTTGTGTGTGTGTGTGACTTTGAGTTTGTGAATGTGTATGAGTATGGATGTGTGTGTGTGTGAATTTGAGTTTATTTATGCGTGTGTGTGTGTGTGTGTTTGTTTTTTTTGGGTGTATGGTTGTATGTGTGTGTTATTTTTTGGATTTGTGTATGTGTGTGGTGTGTTATTTTTTGGGGATTTGTGTATGTGTATGAATGTGTTTGTGTTTGTGTGTGTATGTGAATGTGTGTTTGTGTTTTTGTGTATGAATGTGTGTGTGTATGTATATGGATTTGTGTTTGAGTGTGCGTGTTTTTGTGTATGTTTGTGTGTGTATATGTGTAACAATCTGACCCGTTAAATAACATATAATAGAAGGTCCGGCAGGGGCCCCACACTATATGCCACAAACAGATGGCGATGTCACAGGTTAATACCAAAATACCAATGCATCCTAACCCAGAGCATTCTAGCGGAAGTTTATAAGTTGCACGAACTCAATCCATGAATATCCACTACTATATAAACAACACATTTATATACAAGAACAGAAATGTACACAAGCACACCGCTCACGGCCTTAAGGTCTTACAAGTTTCTCTTTACAAACATATGACTTCATACATCGGCACGCAGGCCGGCCACACATGAAATCCAAATCTTCGCACGACCTTCGAGGGCCTACCAGCAGCAGCATGGGCTTCAGCCCGCTCAATCCATTTCAGCATCCACAAGGTCAACACCTGCATATGGACATCCACCCCAGGGGTGACAAACAAAACAATGGTCAGCATTCAGCTGACCAATTATAACGACCCTACCCCTTACCCGGGGCAGTGGTTCCTTCCCTGCATGTATTTCAGTCTCAACACATATATACAATACACAATATCATCACAAATGTCGGCCTTCGTGCCAGACATTCCGTGCACTCAGGGCACGCTTACGGTGTACCAGCTCCTCAGGGTTCCACCGCCGATTCGTGGTGTTTACTTGTTGGTCGAGCATAAGCCTCCAAACCCCTGTTGGCGACCTCACGCACCCGTCCGCTTAGAGGCACGCACCTCATAGCAAACTGTGAGCGCTATCCGTCGACCTACCCCCGTAGTGTAATAAGCCTAGGGAACTTGCCCCGCTGCATTGCTACCAATCGACCGCTCACCCGATCCAACCACTGAACTTGTTGGGTGGCCCACCCACTTAGAGGTTCTTAACTTGTTGTCTATGGGCATCAACCGCCAAACCCCTGTTGGAGGCCTCTTGTACCCACCCACTCAGAGGTGTTCGCATATAACAATTCGATCATTGAACTTGGTGGGTGCCCTACCCACTCAGAGGTTCTCGCAGTCCTTCTCATATTCATCTCATAACACCGGCACACGGTGCAACTCAGCTCGTGCGGAGCATACAACCAAAGGAGCTATACAAGCTTCCTTCTCACCATCACAATCGGCCTCACCATCTCCGTAGGTTAACCGATGTATACACGGAGTCTTCTCTTGTTCGCAGCATCACCAATCCAGACATCCATCCAGATGGGCTTCACACAACATGTCTATGTCGTACTACACATTTCCGGCTCTAGATACAGACTCTACCACTGGAATCACTTACGCTCTTCGATCTTTTGATGGAGGATTCCACAGATATACATGCATAAACAAAGGTCTTCACCTGCCCAAGGAAGAAAGACCGTTACCCTTGACGATCGCTTCGGCGCCATGAAAGAACTAGCCGGATGGAAATCCCCGCAGCGGCCTTGCCTCCGCAACGCTGAACTCGGCTCTCGATTCGGACTGCTGAAGCTCCACCGGCGGTCGGAAAGCTTCTCCTTCTTCCTTCCTTGCTCTCCTTTCTCTCTCTCTTCACTTTAGAAAGAGAATGACCAATATGAGAATGAGATATTCATCTCCATTCTTGGCCTTATAAGAGCAGGGATGAACTTGGACCACAGGATCCAAATAGAAGGGAAAAAACGGCCTCGATCTGCTTTGAAAAGCATCTAAACAAAGCTGACACGGCATGTGACACGCCCGTGTCACAGGTCATGTTCCTTGAGCGGTTAGAGAACCGACTCAATCTGGAACAGAACACGGGCTATGACACGCCCGTGTCACTCTCTGACACGCTCGTGTCAACCAAGACACGGTCGTGTGGCTGGCCATGTCACCTCATCAACACAAGGCCGAAACACCGGAGAAGAACACGGCTAAGACACACGCCCGTGTCCTCGGCCGTGTGCTCAACACGCCCCTGTGACACGCCCGTATCACAGGCCTCAACGCCACTCAACTCAATGTCGTCTGAGCAGGACACGCCCGTGTCCCAGGCCGTGTCACCTATCAACAAACGTCGACCGTGCTATCTCGAGAACTCAACTCGACACACATCGTAAAGGACACGCCCTGGGACACGCCCGTGTCTCAGGCCGTGTGCACTGGACACGCCCTGGGACACGCCCGTGTCCCATGCCGTGTCACCCAGCCTGAACCCATTTTGGGACTTAGGGTTTTTGGGGTGTTACAATCCTACCCTCATTGTAGAAATTTCGTCCCGAAATTTAGCACAACGACAATAACAACACAACAATACAATCGATGCACTATTAACCAAAACGATCCGGGGTTACTATCCTCATGTCCTCGCACCAACAAAAGTGTTTTCACAAACACACATACATATAATATATACGAAGTACAACCTACAAGCAATAAAGTGCACACTCCACTTTATTTCCGCTCATCTGCGTCTCTAAGCAGCTTTTTGACAGCCTCCTGCAACTCCAGGTTAAACACTCGAGGCTATTACACTTCATGATGTTAGCTTTACAGCTCCTGCACTCCGAGATTGTACACTCGCAGTTGCGCCTGGGATGCAGATGATTCTGTCACTGCCTTACCCATTTCCTCATATGATGCGCCTATCTTTTGCTCACACTTTGACGGGCCTTTCCAACAGTAACGAGCTATATGCCCCTGCTTCCCACAAGTGAAACAGGTACGCGACTCAACACGTCCTTGACCAAACGTCGCGCCCGAAGCAACATCCGAAGACGTTTGTTCAGCAGGCCAAACTCATCTCGGAGTCCCTCATAAAATCTGTTCGTCTTCCGCGCTTCTTCCGCAAAAGTCGACCCCGCATAACGCCCCAGCCTGGTAAATTCATGCAGGTAGTCATCCACAGTCTTCTCACTCTGCACCAGATGTTAGAATTCGGTCTCCATAGCAATTCTCCGTGATACTGACAAATACTTTGCCCAAAATAATCTGGAGAATTCGTACATCGAAATCTCGCCCAGGCCTCTGCCTGCCAACATGTGCATCTCGACGTCATCCCACCACAGTCTCGCCTCTCCTTCTAGTAGGAATGTGGCCAACGTCACTCTCTGCCCCTCATCAATCCTGAGCGCTGTCAGGATCCTCTTCACTCTTGAAAGCCAATCTTCCGCCTGCGTTGGGGAATGCGCCCCGACAAACGTAGGTGGATGAAAATCCATAAACCGCTTCAATTGCTCGTTAGTCGCTCGCTCGTCCACTCGAGCTTCCACACGCTCTTGCCTTGCACCAACCCGAACTGGCTCCACTACAGGCCTTGCCTGCCCAACAGGTTGTGCTTGAATCATGGCAAATACTGCCTTCGCAACTAGGCGTACAGTTTCCGCAGAAAGAGGAGGTGTGGGCACCTCGGCTGGTGTCGCACTCTCATCCGAACGCTGGGGCTCAGACTGCCCAGCACCACTCCTTATCACCTATATGTCAACAAGATAATAATAACCAACCTCCAATCCAAAATGGCAAACATACCGAAGACACACGAGCACATTCCTAGTGGACATTCTTGAGTTCAATTATGTTAAAACGGTTCGCACGTACACGTGCTCACCACCCGACAAAAGAATTCGGCCACGAATTCGAAAGCGGAAAACCGAGGGGCCTCTGATACCAAAATGTAACAACCCGACCCGTTAAATAACATATAATAGAAGGTCCGGCTGGGGCCACACACTATATGTCACAAACAGACGGCGAGGTCACAGGTTAATACCAAAATACCAACGCATCCTAACCCAGAGCATTCTAGCGAAAGTTTATAAGTTGCACGAATTTAATCCATGAATGTCCACTACTATATAAACAACACATTTATATACAAGAACAGGAATGTACATAAGCACACCGCTCACGGCCTTAAGGCCTTACAAGTTTCTCTTTACAAACATATGACTTCATACATCGGCACGCAGGCCGGCCACACATGAAATCCAAATCTTCGCATGACTTTCAAGGGCCTACCAGCAGCAGAATGGGCTTCAGCCCGCTCAATCCATTTCAGCATCCACAAGGTCAGCACCTGTATATGGACATCCACCCCAGGGGTGACAAACAAAGCAACAGTCAGTATTCAGCTGACCAATTATAACGACCCTATCCCATACCCGGGGCAGTGGTTCCTTCCCTGCATGTAGTTCAGTCTCAACACATATATACTGAAAGTTAGGTGATAAGATCTATCTACCTCTAGAGGGGGGGTGAATAGAGTAAGTTCAAATAAATTGATGTATTTAAAACTTTTTGATCTACTTAGTGTAGAAAGTGAGTTATGCAATGGTTAAATATATGATAAAGCAAACAGCACACAGCACACAGCAAGAAGTAAACATAAACCACAGAAGACACAAGGAAATTATAGTGGTTCCCCAAACTTAGGTAGTCCACTCTTCTATCACCCTTTGATAGGAATCCACTGCAGGATGGTTGATCAGGTGTCCTGGCCACCACCAGATTTTTTGATAAGGTGTCTTGCCACCACTGATTTTGACAAGGTCTCAGCTAACCAAAAGGGTAACTTTTGAAGGGAGTTAAAACCCTGTATAGATGGAATAAGGTAAAGAAAGGATGAGTATGCTTCTCTGTCAACTATCAAAGAGAAGCTTGTGGATTTTGATGTTGTCAAAGCTCCCCCTGAGATGTAGATGAGTTCAGGTAGAAGAAGCTTTGCACATGGGTGACAGGCTCTTCACTACTTGTCCTTCTTCAGCAATAGATAACTCAGACACTGAGTGTTTGATGTCTGAAGGTAGAAGGCAGTCTGTAGAAGAGTTGATTGCAGAGCAGAAGAGAATCAGAGAGAATTGATGATGATCTTTCTCTGAGTGATGTTCTTCTCTTTGAATTCTCTGCAGCAGATTCTGTGAGAGAGAGATGATGAAGAATGTTCTCTGTAACAAAACTGAATAACTGTGTATGTCTCTCTCGAAAAATCTCTGAGTAATAGAATTACTACTGTCTGATAGATAGCCATTGGCAGGGCATTCAATGCATTCCTTAACTGTCCATGCCTTGGAAGGAAGTGCCTTAATTGATTTCCAATGAAAATTCCTTGAGATATGGACCAATTAAGTCTTGAAACGGCCAGGGGATCTCTTGCAATAACTGCTTTGATGATCTTTAATTTGAATTTCAAAAGTCAACAGACGGGAGAACCCAAAACATTGAATTCATCATAAATCGTCGATCTGAGCTCGACTATCCGTCGATCAGAGAGTGATTAAGGATGCAGTGAGAAACACGCCAAAACGTCGAGCTGAAGTCGACGTTACGTCGAACTGAGGACGACGCTGTGTCGAGCTGCGATCGACTATGCGTCGAGCAGCGGTCGACTACGCGTCGAGCTGAGGACGACGACACGTCGAGCTGGGGTCGACTATCCGTCGAGCTGAGCAGAACTAAAATCTCAAATATCCTAAGTTCTAAACTCACACTCAATGACCTATGCTATACAATGAGGTCATGCATCCTTAGCATAGTTATCCTGACCCAAATATAAAAAGGGTGTTCCAACATATACAATACACAATATCATCACAAATGCCGGCCTTCGTGCCAGACGTTCCGTGCACTCAGGGCACGCTTACGGTGTACCAGATCCTCAGGGTTCCACCGCCGATTCGAGGTGTTTACTTGTTGACCAGGCATAAGCCTCCAAACCCCTGTTGGCAACCTCACGCACCCGTCCGCTCAGAGGCACGCACCTCATAGCAAACTGTGAGCGCTATCCGTCGACCTACCCCCGTAGTGTAACAAGCCTAGGGAACTTGCCCCGCTGCATTGCTACTGTGAGAAACGAACTAAAACAAGCCGGAACGATTTAAACTGAAAGTTTATTATCAGAAAAAGGTATCTATTACAAAGGTATGACCTCCCTTATATAGAATGGAGGAGAGAAGAGAGAATACAAATAAGAGATGTGAGACTAAAAAATTACAATACACAAGCGGACTGTACATAAACAAACCGCACAAGCCGAGCGGTTAGACAGAGGGGCTAACCGCTCTGCAACTGCCAGAGGAGAGAGAGAGACCGCCATGTGAGACTGCCAGACCGCCCGGTCTCCAAGATGCCAGATACAAGCCGCTAGACTGCTTGGACCACAGACAGCACCACACAGCAACCAAACCGCTGAAGGGAAACTGCCAGACCGCCCAGTCATCAACCCGCCAAACTAGACCGCCAGACCACCCGGTCACCACTTCAACACTCCCCCTCAAGCTGGAGCATATATATCGATCATGCCCAGCTTGTCACAAATATGGAGAAACGAGGCGGATACTGGCTTGGTGAAGATGTCAGCCAGCTCCTTCTCAGAAGTGACGAAGGGAGTGCAAATTTGCTCCTTCAAAATCTCTTCACGAATGAAATGACAGTCGACTTCAATGTGCTTGGTTCTTTTATGGAAGACTGGATTTTTGGAGATGTATATAACAGCCTTATTATCACAGAACATAGGTAGAGGATGGTTGTAGACCTCTCCTAAATCCAGCATGAAAGCCCGTAGCCATTTTAACTCACAAGTAGTCGATGTCATACTTCGATATTCTGCTTCAGCACTGGACTTGGAGACCACCGACTGCTTCTTGCTCTTCCAGCTCACCAGATTTCCCCCAACAAAAGTACATAAACCGAAGGTGGACTTGCGGTCCCCTTTTTCATCAGCGTAACTCGCATCTGAGTATGCTTCAACCCTCAGATGACCATTCTTCTGAAAGAGTAATCCTTTCCCAGGGGCTGCTTTGACGTACTCCAAGATCCGCAAGGCGGACTGTAGATGGAATTCCCTGGGAGCTTACATGAATTGACTCACCTTCCCCACAACATAGGAAATGTCGGGCCTGGTCACTGTGAGGTATATGAGCTTACCAACAAGACGCCTATACCGCGTAGTATCTGAAAGAAGAGGCGAATCATCTGTCCAGGTTTTATCCTCTCCAATAGTCATAGGGCACCGGGCAGGTTTGGCCCCAGTCAATCCTGCTTCTTTTAGAAGATCAAAGGCATACTTACGTTGGGAAAGGACCAATGAGTTGGGCTTTCGAGAGATCTCGATCCCCAAAAAGTACTTCGGAGAGCCCATGTCTTTCGTGACCAGATGTTGACGAAGATGCTGCATTGTCAGGGCTACCCCTTCCTGGTCATCGTCAGTGAGAAGAATATCATCAACATACACAGCAAGAACCACCAGTCCCGAGGAGGTTTTGCAAATAAATAGAGAGTGATCGGCAGAGCTGCGCGCAAAACCAACAGCCGCCACGATACCGCTGAACTTGTCAAACCAAGCTCGAGGGCTCTGCTTGAGGCCATAGATTGCCTTCTGCAGTCGGCATACGCGTGTCTCCCCCTGAGCAACATACCCAGGAGGTTGCTCTATGTAGACTGCTTCCTGAAGGTCACAATAAAGGAAGGCATTCTTAACATCCAGCTGGGAAATTGGCCAGTCTTTATTGACTGCCATAGAGAGAAGGACCCGTATAGTGCTGAGACGAGCCACGGGAGAGAAGGTATCAAATTAATCAACTCCATAGGTCTGAGTAAAGCCTTTAGCCACCAGGCGAGCTTTATAACGGTCCACAGTGCCATCCGGGCCAAATTTGACCACAAAGACCCTGCGATAGCCAACAACATCAGTATCAAATGGAGGAGGAACAAGACTCCATGTACCCCGCTCCGTTAGAGTCGCCATTTCCTCATCCATGACCATCTTCCAGTGAGGAATAACAAGGGCCTCCTGGTAGGAATGAGGTGTGGTAGTGGCAGAGATAGCCAGCGCAAAGGTCCTGCGAGAAGAGGTAAGACGATCATATGAAACAACAGCAGCAAGGGGGTATAGGGTACACGTTCTCACCCCTTTGCGAGCTATAGGAAGATCCAGGTCGGCGGGTCGCTCGGCATCCAGAGCATCCGTGGCAGAGAGAGCTGGCCCGGGAGGAGAGAGCGACGGCAGCGGAGATGAAGGAGATGGTGGCGGAGAGAGAGGCGGAGGGAGCGGAAGGGACGGAGATGTAGGAGGGGTGGATATCACAGTAGGAGACGAGGGAACGAAGGATATAACAGGAGAATCAGAGTTGGGGGGGAAGAGAAGAGGAGGCATCCGAGAAGTAGGAGGCATTCTCGAAGAAGGTAACGTCAGTAGAGACGAACTGCTTACGAAGAACAGGGTCAAAACAGTAGTAGCCTTTCTAAGTGGTGGAGTACCTCAGAAAGACACATTTGGTGGAGCGAGGGGAGAGCTTATCATGGGTGGCAGAGGGGGCATGTACAAAAGCAGTGCACCCAAATATTCGGAGAGGGAGAGGAAACGGCTTCTTGCCTGGATGAAGTATGGAAAAAGGGGTTTGTCCGTGGAGAACGGAGGAAGGAATGCGATTGATGAGATAGCAGGCAAAGAGAACAGCATAGCCCTAATATGAGCGAGGGATATGCATCTGAGTCATCAATGTGCGAGCTACATCGAGGAGGTGATGGTTTTTGCGTTCCGCCACCCCATTTTGTTGGGATGTATAGACACAGCTTGTCTGATGAATGATGTCATGTTGCACACAGAAAGAAGTAAAATCATGGCTTAAGTATTCTTTAGCATTATCAGAGCAAAAAGTTTTAATACCAACACCAAACTGATTTTGAATTAAATGATAAAAGGAGAGCCATACATTAAAAAGTTCAGAGCAATCTCGTAAGAGATGATAGTTTAACTTTCAAGACAGCCTAAACACCTAGAGGGGGGGTGAATAGGTTCTACTTATTTATGAAAACTTCTAGGCAGAATTCAATTTAATGGCTAACACAATAATCACAGCAATCACAGAAAATAAAACATCACAGATTGCACAATGTTTTATAGTGGTTCCCCAAGGTCTGGGTACATCCACTTTCCCCCTTCACCTATCTAGCAGTATGCTAGATTCGGCCAAACTTCCACTAATCTCAGATCAACAGATCCTACAACTCAGAACCCAACTGGTTCCTACAACTCAGGCACAACAGCCCTACCTCAGCCTTGCCCCAAGGCCTACAACTCAGAGAAGACCCTTCTCCTACACTCAGGCAAACAGCCCTACCACTCAGAGTTCAACACTCCTACACTCAGCCTTTATAACACAGGCTTACAACTCAGATCTGTGTAAACAGATCCTACAGAAATATAGAAAAGATTATTTAACTGTCTTGCCTAAATTGAGAGAGAAAAGGCCAAGACAATTCTTGATCAGCTGATGAAATCAACTGTATCTGAGCTTTCTTCAAAGCTTCTTGAATATGAACTTAGCTGAGTTGATTTCCAAACAGCTTCTTGAGAATCCACTGGTGGTTTCTTTCTTCTTCTTCAAATTCTGGCTTGATCTCTCTCTATCCAGCACTTTGAATGATTCTTCTGAATTCTGATTAGAACTCTTCTTTGATCTATCCTTAGATAGTCTTCTTAGATCTTCTGGAGAAGATCTTCTTAAGTGCCTAGCACTTTCTTGAAATGAATTGGATTGTAATCCTTCTCAACTTTTTGATTCTCATCAATGTTTTCCAAAAGTTACTTTCTCCTTCTGAATCCGTCTATTTATAGACTTTCTTCATGGTAACCGGCTGATCCGGTTTCTAACCGTTTTCTGACAAGTCTGACAGCTTCAGTTAACCGGTGGCAACCCACAGCTGTCAAGTCTTCAAACAAGTCCTGTGCCTTAGTCTTGAACCACAAGTTGTCGAGACAGTCTGTCAGAAAGTGTCGAGACCATCTGTCTATCTGTGTCGACACAATTGACTTTGGTGTCGACACAGTCTTCAGTGATGTCGACTAAGTTGCCTTTGAGTCGACACAGCTTCTTCTGAAAATAACTTGGTCTTGACTCTTCAGTGTGTCGACACAAGTCCTGTGTGTCGACACAGTTGTTGTAGAATCATAACTTAGTAAGTGTCGACTTAGCCTTCAGGTGTCGACACAGTCTTCTTTTAACTCTGCTATAATGTGTCGACTCAATCACAATGTGTCGACACATTCTGCTGGTGTAGACAAACTTGAGGTCGACTATATTCTTCTGTGTCGACACATCCTGCTGATGTCGACAAACTTGAGGTCGACTATATTCTTCTGTGTCGACACAAATTCCCAATGTTGTGTCGACTTACTTCTTCTGTGTCGACACTGCTTCCCAGTGTTGTGTCGACTTACTTCTTCTGTGTCGACACACTTTCCCAGTATTGTTGTAGACTAACTGCTATGTGTCGACACTGCTTCCCAGTGTTGTGTCGACTAATTTCTTCTATGTGTCGACACATCCTTCTCTGTGTCGACACTTGGACTTAGAATTTTTCTGCATACTTTATTAATTCTTCACCTGCACATGTTAACTCAAAACAACATCAAATACACCTTGATGTATATCATTGAGCTAAGTTGGGCTTCTTCAAATCAGGTACACATTTTCCAATGTACCCAACAATCTCCTCCTATTTGGAGAAGTCATAACCCTATAGCCAATGATATACACCATTTATACAAAGTATAAACTGATGATAAATGACATAACAGGAATACTTAATATAAACAAAACATAAAAACAATCCATCACAGAATGAACATTATATGATGCCAAACAACATTTTGTTTATAACTTGATAATGTTTGAATACAGAGAATTACATTTAATGATTTAATCAAAACATTACAAAATACTTTGAAAGAACTAAAAAACTAAGACTGATCAGGCTCTTTAATGACAATCCCTTTGCCAGATAGAACTTGAGCCTTCACAGGAGCTTCAGAATCTTCAGCTGGCTTCTTGCCTTTTAGATCAGCCTTCTTCTTAGCTTCTTCCTTGAGCCTTTGCCTTTCAAAATAATGAAAGGGCTTTGGAAAATATTTGCTTGGCTCCTGAGCATTTGTAGGTAGCCTACCCAGCTTGGCTTTTCTTCTAAACTGTACAATAGCCTCTTGCCTGGCTTCATACTTCTGCCATTCCATCTCATTGTACCACTTGCCTCTTTCCTGCACTTGGTCTTTGACAGTCTTCCATGCAGTGAGTATTATATTTCTGGAAGTAGGACTCCACTGCTCAAAGTCTGGCTTAAGTTCAGCCTGCTCTCTAAACCTTTTCTTAGATAGAAGAGCATCTTGCTGGTCTTTCAAAGTAGCCTCAGGCTTATCAACCTTCCCAATAACAATATTAGTAACCTCTTTTGGAGGACTATACATCCTTTGAACCCGCTGATCAATCATATCAAAATCTGGAGGAGGGTAAATGACTTAGGCAACCTCAGGTTGATTGCCTTCAAGTAGACTTGTTTGTATTCCTGACTCAGCCACCATAGCATCATCACACAATGGGGGATATCCTAATGTGGCTCGAATACTATTGGTCACCCATTTGGAGTGCTCTGAGCCTGCATGAACTAGCATCCTCTCCCCCTTTATGGCTTCTCTAGAAACATGATCTCTGAGATCTTTCTTTTGAAATTTTATTTGGCCATCCAGATAATTGACACCCTCTTTAAAAAATGGTTTTAACTTTTGAAGCTTTTCAGATATTTCTTTTTGAGAGGTAGTGATTGCAGTATTAACAGAAGCAATAGCAGCTTGAAAGTTCTTATCAAATTCTTCCATTTCTTTTGTTTTATCTGCAGGCAGGCCTGGAACAATCTTTTTCAATTCCTCTATTATCTCATTATGAGATTCAGTTAAATTATCATTCATTCTTAACTGATTTTCCAAGACATAGCTTTGCTTTAAAGCAATGTCATCCACCTTAGGGATGATAGTCTGTTGTTGTTTTGCCAGATATACTACAGCATTACCACCCTTATGGAAGCAATCTGTCATTTCCTTCTTATGCATGTTGACCTCAAACCTAATTTATTTTATATCTTGAGCTAAGTCAAACTGCATAGACTTGCTATTTTCATCAACATACTTTTCCAGAGCCATTCTTTGTTCATCCAATTTCACCTGTAGATCTACCATAAACTTGTTATGATCAAAGGCAGGAGATACTTGTTGAGGTGTTGTCTGTAAAGCCTGCTTATAATTCTTGCTTCTTCTCTTAAATACAACAAGTTTTCTTTTCTTGGCCATCCTGGCTTCTTCAGTTTCAGTATCAGACGAAGTATCTAGGTGAACTCTTTCTTGAGGAGGATGAAGTGTATCTGTCCCAGTGACCTGTTGCTCAGTCTCAACATCCACTGGCTCCCCCTCAACCTGTGGCTCAACTTCAGCTTCCTGATCAATTTCTATACCTATGGACTTCTCAATTTCTGGTCCTCCTCCTACTTTATCAGTAGTAGTATCAGCATCAGGGAATAACTCCTCCAGAGTAAATTCCAGTTGAGCTGTTTCTTCTGTAGCAGTTAAATCTTGAGATAAGTCTAACTGTGCTTCCTCTTGCACTTGTACTGACAACAGCTTCTCCTGTACTCGTTCAGTAATTGTAGTATCTAGAGTAGGAGTGGACACTAGCTCCCCCTGAACCTGTGCAGTAATAAGAATATGAGCAATGTATTTTATAGTAAAATACATTAGCTCCCCCTACACTTGTACCTGATCAGGAGTAGATACATTTTGAGCAGGAGAGTGAACTGGCTCCCCCTGCATCTGTGCAGGTGTTGACACTTGCTGGACTATAGTTGAGTCAGGCTGTTCTTCAACCTGTGTCCTGAGTGGGTCTTCTTGTTGTTGTTCAGTTTCTTGAGTTTGAGAAGGGGATTTCACAGGGGTGTCTGGCCTGCTCTCTTCAGGCACATCCTTGGACAGCACCCTATCCCACCTAGAGAACAGTCTCATATCCATCCTTCTCATATGATTGATCTTAGTCCCTGGCAGTTGCTGCATCACTTCAGGAATCACTCCAGTGAGATATAAGCTCATGATTCTAGCCATGTTGGGCTTCTTGATTCCTTCTTTGATCTTGTCAAAGAGTACTCCTGACCAATCAGTAGGAATTGTAAAAACAATCCTGGTCATAAGGCAGAACATATAGGCAGAAATCCTATCATGTCCACCTGTCTTGCAGAGGATCACTTTCCCAACAATTTCAGACAAGAACTTCCCTTGCTGATTCATACCCTTCCTGTGGAATGCAGCTCCAATCTTCATGCTCGAGTCCAGTCCACACCATTGAAGGGCTTCCCTTGTCTTAGAACTAGGAACTTCCTCTTCATTCTCAACTACTTGTAATTGAAAGATCGTTCTTAAACTTCTTGGAGTAATCTTCACCTTAGTCCCTTGAACATTGGACTTAATCTTGAGGCCATTTGAGTGGACTGATGCAGAGATAAAGAACTCGTGCACCTCCTTCTTCCAGATTTTAGTCGGTTCTGAGATTAGAAATTCTAACCCTGACTCGGAGAGGAGGGTGATAACCCCTTGAACATCTGGCAGCGCATCTGCAAAGGCCTGGCGCACCAACTCATACCCTTCATTGACGTTGTCTTCAATCCTTGGCGCCATCGATTCGTCGAGAAAGCTTGAGAGAAGAGAGAAAGATAGACTGTCGACACAGGGTTTTAGTCTCGAAAACCTTGGAAGCGTGTCGACAGAAAGAGTTTTTGACCTATTTATACCTTCTATTGAAAGAAGTTCAAAAGGCGCCAAAAACAGACTAAATGTGTCGACACAGACGGAATGTGTCGACACAAACTTCTATTGTCTCGACATTACTTCAGCCTACTATGTGTCGACACCAATTTGTGGTTATGTCGACACCTTGGATACATAGTAGATAGACAGAAATTCCGTGTCGACTCTAAGGATAAGTGTCGACACATATTCTGTAAGTGTCGACACCATTATCCTGGTTGAGTCGACATTACATTTCCGGTTAAGTCGACAATATAACTCTTAAGTGTCGACACATATTCTCTGTGTCGACACAATATTTCTGACTTGTCGACATTATTTCTCTGAGTCGACACATAATTACTAAATGTGTCGACACCATCTTACTTAGCCAATTTCTGTTTGTTCATCACAACTTATAAGTACAACAAAGTACTTTATACTACTTCAATGTGTCTTAATATCACTTGAATGTCTTGTTACCACTTCAACTTTATTGTTGATGATTTTGTGATTACACTAATCAATGGTTAACATACCTAATTCAATTTTGAATTTATTGAATTTTGTCTCATCTAGGGGCTTAGTAAACACATCTGCTATTTGATAATCTGTTTTCACAAATTCCAATGAGATGTCTTCTTTTTCTACATGTTCTCTAAGAAAATGGTATTTTATTTCTATATGCTTAGTTTACTATGAGAAACATGATTATTAGCAATAGAAATTGCACTCTTAGAATCACATAAAATAGGTGTTCTACTTACTTGAATACCATAATCCTTTAGCTGATGTTGCATCCATAATAGCTGTGCACAGCAGCTTCCAGCAGCAACATACTCTGACTCAGCTGTGGAAATTGCCACACTAGTCTGCTTCTTACTACTCCATGATATTAGTCTTCCTCCCAGGAATTGACAAGTACCTGTAGTACTCTTTCTATCCTCTCTACATCCTGCAAAATCTGCATCTGAATAGCCTGTTAGTTTAAAATCTCTATTCCTAGGGTACCAAAGGCCTAGATTAGGAGTGCCCTTTAGATATCTCAGAATTCTTTTGACTGCAGTATAATGAGATTCTTTAGGGCAGGCTTGGTACCTAGCACAGACACATGTTGCATACATAATGTCTGGTCTACTAGCAGTGAGATATAGTAGAGACCCAACTATTCCTCTATACAATGATTCATCAACAGGTTTACCTGTCTCATCTTTGCATATAGGCATACTTGTTCCCATAGGAGTTCTCATGATGGAGGATGACTCCATACCATATTTCTTAATTAATTCTTTGGTGAACTTAGACTGGGATATGGACAATCCATCATCAGTCTGTCTTACTTGGAGTCCCAAGAAGAACTTAAGTTCTCCCATACTGCTCATCTCAAACTTCCCTTGCATAAGTTTGGCAAACTTTTTACAAAGGTTGTTTTCAGTAGATCCAAAGATTATGTCATCAACATAGATCTGAACTAAGATGATCTTACCTTTGGATTCCCTAAGGAATAGAGTTTTGTCTATCTTTCCTCTTGAGAATTTATTCTCAATAAGGAAGGTAGACAGGGTTTCATACCAAGCCCTTGGAGCTTGTTTTAACCCATACAAAGCTTTCCTAAGCTTATACACAGAATCAGGTTTAAGAGGATCTACAAAACCTGATGGCTGTTCAACATATACTTCTTCTTTAAGATCACCATTCAGAAATGCTGACTTCACATCCATCTGGTATACTTTGAAGTCTTGGTAGGCTGCATAGACAAGGAACATTCTGATTGCCTCCAGCCTTGCTACTGGAGCAAAGGTTTGATCAAAGTCGATCCCTTCTTCCTGCCTGTATCCTTTTGCAACTAACCTTGCTTTATTCTTCACTATTATCCCACTTTCATCTAGCTTGTTCCTATAGATCCACTTAGTGCCAATTATGTTGTGGCCTCTTTGTTTAGGAACAAGCTCCCAGACTTTGCACCTTCTGAATTGATTCAGTTCCTCTTGCATAGCATCAATCCAGTGCTGGTCTTGGATAGCTTCTTCAAACTTCTTAGGTTCTATTTGAGACAAGAAACTTGAATGCAAAACTGTGCTTTGATTTCTGCTTCTAGTTTGCACTCCTTGTCTTGGATCACCAATTATCTGATCAGCAGGATGATCTCTTAGATATCTTGTAGCTGGAGGAAGATTTCCTTCTGGTTGAACATCTCCAGCTCCTTCATTTAACTGATTCTCTTGATTTTCATCAGCTTCTATAGTGTCTTGTTCTCCCCCTGGACTGAAGCCTTCATTTTCCAATGCCCCATCTTCCTTTGATACTTCAGTAATGGAAAGCTTGTCCATACTTTTGCTTATACCTGTTGAGTCATTTGATCTACAAGACAACTCACAATTGATTAATCTTGTTTCATCAAATACAACATGCACAGATTCTTCAATAACTTGAGTAGTTAAGTTGAAGACTCTATAGGCCTTACTATTTGTGCTGTACCCAACAAATATCTCATCCTGGGATTTGGCAACAAACTTAGTCAAATATGACTTGCCATTGTTAAGTATATAGCACTTGCAACCAAAGATCCTAAAATAGGATAGATTTGGTTTTCTGCCTTTCACAATCTCATAGGGAGTCTTTCTGTGGCTTTTGGTGATAGAAGCCCTATTGATGACATGACAAGCAGTGTTAACTGCCTCAGCCCAAAAATATTCTGGGAGAGAGGTGTCACTCAATAGAATTCTACCAGCTTCAATTAATGTTCTATTCTTTCTTTCAGCAATTCCATTTTGCTGAGGTGTTCTAGGTGAGGAGAACTCTTGGAAAATCCCAAAGTCTTTACACAAGTTTGTTATGCTTTCAGATTGAAACTCAGTACCATGGTCACTTCTGATTTTGACCACTGTACTATTCAGTTCATTCTGAATTTGCTTTACAAAATTAAGTAATACACTTGGGGTTTCAGATTTTTGTCTCAGAAAGAACACCCATGTAAATCTAGAATAGTCATCTACAACCACAAAAGTGTAGACCTTCCTACCTAGACTATGAACTGGCATAGGACCAAAAAGATCCATATGCAAGAGGTATAAGCACCTCACAGAATCCTTGTTTTCAAGGCTTTGAAAGGAGGATTTTGTCTGCTTTCCCTTTTGACAAGCTGAGCATATCCCTTCCTTTATACACTTAATTTGAGGTCCATTCCTCACTAGCTCTTTGCTAAAGAGTTGGCCAATTGTCTTGTAGTTTAGATGAGCCAATCTCTTGTGCCACTTAACACAATGAGAAGCATTGTCATCAGCTACAAGACAGATAGGAGAAGCCTTATTCTCACATTCAAAATTAAGACAATATACATTTCTCTTCCTATACCCAGTCAATATGATCTTTTGATCACTTGACCTCTTGATATGACATCCATCTTTAACAAATGAAATGTCATATCCTAAATCACTTAGCTGGCTTATGCTTATTAGATTATGTTTCAAACCTTTTACATAAGCCACTTGAGTGATAGTAATTAGGTTAGAAGAAATGTTACCAAACCCTTTGATGACTCCTTTTTCAGATCCACCAAAGATCACTTTAGGTCCATCTTTGACAGATGAATACTCCTTCAGCAGCCCCTTTATTCCAGTCATGTGCCTGGAACAACCACTATCCAAGTACCATATAGGGGCATGGTTACTTGGATTCACCTGCAATACAGAATTACTTACCCTTAGAACCCAAGTAAGTCTTGGGTCCTTGGTTCAGGTTAGCATTAATAAAGCTATCATAACCTCTTCTAACAGGTAGACTCTTATTCTTTATAACACTTGTGTTATACCAGCAGTCTAATGCAAAATGGCCTCTCTTGCCACAGCACCAACATTCAAACTTATTGTATCTAGATCTAGATACATCCTTGTCAGAAGAATTTCTGTTCATTGCTGGTGCTGTTGCAACTTCACCTACTGATTTCTTAAAACCATTGGGTTTATGACCATAGGTAGGCCTGCTTGCATTTACACCCTTGTTCTTCAGAACATTAGTCTTAATATGACCTTGAATGTCTTCATGATCATATTTGTTAGAAGGCACTTTCACCTTACTAAACTTTATGGGGACTGAAAGATTTAGTGGCTGAACAGGAGCTTTGCCTTTCCTCTTGAATCTGCCAGCCCTGGAGTTACCTTTAAATCCTAATCCAGCCTTACCCTTTTGAGTGACAAATTCATCTATCAAGGGTAAGACAGATTTTGGCTTAGAGTAACTAGCCACTAAATCCCTTTCAATTCGAAGTCTGGCCTCCAGACTCTTCACTTGATCATTAGTATAATTAATTGTGCCCATCTGAATAATAGTTATATTCTTCAGCTTGGCAATTTCATTTAATTTTTGATCAATAACTTTTTCTAACTCAGTTGTAGCAAACCTTAGTTCAGCAATTTCCTGAGCCTGAGATTTAACCAGGTTCTTGCTTTTCTTAAGGGCCTGCAACAGGTCCCCATACTTGTCTATCAATTGATAGACATCTCCTTCAGATTCAGATGCATCTACATCTGTTGATGCAGATGTAGCTGATTCTTCACTTGTACAACAAACAGATGTAATAGAAGGACATTGTACCTTATTATGACCAGACTGATTCTGGCATATGTCCTCTTCTGATCCTGCCATCAGCCCCATACACTGCTGATCCTTTTGTTCATTGATGGAGTCTAGCAACTGCAGAAACTCCTCTTCTTCAGATGCAGCATATAGTCCAATATATGCTTCAGCTTCAGATTCTGACTCTGAAGTTGACTGGTCTGATAGACTCTTATCTTTCTTTGCTACAAAGGATTTCTCCTTCTTGCCTTTCTGATAAGTCTTCTTCTTTTCTGAAGATTCCTTTCTCTTGTCAGGACAATCAGCCACTACATGTCCAGGCCTATTGCAACAATAACAGACAATCTTTGAAGTAGTGGCTTTGTTGGGCTTTGATCTGCTCTTCTCTTTCCTTGATGACCTTTTCTTCTTATAATAGTCATCAACTTGCTGTGATGGGGAAGGCCTAGACTTCCACTGCTTCTTCTTCAAGAACCTCTGGAATTGTCTTGTGAATGCAGCAAAATCTGTATCTGAATCACAGCTTTCAGAACCCTTGTTTGAACTTTCAGAACTATCTTCTGTAACTTCCTTAGGAGGAGATGGTGATATCCTCCTATTCTTTCTAGTGGCTTCTGCATTGAATGCCACAGTCTTTTCTCTATATTCTCCTCTTGAGTTTCTTTCCTCCTCCTTCCTCACCATAAGTTGCATTTCATAGGATAGCAACTTTCCAAACAGGGTTGGAGGAGATATCTCTGCCAATTTAGCCACTTCTCTTATGGCACAGATCTTTGTATCTCAATCCTTTGATAAGGATCTTAAGAATTTGTCATTCAGTTCATAGGTACTGAAGACTCTTCCATAGGATATTAGCTCATTCACAATTCTATAGAATTTCTTATAGCACTCAGTTATGCTATCAGATTTTCCTTGTCTAAAGCTTTCATACTCCTGATTTAGCATAGACTTCCTGTCCAGCCTTACTTCTTCAGATCCCTCCATGTAGACAATCAATGTGTCCCACATCTCCTTGGAGGTCTTGCAGTGAATCAGATTCTGAAATGTTGAATCATCTATGGCACTAACAATGATGTTCTGTGCCCTTTTGTCCATGGTTGCCAAGATGATTTCATCCTTGGTCATTTCTGAATAAGTATTTGGTATTTGGATATTTGCATCCACAGCTGAAATCTTCTTTGGGATAAAGGGCCCTTCCTGAACTGTGATATAAATCCTTGGGTCAGATGCCTCCATAAACAATCTGACTCTTTCTTTCCAGATCCCAAAGATTTCCTTCCTGCATATGGGTAATTTCATAGACCCTAGCTCCTTATGATTCTCTCCAGAACCCATCTTCTTGAATATTGAATCTGCCTTTCAGATCTACCTCAGACTGTTAAGTCCTTTTTGAGGAACCTCCCTCTGATACCACTTGATAGTTTAACTTTCAAGACAGCCTAAACACCTAGAGGGGGGGGGGGTGAATAGGTTCTACTTATTTATGAAAACTTCTAGGCAGAATTCAATTTAATGGCTAACACAATAATCACAGCAATCACAGAAAATAAAACATCACAGATTGCACAATGTTTTATAGTGGTTCCCCAAGGTCTGGGTACATCCACTTTCCCCCTTCACCTATCTAGCAGTATGCTAGATTCGGCCAAACTTCCACTAATCTCAGATCAACAGATCCTACAACTCAGAACCCAACTGGTTCCTACAACTTAGGCACAACAGCCCTACCTCAGCCTTGCCCCAAGGCCTACAACTCAGAGAAGACCCTTCTCCTACACTCAGGCAAACAGCCCTACCACTCAGAGTTCGACACTCCTACACTCAGCCTTTATAACACAGGCTTACAACTCAGATCTGTGTAAACAGATCCTACAGAAATATAGAAAAGATTATTTAACTGTCTTGCCTAAATTGAGAGAGAAAAGGCCAAGACAATTCTTGATCAGCTGATGAAATCAACTGTATCTGAGCTTTCTTCAAAGCTTCTTGAATATGAACTTAGCTGAGTTGATTTCCAAACAGCTTCTTGAGAATCCACTGGTGGTTTCTTTCTTCTTCTTCAAATTCTGGCTTGATCTCTCTCTATCCAGCACTTTGAATGATTCTTCTGAATTCTGATTAGAACTCTTCTTTGATCTATCCTTAGATAGTCTTCTTAGATCTTCTGGAGAAGATCTTCTTAAGTGCCTAGCACTTTCTTGAAATGAATTGGATTGTAATCCTTCTCAACTTTTTGATTCTCATCAATGTTTTCCAAAAGTTACTTTCTCCTTCTGAATCCGTCTATTTATAGACTTTCTTCATGGTAACCGGCTGATCCAGTTTCTAACCATTTTCTGACAAGTCTGACAGCTTCAGTTAACCGGTGGCAACCCACAGCTGTCAAGTCTTCAAACAAGTCCTGTGCCTTAGTCTTAAACCACAAGTTGTCGAGACAGTCTGTCAGAAAGTGTCGAGACCATCTGTCTATCTGTGTCGACACAATTGACTTTGGTGTCGACACAGTCTTCAGTGATGTCGACTAAGTTGCCTTTGAGTCGACACAGCTTCTTCTGAAAATAACTTGGTCTTGACTCTTCAGTGTGTCGACACAAGTCCTGTGTGTCGACACAGTTGTTGTAGAATCATAACTTAGTAAGTGTCGACTTAGCCTTCAGGTGTCGACACAGTCTTCTTTTAACTCTGCTATAATGTGTCGACTCAATCACAATGTGTCGACACATTCTGCTGGTGTAGACAAACTTGAGGTCGACTATATTCTTCTGTGTCGACACATCCTGCTGGTGTCGACAAACTTGAGGTCGACTATATTCTTCTGTGTCGACACAAATTCCCAATGTTGTGTCGACTTACTTCTTCTGTGTCGACACTGCTTCCCAGTGTTGTGTCGACTTACTTCTTCTGTGTCGACACACTTTCCCAGTATTGTTGTAGACTAACTGCTATGTGTCGACACTGCTTCCTAGTGTTGTGTCGACTAATTTCTTCTATGTGTCAACACATCCTTCTCTGTGTCGACACTTGGACTTAGAATTTTTCTGCATACTTTATTAATTCTTCACCTGCACATGTCAACTCAAAACAACATCAAATACACCTTGATGTATATCATTGAGCTAAGTTGGGCTTCTTCAAATCAGGTACACATTTTTCAATGTACCCAACAAGAGATACACCCAAGTACATCTGGAAAAATCATCAATAAAGGTTACAAAATAAAAACTATCCCGACCAATGGCAAGGGTAGGAGCAGGCCCCCAGATGTCGGAGTGGACTAGATCAAACGGACGACAAGAGCCGCGATCTTGCTTCGGCGGGAAGGAGGAACGGTGATGCTTGCCAAGTTGACAAGCGTCGCAGTTGAGAGGAGTACTGTAGGGAGGGAGGTGGGGTAGAAGCTGATGTAGAAGCCGTGGTGGAGGATGACCGAGATGGAGATGCCACTGGAGAAGATCCGTACACGAAGAAGAGAAGGCGGACAAGGCAAAAACGTTGTCGAGGAAGTAGAGGCCGCCGCTCTCAGTCCTAGTAGCAATCGTCCACTAGGAGCTCGGATCCTGAAAAGAACAAGAAGTGGGAGTAAACATTACAGAACATTGAAGCTGCTTGCACAAAGAAGTAACCGACAATAGATTGCACGAAAACTTGGGCACATAGAGAGTGTCCACTAGCCGAAGGGACGGAGTAACATGAACCACACCCGACCCATGAACCGGGGAGGCGGAACCGTCTGCAACGAGGACCGGGGGCAACCGATCATGCTGTTCGAGGAGAGAGAAGGACTGAGGATTGCCCGTCATGTGATTAGTTTCACGGGAGTCGATAAGCCATTTACCTTGAGTGACCACGTGGGCACTACCTGATGATGTGACCACGGAAGCAGACGGCTTGGAAGAGGGGGCTAAAGAGTCACCCGAGGGGCGAAGATGGGGATGCTTCGTCTAGCAGTGGTCTGAAGTATGGCCGGTGCGGCCACAGTGAGAGCAGAGGTAGCGGGAAGAAGGACGTCCGCGAGACTGATGACTGCAGCTACCAGAGCCACTCCGCTGAGTTTGATGAGCAGAGTTATCCGGTGGAGAAGGAGTGGGCAGAAGCGGGCGCTGAAGGAGAGAGGTGACAGCGGCGATGCGAGCAGCGGTGGCATCTAAAGTAGGGGATTCCGCCTCACCCAGAATTTGCTGGCGGATCATGTCATAAGTGTCCGGAAGACGGAGCAGATAACACACAACCAGAAGCTCCTTGAAGTGCTTGTGTTGTTGAGCCAAATCCGCAGAAAAGGGGCGATTCTGAAGAATCTCAGCCCCAAGAGCTTGAACTTGCTGGTAGGCAGCAGCAGGAGACAAGGTAGGCCGGGCAAAGAGGTCCGCATATAACGTATAGATTCGGGACGTCTGAGCCCCTTTGGAGTACAGAGCAGCAAGATGAAGCCAAGCGGCCTTCACCGTCTCATCATGACGGATGACGGGAAGGCACTCATCAGACAGGCTGTTAGCGAGCCAAGTACGCACAAGTGCGTCACTCGCATCCCAGTCATCAAAGAGAGGTGAAGTGGTAGGAGGAGGGTCATCAACGAGATGGTGGCGTTTCCGTTGTGAGCGAAGGAGAAAGGTGAAAGAGACACTCCAATCCGGGTAATTGGAGCCGACAAGCTTGGAAACGGTACCAAGGTTCCCGGAAGGAGTTGGAGGAAGAGGCGGAGCCGGATTGACGACAGTGGTGGTGGCAGGATTGGTGGCAGTAGAAGCCTCAGAAAGAGCTATAGGAGTAAACACAAGAAAGCCGCGCGGTTAGGAAACAAGCCGCGCGGATAGGAAGAAGAAATCGGCAGCGGTCACGATGTCAAACACCAGCGGCCAGAAAGACCACGACCAAGCCGCAGAATCAAGCAGAGGGGTAGAAGTCGAGCGGCAAGTAGACAGTCCGCTCGAACAGAAGCACGAGAAAAACAAGGCAAACGGCGACAGGTCGCGGCGAACAGAGAGACAGGTCGCGGCGAACAGGGAAACAGGTCGCAGAGAGCAGAGCAAGAGCAACCAAGGCAACAGGCCTAGCGGCGACTAAGCACAAGAAGAGGGAGGTCGCGCACACAGAGGGCAACGACAAGGAGGAAGAAGGAGACCGCGCGGACAGGGTGCAAGCCGGCGAAGCAAACCGCGCGGACAGAGACGGCGCACAGAATCAGGAGGAAAAGAAACCTCTCTCTGATACCATGTGAGAAACGAACTAAAACAAGCCGGAACGGTTTAAACTGAAAGTTTATTATCAAAAAAAGGTATCTATTACAAAGGTATGGCCTCCCTTGTTGACGCAAGAATTGCGCCTTCCAATTAACGGGGTGTTCGATCTCACAAGCTAAGGGTGAAGGAAGAAGGGTTGCGGGGATAAAGGAGAGGCTTGCTTGAGCAGAGGAGAAACTTGCTCGAGCTGAGAGGAAGCTAGCTTAAGCAGAGGAGAAACTCGGTCAGGAACTGTCGATCAGACAGCTACTTTGGCGGTTAGCTTTGCATGTTGATGCCGAGAGAGGAGAGAAGAAGAGAGGAGGCCGCTAGCAGCGGCAACAGCAGACTTCGCCCGCCGCGGCTTGAATGCCACTCTTGCGACGGGCTTTTCCTTTAATCAAGTAGAGTTACAACTTGTTATTGCACCATTATAAAGAAAGAGCAGTAAAGGGTACAATGGGAAAGCTGACGGCTAAGGAAGAAGGTGCCAGAAACTAAGTAAAAGAGGCTGCGGAGAACTGGAGAACTGAGGCTGAAGATGCTGCTGAAGCTGCCTGCTGAAGCTGCCTGCTGATGGCAGAAAAAACTAAGTCCCCAGCCCCTGACGACCTGGGAGACCTGGAAATCGGAGACTGCGGAGGCCGCGCAAGCTGCTGAGAGTAGAGAAAGCTAAGTCCACAGCCCTTGACGACCTGGGAGGACTGGAGATTTGAGTCCGCCGACCTTGCTTGATCAAGCTGTGACGGACTGGAAAACTGAGTCCACAGCCTTTGATCAAGGTTGCAGTTCTCCTCCCGCCGATCCAGAATGAGAGGTCTTGGGGGGTATTTATAGGCCCGGAGAGAATCTGGTCCAGTGATGTCATCCTTGACGACCTCGATGACCTTGGCGGACTGAGCAACCTGAGGAGCAGGCAGACGGACCCCGAGCAGGAAACTCTGGGCTGATTGGGGGGACTCCAGGAGGAGTCCTCCCTTGCCGGAGCGGAGGCCGCCCCCTAGCGGGCGGCCTGGGCGGACTCCGGGGGGAGTCCGCCCGGCAGGCGAGGCCGCCCCTAGCGGCGGCCTGGGCGGACTCGGGTGAGTCCGCCCAGCAAGCGAGGCCGCCCCTAGCGGCGGCCTGGGCGGACTCGGGTGAGTCCGCCCGGAAGGCGAGGCCGCCCCTAGCGGCGGCCTGGGCGGACTCAGGTGAGTCCGCCCGGCAGGCGAGGCTGCCCCTAGCGGCGGCCTGGGCGGACTCGGGTGAGTCCGCCCGGAAGGCGAGGCCGCCCCTAGCGGCGGCCTGGGCGGACCCAGGTGAGTCCGCCCGGCAGGCAAGGCCGCCCCTAGCGGCGGCCTTGGCGGACTCGGGTGAGTCCGCCCGGAAGGCGAGGCCGCCCCTAGCGGCGGCCTGGGCGGACTCGGGTGAGTCCGCCCGGCAGGCGAGGCCGCCCCTAGCGGCGGCCTGGGCGGACTCGGGTGAGTCCGCCCGGCAGGCGAGGCCGCCCCTAGTGGCGGCCTGGGCGGACTCAGGTGAGTCCGCCCGGCAGGCGAGGCCGCCCCTAGCGGCGGCCGGCCCGCGAAGGCCAGCGGAGGCCGCCCCCTAGTGGGTCAGCCTGGGCGGACTCCAGGGGGAGTCCGCCTGACAAACGGAGGCCGCCCCTGGCGGGCGGCTGGCGGAACACCCATCCTTGAGCGATTTTGGACCCGACAGTCCATCTTGCGTGGACATGGTGGACATCATGGGTAACCTGCTCCTTGCGGGTGGGAACCTGTATAGAAAAGCAGAAAAAAGGGGCACCTTGGAGAGGATTGCTCATTTTGGGGTTAACATAATCCCCGCACTTTTTGAAGTTCCTGAAGGAACTTCGAAAAAGTAGGAGACCCACAAAAAATCGCGATCCTCCCCGCAGAAATCAGGAGAGAGAAAAATTATAGAGTAGGAGGGATAAGACCTGATGTCTCTCTTCGGAAAAATCTGTCAGTGTCTATCCTTTACCTGTGAAGAAAAAGTTAATGCAGGCAAAAGGGAGGTACATCTTGTGTGTACCTGAGCTACTTTTGTAAATGAGGAAGAGGATAACTGTCTTCCATTGAACTCTGAGAGGAACTTGCCACTATCTGCTTAGTCTCTGAGAGGAACTTGCCACTATCTGCTTAGTCTCTGCAAAAGGGAGAGTAAGCAAGCAGATAGAAGAAGAAAATAAGCTGCAAGTACCTGAGAGGAACTTGCCACTATCTGCTTAGTCTCTGCAAAAGGGAGAGTAAGCAAGCAGATAGAAGAAGAAAATAAGCTGCAAGTACCTGAGAGGAACTTGCCACTATCTGCTTAGTCTCTACAAAAGGGAGAGTAAGCAAGCAGATAGAAGAAGAAAATAAGCTGCAAGTACCTGAGAGGAACTTGCCACTATCTGCTTAGTCTCTGCAAAAGGGAGAGTAAGCAAGCAGATAGAAGAAGAAAATAAGCTGCAAGTACCTGAGAGGAACTTGCAACTATCTGCTTAGTCTCTGCAAAAGGGAGAGTAAGCAAGCAGATAGAAGAAGAAAATAAGCTGCAAGTACCTGAGAGGAACTTGCCACTATCTGCTTAGTCTCTGCAAAAGGGAGAGTAAGCAAGCAGATAGAAGAAGAAAATAAGCTGCAAGTACCTGAGAGGAACTTGTCACTATCTGCTTAGTCTCTGCAAAAGGGAGAGTAAGCAAGCAGATAGAAGAAGAAAATAAGCTGCAAGTACCTGAGAGGAACTTGCCACTATCTGCTTAGTCTCTGCAAAAGGGAGAGTAAGCAAGCAGATAGAAGAAGAAAATAAGCTGCAAGTACCTGAGAGGAACTTGCCACTATCTGCTTAGTCTCTGCAAAAGGGAGAGTAAGCAAGCAGATAGAAGAAGAAAATAAGCTGCAAGTACCTGAGAGGAACTTGCGAATGTTGCCTGTTGATATGATAAGATATAATCAGATAGCAGAAGAGTTACCTGGCAAGCTCTGCTATCAATTGAATAAAGGTCAAACCGTGATAATAACTCTCTCTTGTATGACCAATATCAACGTGAAAACCCAGATTAGCAAAATAAGAAAGTTCGAAATTAGATTCATGATGACATTGCTTGTTAATCAAGAAGAACCATAAGCTGGGAATAAATGATGTGTGGTTAACATCTGATAGGAGAACTTGTTGATCATTATCTGATAGGAGCTTATGCAGGGTAGCGCATATAAGATGATCATAAGTCCAGAAGGGTATTGCAGATCCTTAAAATAGGTTGGACTTAACCTGTTAACCTGTAAGAAGATAAAAGCGCAAAGGAGGGCTATACCCCGAGGATGAGCTAAAAAAGGTTGAATGCTGTGTTGAAGTGTGACCGGGCGGTCTGTCTTGGCGAGTTGGAGACCGCGCAGTCTGGCGGTCTCCCTCAGCGGTTTGGTTGCTGTGCTGTTGCTGTCTGGTGGTAGCCGTGCGGTTAGCCCTTCTGTCTAACCGCGCGGCCTGTGCGGTCTCCCCTGACGGTCTCTCTCTCTCTCTGGTGGTAGCCGTGCGGTTAGCCCTTCTGTCTAACCGCGCGGCCTGTGCGGTTTGATCTGTATAGTCCGCTTAGTCCTGTAAATTTTTAGTCCCACATCTCTTATTTGTATTCTCTCTCCTCTCCTCCATTCTATATAAGGGAGGGCATACCTTTGTAATAGATACCTTTTTCTGATAATAAAGTTTCAGTTATACTACTTCCGGTTTGTTTCTGTTCGTTTCTCACATGGTATCAGAGGACTCGACCTTCTCCTCCTGTTCTCGCGGCTTGCGTCCTATCCGCACGGCTTGCCCCTTCCTCTCGCGCCCTGTTCACGCGGCCTGTTTCTGTTGTTTGCTTCTTTCTTGCGACCTGTTCTAGTCGCCGCTTCCTCCCTCTCCTTTCTAGTCGCCGCGACCTGTCTCCGCGGCCCTTTTTGCCTTGTTCGCCTTTTGCCTCCCGATATCCTCCCCTTCTGTTCGCGCGGTCTGTCTGCTAGCCGCCCGACTTCTCTCCCTCTGTTTGCTTCTGCGGCTTGGTCGTGGTTTTTCTGGCCGCTGGTGTCTGACATCGTGACCGCTGCAGAACTTCTTCTTCCTATCCGCGCGGATAGTTTCCTAACCGCGTGGCTTCCTGTTGTTTGTGCAGCAGATCTCTTTCTTCTTACCGCTGCGTTTTCTCTCTGTTCGCGCAAGTTCTTCCTTGTTTAGGCGGCCTCTTTGCCCTTCTTTCTTTGCCGCTCTCTCTCTTGTCCCCGCGACCTCTCTCTAAGTCGCGCGGCTTGTTCTCCTCTGTGCGGCTCTTCCTTTAGCCGCTCCTGCTTGTTAGTCGCTGCGACCTCCTGCTGAGTCGCGCGGCTTGTGCTTTCCTAACCGCGCGGCTTGTTTAGGCGGCCTAAGGCGAGTTCTTTTGTTCCTCCCTTCATGGCTTCCATATACTCCTCAGAGCCATTCGCCTCGGTGGTCCCGTCTTCTGGTAGTGCCCACGTTGTTACTCAAGGAAAATGGTTGATCGACACCGGTGCTACTAATCATATGACCGGCAATCCCCAGTGTTTTTCTCTCCTAGAAACACATGGTCGGTTTCCCCCTGTTACTCTCGCTGACGGCTCTTCATCATCGGTTCATGGGACGGGGATAGTTCATGTCACTCCGTCTCTTCGCTTGGAGGATACTCTCTACGTGCCCAAGTTCCCGTGCAACTTATTATCTATTACCTCTCTATGCAAGCAATTACAATGTTCTGTTACTTTTACTTCTACTACTTGCTCTTTTCAGGATCCGGACTCCCAACGGACGATTGCTACTGGGACTGAGAGTGGCGGCCTATACTTTCTGGACAACATTTCCGCCTTCTCCACCTTCTCCTCCACCTCCACAGATCTTCTCCAATGGCATCTCCGCCTTAGTCATGCTCCTCCTCATCTTCTTCGTCAACTTCTGCCCCACCTTCCTCCACAAAGTCCACCGCTCAACTGTGAAGCTTGTCAGCTTGGCAAGCATCACCGCTCCTCCTTCCCTCCAAAGCACATTCGTGGATCCACCCGTCCGTTCGATCTCATCCACTCCGATATTTGGGGTCCTTCTCCTACCCTTACCGTTGGTCGGGGTAGTTCATATTTTGTCACATTCATTGATGATTTCTCTCGTTGTACGTGGGTGTATCTGTTAAAAGATCGCTCTGAATTATTCTCTGTATGGACGTCATTCTATCTCATGATCAAAACTCAGTTTGATGTTTCCATTAAAGTTCTTCGCTCTGATAATGCCAAAGAATATATCAGTCATGACCTTTCTGCCTTCTGCATGCAAAATGGGATTATTCATCAAACGAGTTGTGTCTATACTTCACAACAAAATGGTGTGGCAGAACGCAAAAACCGTCACCTTCTTGATGTCGCTCGCTCCTTGATGACTCAGATGCATGTTCCTCGCTCCTATTGGGGCTATGCTGTTCTCCTTGCCTGTTACCTCATCAATCGCATTCCCTCCACCGTTCTCCACGGAAAAACCCCTTTCTCCATTTTGTATCCGGGCAAGGAGCCGTTTCATCTCCCTCTCCAAATATTTGGATGCACTGCCTTTGTGCATGCCCCTTCTGCCACTCGTGATAAGCTATCTCCTCGCTCCACCAAATGTATCTTTCTGGGGTACTCCACCACTCAGAAAGGTTATTGTTGCTTTGATCCCATCCTTCGTAAGCAGTTCGTTTCTGCTGACGTCACCTTCTTCGAGAATACCTCCTACTTCTCGGATGACTCCCCTCCTCTTCTCCCAGCCTCTGATTCTCCTGCTGTTCCCTTTATTTCCTCGACTCCCACTACGATATTCACCCCTACTCCGCCCTCGTCCACTCCTCTTGTTCCACCTCTCTCTCCCTCTTCTCCACCTCCATCTCCCGCATCTCCGCCGCCGTCGCTCTCTACTCCCGGGCCAGCTCTCTCTGCCACGGATGCTCCGGATGCTGAGGAACCTGCTGACCTGGATCTTCCTATAGCTCTTCGCAAAGGGGTGCGGACGTGTACCCAACACCCTCTTACTGCTGTTGTTTCATATGATCGTCTTACCCCTTCTCGCAGGGCCTTTGCTCTAGCTATCTCCGCCACTGCCACGCCCCGCTCCTACCAGGAGGCCCTTGCTATTCCTCACTGGAAGATGGCCATGGATGAGGAAATGGCCACCCTAACAGAGCGGGGTACCTGGACTCTTGTTCCTCCTCCCTTCAGCACTGATGTTGTTGGCTGTCGCTGGGTCTTTGTGGTGAAATTTGCCCCGGATGGCACGGTGGATCGTTATAAAGCTCGCCTTGTTGCTAAGGGCTTTACTCAGACCTATGGGGTTGATTACTTTGACACCTTCTCTCCCGTGGCTCGTCTCAGCACTATACGGGTTCTTCTCTCTGTGGCGGTCAATAAGGATTGGCCGATTTCCCAGCTGGATGTCAAGAATGCCTTCCTTTATGGTGATCTTCAGGAGGCCGTCTACATGGAGCAACCTCCTGGGTATGTTGCTCAGGGGGAGACACGTGTATGCCGGCTGAAGAAGGCAATTTATGGCCTCAAGCAGAGCCCTCGAGCTTGGTTTGACAAGTTCAGCGGCATCGTGGCGGCCGTTGGTTTTGTGCGCAGCTCTGCTGATCACTCTCTATTTGTTCGCAAAACCTCCTCGGGACTGGTGGTTCTTGCAGTTTATGTTGATGACATTCTTCTCACTGGCGATGATCAGGAAGGGGTAGCCTTGACAAAGCGGCACCTTTGTCAACATCTAGTCACAAAAGACATGGGCTCTCCGAAGTATTTTTTGGGGATCGAAATCTCTCGGAAGCCCAACTCCTTAGTCCTCTCTCAGCGTAAGTATGCCCTTGATCTTTTAAAAGAAGCAGGATTGACTGGGGCTAAACCTGCCCGGTGTCCCATGGTTGTTGGAGAAGACAAAACCTGGACAGATGATTCGCCTCTTCTTTCAGATACTACGCGGTACAGGCGACTTGTTGGTAAGCTCATATACCTCACCGTGACCAGGCCCGATATTTCCTATGCTGTGGGCAAGGTGAGTCAATTCATGCAAGCACCCAGGGAGTGCCATCTACAATCCGCCTTGCGGATCTTGGAGTACGTCAAAGCAGCCCCTGGGAAAGGATTGCTCTTTCAGAAGAATGGTCATCTGAGGGTTGAAGCATACTCAGATGCGAGTTACGCTGATGACAAAGGGGATCGCAAGTCCACCTCCGGTTTCTGCACTTTTGTTGGGGGAAATCTGGTAAGCTGGAAGAGCAAGAAGCAGTCTGTTGTCTCCAGGTCCAGTGCTGAAGCAGAGTATCGGAGTATGGCATCGACCACTTGTGAGTTAAAGTGGCTTCGGGCTCTCATGCTGGATTTAGGAGAGGTCTACAACCATCCTCTACCTATGTTCTGTGACAATAAGGCTGCTATATACATCTCCAAAAATCCAGTCTTTCATGAAAGAACCAAGCACATTGAGGTCGATTGTCATTTCATTCGTGAAGAGATTTTAAAGGAACAAATTTGCACTCCATTTGTTACTTCTGAGAAAGAGCTGGCTGACATCTTCACCAAGCCAGTATCCGCCTCGTTCCTACATATTTGTGACAAGCTGGGCATGATCGATATATATGCTCCAGCTTGAGGGGGAGTGTTGAAGTGTGACCGGGCGGTCTGTCTTGGCGAGTTGGAGACCGCGCGGTCTGGCGGTCTCCCTCAGCGGTTTGGTTGCTGTGCTGTTGCTGTCTGGTGGTAGCCGTGCGGTTAGCCCTTCTGTCTAACCGCGCGGCCTGTGCGGTCTCCCCTGGCGGTCTCTCTCTCTCTCTGGTGGTAGCCGTGCGGTTAGCCCTTCTGTCTAACCGCGCGGCCTGTGCGGTTTGATCTGTATAGTCCGCTTAGTCCTGTAAATTTTTAGTCCCACATCTCTTATTTGTATTCTCTCTCCTCTCCTCCATTCTATATAAGGGAGGGCATACCTTTGTAATAGATACCTTTTTCTGATAATAAAGTTTCAGTTATACTACTTCCGGTTTGTTTCTGTTCGTTTCTCACATGCTGCCACAGGAGAGCACCTGTGGGCCTTATGCATCACTTGCCCAAAAGTCATCCGGGGCGTAGTCCTACCTAAAGCGGGCTGGCCGCATTCCCTTGACAGAGCACAAAAGGGAAACATGCGCAAAATCCTAAGAAGGAAGCGACAGATACACTGCTCTCTTGCCCCGGGTTACAAACATTGTTGATCCGTTCTACCAGGTGCGCCAAATGGTCTACAGCATTGCTCGTCTTTGAAGAGATCAACAACATTGTGGGTCCCGCGAAAGCACGGATTGAGAGTACCGTAGAGTGTTCGGCCGTCACAGTTGTGAGATGATCGAGGAGACAAGGCTACACTTGATCGCCATTGCTTGTCAAGCAAAGATCATCGTAACTGTAACGTATCCCTATCGGAGCACGATAGAACTATCACCGGAGGCCTCCCCTAGGCACTCACACTGTGCTAGACATCGGCCGGGATCCGAAGCCCCGTCATCCTCCGCACGAGAGTTGAACGGCCCCCACTACACATATGCGAAAACTCCTCGCTATATGTGGTCATTGTGGTTTTACGCCAAAGAACAACCTCGAGGGGGCCCTGAGCAAGACTTGGCGATATCTCGGTGGTTCAGTGATCTCTTTGACAAAGAGAAGAAGTATAGAGGAGAAACATTACAAAAAGGGAACTGTGTCAGTATGAGATCTCTGACGTAAACTTTACTGAATGAAACAAAAGAGAGTGTTTGAAAAATATGCAAAATATTGTAAGAGTAATTATTGTTGGTTGCGAGGAGCTTTGAGGACTGTCATGTCCTTTTGGCTTTAGAATTGGTCTCCAAGGGCGCCCACGTCATTAGCATCGTGGGTCTCGCCTATAGCGAGGCCACGATACGTGTCGATTTGATTCACTCCCTTTGAGCTGCAAGGCATGTCCGCTACTTCTTTTCCTTTTAAAGTTGACGGATCGGAGTGGTCATCTTTCGGGAACAGACCATGCATCTTACCCTGTCTCAACAATTCTTGCACCAGTTGACGAAGCGCTCGACAGTTTTCAGTCAAATGTCCGCTTTCTTTGTGGAACTCGCAGAACGGATCTGAACTTTTTGATCTTTGGTTTTTCGGCTGGTAGGGCCTTTTGGAATTTGCCCTATCCTTCATAATCTGGCATACTTCTAGCATGGTCTCATCAAGTCCAGAATATGACAAGTCATCATCTTGCGGCTGATGAACTGAAGTTGTTTGCGGAGGTGGGGCTGGTGATAGCAATCGTTCTTGGGCACGATCCTGGCCCGGGAAGAGGTGTTGATGATGATGCTGGAATCTTTTTGTTTTTCTTGAGTGGGATGAAAAGTCTTTTCGAGGAGACCTCGAAGGCTGCTTGCAAGAAGGATTTTTCTCTGACACCAGCCTAGAGACGAAGCTGGGGTTGCTCTTTTCACCGCAGATGTATGAGTTGGCTAAGGCAATTAGTTCTTGATATGTCTTTGGTGCTCGGACATTGGCCTCAAATTTGAGTGGTCCCTCCTGCAAACCATTGATGAGAGCCACTCGATACATCTCCTGGTCAACGATCTCGATGTCCAATATTTCCCTCTGAAAACGATCCACAAAATGAGACCAAGTCTCATTCTCTCGCTGCCTGATCTCAAAGAGGGCTTCTGGACCGCCCTTCCTCTTGGAAGAAGTAGAAAATTTGAGCAGGAACTCCCTTCGCAAATCAGCAAAGGAAGAGATGGACTGAGCACGAAGTCCATAGAACCAATCTCTCACTTGACCATCAAAGGTCGTTACGAGGAGCTTGCTCTTGGTGGCATCGGAGAGGGTCTTGAGGGCAACGGCTGATTCAAAGGCTTGGAGATGCTTGACAGGATCAATCTCCCCAGTATAAATGGGTAACCGTGGCTCTCGGAAGTTGACTGGAGTTGGCTCATACCGAACACTCTCCATAAACGGTGATGGATCTTCTGGTTCTACTGCGTAAGGAAAGTAAGGAGCATGAGCAGTAGCTGCAAAAGAAGCAGGAGGATTGGAGTAAAAGGTTGCTGCAGGAGGAGCAAATGCAGGAGCTGAAGAGAATGGATGACTTCCCTGAAAGTTCAGAAATCTAGCCGAACTTCCCCGGGCAGCTTCCCGGAAGAAGTTTTGACGAGCTGCAAACTCATCACCTTGAGATCGCAAAGGTGCTGCAGGTCCTTGCGGAAAAGTTGGAGTATAAAGAGGAGGATAGACCGACGGATGAGCCGGTGGATAAACTTGAGGAGTCTCCGATGTTGGTGTCGGATTGATTGGAGGAACTGGCGCTGCTGAAGATCGAGCGGCCAATTGCTGCGTGAGAGCTGCTAGAGTACGGTTGATGGCTTGAAACTGTTGGGCAATTTCTCTGCGAGATTGCTCTAAGGCCTCCCAAAGAGAATCATCACTGGGACTTGGAGAAAGATTCTCGGCTGGTTGATGGTCTGACATGAGTAACCACCGCTTTCACTATCTGATCGAGATCTGAAGGCCGCGTGTTAATGTTGACGCAAGAATTGTGCCTTCCAATTAACGGGGTGTTCGATCTCACAAGCTAAGGGTGAAGGAAGAAGGGTTGCGGGGATAAAGGAGAGGCTTGCTTGAGCAGAGGAGAAACTTGCTCGAGCTGAGAGGAAGCTAGCTTGAGCAGAGGAGAAACTCGGTCAGGAACTGTCGATCAGACAGCTACTTTGGCAGTTAGCTTTGCGTGTTGATGCCGAGAGAGGAGAGAAGAAGAGAGGAGGCCGCTAGCAGCGGCAACAGCAGACTTCGCCCGCCGCGGCTTGAATGCCACTCTTGCGACGGGCTTTTTCTTTAATCAAGTAGAGTTACAACTTGCTATTACACCATTACAAAGAAAGAGCAGTAAAGGGTACAATGGGGAAGCTGACGGCTAAGGAAGAAGGTGCCAGAAACTAAGTAAAAGAGGCTGCGGAGAACTGGAGAACTGAGGCTGAAGATGCTGCTGAAGCTGCCTGCTAAAGCTGCCTGCTGATGGCAGAAAAAACTAAGTCCCCAGCCCCTGACGACCTGGGAGACCTGGAAATCGGAGGCTGTGGAGGCTGCGCAAGCTGCTGAGAGTAGAGAAAGCTAAGTCCACAGCCCTTGACGACCTGGGCGGACTGGAGATTTGAGTCCGCCGACCTTTCTTGATCAAGCGGTGACGGACTAGAAAACTAAGTCCGCAGCCTTTGATCAAGGTTGCAGTTCTCCTCCCGCCGATCCAGAATGAGAGGTCTTGGGGGGTATTTATAGGCCCGGAGAGAATCTGGTCCAGTGACGTCATCCTTGACGACCTCGGCGACCTTGGCGGACTGAGCAACCTGAGGAGCAGGCAGACGGACCCCGAGCAGGCAACTCTGGGCTGATTGGGGGGACTCCAGGAGGAGTCCTCCCTTGCCGGAGCGGAGGCCGCCCCCTAGCGGGCGGCCTGGGCGGACTCCGGGGGGAGTCCGCCCGGCAGGCGAGGCCGCCCCTAGCGGCGGCCTGGGCGGACTCGGGTGAGTCCGCCCAGCAGGCGAGGCCTCCCCTAGCGGCGGCCTGGGCGGACTCGGGTGAGTCCGCCCGGAAGGCGAGGCCGCCTCTAGCGGCGGCCTGGGCGGACTCGGGTGAGTCCGCCCGGCAGGCGAGGCCGCCCCTAGTGGCGGCCTGGGCGGACTCGGGTGAGTCCGCCCGGCAGGCGAGGCCGCCCCTAGCGGCGGCCTGGGCGGACTCGGGTGAGTCCGCCCGGAAGGCGAGGCCGCCCCTAGCGGCGGCCTAGGCGTACTCGGGTGAGTCCGCCCAGCAGGCGAGGCCGCCCCTAGCGGCGGCCTGGGCGGACTCAGGTGAGTCCGCCCGGCAGGCAAGGCCGCCCCTAGTGGCGGGCTGCCCGCGAAGGCCAGCGGAGGCCGCCCCCTAGCGGGTCGGCCTGGGCGGACTCCAGGGGGAGTCCGCCCGATAAACGGAGGCCGCCCCTGGCGGGCGGCTGGCGGAACACCCATCCTTGAGCGATTTTGGACCCGACAGTCCGTCTTGCGCGGACATGGTGGACATCATGGGTAACCTGCTCCTTGCGGGTGGGAACCTGTATAGAAAAGCAGAAAAAAGGGGCACCTTGGAGAGGATTGCTCATTTTGGGGTTAACATCCCTTATATAGAATGGAGGAGAGAAGAGAGAATACAAATAAGAGATGTGGGACTAAAAAATTACAATACACAAGCGGACTGTACATAAACAAACCGCACAAGCCGAGCGGTTAGACAGAGGGGCTAACCGCTCGGCAACTGCCAGAGGAGAGAGAGAGACTGCCATGTGAGACTGCCAGACCGCTCGGTCTCCAAGACGCCAGATACAAGCCGCTAGACTGCTTGGACCACAGACAGCACCACACAGCAACCAAACCGCTGAAGGGAAACCGCAAGACCGCTCGGTCATCAACCCGCCAAGCTAGACCGCCAGACCGCCCGGTCACCACTTCAACAGCTACCAATCGAACGCTCACCCGATCCTACCACTGAAGTTGTTGGGTGGCCCACCCACTCAGAGGTTCTTAACTTGTTGGCTATGGGCATCAACCGCCAAACCCCTGTTGGAGGCCTCTCGTACCCACCCACTCAGAGGTGTTCGCGTACAATAATCCGATCATTGAACTTGGTGGGTGCCCTACCCACTCAGAGGTTCTCGCATTCCTTCTTCATATTCATCTCATAACACCGGCACATGGTGCCACTCAGCTCGTGCCAAGCATACAACCAAAGGAGCTATATAAGCTTTCTTCTCACCATCACAATCGGCCTAACCATCTCCGTAGGTTAATCGATGTATACACAGAGTCTTCTCCGGTTCACAGCATCACCAATCTAGACATCCATCCAGATGGGCTTCACACAGCATGCATATGTCGTACTACACATTTCCGGCTCTAGATGCCGACTCAACCACTAGAATCACTTACGCTCTTCCATCTTTTGATGGAGGATTCCATAGATATACATGCATAAACAAAGGGCTTCACCTGCCCAAGGAAGAAAGACCGTTACCCTTGACGATCGCTTCGGCGCCATGAAAGAACTAGCCGGATTGAAATCCCCGCAGCGGCCTTGCCTCCGCAATGCAGAACTCGGCTCTCGATTCGGACCGCTAAAGCTCTGCCGGCGGTCGGAAAGCTTCTCCCTCTTACTTCCTTGCTCTCCTCTCTTTCTTCACTTTAGAAAGAGAATGGCCAATATGAGAATGAGATATTCATCTCCATTCTCGGCCTTATAAGAGTAGGGATGAACTTGGACCACAGGATCCAAATAGAAGGGAACAAACGGCCTCGATCTGCTTTGAAAAGCATCTAAACAGAGCTGACACGACCTGTGACACGCCCGTGTCACAGGCCGTGTTCCTTGAGTGGTTAGAGAACCGACTCAATCTAGAACAGAACACGGGCTACGACATGCCCATATCACTCTCTGACACGCTCGTGTCAACCAGGAAACGGCTGTGTGGCTGGTCGTGTCACCTCATCAACACAAGGCCGAAACACCCGAGAAGAACACGGCTAAGGCACGCGCCCGTATCCTCGGCCGTGTGCTCAACACGCTCGTGTCACAGGCCGTGTACCACACTCAACGCCACTCAACGCCACTCCACTCAACGCCGTCCGAGCAGGACACAACCTGGGACACACCCATGTCCCAGGTCGTGTCACCTCTCCACGAACGTCGACCGTGCTATCTCGAGAACTCAACTCGACACACACCGCAAAGGACACGCCCGTGTCTCAGGCCGTGTGTAACGGTCACGCCCTGGGACACGCAAGTGTATTAGGCCGTGTCACCCAGCCTGAACCCAATTTTAGGACTTAGGGTTTTTTGGGTGTTATAATATGAATGGATGTGTGTGTGTGTGTGTTTGTGTTATTTTTTTGTTTTTCTTGGTGTGGATGTGTGTGTGTGTGTGTGTGTGTGTGTGTGTGTGTGTGTCTGTGGATGTGTGTGTGTGTGTGTTTGTGTCTGTGTGAAAATTTGAGTTTGTGAATGTGTATGAGTATGGATGTGTGTGTGTGAATTTGAGTTTGTGAATGTGTATGAGTATGGATGCGTGTGTGTGTGTGTGTGTGTGAATTTGAATTTGAGTAAAGGATTTAAATTATCAAAAGTTTGATTCATATCAATTTATTTTCGAACAGGTGATCGAAAGGATTGAAAAAAACAGTCGCCGGATGTTGGAAGACCTTTTTTCTATTTTCTAGAACTATGTAAAAGACTCCTGTTATCAGTTATTTTTATATATTTATATATTTTAGTTTTTTTAAAAACAGGTTCTAAAAGTTGTTTCTCCAAATAGCTAAAAATAGAAAATCGCTCTTCAAAGCGCACTTCTATACAGAACACCCAAACACTCTGTAGCTTTTCAAAACTGCTCTCCAGAGATCTATTTTAAAACTGCTCTATCCGGACAGCAGCTTTTCCAGCTGTCAGAGCTCTCCCAAACAGAGTCGTAGAGGCTCGGTGAAAGCAATTCCATGAACACATGAGTTCTCCCTTTTAACTTTTTGTGTGGTCATAATATGTGTATATACTTTGCTATGTCTTCGTCACTTTATTGTTTATATTCTTATTACGGGTCACCTAATTTTTTCCCGTTTTGGAGAATCGGACCGTCATAGTTTGGAATTGGTCTAGACGCACAAACAGTAAAAAAAACGACAACAAGTGACAAAAGACTTGTTGACGTGAAAAACCCGAAAATGGTGAAAAACTGTGTGGAAGGATCTGTGCCGGGACAAAATCCACTATTTCGTTAGAGTTTACAAGAGTTAAGATAATTTCTCAGAGGGTGATAGACCACCTCTCTGTTACAAGTGCAGAATATGAAAACAATGGAGAAAAAACCAAGTACTTGGAGCCTGGGTGAAACCGCTCAAGTGGTGAAAATCTCTAAGTCCTCGGAGCCTCGATAGAAGCACTCAAGTGGTGAAAATCTCTAAGTTCCCAGAGTCTCGATAGAAGCGCTCCGGTGGTGAAAATCTCGAAGTTCTCGGAGTCTCAATGGAAGCGCTCTTGTTGAGTCGGAGCCTTGATGAGAGCACTCCTTTAAAGAAGGAAAATGTAGTGTTCTTGAAGTCTCGAGACGTGTGCGTGCTAGAGAGGGAGCAGAGAGAATTTCGAGCGGAGGAATGATCTATGTTTCACATTCTCGCTAGAAAACCTCAGAGCACTTTCTATCCTTTGAAGTTGCTTGTCTTCAAATGAAGACATGAGGGCCATTATATAGTTTTATGGAGGGATATGCTGGTAATTGCGCCAGGGTGGAATTTGTGCTGACGAATGACGTCGCTCCGTTTTAATCACCTGGATAACTAATTTTAGCGAAATGACGAAAGTGCCCCCTCCCCCCCCCCCCAGCGGTCCGGGAAGGTTGCTCGGCGGTGGAGGTGGCCAGAGGAAGCAGGGGCGGCCGGCGGCGGCGCGTGCGGGGCGCAATTGTGTGCTCTATGCGTGCACTGGGAGCGCGCTCACGTGGGGCAGCACATACGTCAGGAGCTTGCCCGTCGAGAATGCACGTGCTCACGGGAAGCGCACGCGCCCGTGCGCTCTCATGCGCTGCGCGCGCGCCCGTGCGCCCCCGTGTGCCCCTGTGCGCTACGCACGCGCGCCCGTGCTCCCTCGTATGCTGCGCGCGGCGCCCGTGCGATGCGCGCGAGAAGGGAGTGTGTGCGCGTGCAGCGCTGATGGGTTATGCTTGGGTGTACATGCTTGGTTTTGCCCCTCTTTTCGGAGTGATTTCAGGTCATTAGGTGAGTGCAGCTAAATGTGTGTGACTCGTTCGGACGGATTGTCTTCCCTTCGTGTCTTCGGTAAAAATCTTCTCAGTTTGACTTAGAAAATTCAGGAGGAACCCCATCAAATCCCCCCAAAATTTTGTGGGTCGTGAGCCGCAAAGCGACGAGCCCGAAAAATATTTAGTCCTTAACTTTTTTTGCCTCAGGGTTGTGTGCCTTAGACTGTTCCACCAAGCGCGCTCCATAAGGCACTTTCTGTTTACATGCGTTGATCACTTGGCGCTACTCACATTCTGCGGTGGACGCCTAGACGGTGAGTCTTGTGGTTGATTGCTCGTGCATCGCCCTTGTTCTTTATCTGGTGCTTGTGACGTGTTGTAGGGGCGCCCCTCTGCTTTGCACTTTGCGTGTTATGTTGGTGTTGTGGCGTGTTGGATGATTGTGCGAGTATGATGCTGCGCGCGGGCTTTTATGGCTACCGCGAAAGGTTAGCTTTGCTCGTGGATTCTTGGAAGTTTCATAGAGGGATGCTCTGCCCCTTGTCTTGGCATTGCGGAGTGACCAACGGGTCTGTTCTTACTAGGAGATTCAGAAGGAATCTGTATCCATTCTCGCAGAGGCTTGGTGTTTGTTCTTTTTAAAAGTTGAAGCAGAGTCTTCTAAGGTGGAGGCCGTTGATGACGTCTATGCTTTGGGATGTTGGAACATCACAAACTTTCACGATCACATAACATAGAGAGTCGCAATGCCTCGCGGGATGGTGTCGACGTCGGTGGGGTACTTGATTGCATTTGTGCCAAGCGCCAACATTGTATCTCTGGTTAGTGGATTGCAGATGTTACTCCCTTTGCTAGGCGTGCGAGTTTTTGCTTGACGTATTGATCTTGCGACTTCGATCAAGTGAGCCTTGCGCGACAAAGATCCCGTCGTCGGCGTTAGGCGGGGAAACTTGGCGACTACCGAACCGTGCCTTGCTTTTGCAGTGGTCCGGAAGTGACTTGTGTGTATGTTCCTTATTTTTCGTGCGCTGTCGTTGAGGATTATCATCGCGCGTTAATGGCGGGAGCTGGTTCCTTAAGCATGATGAGGGAGTACGCATGCCCCTTTACCTGGGTGATGCCCGAGGGCTCGAAGTTTGTTTTTGGCTGAGTGGCGTAGGAGGACTTGTGGTTGATCATAGAAAAAACCCCTCGGAGGATCGAGGATGCACTATTGTCTTGGAAGGGCTCATGATCCGTTCATTTGAAGGTGGCGAAGAGACTTTGTTCGCTTGCGTTTTTGGAGGATCGGGTCCGTCCGAGTGGAGGTGGCGAGGTACTGTTGGGTCCATTGATCTCAATGGCCCTAATTTGATGATGTCAAACATGTCAATGAGATAAACATTATTGTATTTGATGTATGTTTAAGTTCATGCATACAGGTTAGTCTTTGTCATAGGTGGCGTTTGGTTAAGCTTTTCCGCTGCTGTGCGGATGGACCGCACCGCTATTTTGACAATAAGCAGCGTTTGATTGGACTTATTTTCAAACCCCCGTTTTTTTAACTCCGCTCTTTTCTTCCTGACCCAATCCGCAACTTTTAAATGCGGTGATCCGCAAAAGCCGAGCAGCCTTCTTCTCTCGCTCGCTCTTCTTCCGCACCTCTGCAGTTTTCCGACAGCAGCCCCTATTCGTTCCTCCGTCAGCCAAAGTTTCTGCTGTTGTGATTAGATGAGTGAAAACGAAAATCCATCCCATGGCTCGGGCGCTCCCTTGTCCAAGACCGAGAGGTTTAGGGTTGGATCCCCGACTCTCCGTCGGCGTCAGGTGTCTGCCCGTCCGCAAGAATCTCCATCTATGTCGCCCGCATGATCTTCTTCGAGAAGCTCCGCTGCTTTGTCCACCTGCGTTTCAATACATATGGCCTAGGTTTAAGCTTCCAGCATAGAGGCAAATGCGGCATGCTTCCAGTTCAAGCCGTCGCTTCAGCGGCCCAGTTTAGGGCTTAGGTCATTGAACCTAGGTGGTTGTCTGAATTCTGATGCACAAAAAAAGCTTCATGCGCTATAATTTCGTTAGTGTTTTTTATGCTTGGGTATAATTTTAATTCTGATGTCCCGATATCTTACAAACCGTGGTTCTCTTGTTGAATTTGTTTTCAATTGTTCATGTGGTGTTACAGTTTGGTTAGAAAACAAGTGGAGAAATAGATGGTTGGATGAATTAGAAGGGATAGTACTGGTATGAAGTGCCTTTCAAGCATTGGTGGTCACAACAGTTGCTACAAAGGATCCATATATCCGACCCCACTTTAGTGGGATAAAGGCTTGAGTGTTATTTGGCAAAAATGTACGAATGAAATTTTATTTTGTGTTATATTTGGAAAAAAAAAATTTATTCAAAACTCCATTTTGTATCCAAACAAACTTTTGGAAAACTCCGTTTTGTAAACTCTGTTTTACCCAAACAGTTTTTTAGCAAAACTCTGTTTTCCAGAATCAGCACTTTTTCAATCAGCAACAGTTCATCAGCAGCTTTTCATCAGCAACAGCCCAACCAAACAGAGCCATAATGATTGAACAGCTTATTCAAGAGACAATGACAGGTGTAATCAAGGTGATAGGCTGAAAAGTCAGAAAAATACTTAAGTCCAAAAGCGTTGAGTGAAGCAAGCTCACTCAACGCCAATCAGCTAATAGCGCTGAGAGAAGGCAGACAGTCAAAGCTTACAGAATTGCAAAGGCAGAAATCTGGCTAAGTCTAAAAGCGTGGAGTGAACTCAACTCACTCAACGCCATATGGCCAGAATCGAAGAGACAAGGTTATCCTGTCAAATCATAAGAAGTGGAAGCCGGAATTTTGACTAAGTCCAGAAACGTTGAATTAAACTTCGTCACTCAATGTCATGCTAAGCCTATCAACGCCAAAGCTTAAGAAGACAAAAAGTTCAACTAAGTGAAGTAGCGTTGAGTGAAGCTCACTCACTCAATGGCAAGTGAAATGACTCTGAGTCTAGCCTTACTGTGAAGTATCCAGAAAATCGGCTAAGTCCAGAATCGTTGAGTGAGGTCAGCTCACTCAACGTCATCATACAGATAGTTGAAGAATAGGCTAAAGGGAAAATAGCGTTGAGTGAGGTCAACACACTCAACGCTCTCAACGCCATCTAGCAAGAGCTGAAAAAATTTCTAAGTCCAGAACCGCTGAGACTACCATTCGTCAAGCTGAGCTTAGCTTTCGTCGAACGTAATTCCGATTTCATCGAACGGAGTTCAGAATCGTCGAACCCAGTTTTTTAGCTGTAAGAAGAAGATTTCGTCGAACACGGTTTTTTAGCTGTAAGGAGAAGATTTCGTCGAACTCAGCTTTCAAATTTCGTCAAACACAAACTTTCTCCTGTAAGAAGAAATCAGCTATCAGAATTTCATCGAGCGAAGTTCATATTTCGTCGAACTCAGCTTTCACCTGAAGGAAAAAACTCAGCTGAGAGAATTCGTCGATCTCAGCTTTACTGTTTTGTCAAGCTGAGCTCAGGTTTCGTCGAACTGAGTTCAGATTTCGTCAAACGCAGAATTTCAGAAATGTTAGTTGATTTTGCCTAAGTCCAAAAGGATGCTGACTCAGCAAAGTCAACAAGTCAACAAAATTCAGATTCGATACAAATCGACATTAACGTCGTCATCAGTCTACAGTGGAACTTAAGTTAATTAAGCTGAGGTTTTTACCACCGTTAAAAATTGGGACACGTGTAGATCATCTCGTTATTTTGACGGGATTATAAATAGAAGAAGTGATCGAGATCTGATTAAGTTTTTCGAATTAAGTTTTCTGATTACTTTTTTGAGAAAACGAGAAGTGGAGTTGTCGTCTTCATCCGCCATTATTGCATAAGCCAAGAACTTCAAGTTCAAATCAGAAGGGCTTATAAGTAAACTATTGCGATCATCATCTGCTACAGCAAGTTCAGAGTAATTCTCTGAGGAAGACGAATCAGCCTAGGCGTGCCCTAGCTGAAGTTATCTTTTTGATCAAAGTCGAGCCAAAATCTGAAGATCAATTCGTTGGATCAAAGAAGAAGAAGGAAGGGCTGATAACTGCTCTGTCTAGATAGGGAGACATTCCTGAAGGAGAAGCATATTGATCTGTTAGTCGATTCCAGAACAAGCCGGGCTACAAATTCAAGATCGATGTATCATTTTGTTGCTGGGAAGACAAAGTTAGGGCTGAAATCTGCTCAGCTCAGGTAGACATACACAGAGAATTTCCTCCATTATCTGTAATTCAATTTTATTGATTAATTCTGTGTAAGATTCATTTTGAATCTGAGTGGTAAGGCTAAGTCCTGAGGTGTAAGCTAGCTATTATAAAGGCTGAGGTAGGGCAGGGATTGCCTGAGTTGTAAGCCTGGTTATAAAGGCTGAGGTAGTGCAAGATTGCTTGAACTATAGGAGTGTGGATTCACTCTGAGGTAGTGTTCTTGGTAAGAACTTGAGATGTAGGATCTTGGAGATCTGAGTGGTAGAGCTTGCTCCTGAGTGGTAGGAGCCAATTGGGCTCTGAGCTGTAAGATCCGAGGGTCAGAGAAAGTGGAAGGAAGTTTGGCCGAATCTAGCTTATTGCTGGATAGGCGAAGGAGGAAAGTGGATGTACCCATCAATTGGGGAACCACTATAAATCACTGTGTATTGTGTTGTGTGTGCTGTGATTGCTGTGATTGTTGTGTGTGTTGCGATTGATGTGATTATTGTGTGTGTTGTGATTATTATGTTCAGATAATCTATAAGCTGTCAAGAATTTTTAAATTGGACCTATTCACCCCCCTCTTGGTGTTTAGTTGTTCTTGAAATAAATAATTTCAGGTACCTTTATTCGTTTGCACCTTAAGAGACCTGGGGTTCATCCAGATGAAGGTGGCAAAGAACCTTTGTTTGTTCGCGCCACGGGAGGATCGGGATCCGACCTGGTGGAGGTGTTGAAGAACCTTTGTTCGTTCACGCCTCAGGAGGATCGGTGTCTGTTCGGGTGGAGGTGACGAAGAATCTTTGTTAGTTCACGCCTCAGGAGCAACTGGGTCAGTCTAGGTGGAGGTGACGGAGAACTTTTGTTCATTTATGCCTGAGGAGGACCGGCGTCCATCCGAGTGGAGGTGGAAAAGAACATTTGTTTGTTTGCTCCTCGGGAGAACCGAGGTCCGTCCAGGTGGAGGTGGCAAAGAACATTTGTTCGTTCACGCCTTAGGAATACTGGGGACCGTCTGGTGGAGGTGGCAAAAAACTTTTATTCGTTCGTGCCTTAGGAGAACCGGGGTTCGTCCGGGTTGAGGTGGCAAAGAACCTTTATTCGTTCGTGCCTCGGGAGGTCCGAGGTACATCCGTGTGGAGGTGGCAAAGAACCTTTATTCGTTCGTGCCTTAGGAGAATCGGATTCCACCCAGGTGGAGGTGGAGAAGAAACTTTGTTCGTTCATGCCTCAAGTAGAGTAGGGTTCGTCCGAGTGGAGGTGGCGAAAAACTTTTGTTCGTTCGCGCCTTAGGATAACCGTGGTTTGTCCAGGTGAAGGTGTGTATGGACTTTTATCCATCTCGGTTTAGAGGTGCAAAAGGACCTTTGTCCATCTCATTTGGGAGGTGCAAGAAGACTTTTGTCTCTCTTCTGGGAGGTGCTGAAAGGCTTTTGTCGATCTCGCCTTTGGAGTGATCTGTCTGCTGTGAAAGTTATGGTGGTATCTTGCCTGCACTTTTTATCTTCATGAGTGCCCCCCCTGCGTGCATATCAAGAGTATCTGAGAGGAAAGAATAGGCGATCCGGCGATGGTGTCGATGTTTTCGACCATCTGTCTACCACCGGCTCCTCCTTGTGGGGCATTTTGCTGATATCTGGGCAACCTAGGTGGGTCCTGCTGGTCTTGTAGGCGTCCCTGTAAAAATCTTTCGAGAAGCCCCAGAAGAACAAGGCGCTCGATTTCCTTTTTCAAGCGGGAACAATCCTCAGTAGTATGTCATGTGCTTCGATGAAACTCGCAATACTTAGACTGGTCGTTCCTGGGGTTATAAGTCGGCTGCTTAGGCCAATGTAGGGTCGCTTCATTCTGGATATTGTATAGTACGTTGGTGCGCGTGGTATTTAGGATAGTGTAATCCTGGGGCGGCTGATCTCTCTGATGGTCACATCCAGGGGCGGGCCTAGATGGAGGCACACCCGGGCACGTGCCCGGGTCAGATTTCTGGAATTCTATTAATAGGTTTCCACTGTTCCAGGCTACGGTGCACTGTTCCAAGCTATTATTAGCTTTCAACCCATCAAAATTCAGACCGATTTTTAATTAGCCTTATTTAGCTGTTTTTTCTCCAGACTATCAACTTGGTCAGAGTTCCATGCTATTTATTAGTTTTATCTTTTCTCCTTCCATGACCTCTCCCTCTAAGCTTTAGACCTACTCTATCTTCTTGAGGCTGAACAGCGGTCAAAATTTTATCTCATTAATTTGCTTTCAACCTCTAAGTCTGCATTGTTCTCGTTCTTTTTTCTTGAGCAGTAGAGAAAGTTTTCTCCTCTTTGATCACTCTAGCAAGCTTTTTCCTTCTCATCCTTCTCGAACAGGCAAGATGTGGAACTGTTTTATTGATGTTGCTCTTCCAAATTTTGAGCCCTTTTCTCTGAATCTCTGGGCTACGACGTCAATGAGCGAACTTCTTGGGCGATTTCTAGCTCCAAACCTTCGGCTTACTGCGATTTCTATTCCTAAAACACCGGTGTGCCGAGCAAGCTTCTCTAGGTTCAATCCCAAGTTTTCAAATCCATTCTGGATTTCAATTTTTGTTGGGCTTAGTTTTTTTATTCAAATTTCTCTTTTATCTTTTGCAATAATAGGCTCAATTAACAACCAAAACAACTGGATTAAAAATCTTGCTCACACCGTGATAACAGTTAATGATACTCATAATGGAAATGGAGATTGAAAACTAGAAACTAAACAAGCAATTATTGTTTTTCTTTCGATTTTTTTCGCTTTCAATACTTATTATTATTATTTTTGAATTAAATTTTTTATCAATATATATATATATATATATATATATATATATATATTTTACTTGGTGCCCGGGTCGGACGAAAATCCTGGGTCCACCACTGGACTCACATCGGTGTTGCCCGTTCCACCGTTCTTCTCAGAATCTTCCTTCTTGGTGTTGAGGGGCTGACTCCTTCTCCCTCTTGCGCTTCTGGTTCCCGTCGAACTATTGACGATGAGCTTCAATAGCCTCGTCGGCCGTGATCTGTGCCTCTATGCGGTGTAAAAGCTCGGGGTAGCTAGGGACAGTTTCCCTCATTAATGCCGAATAGAAGACGCTAGGACAAAGACCACCAAGGAACACTCCTTTTAACAGCTCAGGTATCCGCCATAACAATCTATGTTTCACATTCTCGCTAGAAAATCTCAAAACTCTTTCTACCCTCTGAAGTTGCTTGTCTTCAAATGAAGACATGAGGGACTTTATATAGTTTTATGGACGGATATGCTGGTAATTGCGCCAGGGTGGAATTTGTGCTGACGAATGAAGTCGCTCCGTTTTGATCACCTAGATCGCTAATTTTAGCGAAATGACGAAAGTGCCCCCTCCCCCCCCCCGGGCGGTCCGGGCAGGTTGCTCGACGGTGGAGGTGGCCGGAGGAAGCAGGGGCAGCCGGCGCGCGGGGGGCGCACTTGTGGGCTCTATGCGTACACTAGGAGCGCGCTCACGCGGGTCAGCGCAGATGTCAGGAGCTCGCGCGTCGAAAATGCGCGTGCTCACAGTAAGTGTGCGTGCCAGTGCGCCCCCGTGCGCCCATGTGCACTGCGCGGGAGCCCGTGCGCCACCGTATGCTGCGCGCGCCCGTGCGCCCCCGTGCGCTGCCCGTGCGCGCTCGTGCTCCCTCGTGTGTTACGTGCGCGCACCCATGCGCTGCGCACGCGCGCCTGCGATGCACGCGAGTAGGGAGTGTGTGCGCGTGCAGCGCAGATGGGATATGCTTGGGTGTGAATGCTTGGTTTTGCCCCTCTTTTCGGAGTGATTTCAGGTCATTAGGTGAGTGCAGCTAGATGCGTGTGACTCGTTCGGACGAATTGTCTTCCCTTCGTGTCTTCGGTCAAAATCTTCTCAGTTTTACTTAGAAAATTCCGGAAGAACCCAATCAAGTACCCCCAAAATTTTGTGGGTCGTGAGCCGCAAAGCGACGAGCCCGAAAAATATTTAGACCTTAACTTTTTTTGCTTCTGGGTTGTGTGCCTTAGACTGTTCCACCAAGCGTGCGCCATAAGGCACTTTCTGTTTACATGCATTGATCACTTGGCGCTACTCACGTTCTGCGGTGGATGCCTAGACGGTGAGTCTTGTGTTTGATTGCTCGTGCATCGCCCTTGTTCTTTATCCGGTGCTTGTGACGTGTTGTAGGGGCACCCCTCTGCTTTGCACTTTGCGTACTATGTCGGTGTTGTGGCGTGTTGGATGATTGTGCGAGTATGATGCTGCGCGCGGGCTTTTGTGGTTGCCGCGAAAGGTTAGCTTTGCTTGTGGATTCTTGGAATTTTAGTATAGGTATGTTCTGCCCCTTGTCTTGGCATTGCGGAGTGACCAACGGGTCCGTTCTTACTAGGAGATTCAGAAGGACTCTGTATCCATTCTCGCGCAGAGGCTTGTTGTTTGTTCTTTTTAAAAGTTGAAGCAGAGTCTTCTAAGGTGGAGGCCGTTGATGACGTCTATGCTTTGGGATGTTGGAACATCACAAACTTTCACAATCACATAGCATAGAGAGTCGTAGGGCCCTGGAGCAGGGCGATGTTGGATGACTGAGAAAGCTCTGAGATGACGGACATGAGGGTCGAGCCGTCATGAGCGTGTCATTGCGCTTTGCTCTTAGCGACAGTTTTTGTGCAGTGCGATGAATGTGGGGGCATTCCATCCCTTGAATTGGCGATGCCTCGTGGGATGGTGTCGACGTCGGTGGGGTACTTGATTGCATTTTTTCCAAGCGCCAACTTTGTATCTCTGGTTAGTGGATTGCAGACGTTACTCCCTTTGCTAGGCGTGCGAGTTTTTGCTTGACATATTGATCTTGCGACTCCGATCAAGTGAGCCTTGCGCGACAAAGATCCCGTCGTCGGCGAGGCGGGGGAGCTTGGCGACTACCGAACCGTGCCTTGCTTTTGTAGTGGTCCGGAAGTGGCTTGTGCGTATGTTCCTTGTTTGTCGTGCGCTGTCGTTGACGATTATCATCGCGCGTTAGTGGCGGGAGCTTGTTCCTTAAGCATGATGAGGGAGTACGCATGCCTCCTTTACCTGGGTGGTGCCCGAGGGCTCGAATTTTGTTTTTGGCTGGGTGGCGTAGGAGGACTTGTGGTTGATCATAGCAAAAACCCCTCGGAGGATCGAGGATGCACTATTGTCTTGGAAGGGCTCATGATCCGTTCATTTGAAGGTGGCGAAGAGACTTTGTTCGCTTGCATTTATGGAGGATCGGGTCCGTCCGAGTGGAGGTAGTGAGGTACTGTTGGGTCCATTGATCCCAATGGCCCTAATTTGATGATGTCAAACAAGTCAATGAGATAGACATAATTGTATTTGATGTATGTTTAAGTTCATGCATACAGGTTAGTCTTTGTTATAATGATTGAACAGCTTGTTCAAGAGACAATGACAGGTGTACTCAAGGTGATAGGCTGGAAAGTCAAAAAAATACCTAACTCCAAAAGCGTTGAGTGAAGCAAGCTCACTCAACGTCATTCAGCTAATAGCGCTGAGAGAAGGCAGGCAATCAAAGCTGACAGAATTGCAAAGGCAGAAATCTTGCTAAGTCCAAAAGAGTTGAGTGAACTCAACTCACTCAACGGCATATGGCCTGAACCGTTGAGACATGGTTATCCTGTCATATCATAAGTAGTGGAAGTCGGAATTTTGACTAGGTCCAGAAATGTTGAGTGAAGCTTCATCACTGAACGTCATGCAAAGCCTGCCAAAGCCAAAGCTTAAGAAGACAAAAAGTTCAACTAAGTGAAGTAGCGTTGAGTGAAGCTCACTCACTCAACGCCAAGTGAAATGACTCTGAGTCTAGCCTTACTGTGAAGAATCCAGAAAATCGGCTAAGTCCAGAATCGTTGAGTTAGTTAAGCTCACTCAACGTCATCAGACAGATAGCTGAAGAATGGGCTAAAGGGAAAATAGCGTTAAGTGAGGTCAACACACTCAACGCTCTCAACGCCATCTAGCAAGAGCTAAAAAAATTTCTAAGTCTAGAACCGCTGAGACTACCATTCGTCGAGCTGAGCTGAGCTTTCGTCGAACGTAATTCAGATTTCGTCGAACGGAGTTCAGAATCATCGAACCCAGTTTTTTAGCTGTAAGAAGAAGATTTCATCGAACACAGTTTTTTAGCTGTAAGGAGAAGATTTCGTCAAACTCAGCTTTCAAATTTCATCGAACACAAACTTTCTCCTGTAAGAAGAAATTAGCTATCAGAATTTCATCGAGGAAGTTCAGATTTCGTCGAACTCAGCTTTCACCTGAAGGAATAACTCAGCTGAGAGAATTCGTCGATCTCAGCTTTACTGTTTCGTCAAGCTGAGCTCAGGTTTCGTCGAACTGAGTTCAGATTTTGTCAAACGCAGAATTTCAGAAATGTTAGTTGATTTTGCCTAAGTCCAGAAGGATGCTGACTCAGCAAAGTCAATAAGTCAACAAAGTTCAGATTCGATACAAATCGACATTAACGTCATCATCAGTCTATAGTGGATCTCAAGTTAATTAAGCTGAGGTTTTTACCACCATTAAACACTGGGACACGTGTCGATCATCTCGTTATTTTGACGGGATTATAAATAGAAGAAGTGATCGAGATCTGATTAAGTTTTTCGAATTAAGTTTTCTTATTAATTTTTTGAGAAAACGAGAAGTGGAGTTATCGTCTTCATCCACCATTATTGCAAAAGCCAAGAACTTCAAGTTCAAATCAGAAGGGCTTCTGAGTAAGTTGTTGCGATCATCATCTGCTACAGCAAGTTCAGAGCAATTCTCTGAGGAAGACGAATCATCCTTGGCGTGCCCTAGCTGAAGTTATCTTTTTGATCCAAGTCGAGCCAAAATCTGAAGATCAATTCGCTGGATCAAAGAAGAAGAAGGAAGGGCAGATGACTGCTCAGTCCAGATAGGGAGACATTCCTGAAGGAGAAGCATATTGACCTGTTAGTCGATTCCAGAACCAGCCGGGCTACAAATTCAAGATCACTGTATCATTTTGTTGCTGGGAAGACAAAGTTAGGGCTGAAATCTGCTCAGTTCAGGTAGACAGACACAGAGACTTTCCTCCGTTGTCTGTAATTCAATTTTATTGATTAATTCTGTGTAAGATTCATTTTGAATCAGAGTGATAAGGCTAAGTCCTGAGGTGTAAGCTAGCTGTTATAAAGGCTGAGGTAGGACAGAGATTGCCTGAGTTGTAAGCCTGGTTATAAAGGCTGAGGTAGTGCATGATTGCCTGAACTATAGGAGTGTGGATTCACTCTGAGGTAATGTTCTTGTGAAGAACTTGAGCTGTAGGATCTTGGAGATCTGAGTGGTAAGGCTTGCTCCTGAGTGGTAGGAGCCAATTGGGCTCTGAGCTGTAAGATCCGAGGGTCTGAGAAAGTGGAAGGAAGTTTGGCCGAATCTAGCATATTGCTGGATAGGCGAATGGGAAAAGTGGATGTACCCATCAATTGGGGAACCACTATAAATCACTGTGTACTGTATTGTGTGTATTGTGATTGCTGTGACTGTTGTGTGTGTTGTGATTGCTGTGATTATTGTGTGTGTTGTGATTGCTATGTTCACATAATCTATAAGCTGCCAAGAATTTTTAAATTGGTCCTATTCACCCCCCCCCCTCTAGGTGTTTAGTTGTTCTTGAAATCAAGACTTTTAGGTACCTTTGTTCGTTTGCACCTTAAGAGACTCGGGGTTCATCCAGATGAAGATGACAAAGAACCTTTGTTTATTCGCGCCACGGGAGGATCGAGATCCATCCTGGTGGAGGTGTTGAAGAATCTTTGTCTGTTCACGTCTCGGGAGGATCGGTATCCGTTCGGGTGGAGGCAACGAAGAACCTTTGTTCGTTCACGCCTCAGGAGCAACAGGGTCAGTCTAGGTGGAGGTGACGAAGAACCTTTGTTCGTTTATGCCTGAGGAGGATCGGCGTCCATCCGAGTGGAGATGGAAAAAAACCTTTGTTTTTTTGCTCCTCAGGAGAACCAAGGTCCGTCCAGGTGGAGGTGGAAAAGAACATTTGTTCGTTCACGCCTCAGGAATACTGGGGACCGTCTGGTGGAGGTGGCAAAAAACTTTTATTCGTTCGTGCCTTAGGAGAACCGGGGTTCGTCCGGGTGGAGGTGGCAAAGAACCTTTATTCGTTCGTGCCTCGGGAGGACCGAGGTCCATCTGTGTGGAGGTGGCAAAGAACCTTTATTCATTCGCGCCTTAGGAGAACCGGGGTCCACCCGGGTGGAGGTGGAGAAGAAACTTTGTTCGTTCGTGCCTCAAGTCGACTAAGGTTCGTCCGAGTGGAGGTGGCAAAAAACTTTTGTTCGTTCGCGCCTTAGGAGAACCGAGGTTTGTCCAGGTGAAGGTCCGTAAGGACCTTTATCCATCTCGGTTGAGAGGTGCAAAAAGACCTTTATCCATCTCATTTGGGAGGTGCAAGAAGACTTTTGTCTATCTCTTCTAGGAGGTGCTGAAAGGCTTTTGTCGATCTCGCCTTTGGAGTGATCCGTCTGTTGTGAAAGTTATGGTGGTATCTTGCCTGCACTTTTTTTCTTCTTGTGTGCCCCCTGCGTGCATATCAAGAGTATCTGAGCGGAAAAAATAGGCGATCCGGCGATGGTGTCGATGTTTTCGACCATCTGTCTACCACCAGCTCCTCCTTGTGGGGCATTTTCTTATCTCTGGGCAACCTAGGTGGGTCCTGCTGGTCTTGTAGGCGTCCCTGTAAAAATCTTCCGAACATCCCTAGAAGAACAAGGCGCTCGATTCCCTCCTTCAAGCGGGAACAATCCTTAGTAGTGTGTCATGTGCTTCGATGAAACTCGCAATACTTAGACTGGTCGTTCCCGGGGTTATAAGTCGGCTGCTTAGGCCGATGTAGGGTCGCTCATTCTGGATATTGTAGAGTATGTTGGTGCGCATGGTATTGAGGGGAGTGTAATCCTGGGGCGGCTGATCTCTCTAATGGTCACGTCGGTGTTGCTCGTTCCAACGTTCTTCTCGGAATCTTCCTTCTTGGTGTTGAGGGGCTGACTCCTTCTCTCTCTTGCGCTTCTGGTTCCCGTCGAACTATTGATGATGAGCTTCAATAGCCTCGTCGGCTGCGATCTGCGCCTCTATGCGGTGTACAAGCTCGGGGTAGCTCGGGACGATTTCCCTCATTAATGCTGAATAGAAGTCGCTAGGACGGAGACCCCCAAGGAACACTCCTCTTAACTGCTCTTGGTCGACACCTGGGATTTGGCGAGCTTCTGCAAAGAACCTGTGGAAGAAGTCCTTCAAAGACTCTCCTTCGTTCTGGCGGATACCTTATAAGTGGGAAGGGTCGCAGACGATTCTCCGATTTACTATGAACTGATCTGGTAACTGTCTTGTTAACTCTGTGAAGTTGGCAATGGTGCCCGCCTTCAAGGAGTGAAACCATGTGCGGGCCTATTCCTTGAGAGTGGCTGAGAACACTTGGCAGAGTAACTAATCAGGTGCGTTGTAGATCTTCATAATGGTAGTGAAGAGGTTGACATGTTCCAACAGATCGTCTGTTCCGTCGAACGTCTCGATATTTGGCAGCTTGAAACCATGAGGAATTGGATGAGCTAGGATTTGTGGTGCGAGGGGGGATCCTTGGCAGAGTGGTCGGCGAGTATGAATATCCCGTCGGCCCGCTTGCCGGTATTCTTTTGCGACCATCTCCCGAATTTCTTCCCGGGTGAACCTCTCGAGTGGGGGAAGTCGGGCCTCGTCTCCCCAATTGTGGCAGTGTCGTCCCGTTTCAGTTCCTTTACGAGCCGGGTGAGTGGAGCTGGCGGCGTCAGAGTATCCTTCGTGCGCCTCTTGTCTTGATGGAGCTTCTTATGCCCTGCCATGATTTGGCGGTGGCGGGTTAACTGGTGCTAGAGGAGGAGCAGGAGGCGCTCCCAGATTCCTGAGCAGAGCAAGCATTTCAGTTTGTTGTTCTTCCTTTTGTCGCACACGCCCCTCGAGGGCTATGACAGGTACGAATGCAGATTCTGCCTCCAACGGTACGCTCACAAGTGAGGGGGAGCGTGTCGGTTCGATGCGTCCACCGGGGAGGGATCCTTCAGCAGTGCAGGCGCTTCTTTTCGCCATTGAAGCGGAGCTTGGATGTTGCAAGGAGAGAGATCTTGGCTTCTAAAGGATGTTGGGAATCTTGGTTCCCACAGACGACGTCAAACTGTTGCGGATTAACTCGGCGTCCCAGTTGAATCGGAATAAACTGGACCTCCTTAGCTCTCGGGACGGTCGAGCGCGCACACAGTCAGTGAAAATAGAAAGTTGACACAAGAGGTTTTGACGTGGAAAAATCCCTCAATTGGGTAGAAAATCACATGACCGGATCTGTGTCGGTCAAAGTCCACTATCAGCTTGCGGTTACAATATGCTTGGAGAATCGAGAACTATAGGCTGCTCATCGTTACAACTTGGTGGTGAGAGGGAATTCCTGACTCGCAACGGGCAACAGGCTGCGCTGAGGGAGTGTTGGATGATGTTTGGTGGCTGGTGTGCCTGAGTGCCGGTGATAGTCATCTTCTTCCCTTCTCTGCGCACTTGAGGACTTGGACGTTCCTCTGGCTCGTAGGCAGCTTGAAGATGACCCGTGGGAGGAGTTCGACAGAGCTCTTGCATGAGGAAGAAGAAGACTGGGGGAGCAAAAATGTGAGAAATGAGAAGGTCTGGGGCTCCTTTTATAGCCTCCCGGAGGTGGTTATGGTGGGCCTCCCCCACTAACCTGGTGGTTAGTGGGTGGTTACCTGCAGATCGGACGGCGATGGAGGCTCCGTAGTGATCGGACGGTTGCCAACCTGCAAGCGGTGGCGGTCTGACGGCCAAGCGGCGGCGGCGATAGTTATTGAATGGGTGACCCCCATGATCCTCCTATTATGAAGGAGATCATGAGGAGTGGGTTGACCGCTCAAACCTATAATCTCCATGATAGGAGAAATCAAAGCTTTAAATCAAGTTACATCCCCATCAACTAGAAATAAAAAAAAAACTCCCATGATGGATACTGATAGGAATTGACTCTTGATTAAGTTTTGTTTTGTGCAAGAAGCAGTAAGAATGCACAGGGATGGAAAGGAATGGAGTACAAAGCAGTTTTGGGTAGTTTTCATTACTTTGAAATATTACACAACATACATTTAAATATATGCTTTCATGCACTTCACACCACACATTACTAATTACTAATTATTGTTCACACACCACACCTGTTTTAAAATAAAACAACTCTTAATAAACAAACACATGCTGCTTTTTTCTTGTTTTCTTGAACTCTTCATTCTTATGGGTTTTGATTAGGCTTCTTCAACAACTATAACTTTTCAATATTTATTTGTGTGAAGATGAGCATGAGATTAGACTCTCTTAAGGCTCTGTTTGGCACGGTAGGGGGGGTCACGATCATGGGGGTTAAATTGTCATTAGTTAATGACCACCTAAAGAACTTCATCCGCTTTTATGTTCAAAAGGGAATGATGTTTGTTAAGTGATCCTTAATGAATGACGGTTTAACCCATACGCTTACGACCACCACCACAGTTCCAAAAGGAGCCTGAAGTCTTAGGGCCTGTTTGGGAGGGCTTTTTAGCTCCTTTTCGTTTTTTGGAAAACGCTACCGCACTTAATAGACCGTTTGGATTGTCTATCGGTGGGAAAAGCTACCGCAAAAAACTTCATTTGCTCATCTTTTGGAAAAGTCACATGTCACCTACTTTTCAACATTTTCGAAAAGCACTTTCTCATCCAAAAACATTTATCTCTTAAAAAAATCTACAACTTGATTTTTTTGTCTTGTCGCGATTTTTTTCCCAAGCGTAATTTTTTTGCCCGGGTGTTGTTTTTGCCCGGCGCGAATTTTTCGCCCGTGAGCGAATTTTTCGCCCGTGCGCGAATTTTTCGCCCAGGCGCGGATTTTTCGCCAGAGCTAGCATTTTTCGACCCGGTTGATATTTTTCGCCCGGGCAGGAATTTTTTGCCCGGGCGCACGACTTTTCGCCCGGGTGAGTTTTTTTTCGCCCGAGTGCGGTTTTTTGCCCGTGCATGATTTTTTTTTGCCCGTGCATGATTTTTTTTTGCCCGAGCGTGTATTCTTCGCCCGAGCCGGTTTTTCGTCCGACGTGATTTTTTTCGCTCGGGTGCGTTTTTTCATCCGGGTGCCATTTTTTGTCGTTGCACGATTTTTTTTCGCACGAGCCGATTTTTTTGCCCGGGCGCGATTTTTTTGCCCGGACGCGATTTTTTTACACCGGCGCGATTTTTTCGCCATCGCGTGATTTTTCTCCTCCGGGCGATTTTTGCACCCGCACACGTTTTTTTTCGCCCGAGGGCGATTTTTTCGCCCGGTCGCGATTTTTCGCCCGGTCGCGATTTTTTCGCCCGATCGCGATTTTTTCGTCCGGGCTCAATTTTTTCGCCCGGGCTCGATTTTTTCGCCCGGGCGCAATTTTTTCGCCCGGACACGATTTTTTCGCTCGGGCGCGATTTTTTTCTCCCGTGCGCGATTTTTGTGATCGGGAGTGGTTTTTCCCCGGGCACTATTTCTTTCGCCCGGGAGCAAATTTTTCGCCTCAACGTGATTTTTTGCCCGTTCGTTGTTTTTTTGCCCGGTCATGTATTTTTTTCGCCTGTAAGCTATTTTTTTCGCTTTCGAGCGGAAATATCGCGTCCGTGCGAAAAATTGTCGTCCGTGCAAAAAATTCGCGTTCGGGCGAAATTTTCTTGCCTAGACGAAAAATTAGTGCCCGTCCGAAAAATTCGCGTCTGTCCGAAAAATTTGCCGTCATCCGAAAAAATTCGTGCTCATTCGGAAAATTCGCGCTCGTTCAAAAAATTTGCGTCCGTCGGAAAAATTGGCACCCGGCCGAATAATTGGGACCCGGCCGAAAATATAGGGTTTGGCCGAAAAATTGGCGCGCAGGCGAAAATATCGCCCCCGGGCGAAAATATCGCGCCCGGGCGAAATATTCACGCCCGGGCGAAAAATTCACGTCAGGGCGAGACAAACCGCCACCCGGCGAAAAATTCTCTCCCGGGCGAAAAAAACTTTCCCCGGCGAAATAATTGCGTCTTTTCCCCCGGACGCATATTTTTAATAAAAAAAAGTTACCGCAACGGAGATTTGTCAAACGATTTATAAAGTGTTTCTCCTTTTTGAAAAGCTCTGCAAAAGAAGTTCACCCAAACAGTTCTCCTTTTCTAATTGACATTTTTCAAAAGCTCATTTTCTTACCATCCTTTTGTCACCGCTCCTTCTCCTTTCTGAAAAGCATTCCCAAACAGGCCCTTAGAGCCCGATATTTAGGCAATGACTCTGAATTTCCAAGACAATAAACCAGGTGTGTCCGAGATTAGAAGCACTTTCGGCTGAAACAACCCCAATATTGTATTCTCCCGCTTTGTGACAGCGATATTGAGGAAGTAGATTTTGCCGCCCATTTCAGGCCACCACTTGGCGCTCCGCACCGAAGAGAATACCATATTTTCTGATTCCGGCACCACCATTCCCGAGGTCCGAAGCATGCGGTCGGCGTATTCTTGGTTTGCTTTATTCACCGCGAACTTGGCGAGTTGTTGCATTTCCTCGCTATTCGTCGCATCCGGAACCTCCTGGCCAAGCATCCTTCGTGCAATTTTGGAATCTGCAGCGTTAGCAATGAGGAAGAGCGCGAGGGAGACCAAGAAGAAGAAGAGAAATTTGGGGAATGCCATGGCCGGTATAGACCTGCACATTCCTAAAACCGGAAGCCTCTTAAATAAGTTTTTTTTCTGGAGCTAGAATGATTGGTAACAAAACTGTGTGCGCTTCGTCTTCTTCTTCTTCAGCATCATTCTTAGGTGTGTGTAGTAAAGTTGGCAACAGCATATAGCTAGATAGTGAGTTAAAATGGCAACTAAATTTCAAAACGGAGATAATGAATGAACATGTATTCTATATTCAACATTTGTGCATCTGCATGTGAAAGAAAGAAGGTAATGAATATCAGAAAGCATGTAGAACTTTTTTGCAGGAGATAGACGTCTTAATTAAATATAAAAACAAATATTAACTTGTCCATGGTGCAAACTTTTCTTTTCTTTCTGTTTTGTTTTGCAAATTATTAATTAATTTCCATGATGGAAATCGATGGGTACCGTTTATTTATTGGAAATTTAGGCGCAGGTAGGGGGGACTTATTTTCACCGGTCAAGCAGCTACGATCGCATGAACCGGAGCTTAAGAGAGTTTCTCCGTTATGAGAAATGCTTGTAGTGGTAAAAGTGGAAACCGTCCATAACTAATACCAAAAACCGTCCGCGATCCCAAGCAAACGATGTCACACAAGCTACCATGCGCACTATCACGTGCCGTACGTAGCGCGTGTCATTGAAACATGCACACAATAGCCGCACAACGTGGCCACGGGCGCACAAGGGCCACCCAATCCTTGCCCCCGTGGCCTTGGCCTCGCCCCGGCCTGCGCACCTCCCTTTGCCTCACCACTGTGCGCTCATAACACTCGGGACACATTTGCGCTCACTATGCGCTCATAACGCGTCCAAGTGCACACTACATTTTTTCCTCTTAGTCCCATGCGTCTGTAAGAATTGCTGGACGGTTCGCATTTTGCAGTTCGCATTTCGCAGTTCAGAACTCGCAGTTTGTTACCGTCACTGCCATCAATCCTGCTTGAACTGTCTGGGGAAAAAATCATCATATATGCAGAAAAGGCAATCTGTATGTTCCGGATCGAGGAATGTGATTCTCCGTCCGGACCGTCCGGTAGTTATGGAGGTTACAAACCGGACCACCCCTGCCAAACTCTATACACGGACCTCAGAGTCTTCATTTTAGGGCACCTGACATTCAGCACCCGCAACAGCTCTTGGAAGCTCCCCTTGAAGATTTTCATCGACCTTTTAAGATCTGATCCCTCCTCTTCAAAGTTCTCCTTCGAATGTGACTTGCAGATCTTTTTCGGCCTTAAAAGATCTCCTCCCCCTTGAAGCTCTTCATCAACGACAACATGAAGTTCTCACACTTGCATTCCGTTAAATCCTGTTGTAATGAGCGGTGGTTTGTCACCCTCGAGAACTCAAAAACTTGTAACGTTAAAAAAATTAGTGGAATTTGATCGGCACCGAACTGACCACATGGTTTTTACTCTTTTTGAGTTTTTCATGTTAAAAAAGTTTTCTTGTCAGTTGTTCGAATTTTCAGTGACTGTTTATGCACTCAAACCGCTCCTGAGCTAAGACGGTTTACATTAATCAGTCTACGAGCGCTTCGAGTGTCCCGCAACAAAAATAAATAGCTTAAATTAGTTTTGAAGATTCAACTTTATTAGGAAATATTTACTCTCATAAAAATTAATTGTTGCTATAAGAAAATTGTCATTTAGCTAAAAAAAAAATATATGCTGGATAATTTTTACTAATTCTCATCAAATTCTTTTGGTTAAAGATTTTTTTTACTTTACATATAAAAACTTTTTACTTATCATCAAATTCTTTTGGCAAATGTTATAAGAAATTTTTTTTTTACTTTACATACAATAACATTCAACCTTTTATCTCACTATAGTGGGTAGGGGTGCAACTTGGATCGGTTCGATTCGGTTCCACATAGAATCAAGAACCGACCCGTATATGTTCGGTTCCAAATTTTTGGAACCGGAACCGAACCACGGTTCTAAATTATGGAACCGGATCTGAACCGTTCGGTTCGGGTCGGTTCCGGTTCATTTCTCGGATCATAACATTTATACTTGGGTTAGAGGTGCACAAACTGGTTATGCTTGAGGAAGGGGAAGACATGTTTAGTTAGCAAAAATGAAAAGATATATGGAATGGAAAGAGGGCATTACAGTAGGGATGGAGGTTGATGAGCCAAGTTACCTTTTGTAAATTGCAATTGTGAGTTGGAGTTTAGCCAAATTGAATCTTTAGTGTATCCATGCATTAGCCACTGGAAAAACCCTACACAAAATGATACTTTGGTAAAGTCTCTCCCGAGAGAGTATGCTTGTGCATTTTCATGCACCAATGCTCCAATCAAAACATAAAATGAATGTGAAGTACATCTCTATTAATATAGTGGTTGTTAAACTACAAATAGTGTTTTTATCAACCAACAATCATATATTGTTTGTTTTCATTTTTACCCTTAACACTATATTTTAACTGAGCAGCTGCTCCTTTGCAACCAAGGTATACTCGACTCCAAGCGTCCATCTATATTCTTTTAAGTTAAAATTTGTAATTTATATTCGGTTCGGGTCGGTTCTCGGGTACCCGACTGTCGGAACCGAGAACCGAACCGAACCATCGGTTCTATATTTTTTGGAACCGTACCCGAACCGACAGAAATAGGAACCGACCCGAACCGCCCGGTTCGGTTCGATTTTGATTCGGTTTTCGGTTCTTTGGGTATTTTTGCACATCCCTAATAGTGGGATCGAATACATACATATAAAAATATAAATAATTTTTTTGTTACAATCATTGCAATAATTGAAGGTGTTGTAACATATTTAGTTGATATAATAGTAGTGAAAATTTATGTTGCAATTTTTTTTTTGCAAAAATGGCAACTGTTTTAATTGGACAAATAAGTAAAATAGGATAAAACTATTTTCTTCCAAAATTATTTATATCCTTTTCTTCAAAAAAAAACAAAAAAAATTATTCTTCTATATCCCTCTCGTAAAATAGAATTATTGTTTATATATATTATAAATTAGCCTAAAGCATTTTATATAATTACATATATACTGCATAAAAATTCCGGAATCAAATTGGTAGGACTTCGACCAAATTGCTCAAGCAATACAATCCGATAGAGTGAACCGCGCCCACTCGGAGAGTCCAAAATCACCCTGAACCGGGGGGGGGGGGGGGGGGGACAAAACGAAGCACATAAGGGCACTACGGACGGCCCGTGCGGCCAGGCACAAGCATGCACTGCCACTAGAAAGATGTCAGCGAATATGTCAAATAAGAGACCCAAGATATTCAACCAATATTCTATCTACTTGCTCTTGATAATGACAGAAATTTTTCATTAAAGTTCTCTGATATTCTATCTACTTGCTCTTGATAATAACAGATATTTTTCATTAAAGTTCTCTGATTTAATCCAGGCGGAGTCATCAGAGTTGGGCGATGCAAAAATGAAACGAAGGATTTAAAATACAGAATATAAATTGCACCACATATTAAAATGACAACTTATATATTCATTTAATTATTTGATTTTATTATCTTTTATTCTTGAATTTCTAAAGAAATATTATCATTGGTACTAAATAATTATGTGATGATTGCATAGAGCATGCGACTACATCGCGAAGGCTCTGTTTGACATGGACCGCACGGTGGTGATGATCATGAACATGAGGGTTAAAATATCATTTGTTAATGCTCATGTAATGAACTTCGTCCACTTTTATGTTTTAATGAATGAAATTTGTTAGGTGGTCCATAATGAATGACGATTTTGGCTTCATTTGGCGCAGCGGTGACGTTTACACCCGGCGGGTGGAAAGGGGGTGTTCGGACCGGAGGGAGGGAGGCGAAGCTGGAAACGGAGGGGAGGACGTGGGACAATTTCTCCGTGCTGCGGGAGCAAACACTACAAACGTCGGGCCGGCCGTTTGTTTTTCCGCCCTGCGGGCGGCGTTTGCTTCCGCCACCTGCATGAATATGCCAAATCAAATGATGCCTTAATCTTTGCGTTTGCGACCGCCACCACCGTGCCAAGAGGGGCCGAAAACATTGATGTGTGCAGACACCTATGGTGCAGTGTTGTATTATGAGAAAAAACCTCTTATATAAGAAGGCTTGTAAAATCACAAATATTTTGTAACTAATTTACAACTATTGTATTAAATAAAATCATTATATAAAGAAACTGATAATTATAATGTTAAAATATTAATTAAAAATGGTCATACAATGTAATCTCAAAGATAACAAATTAATGTCAATTAACAAAATCTAGAAACCGTGTGTAAAAATCACGCTTTGGTTCGCCCAGTAGAAATCGACGAAATAAAACGTAACTTAAGTGGGCTGTCGTTCATTTTTATCCAACGAATGCCGAATACTTTTCTGCAAGTGCAAAACTGCAAATGGGAAAAGAGGGTCGGCATGCACCGAACTCAAATCGACTAAAGTCGATATAACTCAACACGCTGAATTGAAGTCCGTGGTGTGCATCGTAATTTTTCACGAACGTCGAAAGGAGTTGATGTGGCGACTACTTTCAAAATTGATGGGTTTCCCCTTAAATTTCTAGGTCAAACCAGCATGACCAGGGTCGAGCATGCACGAGCCCGATTAGATCGATTGCGCGCACGAAGCCGTGCTTCCCCAGGCCATGGAAACGCCCGGGATGCGAGTCAAAACTGCACATGCACCCACCCGAGGCGTAACCGCCACGCCGCCCTCCGTCACCGTCGCCACTGCACGCCCCCTCTCTGGCACCCCGCAGCAGGGGCAGGGCCACCCAGGTCAAGTGGCCTTCTAGCCGCCCGACCTGGGCGGCAGCATTCCCGCCTAAGGCGGGTAGCGGCATGGCTGCCCACCCCCTTTTCCGGCAGCCCGTCCGAGGGCAAGGCCGCCCAGATTGGGCGGCCATCTAGCCGCCCATTCATGGTCGCCCATTCCGGGCATCCCCTCCACCCCCTTTTCCTGCGCCCCATCTGAGGGCAAGGCCGCCCAGATCGGGCAGCCTCCTGGCCGCCCTTTCTGGGGGACCTCTCGGCCAATTAGGGGGGGGCGGCCCCCTTGGCCTCCCACCCCTATTCCAGCGCCCAACCTGGGCGGCCTCCTTGCCACTCAGGTTTGGCTGTTCCCCGTCCAGGGGGAAGACCGCCTAGATCGGGCGGTCTCCTAGACGCCCTTTTTGGGCGACCTCTCGGCCAATTAGGGCAGGCAGCCCCCTTGGCCGCCCGCCCCTATTCCAATGCCCAACCTGGGCGGCCTCCTTACCGCCCAGGTTGGATTGTTCCCTCTCTGAGGGATCGGCCGCCAAACTCGTCGGCCGCCCCTCCCCTCACAGGCGGGGCTGCTAATTTTTTTGTAAATCCAAAACCGCCCAAGAGTGGTTTCGTCATTTGCATAAAATTGGCAATCTGTGTGCCCCAATTTGGGCCATTCTATTCGTCCGTCCGATAATTATTGGGGAAAATTAATAGAGTGTCCCTCGAAAAACTATAAATAGGTCTGCATATATTCATTTGGAGATAAGCGACTCCAGAGGCAAGAGATACCTCTGAGTTTTTTCTGCGAGATCTTGGACTTAAGCCGATTCTCCGCTCAGGAATTCCCTCCGCTTCTCTCCTTGCTCTAATGTTTCAAAAAACTTCAAGTCACGTCAATCGCCTCCTCGAGAGCTCTTCCATCAAAGCTCTGCTTCAACGAGAGTGCTCCCTCCAACAGCTTCGTGGACTTAGAGAATTTTCCAACAGGAATGTTCCCATCAAGGTTCCGTGAGTTAAGCAATACTCCAAAGCCGGAACGCTTCCATCGAGCCTCCTCTATACTTTGCACTTGTAACCCTTCGAGATCAAATCAATATTTGTAAATCATTTGTTACTGTTTATTTTGACTCTTTTCGTGCCCAACCCGACTCCAAGGTAAGGCGGTCCGATTTCTCCGGTCCGGAAAAAAATCAGACGACCCTAAAAATGATAAACCTTTTTTTAAGAAAATAAACAATTTAATTATTTTTCAAATCTCAAATCATAATTCAAGCCCAACTAAGTTTATTGTGATGCTTGCAAGTAGGGGTGCAAACGAGTCGAGCTTGCCAAAATTTCCAAGCTCGAGCTCGAGCTTTTTATTTTGAGCTCGAGCTCGACGAACTCATTTATCCCAGCTCGAGCTCGAGCTCAATGCCAACTTATCAAGCTCGAGCTCGAGTTTCGAGCTCGCGAGCTCGAGCTTCTCGCGAGCTCGAGCTTCTCGCGAGCTCGAGCTTCTCGCGATCTTTTTAGCTCATGAGCTTTATTTTCTTAATTTTTAATTTTTTTTTTAAAATGTATAAATAAAAAGCTCGCGAGCCGGCTCGCGAGCTCATGAACAATACTAGATAATCTCAAGCTCCACAGATTCGAGCTCGAGTCGAGCTTTTTTCGAGCCGGCTCGTCGAGCTTTCGAGCCAGCTCAGCTCAACTTATACCCCTACTTGCAAGCGCACAATGTATGCTTGAAATCTGTGAAGATAAGAAGAATATTAAAATTAGTTTATTTAGGGTCTGTTTGGCGCAGCTCTGGCGGCTGGAAAATCTCTATTCCAGCCGCCAGAGCTGCTTTCACTCTGTTTGGGACAGCTCCCTGTGAAGAGATTTTCAAAAATCTGGAGCTGTTTTGCAGCTTTTCAGAAATCTCTCCCCCCCCCCCCCCCCAGCTTCTGCTCCCGCAAAATAGCTTTCTCTCTCACATGTTTTGGAAATCTAATGGTTTCTTCAGTTAGAACATGCTCAGAGGCCGGACGGCCTTCCTCCGGCAATTCCGAGCCCCGGACGGCTTTCCTCCGGCGATTCCGAGCCCCCGACGTCCTTCCTCCGGCGATTTCGAGCGCACTTCTGCACAGAACACCCAAACAGTCTGCAGCTTTTCAAAACTGTTCCCCAGAGATCTATTTTAAAACAGCTCTATCCGAACAGCAGCTTTTCAATCCGCCAGAGCTGTCCCAAACAGACCTTTATTCATAAAATATAAATACGTTTGAGAAGATGAGAAAGACTTCCTCAACGAGGAAATATTTCCCTCTAAATTTTTTAACTTTTCTTCTCAAATGTAGAGGCTCGGTGAAAGCAATACCTTGAACACCGTTCTCCCTTTTAACTTTTAGTTTGGTCATAATATGTGTATATACTTTGCTATCGCCTTCATTAATTTTGTTGTTTATATTCTTGTAGCGGGTCATCCGGTTTTTTCCCGTTTAGGAGAATCAGACCATTATAGTTTGGAATTAGACTGGACGCACAAACAGTCAAAGAAAAACGTGTGGATGAATCTGTGCCGGGACAAAATCCACTATTTCGTTAGAATTTACAAGAATTGAGATAATTCATCGGAGGATGAAAACAATGGAGAAAAAATTAAGTACTTGGAGTTTGGGTGGAATCACTCAAGTGGTGAAAATCTCTAAATCATCGAAAGCTCAATGGAAGCGCTCTTGTTGAGACGGAGTCTTGATGAGAGCACTCCTTTAAAGATGGAAAAAGTTGTGTTCTTAGAGTCTTGAGAAGTGTTCGTGCTAGAGAAAGAGCAGAGAGAATTCCTAGCGGAGGAATAAGTTTCGCGTTCTCGCTGGAAAATCTCAAACCTCTTTTTACCCCTCTGGAGTTGCTTGTCTTCAAATGAAGGTCTGAGGGCCTTTATATAGTTTTCTGGAGGGATATGCTGGTAATTGCGTCAGGGTGCAATTTGTGCTGACGAATGACGTCGCTCCGTTTCGATCACCTGGATCACCAATTTTAGCGAAATAACAAAAGTGCCCCCCCCCCCCGACGATCCGGGCAGGTTGCTCGGCGGCGGAGGTGGCCGAAGGTGGCTGGGGCGGCCGGCGACGACGCGCACTGGGAGCGCTTGCCTGAGGAGCTTGTGCACTAGGAGCGCGCGCACGCGGGGCAACGCAGACGAGGCAGCGCGCGCATCGGGAGCTCGCGCGTCGGGAATGAACGCACTCTTTTTGGGGTGATTTCGGGTCTTTGGGTGAGTGCAGCTAGATGTGCGCGACTCGTTCGGACGGGTTGTCTTCCCTTCGTGCAGTGGCGGAACTAGGAATATTTTGAAGCCCGGGCACAATAAATTTAGGCGATTGTTATCCGCACTACAGTTTTGGTTTTTCGCACATATTTTTTCCTAATTTTTCGCGTCTTTTAGAAATACGTCTTGTACATGTATTTTTACGAAAAGTGTTCAACACCAAAGTTGTAGATCTCATCGAGATCTACAACTTTCGTGTTGAACACTTTTCCTGAAGATGCATGTACAAGACGTATTTCTAAAAGACGCGAAATCTGGGTGTATTTCCAAAGTACGTCTTGTACATGCATTTTCAGGAAAAGTGTTCAACACGAAAGATACAATCTCGATGAGATCTACAACTTTGATGTTGAACACTTTTCTTAAAAATGCATGTACAAGACGTATTTCCAAAAGGCGCGAAAAATTAGGAAAAAAATATGTACGAATAACCAAAACTGTAGTACGGATAACGATCGCCTAAATTTAAACTTAAAACTAATTACCAAGAGTATTACAATGCCTGTACATAAATAATGATAATGCAAAAGTGAAGGCAAATAATCAAGTTCTTAATAATTAAATGCTCCTAAAATCAACATATTGCGTATTGTTATGGAGTCAAAAACTGAAAAGGGGATTCTCAAACAATCTCTTTTCAGAAAATTATTAATGAATTGAAAATTATAATGGAGATTCTCAGATAAATCGCTATCCCGAGTGCGATTTTTGTCAGATAAAACTATAATGGGGATTCTCAAATTTATCGCAAACTATATAATAGGGATTTTCATAAATTTTTGCTAAGAAATCAAAATCTACTAATGAGATTCTCAGATGTACAGGTTAACTGTTAAGAAATCAAAACTGATAGTATAATAAAATCGAGCATTGAGGCAGAGAGCTGAAATCATCACTAAGCTACCATCACCACAAAAACTTTCTGCATGCATAAATCATTTAACTGTTGTTTAAGATTCATATATATTTTTTCTTTAGGAGTATCAATTAACACTATAATAAGCAGTGCAGTGCGCAACAGAACCCCTCATTTTCCATTCCTGTAGAAGCAAGACGATGAGATGGACATGATAATACTACGGTTTTATCTCTCACATTGCCACTCTTTTCTATCAAGTTAAATCTCAAAGCTTACTTATACAATTTCCAGCATTGTTTCAGAAGAAAAAAAATCAGAGTGTCAATCTCCTATGCGAGTTTCAATTGGGAGATTGGTGAAAAAGGAGAAAACATAAATCGAAACAGAAAATTACTTTCCTGATTACCGAGAACTTGAGATCGGAGAATGAGAAGACACGAATCTTATATCTTGAGACTGGACCAGACTGGATGCCTACTCGCCGTCGCGTGCCTGATCCGCTGCTCGACACCGCCAGAGACTGGAGAAAGGGGGCAAAATGGGAGACTGCACGCCTCATCGCCCTTCACCAGAAATTGCTCGAGAACAAGGGGCTCACGTGCAGGAAATGACCTAGGTGTAGAGGAAGCGAGAAGAGAAGGCTGACCTGGAACTCTGAACTCTGTCCAAAGCAGGGAATAACCGAATGGCCCGAATAGGATATGCGGAAGAGGAGACGAACAAAGAGAATTGGCGGAATGGCCAGTCGGGCACTCGGGTACTCGGGCTACTGGATCGCTGATCCGAAAGCCGTCGTCCGCGTCTCGCCGTCGCAAAGCAGAATTGCCAGTCGGACACTCAGGCTGTCGGGGGGAGGAAATGACCTAGGTTTAGCGAAGAAAAGCTGCCCCTGCAATAAATTTCGCGAAAACACACCCGGGCGCGTGCCCGGGTGTGTCTAGGCATGGGTCCGCCCCTGCCTTCGTGTCTTCGGTCAAAATCTTTTCGGTTTGACTTAGAAAATTCAGGGGAAACCCCATCAAATGCCCACAACTTTTTGTAGGTCATGAACTGCAAAGCGACGAGCCCGAAAATTTTTAGACCTCAACTTTTTTTTTGCCTCAGGGTTGTGGGCCTTGGACTGTTCCACCAAGCGCGCGCCATAAGACACTTTCTGTTTACATGCGCTGATCACTTGGCGCTACTCGCGTTCCACGATGGACTCCTAGACAGTGAGTGTAGCGGTTGATTGGTCGTGCATCGCCCCTGTTCGTTATCCGGTGCTTGTGACTTGTGACGTGTTGCGGGGGGGGGGGGGGGGGGGGGGAGGCTCTGCTTTGCACTCTGCGTGCTACGTTGGTGTTGTGGCATGTTGGGTGATTGTGTGAGTATGATGCTGCAAGCTGCCTTTTGTGTCTGCCACGGAAGGTTAGCGTTGCTCGTGGATTCTTGGAAGTTTTGTGGAGGAATGTTCTGCCCCTTGTCTTGGCATTGTGGAGGGACCAATTGGTCCGTTCCTACTTGGAGATTCAGAAAGACTCTGTGTCCATTCTCCCGTGGAGGTTTGGTGTCTGTTCTTTTCAAAAGTTGAAGCAGAGTCTTCTAAGGCGGAGGTTGTTGATGACATCTATGCTTTGGGACGTTGGAATGTTGCAAACTTTCACGACCGTATAGCATAGAGAGTCGCAGGGCCTTGGAGCAGGGCGATGTCAGACGATTGAGAAAGCTTCGAGATGACGGCCATGAGGGTCGGGCCGTCATGAGCGTGTCATTGCGCTTTGCTCTTAGCGAGAGATTTTGTGCGGCGCGAAGGATGCGGTGGCGTTCTATCCCTTTAATTGGCGATGCCTTGCTAGATGGTGTCGACGTCGGTGGGATACTTGATTGCATCTGTGCCATGCGCCAACTTTGTATCTTTGGTTAGTGTATTGCAGATGTTACTCCCTATGCTAGACCTGCGAGTTTTTGCTTAACGTATTGAGCTTGTGACTTCGATCGAGTAAGCCTTGGGCGACGAAGATCATGTCATCGTCGTTAGGCGGGGGAGCTTGACGCATTCATGTTGGTTGCTAAAATTCATACCGGTTGCACCGAAAACCGCATGTTTTCTCAAAAACTCTGATTTCGACAAATAATATGTTGATCCTTATGTAATTTGACGTTTTGAGTCCATAGGTGGACCGCGCTTTCTTGAAGTTCATGTCGGTTGCTCAAAATTCACACTGATTGCACCGAAAATCGCACGATTTCTCACGAACTTTGATTTCGACAAATAATATATTGATTTATAGTTTTTTTTATCATGATTTACTAACTATAGGACATTACATCTACCCCCATGACAAGCAACAGGGTGTTTGTCTTAGACGCGCATATTGTTTGTCAAAATCCAGAAACTACAAATCTGAATACAATCAAGAATGCAAGCAATAGCACAATTAAATTATGTCATAAACGTTTGGGTCACATTCATGGAAGATCCATAAAAACAATGACCCAAAAGCAACTAGTGAAGAGGCTACCTAACATTAAAGAAGAAGATGTTCAATGTGACATTTGTACGAGGAGTAAAGCACATATTTACTCTTTTCCATAGAAAGAACCTTGGAGAAGTACTCACCTTTGTGGACTAGCACAAAAAGCATCCCTGGGAGGTAATAGATACATGCTCCTACTTATAGATGATTATTCTCGATATACCTGGCTATACTAGCTAAAACAAAAATCGTAAGTGTTTGATGTATTTAATCAATTCACAACAATGATTGAAAAGTAACTGTCTTGTCACATTCGAACCTTAATAACTGATAGAGGGGATGAATTTCTCTCAAAAGAATTTGAAGCATTCTGCAAGCAGCATGGTATCAAAATGCAGTTGACAACCCCAAAGAGCACTCAACAAAATGATGTAGCTGAAAAAAATCGCACAGAAATTGAAATGGCTAGATCCATGCTATTGCATATGAATATACCAAAAGTGTATTGGGGAGAAGTGGTTAATGCAGTCATTTACATCCTCAATAGTGTTGAAACCGAAAAATCGGTCTCGAGAATTTCATCCTTGGGGAAAGGGTGATCGCGCACCTACTTCTCCCTTGCGAACTAGATAGCCAAAAACTTAGGACAAAGAACAGACCCAAGGCTCCGACACGGAGGTCCCACCACACACCCGGAAGATCTTAGAGCGCTTCCCCTCCTTAGCCAAGTGTTGAAGCTAAGGTACCTCAGAAAACACTAGAAGACTGGGCACAAGTAAGCATGCCTTTCTGAGGTACCCCTTGGGTCCTATTTATAGGATTCTGAAAACGGTCTGGAAATAGCCAACCTCTGCTGCTTTGGGGGGCTATGGGCAAATCAATGGGAGCAACATGGTGACATACATCACTTCAAAGGCCTGGGCGAGCTGCCTCCTGGAGCTCCTGCTCGCAAGTGGCGGATGGGGCTCGCACTCGCCTACCCCTTGGCCTAGGGCGAGTACGAGCTCGGCGCCCTGCTTGCGCGATGTCCCAGCCCTCATTTGTCGGGCTCAGCTCCACGAACTCCGAGCTCGGCCCGACGAATGCCGAACTCGGTCCGGCCATTGTCGAGTTCGGACTCGGCACGTTGAACTTGGCGTGCATACTCTCCTGCCTAGCTCGCCTGGGGCTTGGGGGCGGTTTGAACCGTCCGGTCTGGCTTCTGTCGACCCACTCGCCGGATACGGGGTTGTACAAATAGAACTTCCATAAAGCACTTAATAATATAACCCCTTATGAAATGATGTTTGGTTGAAAGCTAGTAGTAGCCCATTTTAAGACATTTGGATGCACTGCCTATGCTTTACAAGAGAACAAAGGAAATCTTGAGGAAAAAACCCAAGTGTTGTTATTCACAGGATACAGTTCTGAATCAAAGACATACATGCCAATTGATCCAACGACAAAGAAGCTAATTACTTTAAGAAATGCTTGTTTTAATGAAGAGCATAAATGGGATTGGGGATCAGATCAAATAAATATCTTATTCCCTCCACTAGTTGGGATTGAACAAGATGCAATCTCATCTAGGCTCCGTTTGGGGGGACTTATTTTCACCAGTCAAGCGGTTACGACCGCATGAATCGGACCTTAATTATGATCTGATTCATGCGGTCGTAACCGCTTGACCGGTGAAAATAAGTCCCCCCAAACGAAGCCTAAGTCCCCCAAACGAAGCCCTAGTCTCATCCATCCAACAAAGGATGATCAACCAGAGCAGTTACCTGCAGCACGTGACAGTGAAGCTTCATCCTCATTTCCCAAGAAAACTAGAAGTATAGAAGATATATAACAACATTCTCAAATTCTGTTATCAGCATAATGTCCAACCACCTTTGAAGAAGCTGTAAAGAAACCAGAATGAAAACAAGCCATGGAAGAAAAACTACAAAACATTTAGAAAAATGATACATGGACCCTTACAGCTAAGCCTCAAGGTAAAGAGATATAATTGGATTGAAGTGGATTTCTAAAATAAAAACAAATGAAACAAGAAAGATTCAAAAATATAAAACTCACCTCGTTGCAAAAGGATATGCACAACGACCCGGGAGAGATTATAATCAGACTTATGCACTTGTAGCTAGAATGGATCAATTCGTTTCATTTTAGCATTAGCCGCTCTACACCATTATTAGTTACATCAGTTGGATATAAAAATGGCATTTCTAAATGGAATTCTTACAGAAGAGGGGTATGTTGAGAAACCCATGGGGTTTCAGTTAGAAAAAGAAAATGATAAAATGCACAAGCTTAAAAAGCTAGGCATCGTATGACCTGAAACAGACACCTCGGGCATGAAAAGAGCATTTGAATCAATATTTGCTATCACTAGGCTTTCAAAGGTGTCCAGTTGAAGCTTCATTATACATGAAAGACAAGACCACCATATACTACTAATATATGTGTATGTTGATGATTTACTATAATTGGAAGTTCACCGGACCAAAATAAAGCATTCAAAGCAAAATTGCAAAGTCAGTACGAGATGATTGATTTAGGCCTACCACATTACTTTCCTAGTATTCAGGTAAAAAATTGTTGCGTGTTAGCCGCCCCCTCCCATAATTTCTGTCGGATTCTCCTCCTAGCCGACCCCTCTTCTTTTGGAATCCACTACAATTATGTATTCTTTATCATTCCGATATTAATGGAGGATTTCTTTGACGGGATCTTTGATCACCTTTCATTGTTACCGGCGACCTGTTTTGGAGACCGCTCTAAATTTGTCATCCTCATTATTCTGGTGATGATGAAGGATTTTTAGGAAGGGATTGATCTCCTTTCATGTTGGTCTCCATACCTATTTTGAGTTTCTTCCACCACCTATATATAATGGTGTGGCAGACCATCCAAGCACTGCAGTGCAGTGCAGCAGTCAAGTTTTGGTCGAAGATCGCCGACTTCTTTTCGAAGCACCTACCGCCGACTTTCTCTTCCCGTCAGCCGCCGAATCGGAGATCCTTCTTTCCTTGTAGCCGGCCCTCGTCTCTTGTCGCCGTCTTGATTTCTCGTCGCAACGCGTACGGCCGGATCTTGGAGGGTTCGAGATTTTTCATCTTCTCTTTTCTCGGTTCAATTTTATTCCTCCATTTTAGCCGTATTGTATGTTTGAGAAATTATTAGTGGATTTATCTCTACCTGCACAGTGGACGTACCAATACTAAATTTTTCGGGGAATCACTTTAAATCTTGATGTTCTTCTTTTGTGGTGTTTGTTTATTTTTCCGTGTATTATTACTATTATTTTTCGTAATCATAATTTTGACCGTTAGAACATTATTTTAACACAAGAGCCAACATTTCATTTTCATTTTCATCTGCACTCGAAACGACCGTTTTCATAAAAAAAATAGCCAACATTTCATTTTCATTACGATACTTCAAGGTACAAAAGCATATATGGCTTAATTTATCAGAAATGAGGAGATGGCAAATTACAAGGCAACTCTGATTTAGATTGGGCAGGAGATAATGAAGGCCGAAAAAGTACTACCGATTATGTGTTTTACCTGGGAGAAAACTCTATCTCCGGGAGTGCTCGCAAACAAGCAACTATTGCCCTATCATCATCGGAAGCAGAATACATTGCTATAAGTAGTGCAACTTGTGATGCTATTTGGCTCCAACAGCATCACCAATGGAGAGAAAATGCAAAAGAAGAAAAGTCTACTAAAATTCCAATCCAATGCCATTACACTTTTGCATTCGCATTGGCTAAAAATCCAGCCTTTCATAAAGGAAGCAAACGTATAGAACTATGTCATCATTTTGTGAGAGAACAAGTGGAACGAAGTAAAATAGAAATAATCTTCTGTAAATCACAAAATCAAGTGTCAAACATCTTACCAAAACCGCTACCTATTTAGACATCGATTTCTAGAGTTGTGGGAAAAATTAAGGCTCCGTTTGGGAGGACTTATTTTCACCGGTCAAGCGGTTTCGACCGCATGAACCGGACCTTAATTATGGTCCGGTTCATGCGATCGTAACCGCTTGACCGGTGAAAATAAGTCCTCCCAAACGGAGCCTAAAGGTTGGGGCATTTCCAGTTTAAGAGGGAGTGTTGGTGGTGAAGCTAATCTGCAGAAGCCCCTAGCTTAAGCAACTTCAAGGTGGATGAGGAGGAAATGCCGAAGAAGACAGACAATCAAGTTAATAAATAAATGTTATGTAATAAATAGTATGCAATAAGGATAAAGATGTACCCTGTCCTTGATCTAGAATCAAAGAGATCACAAATCTCTCTTATATATAGATCGCAAAATAACGTAACATTAGATGTCTCTCAATGTACTAATGATCTACCATTTCTAGGGAGAGGCTCATCTATGGGGTAACATACACAACAATCCAAGTCAGAAAAAAGAAATCTAAACATGAATATGAGTTCATCTTTCACAGATCAAATATCAAAATATGAGGGCAATACATCCTACAGATAATATAAGAGTTCCTAAAAAAACTAAAATCTAATAAAAACTGCATCCCTCGGAAATTCAAAAACTGATGTAATGCATTGAGTTCATATAATATTTCTTGTTTTCGTCAAAAATAAAACGAGCCCAGATCAACAGGTTTGAAGAAAATGGAGATAAAAAACTAAAAAATATATGTATCCAAGCCCTTAATTGCAGGCCCAAAATAGATAATTGGAGGACCAAAAAGAACACATACCTTTCCTTTTAACCTAAAAAAAGAGCAATGTTATAAGCACACCTAAAACAGCTATCCCCACACCAATTTTAAAGCAAAATAAAACCTAAAACTATTCCCCCCCCCTTCATTAAACGCACACATGTTATCTCTCCCTCCCGCTTATTCCCGACCCCGACTCCCAGCAACCGAAACAAGCGGCCCTCCTTCGCAGCACTTCGCCGCCCGTGTAGCAGGCCGCCGGAGGGCGGTTTTTCGCCGGCGACACCGGGATCCTTCCCTTCCTCTCATGTAAGTCCCGAATCCCCCGTTTTTTCTGGCCTCCTTCCTCACTAACCCTAACCCTCCATTCATTTTTTTTCTCCCATATTTGCAGCGAACTCAGCGGTGTATTGAGGATTTTATCCATCTAAAGCTGTTATTGTGAGGAGTTGAAAGTTATTTTGAGATTATTTGGCTCTACCCCCAAATCCTAAGGCATAATTTTTCATCCATCTCCTCCAAATCTTAAATTCTCATGCATATACCTTGAAAAACTTAGTTAATGATGTTGAATATATGTAGATCTTAAATAATTGAAGGTGTTGTTTTTAAAAAATCGATATAGGGATTTTGTGATCGGCTAGGAAGACTATTTACATTGGTTTTGTCAACAACAACCACTTCATTCAGTTATTAGTGCAAAATGATTGTCCAATGCCGTCTGTGATCAGCATGTGGACGAGATATCACACTGCAGTTGCAAACCAATGGGATTCTAGTTATAAAGGTGAAGATGATGAAATAGTTAATTTGGCCGATCTTTAGGGTACGCAAGATTATACATTTTAATTCATAGCAAATAAACTGGCTTTATTATAATTTAATTTTCATAATATTGTCTCTTGTAGGTACGGAAGCCTTGGATCTACGTCGTTAAGCATTTATCGCTAAAACTGATTTTAAATCAAAGGTATATAGTGTTACTAATAATCTTAGTTAAGCTCTATTTTTTGGGATCTCAAATTTTTTAATGTTGGATGTATTTTTGGACTATTGGATGTATTTTTGGACTATTGGATGTATTTTTGGATTATTTGATGTATTTTTGGACTGTCAAAAATCTAATAAAAAAGAAAAAAGTTTGACTTTTTGGTATGTCATTAACAATTCTAACAATCGGTGTGGCAATAAAGAATTGGTGTGAAAATAAAAAATTTGGTGTTCCAATATAAATGGGCTGTCAATAGCGATAATTGGTGTGCTTATAACATTGCTCAAAAAAAATGTCTGATTGTCGCCCCTTTTTCGCCAGAGTCGGCGTATTCCCGATACCGTCGCTCTTTCTCCCGATCCAGATCCCGCGCATCCCTTCGCCGGTCATTTTGCCGTCGGACGCTGCTTCTTTCCCATCTCGCCGCCGGACTTCCTGTAACACCACAGGTTTCCCATGGTTGAAAACAACAATTTTTTTGGTTACTGGAAGCTACCGCCCGACGGTAGAGCTACCGCTGGTGGTAGTGATGAAGTCGATCCAGTCAAGTCCATGCAGTCGTTCCAGTCGATGCGGCCGAAAAACTTGATGCATTCGAATTTGCTAACGCCAAGCGGTAGCGATACCGCTGGCGATATCATGTCACGTGTCGAGTGATTTTGAGGCGGCCGTTAAGCGGCAAAGCAATGATGGATAAGACCACTGCCACCGCCTAAGCTACCGCTAAGCGATAACGTGCTACCGCGCGGCGAAAGTGAATTTACAATAATGATCGATTAAATGGTGGTCATCCATTCCTTTTGACCTGGAGATCAGGTTGCTGAGGTTTGGCCCGTGAGTGTTAAGGGTCAGAGATGAGAATTTCATTCTTATTTTCTCTTTCATTATCTCTCTCTTCTAAAGTGGAGGAAAAGAAGAGGAGGAAGGAAGAAGGGAGAAGAAGAGGAAGATTAATCCAGCTCTTCAGAAAGCCATTGAAGGAGCACTTGTGATCAAAGTCATGAGTGAAGCCAAAACTTGACCTCAACGAAAGTTCGAAAATAGGGGCGCAGTCAATACCTACTTCTCTCAAGCTCCAACCTCTGACTAGTTATAAAGTACCAAGAACCGACCCAAAGTCTCAGCAGGGAGGTATCACCTCTTACTCGAAAGATCTCTGATAGCTTCCCCTCCAAAGCCAAAAACTAGGCTTGGAGCTCCTCCGAAAGCACTAGAAGATCTTAGAAAAATATGAAAGTCTGTCTTCTGTGGAGCCCTTGTGGGTCTATTTATAGTCTTTGCTGACCTGAAATTACTAAATTACCTTTGACTGGTCTTCTAACAGCCAGACTCTGTTGTTCTAAGGAGCTAAATGCAGACCATGGGGGTATACAGGTAATTTTACCTGAGGGCATCCAGGTAATTTCACTCTGGTCCCTACCCGGCGGGAACCTTCCTACCGAGAACTGAAGGTGTTTACGCCTCGCCGAGAACTCTCCCGCCTTCACCTGGCGGGAGCTAAAAGGGTATTGAAGACTGCCAGCGGTTATGCCTGCTCCCGCCCCCCTGCGAGGCGCGAGCCTTCTCGCCCAACTCACTGAAGCCCGTCTTGCTTTGGCGGGTGTCGAGCTCTGCCCGACGAACTGCTTACCTGAGCGAGAGCGTTCTCGCCTGCCCCTATGAGAGAGCTCTCTTGTACTTGACCTGCTCAACGAATGTCGAGCCTAGCTCGGCGAGACCTGAGCTGAGCACGACGAAAGTCAAGCTCAATCCTGATTTGGGCGAGAGCAGTAATTTCACCTGGGGCTAGCCCAAAGCTAATCCAAACCTGTCCCTGGGTGTTTCTGGGTCCCACTCAGCGAATATGGAGTTGTACACAATCCCCACTCTTTTTGATCTAGCCTTACGCTTGAAAAGACACGTCCAACCCTTTATATTCGTTGAGCACGTGCTGTCCTGAAAAGGAATCTTTTGGTGGGTTATCCCACGGCTATATATACATATGAAAGGAAGGGAATAAATCTTATTTACTATATTTAAATATATATGTTATATTAAAGAGTAAGCACAACATAAAAATAAAGAAACAAAGCAAGCAACACAGACAACACAAGGATTATAGTGGTTCCCGAACCTGGGTACATCCACTCTTCTACCACTCTGGTAGGAATCCACTAATAGTTTTGATCAGGTGACTGTCACCTTTAAGCTGTTGATCAGGTGCTCAAAAACCAATTTCAAGTCTTTTGAAAGGAGACTTGCAACCAAGCTAACTTTTGAAGGGAGTTAAAACCATGTACAGCGGGGGGAAAGAGGTTGATGGAAGTCTTCTCTTTTCTCAAATCAACTTGAGAAGACTGTGTGGATTTTAATGTTGTCAAAGCTCCCCCCTGAGATGTTGAATGGTTCAGGAAGATGAGAGCTTTGTTTCAGGGTGTAGGCCTTCAAACTTGATGTTGCTCTCCAACAAGCTTCTAAACTGATATTGTATTTATTGTCTCTTTGAAGCCTGAAGCAGATGATGAAGAAATCTGTGAGAAACCGAGCTATGTTGTTCTTCACTGATTGCTAATAGTTATTGTTTCTCTTTCTTCTCTCTCACTGCTTCATCCCTTTCTACCTTCTATTGTGTAATAAAATATTTCTAATCTGAATATATTCTTCCGAGCCATATTCAAACATTTGAATTAACTCTATCTTAAAATGGCTGAAGGATTCCCGAGAGAGAAAGATGCTTGAGGAATTAATCACATTAACTGTTGTTGTTGAACGACTATACGCATTAAGTCTGAGAGATATTAAATGTCTTAATTAATTCTGCCAGCTGTTAAAATCTCTGTCTGTAAGACTGCACAGATTTCATCGACCTCAGGCTGTTATTCGTCGACCTCAGCTCAGAGATCGTCGACCTGAATAATCTTTGCGTCGAGCTGAGATTTTGTCTTGAGATAAGCGATCGTTGACCGGAGCTCGGAGATCGTCGAGCTCAACTCAGAGATAGAACTTTGAGTTTCTTCGACCTGAGTTCGACTATCGTCGAGCTGAGTTCGACTATCGTCGAACTGATTTTCTGCTCTTGACAAAACTGATTTCTGCATGATTTCTTTTCTATAACATTTCTCTGGAGTTCTTTTGAGGCAGACCTAGAAATTACCCTATGACCCTGACTATACATTTTGGGTCAATCTAAAAATATCCTAATAGTATTCCTTGCCCAAATCCAAATTAGGGTTCCAACAACATACACATCTGCTGATAGTTAAGATTTCATTCTTGTCGTTGTTACCCCTGTCGAGTCTTCGGCGATCTCACCATGCGCCCTGAACGCACCGAAAAGCCTCTCTCGTAAGGTCTGCAAGACCGCATCGATGCGGCACAGGCGCGATCCCGTGCCAACAGCTTCCTGGTGGCCCCTTGGCTGGCGAGAAAGGCGCTGGCCGTTGAGCCCCCGCAGCTTAAGAAGAAGAAAAAGAAGAAGGCAAAATCGGTCAAGCGAGACCTTTTGAACAAGAACCGGGGCTTGCCTACCCCGTCCCCAAGCCGCATGGAAAATCCTTCTTCTCCGCAGAAGGTATGTCTCTCCAATTTGCTGATTATCGAGAACTGTGAACCGATATGGAAAAAGAGGGATCAATGATTGTTAGAATGTACTTCCCGCAGGAGTCGGTTCAAGATGTCGGCACCGAGTCCCCATTGGCGCCACCAGAGTCGGCGCCTCTCCTCCCCATGGATCCACCGCGGGTCCCAGAGGCCACTCCCCCGGCTGATCCTCCGAGAACCCCAAGTATCCTTTCTCCATCTCTTCACTCTAACCGATATGATATGCTGCTGCTAAATTTACTTCCCGCCAGCCCGGGTCTCGCCACCTAGGGAAATGAAATCGTGCTCGCCAACCAGACCACCCGGGCAGCTGATCTTGCCCTACCAACGGGAGGAGTGGCCATCGAACCCTCCGCACCTTCACAGGAGGCTCGCCATCCCGCGAGGGAAGACGTCTCCGCCCCTGCTTCCGGCCAGGCCGAGATCGCCACGCGCAAGACATTCTGCCCGGGGCGAGGAAAGACGCTCCACCTCCTCTTTGGGAAGGAAACCATGGGGAGCTGGGGCCTTCTCGCTCGCCATCGTTTGATGGCTCTCGCCATGCTGCAGGTATGCGAGAAATCACTACTTTACTTTACCCCTATCGTGACCGGAACTCTCTATCTCACCAGGGGGTGCGGAGCCCCAGGTGGAAACCGATGAGGAGGAAGATGAAGACGAAGGTGAGGATGATGAGGAAAAGGAAGACGCCGAGAGCTCCCACTTCCCTTCTTCTGACGAGATGGAAGAGTTCCTGGATGCCGCCGGGAACGGTAGGAAATGGCAAAAGAGAGTGGCTACGCTGTTCTCGAAGCTCGCGCGGTGGGAGCGGGCCAACATCTCTATCGTGAGGAGCCTTCACAAGATGGTGGAGCGGCGTATGACAGTCATCGAGCGGGACTACAACCACCTCGTGGGCGAGACAAAGCGACAGGATACTCTTACTGTCGAGACCTCCCCAGGGCGGTATGTTGCGCGGATTCGGGACCAAGCGCGCCTAATCAACCTTGGATGCACCTCCCTGACGTCCTACTTTAACCTGCGGGTTCCTCCGAGGACGGGAAGGCGGGACCGGGGATGATGGTGATGGGAACAATATTGAATCAAAGACGTCTTGCCACTTCCATCTCTCGGTCTACCCTTCCTTGATGTACCCCTGGAATTTGGACAATAATTAGAAACCTCTGTTATTATTATTATTTTTCATTATGCGGCTCTCACTCGGCGAGAGCCCTTCTTTCATTCCTTCTTTGCCCTCTGCTTTTGTTTTATGCTTTATTTTTAGTGGTGCTTGCGCGAACATTAGCTCTGTTTACTAGTCATCGCTTTATCTCTAGGAAGGGGCCTTACCCACCGCTGGCTTAGGCCACCAAAGCGTGTCAGAACGGAAAGCGTGGCGCTGATGCCTCGAGACTTGGCAATCATACCCCCGCCGTCTTTTTGGAAAAACATCATTACCACGATTTTCTATAAATAGGCTGATTCACCTACCGCATTTATTTCTCTGATCCGAAACCTCTGTCTCCTTCCTAACCGTTCTCGCGCCTCTCTGCAACCTCACTTGGTTTATCCTCCTTCTCTTGCTCTCGCTCTGTTCCCTCTCGCTTTATTCCCAATAACTCTCACCTTCTTACCCCCTAATCTCGATGTCGGGCAAGAGCGAAGGCCGTTCCAACTACGCGCAAGCTTTTCTAAAGCACAAGTTCCACCCTACCGCTTGACCCTAGACGAGTACCAGTTGATAACCGCCAACTTCATCCCAGCCGGCTTCACTGCGAGAAACCCGAGCAACAACGACAGGGTCAATCTCGCGCGAGAGGGGGAGCTCGCCATCCCCCTAGAGCATTTTGAGGTGGGCTTCCGCCTCCCCCTCTGGCCTGAGATCCGTCAAGCCCTCTGATACTACGGGGTGGTTCCCGCGCAACTTAATCCCAACTCGGTCTCCATCCTGGTAGCATTCATCTGCTACATGCGAGCCGAGCAGATAGAGTCCAACCTACCCATCTTCTGGAAGCTCTTCATCTTCCAGGCCGAGAGCGGCGGGGTGGTCTTCTTCTCAGGACAGCTGCTCAAGACCAGCGACCTCGCCAACAAAAACCACCACTAGAGTGAGAAGTTCGTCTATGTCTCAGGCGACTTCGGCAATATTCCTCTCGCACCCATCCAGTATGAAGACATCGCCTACAAGCCACCCCCTCTTGGGTCGCGCGAGAGTGCCATCCTCGAGTTTTTTGGAACGAAGGACTTCGACGTCAAGTTCCTCAGGCGGGACATCGACTCCCTTCAACCCGTACTTCTCGGCGAAGGTATGATCTCGCATTTACCATGCGCTTCTACGCTTTAAGATGTAGAGAACTAATTACCGTTGATCTTGCAGGAGAGCGAGAAATCCCTCTTAACCAGCTGTTCGACGTAACCAGGGCTGCGACCGACCCCTTGTCCCTTGCGAAGTCCGCAGCTCTCGCTTGCTGAGATGAGCCAGCTCCTCCCCCAAAGTCCAGTACCGGGAAGCGAAAGCCCGGTGCCTTCTCCCTCGCTGTTCTTAAAAGGCCAAAGCCAACCGCCGCGGAAAAGGGCAAATCCGTGGCGGCCTCTCCCGCTCGAGCTGTTGTCGAGGGCCGGTCCTTCGCCGAGAGCCTATTGATAACTGGCGAGGCGATGGCCACTATCAAGACCGCCGCCAGGGCTCCTGCTGAGAGATTTCCAGCCACAGGCAGAGTTGGTGATGATATGGCGACCGCTGAGTCTTCCTCCCAAGCCCCGCCCAAGCATATGCCAAAAGGGCATCGGAACTTCGGCCTTGGCGAGAAGTTCCTAGATGCGGCAGGGAAACTCCTATTCCAGTGGGATCCCGAGGCTAACCGGGCCTCCATTTCTACCCTCCTCACCAGCTGGGCGGAGCAGGATGAGGTCACCGGCAATGCCTTCGCGCTGGGTTATGGCCTTTACAGTCGAGAAGATGCTGACACGTTCGACCGATCGTCCACCCTGCTCCTGGCTTTCAACTCCATCAGGTCCTTGATGCGCGGGATCGAGCTAGCGCATATGTGTGCACGCCAGAGCATTACCATCGACTGCAACTTCGCCGACATGCACAAGGCGAGAGATGAAGCGGCGACTAACACGACCGCCCTGAAGGTCGAGCTGGCGGATGCCCAACGACTTTTATCTCTACACCCGATGGATGAGGTAAGCGATATCTTCCACAGCTTCTCGCTCCCCCCTTAGTTCATAATCCGCTTTCCCTTCTTCGTCCTAACGGGCTTCTCTTATATGCACAGGACTCCGCCCAAAGCATGTTGCTTCGCGCACACCTGGCTGGCCCTGAGTGCGAGAACGTCTTGTTGAAGGACCAGGTCTAACATGCGGTTATGGCTGTAATCTCGCCCCCTCCCTCGCTGGACGAGAGGCTAAGGAGCTGCCACTACTCTGAGTACGACATCGATAAGCTGTTGCAGGTCAATGCCCAGGCTGACGATAGGGACGTTGCAGGACGTGGGATGCTTGAATGAGGGCGGCGAGAGCATCATTGCTCGCAGGCTTCTCCCTTGGCTTTTCGAGCATATCCCCAAGCCTCCGAGAGAACCTGATTCCCCGCCCTCGGATGTCCCGAAATCTCCCATCGCGACTAACGAGAGCCTTAGCAGCGAGTCTACCCAGGGGGGTCCCTTACCCCCACAGGCGAGCCTTCAGACCTGCCAGCTAGTGAGAGTCTGCATAGCAGGTCTACCTGGGGCCGAGCCAGGCTCGGGGTAGTGCAAAAGTTTCCAAGCTGAAGTATCTCAAATAACAAGTCCAAGTCCTTTCCCCCCAGGTGTGCCTACAGCCCTGCCCAACTAATGAGAGCCTGAGCAACGAGTCTACCCGAGGCCGAGTAGCACTCGGGGTCCCTTAACCCCATAAGCGAGCCTTCGGACCTGCCAGCTAGTGAGAGCCTACGCAACGGGTCTATCTGGGGCCGATCCAGGCTCGGGGACCTGGGCTGAGCTCGATGAAAGTCGAGCTCAATCCTGATTTGGGTGATAGTAGTAATTTAGCCTGGGGCTAGCCCAATGCTAATCCAAACCTGGCCCTGTGTGTTTCTGGGTCCCACTCAGCGAATATGGGGTTGTACACCGAGGTTAAATCTGTGGAGAGGAAGGTGTTGCGAACGCTTCCATCCGGATCTCTTGTAATTTCATGGCTCCTAAGCGAACTACATGGGTAACGATCTTCCTTCTTGAACAAGTGAAGTCCTTATTTTGCATGTGCATGGAAACCCTCACCAATTGGTGGAGAACGGGAAGTTTCCAACGGGTCGATCGGTGTTATCCCCGGTATTAAACTTGCTATAGAATCTGAAATCGAAGTACAGAATAGGCTTGTAGTGTGAAGCTCATCCCAACAAGTTGGTCTTAAATGGTGATGATTGATTTGCGTGCCGGAGAAGACTCCACAGATAAACATGTAGTTTTAAGGAATTTTGTGATGTGATGTCTGTTGCAGGTAGCACTGGAGGTGTCCTCTAGGAAAACACACAGTTTTGGGACATGAACGTTGATCTGTCCGTTATCACCCGGCGGTGGAGATACCGCGAGCGATAGCTTCTGGTCGTATCCAGCGAGCCGATTGTGATGAACGTGAAGCCCAGATCCTGGGGACGGGGTGTGTAGCATCAGACAACATAAAGGCATGATGTGCCTAGCTGAAAATAGATGTTGTGCTTCTGTTTGATATCGCATGACGGTAGTGCTACCGCTGGAGATAGCTCCCAGTGAGCTGATTTGTGATTGCGATCCCAGGTCCTGGAGACAAGGTGGGTGGCAAGTTAAGTTGTAAGAACTGCAATGCTTACCTTGGTGGCCTTGGGTGCCGACCATTTTTGGATAACTTTGGTTATCATATAAGGGTCGAGGTGAAGCTGTACCCGCGTCGTGCCAGCGTAATGCCGACGATTTGAGTATGGACAAGGCCGATCTGAACCCGTCCCTTACTAGTTGGTGAAGAGGTAGCTCTTCGGTGCACCATCTGATTTTGGGGTAGCCCGTAAGGCAAGGTGGCCTTGATGGTAAAGCTCAATGATGAACCATCGGTCTGGGACTAAGGATGGTAGTGGGACTGGGAATCCAGTACACATATAATGTGCCATTAGTGCACGAGACGTGTGTCCTTGCGTGTCAACGTCTATGGTGGTTGAGATATATATATATATATTATCATTCCGCTTGCGTACAGGGAATGAGCACCGCCACCCCGAGTGAGGGGTGAGATCGTTATAATTTGGTCAGATAAAGCTGACCGTTGCTTTGTTTGTCATGTCTTGGTGAATTGTCCCTTTGCGGGTGTCGGGGAGCCGAGCGGGAAGTAGCGGGCCGAAACCCTTTTTGCTATGTTAGCTGGCCCTCGAAGGCCCAAGTGTGAAACATTTTTTGTTTTCATGTATGGCCGGTCTGTGTGACGATGTATGTAAGACATATATGTAAAGGAAACTGTTTGTAAGGCCTTAAGACCAAAATCTTTGTGTATTTTTAATAACATTCCTATGTTTGGTTAGTAGACATTCCTATATTGGGTTCTAAGTAATTTTAATTCTTCCGCTAGAATGCAACTCTTAATTAGAATACGTGAATGTTTTGATTTCAATGCGTAACTCCACTAACTGTCCGTGGAATATGGCATGGGATCTCGGTCGGACCTTCAGTTATATTCTACGTGACTGATGAAGGTGTTACACTTCCCATTCGCCGTCAGACATCTTAGGGTTGTTCGTCTGCTACTTCAAAGGAAAACGTCGAATATGATGCAGCAGTCGGTCTTCCCTTCCATTTTGACGGCCTACTTCCTTTTTGGAATGACATGAAGGTTAAAGTTATTAAGCTCACTAGATTGCCATATTATTCCCGCCCCGGTTGATAAGTGGATGTCAATGCCAGTTATGGATCTAGTTGTTGCATCGTTTTACAACGTGCAATTTATTCATTTTTCAAGTGAGCAGTCATTCACATTCTTTCTGTTGCATTCAACACCACCAACATTTAGAATGACAATCTACATTGGCTTTGTAAATGACAATCTACATTGGCTTTGTAGATGACAATCACTTTATTCCATTGAAATGCATGAAGACTGGCCGCTGCCAAGGGCGTTTCCAGTAAGGACGAGATATCATGAGGAGATGGCAAAGCAGTGGGACATTTCTTATATAACAAATATTCATGATTGATGAAAAGTATGTTTATTTACAATAATTAAAAAATATTTTAATTACGTGAATATACTATCTAATTTTGGTGTATCAATTCTTTTGTAGGTTGCAGCTGTATCAGCATTCCATTGTTTTTTTTTTTGGATTTTATGGGAAGCAAAAATCAATCGCAACATTCAACATTTTGTGAGATGTTCACTAATTTGTATTTCTCACCATATAATTTGTTCATTATTTGTGCAGGTTGGTGATCATTTTGGAACAATATATCGTCAAAGTTGTTTATTGCTCCTTACTACTCACTTATATTTAATTTGTAAATTGCCTAAATGTTTAATTTTTGAAATTTAGCTCATAATATTGTGTTTATAACACAATTTAATTTTTGTTACTCTAATGTTAACGAAATTACTTAATGCAAAAGAAAAAAATTTATTTTTTTAAGTGAGATTCAACTATCATGTTGGACTGCAAATATTAATTGTGAGACTGCATTTATTGTGAGACTGCATTTATCGTGAGACTGCAATTATTTATTTTGGGGCTGCAAATATAATTTTTCAAACAAAGAATACTAGATTCCAAAAATTTTGATGCTTAAACGGCAACGCGGATCCGAGAGAATACATGCTGTGTTCCTAAGAAGTTCATTAATCCAGGAGATTTGATGTTCCAAACAAAACAAGTACTTGCAAGTGAACAAAGATTTGATGAGAAAATAGGAAGAAATATCAATGTTGTGGTCTGGTCAAGGCTCTTGGTGGACAAGACTAACTGAACCGTCTAAATCTTTCAAGCGATTGAGGGCGCAGACAGTCAGAAAAACACAGAATAGAGAAATAGTCTTTTTTGACGTGAAAATCATTAAACTGGGTAAAAATCACGTGGTCGATTTAGTGTCGACCAAACTTATATTAAACAGTGTTGTTTTACAGGACTTTCAGAAGAAGATGGAGGAGATAGACCGCTACTCGTTATAACTTTTAAGGGAAGAGAAGGAAGGTGTTCAGAGCGTGACCGGGCACTTCTCGCGAAATTAGGGGTCGCTTCAGCACGCGGTGGAGAGCACACGGGCCTTGGAGCATTGACGGGATGGGAGTGCTGGTACTGAGAAAGCTTGCGGAGAGGTTCGCTCGGACGCGCACGCGGGCGGTTGAAGGCACCTACAAGACTTCATGTGAACTCTGAAGCGCTCGAAGGTTCTCGAGGGCAGCTTTGAAGATCAGGTTGAGTCTTCGTCGAGAATCTGTGTGAGAGAGAGGAGAGACAAAGAGAACGTATGAGGAAATTCCTGGGCGGGAAATGGATAAGAATGAAAGGGAGCGGGGTCTATTTATAGATTTTTAGAAGAACGGTCCAGTAATTTTACTGGGTAACTACCGGACAGACGAAAAGAAATACCCGAATTTGAGCATGTGGATCGTTATTTTTAGGAAACTGACAACATTGCCCCCCGGGCCAAAAAAACCTTCCCGGGGAAATGGGCGGTCCGGCGAGCCTGAAGGCCAGGGCCAGGGCCGCCCTTGCGCCGAGCGGCCATGGGGGAGGTCAGCCCCGTAGTGGCCGGCCTAGTACGCCCGAGCGATGTGGGGCCAAGGGCCAGCCGACCCTGCGTAGGCCTGTTAAGGCCACTTGGCACCGGCCGGCCAAGGGGGCGGCCGGCCCGTGGAGGCTGGCCGAGTCCTCCCGGGCGTCGGGCGGCCAAGGGGCGGCCAACCCCACGGAGGTCGGCTGTGGCCGCCTGAGCGTCGGACGGCCAAGGGGCGTCCGACCCCGCGGAGGCCGGCCGAGGCCGGTCGGACATAGGGAGACCAAGGGGCGGTTGGCCTCACGGAGGCCAGCCTAGGCCGCCACAAGGGGCGGTGATGGCGACGATGTCCCGCCATATGTTCGTGACAAGTTCTTTGACGATGCCGACTCGACGAATTATTCTGATCACCACCGCAACCGTACATTTGAAACTACGATGGACGTTGCCGCGACACTCCCGCCATCGCCGCACCTTCCGCCATCTACTGTGTTAAAGGCACACCATCTTCGGCTTTGTGCACACCAATACTATGTGCACCCATTGGAATTTTATATGCACACCATCTTCGGCTTTGTGCACATCAATACTATGTGCACAGTCTGAGCAAACATAGCTGCAATGTATGTGAACTCGTTGGGTGTCGTTGTCGTCTATTTCATCAGAGCAAACAGATCGACGGCAAGACGGTCATGGCCGTGCATCGCGAGCCCTCCGATCATCACGTTCCAAAGCACGACGTCTTTGCTCGAAACCCGGCGGAACACCTCCAAAGCTGCTTCAACGCACCCGCATCTTTAGTACATGTCCACAAGAGCTGTGGGGAAGATGACGTTGCCGTGATTGCATAGTTTTTTTTAAAATGAAATACGCGACTTTTTGATCTGCGTCTTCTACGTTTATTTTCAGGAGGAGTGTTCAACATAAAAGTTGTAGATCTCGACGATATCTACAACTTTCATGTTGAACACTTTTTAATTTAAAGCCGTTTAGGCCCCCGATTTGGCCCCCGGAAAAAATCACGCGGAACATTAAATGTTCCGCGTGATTTTTTCCGGGGGCCAAATCGGGGGCCTAAACGGCTTTAAATCAAAAAGTGTTCAACATGAAAGTTGTAGATATCGTCGAGATCTACAACTTTCATGTTCAACACTTCTCCTGAAAATGAACGTAGAAGACGCAGTTCAAAAGCGCGTATCGGGAAGGGGGAGGCGGGCTGCTTCGGCTTTAGTTAGGTGGGGTTTAAAAAACCTAAATAATAAAGGATTATATTTTTGATGGGTGTGCACATAGCCGAAAATAGTGTGCCTTTAACACCACCCTAAATTTATATGGTTATAAAATTATGCAAATCATGGCATAATTTTTATAATGATATATATTTATGTTATGTTTATCTTAATTTCCTGCGCCGTGTTTCTCATTTTCCCGTATCATTTACTACACCTCTTTTTTTTTATATTTCCTGCATTCTAAAAAACAATGTAGGGCTGTGATCTTTTGGTGGTTGATGTGTGGAGGAGATTGAGAGGTATATATATATATATGAGTTTGGAATATATAAGCTCAAGATTTTTTAAGCTTAAAAAAGCTTGAACTGGTTCTCCCACAATACATTTCAGAATTAGGCAAATAATATATGTATTTTATAGCCAAGAATGAGATCTACAACTTTCATGTTGAACATTTTTCCAAAATTTGCACGGTTTAGCCGGAATCTCACACGAAAGATTGCTGGCTCGAATTTTGAAATTTATTATTATTATATTCAATTCGAGCCAGCAACCTTTCGGGTCTTATTCCGGCTAAATCGAGCAAATTTTGGAAAAATGTTCAACATGAAAGTTGTAGATCTCGTTCTTGGCTACAAAATGCATATATTATTTGTTTAATTCCGACATGTATTGTGGGAGAATCAGCTCAAGCTTTTTTAGCCTTAAAAAGCTTGAGCTTATATATGTTATTTTGTGTGTGTGTGTGTGTGTATATATATATATATATATATATATATATATATATATATATATATATATATATATGTGGCACTGAAAAAACGCGCAGCTCGTTTTTGACAAATATACGCGCTCCCTAGACAAACGAAAAAAACACTCCCTAGACAGCATTTTTTAGAAAAAGTGGTCAACATTAAAGTTGTAGATCTCGTCGAGATCTACAACTTTCATGTTGACCACTTTTTCTAAAAATGCTGTCTAGGGGGTCTATTTTCAAAAGGCGCGAAGGAGGTTCCGCCCGGTAAATATTACGATTTATATTTATTGCGCAAGAGGAAAGAAATTGAAGAAAAAAAACTGCAGCCCCCAAAGTTGGCGTGAAGCCAAAGCTGGAATCGGTCTTGGCCGAACCTCCCTCTACCTGACGCCTCATGTGAAGCAGCCAACCAGCCACCTCCTCCTTGCTTCTCGGCTGTCCGGCGGCCTCATCCCTCCTCCGGTGTGACTTCGAAGAAGGCGGCTTGCGTCCTCCGTCCGGTGCGACTCTGACGGGCTCCGTGGAAGTGTGACTCTTCCACTAATTATCTTCTTGAGTTCTCTTCTCTAATTTTGGGTAAACTCTATCCTCTTTTGTGTGTGTTTCCTTCTAAAGTTGTGTGAGATTAATGGTGGAATTGTGGGCTGATTTTTTTTTATCCTAAAGGTTGAAATTTATTTGCATTGAAAAATTTGACCTCAATTGATTCTTGTCCGAATTTTTGATAGATCTTTGAAAGGGTAGGTTCTTTTGGACACTTGCAAATCCGGATTTGTTACGCCTAGAATTTCTAGTGGCTCAAACGGATTTGGTATGCCTTTATATTGATTTGATTGGGGCTGATTTCGGTCTTCGTTTGAATCGTTATTTTAGTCCGGATTATCTCCTTTTGTGGTTGTGAATGTTGCGTAGTGACCGATGCAAGTTGGAGAAGTTAGGATCATATTTGTTTGCGTTGCGTGACATAAAAAATCATTCGTGTTGAAAACCCCTAAAAGTGCACGCCACGTGTTTGTGTTATTGTCCAAACCAAGTGAGTGTCGTAATCGTGTGCAAGCGAACTCCTTTTCTTGCGGGAAATAATTATCTAATCTAGATTTATTTCTTCGGACCCCCCCCCCACCCTGCATCAGGCGGCCGACCTTGTTAAAATTTCTCAAGGTTTTTAGGAGATATCTCTTATACCAAGTAAAACTTTCAGAGCTATCAAGATGACACCTTGATCAAGCGGAAAACGAGAACCAGGCACAAGAACACTCCAACCATAAACCGAGCTCAATAAACCAGATGCAAGGAAAGCAAAAAGCAGGTCATGTATTAACAATATTCGTTACAGCAAGAGGTATACATGACGAGAGATGATTTCGCCAAGTAAAACAGGGAAGCAGAAAACAAGAAGTAAGAAGCCGGGCGGACAGAGGCTGAGACTGCCGAGACTGCCGCACTTGCCGAACTGAATAGCGAAGTCCGCTGAGACCGCAAGGTCACGCGGACTGCCCGTTATTCAAGCTGAACACTTTGTCCGCTCTCTGTAAGCCACCTAACCCCATAGGTTGACTAGCTGCCAGAGTCCGCGAACAAGAGCCGCTGCCGAACTGAAGAACAGACTGCCAAAACCAGCGGACAAGTAATTGAACTGGAAAGCTGAAGGAGAGAAGACCGGTTAGCCGCAAATGCGACCTGCTGCAAAACAGCTGATTGTTAACCGCAAGCTCCACTGATCCCTGACCACAGTCAGCACCAAAATCCTAGCTTCTCAATGCTAGCCGCACAACCTGCAAACAGCAAACCGGTTAACCTTCTCAAACCGCGCAGACAAAAAATCCGAGGTCGCAGCTATTAACCCACGTTCAACTTACTGTTCATTTAGTTAATTATGTTGTCACAGGGGGGTCCTATTTATAGACGTAGAGAGGAGTTTGGTCACCGCCCTAGTGGATAGAGACACCACCCCAGCCCACAGCTAGCACAAAGCAGTCCGCCCAGTCTGCATGGACAAGGCTGGACACCAGACTATTCGCCTGCTATCAAAGGAGGCCGGACAAGAAGCCAGACCGCATGCCTAAAGCTCGCAACCAAGGCACAAGGCTAATAACTGTCGAGCTTGACAGATTGAGTTGGAGGACTGAGAAGCAGTCCGCGCATAACCGCGCGATCACCTCGGACTGAGCAAAAACAGGACTTGGTTCAAAACCAACCAAGTCCACACCATCACAAGGGCCAATCCGCGCAACCCGACGGACACCGTATCCGCCCGCAGCAATAATGTTGACGACCAAAGGCACAGACTGCCTGGTCAACATGCGGACATTGCGGACTCTGCGGACACCAACAACAGTCCACCTAGTCCGCCCGCTCCAAAACCAGCTCGCATAACCGCTAACTCTGCGGTTACCTCCAAACCGCACCACCAGAGCAAAGGCACAGGCCAAAGCTGATCTCCAAATGCAGTCCGCATATAGCGGACTCCGCGAACTCAGAATGAGTCTGCCCCTCCAACGGATACACCACCTATCCGCACGGTTACTCCAGGGAACTAGCCAACTGCTGAACTAGCCGAACTGGCTGGTCACCATCATCAAGCCGCAACATTAGACCGCCCAGGTCGCACCATCAGTCCGCAAGACTATCCGCCCAGGTCGCGCGATCTGCCTGATCAACCCCCACTTTCACTTCACAATTTTCAACAGGCCTCACGAAGGCCGGCAAAGGCCGGCAAAGGCCTCCCATGGGCCGGGTGGCCAAGGGGCGGCCGGCCTCGTAGAGGCCGGCCAAGGGGAGGCTGGTCTCGAGGAGGCCGGCTGAGGCCGCCGGAGCGTCAAACGACCAAGGGGAGGTCGGCCTAGAGGAGGCTAACTAAGTCTGATTCTGCTCGAACGCCAGGCGACCAAGTGGAGGCTAGTCAGGGGAGGCTGGCCGGGGTCGCCCGGACGCCGGACAACCAAGGCGTGGCTGACCTTGCGGAGGTCGGCCAGTCCAAGGCCGCCCGGGCGCCGGGCGGCCGGCCTCGCGGAGGCCGGTCGAGTCCGAGGCCGCCCGGGCGTCGAGCGGCCAAGGGGCAGTCGGCCTAGCGGAGGCCGGCTGAGGCTGCCCAAGCACCGCGCTGCTAAGTGGCGGCCAAGGCATAGGATCCCATGTGACGGTTGGGATCCCGCGTGAGGTGATTGGGATCCCATGAGTGGCGTTTGAGATCCCGCGTGCGGTGGTTAACGCGTAAATCATGCGGGGATCGGTTGCGCGGATTGCGCGCGATGTAGTTTTGACCATAACTCTCAACTTCGTTAGTGGGGAACAGGGGATCTCCGGCTATTTGCAGCCCGTGATTCCTATAAATTGGGGGTGACCCCATCAAGCCATACCAAAGAAAATCTATGCAGTCGAGGGCGATCTGGAGATGTACGGGTAGGCGATGGGCATGCAGTCATGTAGCATGGGTTGACGGAGAACGCTAGCCGACGACTTCTGGTAGATTTGGAAGAAATGTAAGTTTGTTCGCCGGCGGAGAACTAAACATTAGGCTCTAGCGCAGAATCTTTGATAGGGCGAAACTACAATCGCGCTTCGTGATTCTAGAGCTGTGAAAAAAATTCAAGCCCTTAGGCTGCTATATTTTGCGGATTTGGTGCGGTGGATTTTGGCACTGCCGAGCTAAGTCCTGTTTGGCACGGCGGTGGAATAAACTGCGCCGCACCGCCCCGAAAACACACCACCAGACACCAAACGTAGTCAAACAACAATTTTGCGTGCCCCTATTCCCATCGCCCACAACTGAAAACAGCCGTGCAGCTCTCTTCCCACATCTAGGAACGGGTCACCGCACACCGCCACTTTTCCCACAGCTAGGATCAGGTCCTCGCCTCAGTCCGTCTCGCTTAAGCAGGACGTTCCGCTTGTAGTTGTGTATCTTCTCCCGCAGTAATTGCAACTCCTCCGTCCGCATACTTACTTCTTTGGTGTCATCCAATTCCTAATTATCGTCGCCGCCATGGCCGAGCGCAACTGGCCAGCATTGTTTTTTCACTCCGCGGGCATAGGTTTTTCACTCCGGCAAAAAGGGTATCAGGATCCTCTCCATTTCAAGTGAAATGGAGGGGATCCATTTCACGGTCGAGATTGAAATGCTTTCGATCCGACGGGTTCATCATTTCCCATGTTTTTTTAGATTTTTTTAATCAAAAAAATCTCCACCACAAGATTTCTTTCCAACTTGTCTTGTCCATTAGATATTGAAATGGATCCCCTCCATTTCAAATGAAATGGAGAGGATCCCGATCCGCAAAAAGATTGTCGCCATTCTCTACAGAGGGAGGTGACAATAATATACGATATTACTATTACATAATAAATATTATTTCAAAACATAGTAACTCAGTACTACTATGTATTAGCGGAAATTTTTGAAAATGCAGTTCTTTCAAATAGTTTCGTTATAAAAACTAATTCTTCCCACCATTGTTTCTTTAATCAAACGGTGTCTTAGGCACCGTTTGACACGGTGGTGGCGAACATGGACACAGAGTTAAATTGTTATTGAACCTTAACAAATGACGTTTTAACTCATACGTTTACGATCACTACCACCATGCCAAACGGTTTAGTGTGGATAAGGAATGGGCGTCCACGAGTTGAGATGTCTGTAGGGATGAAACTTGAGATTGGCATGGTAAATCTGCTCCGCCCCACCGCCCTTCTTCTTCGCGGCTATAACCAGAATTTGATTCCCCAATTCATCGTGTCTCGAACTCAACAACCTGCTGAACTCGAGCAACTCTGAATCCGGCGTCACCTTCATCAACTCGAGCACGTAGTGAAAGGTTATAGCTTTGTTCTCCTCGTTCACCGCGATCGCGGCGATATCATCGTCGTGAAGGACGATCTTCACATCTGATATCGGCATCTTCTCTCGGCTTGCTGTCACGGAGAAGAGGAGGGCAAGGAGAGCAACAACGGCGGACGGCGCGCGGATAAAACGGAGGGATGCCGCCATGGATATAATACTTTGAGACGAAGAATTAAGTGGGAGAGGAGATCACTCTTCTTAATTAGCGAGTGCTTCTTGAAGCCTTTTATTTGATATTTTTGAATGATTTGGGCGAGTTTGCGAAGGAATCAGGAATGTGTCCGTTGCGAGGTTTTCGATGGGCAACGGTAACTGTACCGTGGATACGGTCACGGATGATTCCTCACGCGGCAATTGGTCAACATTTTAGTTTGAAGATTCTTCTCTAAAAATTGGATTTTACCGTAATTAATAATTGTTTTTTAAAAATAAATTATAAAATATTAATTACGATTTTTTATAGTCATTTTAAGATTTTATTTCATATAAAAATTTTTAAAAAAATTCCAATCGATATCGCGCTTTTTAAAATCCGTCAAGATATAATTTTTTGTTTTTTTAAACCGTGAATTTAATTGGCGGTCTGATTAGTGCATTTCGCTCTGCTCTGTACATGTCATATACTTCATTATATCGGAGGAATGATCAAAGTGATTGTGCACATATTATTGTCTGTCTAATTATTTAAGGGAATTGATAGTCCTACGGCGCATTTGGTTTTTCCTAACCTACTTTTATTTATAGATCGTGGAATTATAATTATACTCAACTGTGCTATTCGCACCTCAAAAAAATTATAAATTGTATTTATTTATCAAATTAGGCATATATATTAAAATCTCTTCAAATTGGGCTACGAAATCGAAAAATATTATGCTATCATAATAACACAAGACATTGGATGTGGTATACGCCTCTTTCTACGGTTTCGTCAACTGCAGTGCCATACTAGGGCACCTACTTTTGTAGTCTTTATTTGATGAACATAGCTGCCGTTGTACTCTTTTTAAGAACCTAAGCTTTGATAGAAGCAATGAGAATCACATTCTTATCACCATTGTTATCATGTTGTAGGAAAAAGCTCTCAAGTCCCTCTGTTTTTTCGAAGAAAATTTACAGACTATTTTGTGCACGTAGCCACGAAGATTTGTTGTAGTAACGATTGCAAGGATAGTTGCCGAAACAAGATATTGTGATGTAGGAGATGAGAGATATCGGTCATTCAAATGTGTTAGACAAAACCTCCACAAGCAGAGAGTCTACGTAGTCAAACCGGTAGAAAAGGAGGTCTCGCTGGCCGGGAATTAGCAAGGAGGCGGCACAAGGGGCAGTCCGGCCGGCCGGCCGCCCTTATATTCGTCGGCCGGAAACTGGGAGGGGCGGCTGCGAAAGAAATGCGGGGGGGGGGGGGGGGGGGGGGGGGGGGGGGGGGCCGCCGGGTTCCACTCCGGTATGAGGGGGGAAAAAGGGGGGAGGGGGGAGGGAAGAGAAGGAAAAAGAGGGGGAGGAGAAGAAAAGGGGGGAGAGAGAGAGAGTTAAGTTGCCTTTCTCTGTTAGGAAATTTTTTTAATATGCGCAAAAAAATATACACCGCACTACAACATTTAACGCATACAGACATGTTTTTTAGTCTCAGTTTGGGGGGACTTATTTTCACTGGTCAAGCGGCTACGACCGCATGTACCGGGCCTGTGAAAATAAGTCCCCCCAAACGAAGCATTAGTAGTTTATGCAGTTTTTTTAAACGTCGCATATTATTTTGCGGCGTTTAATAAAACGCCGCAAAATCGTCGCAGATACCGTCATCGTTGTAGCCATTTGCGACATTTTTCAAAAACAAGTGGTGGTAGCCTCTTGAATCTATGGTGGCATAAAGATTGAAATCACCTCAATATGTGGCTCACCTATTGCGGCGTTTAATTAGAAATGCTACCATAGATATACAATGCAACAAAATAAATGTACTGGACCCCTTTTGCCATGTTTTTACTTCCAAACACCGCAATTTGTTTTTTTAAAGATTCAATATTTCTGTCTAATTTTTGAAAGAACCAAATAGTATTAAAATAACAAAATTTTGCATAAACATCAGGTGATTCCAGTCAACAATATGGACCAATTATATCGTTCACACAAAAATTCAGCATGAAAAGGTATGATCAAAAATCATAGAAGAACATCGATCTGTCATTAAAATATCTCTGGAGTTCATTACCGGGTGCAATGACGAAGTGCAATCCATTAACGGGTCCTAAGTGCCAACCATCATCATATCGATTTGTTGGCGCTCGTTCATGACGGAGTGCAATCCATTAATGGGTGCAAATTTCCTACCGTTGAACTCATCCGTCATTTTCATGTGTCCCGACACGTTGTGATGAAGGTTAAGGACGATGGGAACCGGGATCAACTTCTCAATTTTGGCCTCGTCCATGACATGGAACGTGGCACCACAGTCGCCTGAGATCTTCGACTTCTTGCACACGTACCGAGCACAAAGAGCAAATGCAGTGGCGTTGATACAATCGATGATTCGCGGGGAACTGAATTGCTTGCGGAAAAGAAAGTCATTCAAGAACTTTGAACGAATCAGTACACTGGCATTCATCTAGCATTATCCCGTAGAACACTTCCTGCTAACGGAGGAAGAGGCAGGGGGACCAAAATTTAAAGGATGGCCAGAATATATATACAAGTCAGAAGATTAGCTCATAGATCACTGTATACAATCATGCCAATTACAAGAAAATACAAAATCAAATCCCGTAGAACTACAAAATAATTTCAGCAATAGTTTCATAATCAAGGACAAGCTCAGGTTTAATAACTCCAGAAATTAATCCAAGAACAACAACATCATATGATCAGGAAAACACAAACACACTAAAATAACCCCTAAACGTCGGCTTCGTGGAAGAACGTCCATGGCAGAAGCTTGGACTGGTGCTGAAAAACCGCCAGGGAGAGGGGTCGAGGCAGCGGAACCTGACCAGGAAGATCAGCGGCGGGATCATGGGCCAAAATCGTGTGGCTTCTCTTGGTGCAGCGTCGATGTTGGGGAGGTGCGGGCGAAGCCTATCTTCTCCGGGTGTCAAACAATGTCATAATATCATTCTAAATGTGCTGTGCAATCATAAATTTGAATTTAGAAATTTTATCAATCATATAAATGATGGAAGAGGCTCTTAATAGAAGGATATAAGAACACATGCACTTGAAACTTCCAATGATTATTTGCATTCTTCCAACGCCTTCTTCCTGAAATAGGCATAAACCCAAAACTGCAATGAACAAATGATTTGAGTGCAGCAATAATTTTTTTCATATTATTAACAAATTTCTTTTAATGTAAGAGTATTGAGATAAACCAAGTCATCAATAAGCATCAGAACATTAGTTGGGCTACTCTGCTTCTCCTCACTGCTTTGCTAAAAATCAAGTAAACTATATCTGTGGCTGAAGGATCGAATCGCCAGTAAACATACTGAACTTGGGTACAACAGAACCTTCTTCAGGCTGCACAAAGAAATCGACCTTGTTTTTAATGCTACAAGTAAACTATTATGGAAAGTCTTCATTTCATCAACCTGAAGTCCTGCAACCAGTGTGGCAACCTGAAACTATAATAGGGGAGCGACCGATGAGAAATCGACCTTGTTTCTAATGCTACAAGAGGAGTTCACTAAAGAGTGCCTATTAAATGACCTTTCCCAAAGGACAACAGTTGTGGAGGAATACTAACTTTTCTACAAGACTTCCCCCAGTGTCGAGTAACCCGAAGAGTGGGAGTTCCCTACATTTAACTCCATGGGGATGGATTATTCCATACTAACATGTTTTGTGCAGCCGCCCGGAGATCCTTCTATCTTCATCATGCTATCCAATGATGGAGACGCTTGGTGTTGTCGCTGCACATGGCCTCGCACCATCCGTTGTCAAGCATGCGAAGGTCCATTCAAACATGAAATTTCATTAGAAAATGTAATCACTAAACCTAGTTTGGAAAAAATGTTCGATTTATCAAGTCTGCAATTTAGTTGAATATTTGGACACAAACATCATGCAATTTACATTGGCAGGAACGTGTGAATGCAGTGATCTGCTACTTCACCATAAAACAATTCAAAATCAGGAGGCATTAAGATAAATAGATGTTACATAATTGATGTATTGTGACACCCAAATAGATGATACATAATTAAGATAAATAGATGTTACATAATTGATGTATTGTGACACCCAAATAGATGATACATAATTAAGATAAATAGATGATACAGTTCAAAAGTCTGCTCATTTTGACGCTTTCACCAAAAAAACATCACGATTGGAAAAAAAATATCATGATACATAATTGATGTATTGTGCCACTTTTTAAAAAAAGTCAAAAAATATTAAGTCTACCACTATGTTTTTTGCAAAATGTTAACGTCGTTAAAACTTGTGTTTTTTCAAAAAAAACACAAGTTAGAGAAAGCACTCAAACAAACAAATCCTAAATTAATAATTATTAAAAAAAACTATGAAGGCTTCAAAGGAAAAGTGGAAAATAGAGGCTCAGATCATCTCCAAACTACTCCAAGAAGAGGTGAAATGGAGAGAGAGAATAAACACTCATCTTCCAACCACCTTCCAATGCTAATGGTAGTTGCAGGGGTTGCCTGAGGAGCCTTCTCCACAGGCCATCCTCAATGCCCTCAACATTCAAGAAAAAAAAGACTTCATTAGTCCATGTCAGCTCCATGATTCCTCATCGCCTCTAATTGATGCAAATAAAATCTCATTAAGCATGTCAACAATTGCAAAGTGAAACTCTAACAAAACAGACCCGCAGTTGAACTCATATTTAGATCACTCTCTCTCTCCCAATATTTTAGCATTTTATCTTGCGTGCACACCCACCATGGATGCACGCGTTGCCTGAGGAGACTCTCCAGGCAATCCTCCGTGCATTGTCTCTTTCAAGGAAGAAATTCATTCAAGGTAAGCAGTCTGAAAGCAAACAACAAGAGCAAGGAAGAAGAATAAGAACACATCAGGATGCCTAACACAATAATGCCAAACATATGTTTTATGACGGTGGCATTTTTATCCAAAATCACTGGAGCAAAATCGCAGCGTCAAATGAAGCCTAAGTGGAGAACTTGGGGCTCAGATCATTTCCAAACTAGTCAAAGAGAAGGAGAAGGGGGCAGAGAAGACTCTCCAGGCCATCCTCCGTGCATTGTAAGAAACTCACCTGCCATCCAACCTCCCTCCAACGTTATGATGGGTTGCACGGGTTGCCTGAGAAGCCTCGCCACAGGCCATCCTTCTCTCCCGTCAATGATTCGTCATCGCCCCCAATAGTTTGATCCCCTATATCAGTGTTTCCTCAGCTCCCCAAAAAATATAAGCATATATAGATATAGAAAGAGGGAGAGAAAGAGAGAGAGAGAGGGTGAGAGTAAAGTTTTATCCTTCGATCTTATCTTGGAACCCTAATACGAAAGCATGGGTTGCCTGAAAATCCTTCTCTCCAGCCCATCCTCAATGCATTGGCCCTTTCAAGGAAGAAATCCATCAATGGTAATCAAGCAGCAGCCCATACTAATGAATTTCATAGAAATTTGTCATGAGTTTCCTAGCCATTTCATAGTGCAATTGTTCAAACAGGAGAAAAGTGATGCTCTGGAGTAGTGATTAGGTCATTCCCATTATGACTAAAAGACAAATCGAGGAAACAAATGAAATTCATACGATCCAATTGACTTCCAAAAATTCTTACCAAAATGATGAAGATATAGTTTCACGGCAAGGTATTTAGACTAAAAAAATGCTACTCTGCCGCAACAATAGATACAAGCTCAAGCATAGAAAGCAGATTCTATGAACCAAACAATAGAGAGGTATAACAATTCTATACTTTCTAGAAATGCATCAATAAATTTCATCATCTCTTCCCCACTTAATCAGATAGAAAGCAGATTCTATGAAAAGATTTCACAACCTGCAAAAAGTTTGCACTAGAGATGATCTGTAAGGATTGAACTTTAGCATAGGGTAATATTTTCTAAAATAGTTATCTTCACGCATTCTCCTATCAAGAATTGTTTTTCTTGATGACTTTTCCACCTCAAATAGTTATATTACTTTCTAGAAATACATCAACAAAATCTTCCAGCAGGCAAGACTATATCAACTAAAATTCGATGCAAAATACTGAAAAATTTAGAAGAGTGCAGTGAAAAATCAGTGAATAAGGAGGAAGAAGATACAGTGAACTGATAACAAATACAAGAGGAAAATGTACTAGACACTTACAACGATTTCGCCGGTCGAGCTCGGCGCTGAGCTCGCTGGGGGGTTGCAGGGGGGCAGCGCGCCCCCTGCTCAGGGGTTCGGGGGCGAAGCCCCCGACCTAAATTTTTCCCGGTGGTTGCAGGGGAATGATGAGTAGCTGATAATGAGGAGTGCGGTGAAGAAGTGGAAAAACCTAGAATTAATACATGTAAATCGGAGAAAAATTAGGGGAGAGGAAGATAATCCGAGAAGAAATCCTTGGCAGAACCAAAAGCAGGAGAGGGGGAGAAATCTTGAGCAAAAAACCTGTAAATCGGAGAAGAATTAGGGGAGAGGCTTAATACCTGTTGATGTGTTGCAAAAAACTGTGCAAAAAACCTGAATAAAAAAGCTGAGAAGAAAACCTGAGCAGAACCAAAAGCTGGATTCCAATCAAGGAGGAGGCAACGGAGATGCAAGATGTGGCAAAACCCTTAATAGAATGTAGATGCGACGAAACAAACTGAAGCTCCAGCTTCCCGACTCACTGGAACCCGTGCGCCGGACCTTCCACCACCGCACGACATCCCGACTCTAGCAACGACGAGTAGAGAAGCGGAAGGCCTCGCCGACTGAGAAGACCGAGCACAGAAGGACAGTTGACGAGCAGAGAAGGATCCTTGGGCGGCGAGCAAAGAGGAAAGCCTCCGGCGAGCAGAGAAGAAAAGCCTCCAGTGAGGAATGCGATTTCTCATCCGTCTCCTGCGAAAGATTGATTTGCGGGAAAGCCTTCCGCCGGGAAGAACGATCGCTGGAGGTGGGGGCTTGCCTTCCATCCGGGAGAGAGGAGATCGAGCGCCGGTGTGGGGGAAGAGAAGCGAACCGCGATGGCGTAAAATAAAATATCGATTTTAGCAAACGGACGGGGGGTAAAATAGGAATACCATATTATCAGTCCAATTAAGTCATACCGGAGTGAGGCCCGACCGGGGGGGGGGAATTATTTCACCTCATTTCATTGTATTGCTTTATACAAGAAATATAATTTTTATTTCCTTTGTTTTTATTTATCATAGAGTCATAAAGTTTTAACTCACATATTTCATATTTTGTTTGTTGTATTTTATCATTTTTACGCCGCTCTTTAAAATTTAAAGATATTAAAACTTAATTCAAAATGGGGCAGAGGGTCAATACTAGATAAGAGTTTAGATTTTTTTTGACAAGATAAGAGTTTAGGTTTTGTTTGGCAAAATGATAGCGGTCGTAAATGCATGAGTTAAAACATCATTCGTTAAGAATCATCTAACAAACATCTTTCTTTTGAACATAAAAGTGGATGAAGTTCCTTAGGTGGGTGTTAACAAATGACAATTTAACCCGTGTTCATTGTTGAGGTATATTTATTTAAGTGTGAATGTGCTCCTTAACGGGTCGGTTAGAATCCGATAGGCATCCAAACCCGTAGTCGGGGATTTAGGGTTTCGCCTATAAATACCCTAGCTAGGGGCAATGGGGAGACCATTTCAAACTTGATGGTCACGTGGATGCTTCGAGCACTCTAACATTCTTGACCGCCGTCATCATGCCAAACGGAGCATAAGTCTACTACCCTCATGTACTTGGATTAGGATTCTCTTTATTCGGTATCTCAAATGGAGGTTCATTTCATAGTGTGGATATTGCGTGGGTCGGCGGAGAAAGCTAGCCGACGACTTCTGGTTGATTTGGAAGAAGGGCAAGTTTGTTCGCCAACGGAGAACTAAACTTTAGGCTCTCACACAGAATCTTTGATAGGGCGAAAAGACAATCGTGCTTCGCGATTCTAGAGTCATGAAAAAATGTCGAGCCCCTAGGCCGCTATTATTTTGCGGAGTTGGGATGTATTCTAATTTTGATTTATTGGTGCATATTTTTTATTAAAAAATATAAAAAAGATGGGATTAATGCATCCATCAGATTAACCAGAAATAAATCTGGACCTTTCACTACAAATAGAGAGTATCCTACTCCCAGATTCTCATGAGTCCAAATAAAAGATTGACTTAATTTAAATTTTCTGTTTAATATCATATAATTCCGAATTAATTTATCACATATAACTCTTATCTCGCTAATTAATTTATGACTAAATTTTAGGTACGCTCCCCTGCATGGCTACAGTACAGTGTGGGACGTGATCAGTGTCGTGCACTCGCACATCAAATTAAATGCACAATTTTTGATGTGCAAACACACGGCACAGATCTCCCCCACACAACACAATAACAGTGTGGGCGTACCTAAAATTTGCTCTTAATTTATAGCGTATTATGAGTTATCATGAACAACATGATAACGAATACCAAACCACTCTAGCCTCAACGGTACGCTGTCTCATTATGGACACGGACACGTGGGCGGGAAAGTGGGACCATTAGGCTACAACAGCCGCCACGTGTTTTATGTTAATGAACTGAAAGTAAATAGGCCTTTTTAAAGCTGATCCACCAAAGTTCTTCTTCCCCACCTGCATTGTTTCCCCTTTAGCATGTCAAAACCAATTCGCACGTTTTTCCTGCCAAAATCATTGTCATCAACGAAAAGCTTCAGCCACACTTGGGCTCTGTTTGGCACGGTGGTGGCTGTCAAGATCATGGATGTTAAATTGTCATTCGTTAATACCCACTTATGAAACTTCATTCACTTTTATGTTCAAACAGATGATATTTGTTAGGTGACCCTTAACAAATGACTATTTAACCCATGCATTTACGACCACCATCACCGCGCCAAACGAAACCTGTAGGTAAGTTCTTGTGTAGCTTTATGTTTACATTGTGTTCTTAAGGTCATCTATCTTTTTTTGTCTGTCCATTGCTAGATTCCATATCCAGGAAGACCCTAAAAGAAACTCTACATGTCGTTGAAGAAATTGAGTGATAATGTTGACACTATAAGTCATTTGATTCATTTTGTTGTAGAAGGTAGATTCCTATGGTTCAATCTAGTAGTATTAGTTAAAATTAGTGAAAAAATGTATTTATGGAGGAAAAATTTACTTTTTTTTTTGAAAAGCCGATGTTGACAATCTCAATATCCGCACCTGTAGATAGACATTGAACCAATGAGTTTTTTGTTTTGTGTGAATATCTACGGCTTTCCACCAAAAACCAAATTCCACTAAACAATTATTGATATGAACACCGGAAATGAGTTTTAGGGTCCGTTCATTTCAACGACATTGATATTAATGTATTGGCTTTTAATCCAATATCAATACACATGAGAAATAACATTGAATTTAAATCCAATTCTTTTGTTCGGCCGCATGATGACTTTCTGTCATAAGAATTGACATTAATCGTTTTTTATTGTTCGTTTGTAAAAAGATTTTCAATCATAGAAATTAGCTTTGTTCAATGCTCTCAATTAAAAATAACAAACGCGGATTTTTAGTCTGACATCAATTTCATCGTTCGTCATAACGCGATGTTTTTGTCCGGGCTTAAATTTTTCGACCCGAACACGAAATTTTTCGTCCGAAGGCGCTTTTTTCGTCGAGACGCAATTTTTTAGCATGGACGCGATTTTTCCGAACTCAAATTTTTCGCTCTGACACTACTATTTCGCCCAAACGCGGCTTTTAATCCCGGACGCGATTATTTCGCCCGGACGCTATTTTTTTCGCATGGACGTGATTTTTTCGCCAGACTCAATTTTTTTGCCCCGATGCGATTTTCGAACTGGGTTTTCTTCTTCCCATTTTTCAATGAAAGTTTCATATCAAGCAATTTCAATGTACCCGACGTAATTTTTTCGCCCGGTCGTTTCGCGCGGAAGCAATTTTTTCGCCCGAGCGCAATTTTTTTCGCCCGGAATCGATTTTTTCGCCCCAACTCGAAAATTTTGCTTCGGGGCAAAAAAAACGCGTCTGGGCGAAAAAGTCCCTCCCTGGGCGGGAAAATCGCGCCCGGGCGAGAATATCGCGATCGTTCTAGAAAATCGCGCCCGGGCGGGAAAATCGCGTCCGGGCGGGAAAATCGCTTCCGGGCGAAAAAATTGCTTCCAGGCGAAAAAATCGCGTCCGGGCAAAAAAATCACGTCCAGATCGCGCCCGGGCGAAAAAATCACTTCCGGACGAAAAAAAATGCCCACGGGCGAAAAAAAATCGCGTCCGTGCAAAAAAAGTCGTTTTCGGGTGAAAAAATCACGTCCAGTCCAAAAAATTTGCATTCATGCAGAAAAAATTACTCTTCTTTTGAAAAGCCGATGTTGACGATCTCAATATCCGCACCTGGAGATAGACATTGAACCAATAAATTATAGTTTTGTGTGAATATCTACGGCTTTCCACCAGAAAGTCAATTCCACTCTACAATTGTTGATATGAGCAGCGAAAATGACTTTCATTTTCTTAAAGTCAATATTTTAATATCAATGTTGTTGAAACCAACAGACTCTAAAAGAAACTCAAGATGTCGTTGAAGAAATTGAGTGATAATGTTGACATTATAAGTCATTTGATTCATTTTGTTGTAGAAAGCAGATTCCTATAGTTCAATCTAGTCGTATTAGTTAAATAGTCATATTTTATTCTGAGTTTGTGACAATATTTTTGAATAAAAGTCTAATGTATCATGTTTTGCAATTCCAAGTCTTCCAATATGTTTTTATCTTCAGTTTCAAAAAGATGTCATTGTGTTTTTTATTGTGCATTCCGAAGATGAGTAGTAGGCTATATATTGTAATTATGCTCATACAAAAGGATTTAGTGTTTGTAAACAACACCTTATCTATTTGACCCATACAAGAATTATTAAAGTGCGAAAATATAGCTACTACTCCCACAAATTCTCATCTTAATTGTCACTCCATTATGTCCACCTTTACCTTCATTTCAATTAAGATGCATGGCTACTGAGATATCACATTTCTCAAGCCGGTTTTCTACTAAATGTTTATCTCCAAAGTCCTAACACACAAATCACTGATCTTTCTACTAAAGTAAACATACTCTCACAGAATACAACTTCATCTCGTATCACTAGGAGGTTCTTGATTTCAGGAGTAGACAAAATCAAGAAGGGGGAGAAAGTATGCTCTCCTAAAAAAATTCTTAGTGAGAGCACTTAGTTTTCTTATCATTGTGCAGATGATGGTGATGATCACGGTGTTTATGATAATGATTCTATTATTAATGCTAATGTTGAAGATAACATGAGGATATATAATCAACCTAGATGATGTTCCACTTACTGTTTCTAATATAGTTGTTCAAACTAATCTTCAAAGTGATGATAATATACATGCATTTTGTAATATTGCACTCAACATTGAGAATACTCCTTCATCTCAACAAGATGTTTCTCTATCAGTTGATCGGGGGAGTCAATTTCTGATGCATTAACAACCCTAGCAAATGTTGCTCTCTCATAAGAAGCAATTTCTTAGGACGAAAATGTGTCCATTCCTACTTAAGTAATATCTAAGGTGGAGATTGTTGTGTATTCCACTCAAAAAACGATTGTAACTCCCACATCATCTAAGGCTTTAGCAATCTACTATATAGAAGGACTAGAATTTTTGGAGATCTTATACCATTATCTCATGGAGAGATTGTTGATGCAGCACCTGTTGTAAAGCTCCTTTACATTGGACCTAAGAATTTGATTATTTCATGTGACATGACTAAAACCTATCTTGAATATGGGAACCAAGTGCATATAGAGAATATGTCTCTATGAGCAAGAGATTCAAATTTTAAAGCATCTAAATACTAAAGTAGTTCCAAAGTTGTATTTAAAAATTACTCCTTTTATTCCTCATGTTAACATGAAAGTGTAACCTAAAAGGTTTGCAGATTACTTTAAGAATGCTAGTGATCAACTCGTGAAAGAAAAACAAGTTGTTGATGATATTATATTTATTGATCTCATTAAAAGAATGATTCCTAAAGTTCAAAGAAGTGGGCATTCACTATCAAGTGTATATCCCTCTATTGTTGATTATTTTAGACTGGTACTATCACTCTTGAAGATAATAAGAGAGTTTCTACTTTAACACTCAAGAAAAACTTTCTAAATAGGCTGCATCATAACATTTACAAATTTTTGGTTAGGATAGAAACTAAGAAGAGGACAGTTATGCAAATAACTCATCCTTTAGTTGCTAGATCAATCTCTCCTGATAAAGATATTGAGTTCATTAATGAGCTAGCAACCAAGATTATTAAGAAAGGTCGTTATGTTAAGGATGCGCATTGGAATGTTGAGAGAGAGAGAGAGAGATGCGTATTCATGTTCACAAGGCAATTCATGAGTTTACTGGGAAGGCAAGGGGAGTACATTATGATTGTGTTGTAAACACTCAAAAGGAACACATTTCTCATCTATTTACCTTCCTAAATAAGCTCAATTGAACTCATCTTTTCTTTTAATGTATGTTCTTTTTTTCTTTTGCTCAAGTGTAAAGGCTTTATGATGGAAATATATTAAAGAATAAAATGGGAGTTTTCATAGATCTTCTTATTTATCTATTCTTAGTATTTATTTTTGTATTAATCTTAAAAGTTTATGTTTTTTTATTTTTAATTCACTTGCTCTTGTAAAACCTGATATATCAATTTGGGGGAGATTATTGAAAAAACTTTTTTATGATTTGAGTCTTTTGAGATATAAAGGTATTCAAGTGATATAAGATAAAATTCTTGTATGTATAGATGACATCTTGCTTAGTATAAGTTAAAAATCATTCAGTGGTAAAGCAAAAGACTAAATGCACACAAAAAATTAGAATAAGGCTAAGTAAAATTTTATGCTTTGAGGAGATGTTGACGTATGACAAGTAGTATACAAAGAGATGTCAACCAATGAAGAGAAGTGTGCTTTGCATGTGCTTTGATTAATAGTCAAAACATGAAGCCAAGTAGTTATATTTTCTTGTGTCAAGATATCAATAAAGAAGTCAAAGCATAAGTATATTTGCATACATTGAGATATCTTTTTCTCTATATATTGCAACTTACGTCGACAAGTTGTCAATAATTACAAAAACTTGCTATGTGCATATTTAAAGCCTCAGACAAGTAGTGTGAAAGTCTTGTAGCACCCACCAAGTGAAGACTTTTTTGTAGCCCCTCTTATATTAATATGGAATCAAGTAGTGCCGCTCACTTTCCTGAATTTGTCTCCTTTTCTCAAGCTGGCAACGAAAAGGCTTTCAAATCACAGGACATGAAGAAAATGTATATCGCCTACATAAAGCACTCTACGGTCTTAAACAGACCCCTCGAGCTTGGAAGGCATGCATTGATGCATTTATACTCCAAATCAATTTTATAAGATGTTCTGCAGAAGTCTCACTATACACTAAAGTGAGCCAAGAAAACATTTTCATCATCTGTATTTACGTTCATGATATGCTCATCACTGGAAATAGTCCAGAAATGGTACAACAGTTCAAGCCTATAATGCTACAAAGATACGAAATGATTGACCTCGGTCTCCTTCATTATTTCCTTGGCATACAGATAATACAAAGCTCAACTTACATTTTTATGTCCCAAGAGAAATATGCAACTGAACTGATAAAAAAATGTGGCCTTAGTGAATGTAATCCAACACTAACACCAATGAAAACAAATGGAAAATTAGCAAAAAGACAAAAAGAAAGTGCAGATGAAAAAATCTATCGCAAGCTTATTGGATCCCTCATTTTTCTTACGCATACCAGACTGGATCTGGAATGTAGTGTAAATACACTCTGGCGGTATGTTTCTAATCACAGTAAGACCCATGTGGAAATAACTAAACGCCTCTTGAGTTATATTCAAGGAACAAAACATTATGGGCTACTATATGAAAAAGGAGGCAAAGATAGCCTAACGGGGTATTGCGATTCAGATTGGGCAGACGACATTGAGGAACGAAAAAGCACCAACACTTATCTTTTTTTGGTTGGGTCTTGACCAATTTATTGGAGCTCATGCAAGCATTAGACAATAGCCTTGTTCTCCACCAAAGCAGAGTGCATGACCTTGTCCAAAGTTGTGTGTGAAGCTGCCTGTCTAACTGAAAAAAAAAACAAATGAGAATAAAGAAACAAGGCAGCCTAGAAGATGCAGCTGTGCTAATCAAATGTGATAATACCTCTGTCATTTCCCTCGCTAAAAATCCAATATTCCATAACCGCAGCAAGCACATAGCATTGCGCCATCACATTGTTCGAGATCAAATCGAATAAGGTAAGCTGCGTGTAGAATAGTGTCAAATAATAGAAAACCAACTCGTAGATATCCTGACGAAAGCACTACCAAGAAATCGATTTTTAATGCTAAGAACAGCCATAAAAGTAAAGTCTTCTCCAGATTAAGAGGGGGCGAAGAAGAAAAACATGTGACCCGTCGATAGAACTCGGGGACACCTGCAGAGTCAAAGAAGACAAGAGCAAAGGAAGAAGATAACAAGCACAGTTAGCAAGATAAGATAACTCAGGAAAAGAAATAAAGCACACAAAGACACCGTCTTTATTATGATGTAAATTGTCATTAGTAAAGTCTATAAATAGACTTGATGTAAACAACACCGTTAAAGAAATAAAACATCCCGTCTTTTTCTCTTGCTCAACATTTGTATCCCCTGTGTTAAGATAATTAACAAAATTATTGCATTTCAAAACCAAGATGGTGTTCCCATCTTTAAAGGAGAGCCCTTTGATTTTTGGCATGTTCAGACGAGGTCTCTCTTCATGTCACAAGGCCTTTGGAGTATAGTCCAAAATGACGCATCACCTACATATGAAATGGAATGATCGATCAAATCGACTAAATGGAGTTGGCAATCTTGGTTCATCATTTTGTTTGGTTTACTGAATGTGGGTGCTATATAAATCCACTCAATTCCCCTCTTAAGTAATGGAAAAAATATATTTTGCAACTCTATCCTTGCTTCTCTTGTGATGTAATTTCTTCTCTTAATGAAATTAAAAGCAACACTTATCTTTTGTCACATTTTACTACTTGTTACTTTTCTACAATAGTATTGTCGAATTGCACGGATTACTCCATTGCCAAGTACCACAAATCAACCATTAATTCCATGCGAGAACTCCGCATAGTTTGATGAAACAGTCGTGTGCAGATACATATTGGCCCGAAACAAAAACAAATTAATAATCAAAATCAAACACCATAAGTTTGTCTTCCGAGTTCATTCATCCAGGCCGGCATAAGGACGGCAACACTTGTAGACTGTAGAGTGTTAGGGTATTTTGTTATATGTCCGCGCGTGTAAGGACCGACTCGGAACGACCCAATGGGTTTCGTGTCACTAGGGTGTAACGGCTCTACGCTGGAGATACTATATAAGGTCATTCCACATTTGATGAGCCTTAGTGGACTATCTTGAGCGGAGCCTCTAACATTCTCAAGATACAAAATTAGGTTTTCGCTCTCGTTGTTGTCCGCTCTCTCGTTCTTCCGAAAAATCTTCTCGTGGCCGCTAACGAATTTCCTGCGCCGCTGTGGATCGCGAGGAAGAGGATCACATATTGGCTCTCTGTTCTTCCTCAAGTTTCCGGCGCCTCTCACGATCGAGAAGGAGAAGTAAAGATCCATTCTCGCTGCAGTTTTGCGCGTTTCTCTTCGTCTCCGCTCGTGAATTCCACGACGCCGCTGCTCGCCATCGGAAAGGAGGAATCACGATCCCGTTCTCGTTTTTCTCGTCGCCGGATCCCGCGGATCGTCCTCGTCACAGATCCAGAGAAAGGAGAGTTCTCCAGATCTGTTTTTCCAGATCTGATTCTCCAGTATTGAATAATCGCCGCTGGAAGGAGATCGATCAGAGGAAAGTTAATCCCCCCGTCACCGATCGACAACAATTTTTCTGTTCTCGTTTTCTCAAATCGGAGGAGAAAAACAGTGCCTCACCCGGTCTCTGCTCCTGTACGCGAAGAAGAACTCGTTGCAACGCCATTGCTGTTTGATCTGTTTCCACCGGGGAACAACAGATCGTTGATGGGATCGAGATCTATTTTCTGATCCAGTCTACAAGGAGGAAATCCTATCTAAGGGTAGGCTCTAGATCCAGATCTGGGAGTGATCCTTATTGCGATTCTAGGTTTTTCAGATTGTTGATCTTTTCCAATGTCCTGAGAGGTTTACCCTATTAATCTCCTTCTCCAAAGGCATTGGAGCTCTGTCGCAGAAAGCTCTATCTAGAGGAGTTGCTATCTCCAGTTTCGTTTGCTTCTAAAACAGTCAATCATCATTCAGATCAAAGAGATCAAAAGGGTTATTAAATCCACTTTCATTCCAGACTGTTGGGTTTAGTTCTTGCATTCTAAGGGAGTTTGCTGCCTATTTTGCTGATCTCAGGGAGATTCCGCTGCACCTGATAAACTTCAGTGTAGATCTAGTCTTCGGCGACTGCCCTCAGCCTAAGAGGAAGCACACAATATATTAGTATTACTGGATTGGATCCGAAGATTTCTTTGACGTCTTCATTTGGCTCAAGTGACCTCGTTCTAGCATTTTCTTATTTCTGTTTTAAATCTAGAACGATGTCGAAGAAAAGCGCGCTCGACACCGTTAAGTTGCAATCATTCGACGCCTCCGATTTTCTCAGTTGGAAAATTCAAGTCCAACTAGGAATGAAGGAACGCGAAATTTTCTATACTGTTCAGAGTGACTTCGCTTCTGCCGTCGAGGACGTGGACGAGTACTAGTGGAACAAGGATGAGGATTTCTGCAGGGATTATCTGTTGAATTCCCTGAATCCTCGCCTAGCGTTGACCTACCACGCCTACAAAACTGCAAAGGAAATTTGGGATCGACTGAACGCGCACTTTCAGAAGGAGGAAGGATTGTCCAAGTCGCTCATTGGAGAGAAGTTCTTCAACTTCAGATTCAAGGCGAATGTGCCTATCACTTCTCAACTCTTGGAGCTGGTCAACCTGCGTCAGAAGCTGGATGATGATCAGTCGAAGATGGATGACAGTCTCTTTGTGTACATGATTCTGAGCAAGCTGCCTCCTGAGTGGCTCTTTTTCAAGACCGAGATGCACCGACTGAAAGAGAAGATAAGTCTTGATGAACTCAAAAGGTTCATCCACATTGAGGACCAGAACATCGCTGGGAAAAGCATGGAGCAGGTTGCGCTGCCCTCACAGGCTGTCAATTTCGTTTCACGTCCTAGTAAGCCTTCTCGGAAGCCCCCGGCACCTAAGGGTGATACCCACGCACCGTTGGCGGTCAAAAAGCCTTCTCTCAAAAGGAAGAAGGGCAAGTGCCACAACTGCGGTAAATGGGGTCATTGGGCCGCTGAATGCAAGGGTCCGAAAAGACAAAAAGAGGAAGCCCCACAAAATGTGGCGAACATTGTGGTCGACAACTCTGATTCCAAGTCCTTCGTGGCTATGATTGGGAGTAGTCACCGCAGTGCGTCGTCTGAGTGATGGCTGGATAGTGGTGCTACCTGTCACGTCACAAATGACAGGGGTCTTCTCTCAAAGGTCACAGCGGTCAAGGAAAAAGTTGAGAACTGCAATGGAGGAGCGACAGATGTTACTCATGCTGGGACTGCAGAGCTAGTCCTCTCTTCAGGTAAAACTTTAATTTTACAACATGTTAAAGTAGTTCCTAATTTAACTAAGAACTTGATTTCTATGAGTTTGCTTGATAAAGCTGGAATGTCTTTCACAATCATGAACGGTAGAATGACTTTATCTGTCAATTCTCACTACTTTGGTTGCGCTTATCTAATCAATGGTATGTATAGACTTAGCCTAGATAACGAGTGCATAAACCAAGTGAGTTCAACTCTGATTGATCCGAAGTTATTACACAATAGACTTGGACACATTCACTATAAGAAAATGCGAGATCTAGCTAAAATTCAAAACATTTCATTAGATCTGTCTATTCGATTTGATAGGTGTGAGGTTTGTGCCCAGACTAAGATCACTAGAAACCCTTTCAAGACCGTTTCTAGGAGCACACAACTTCTGGAGTTGATACATTCCGACCTCTGTGATTTTTTTCGTAGTCATGCCACTAGAGGGGGAAGGAAATATCTAATTACATTCATCGACGATTTTTCCAGATATTGTCATGTTTACCTATTGAAATCGAAAGACGAGACATTCGAGACCTTTAAGATCTTCAAATCTCGGGTAGAAAATCAATTAAATCTAAAGATTAAGAGATTTAGAAGTGATCGAGGAGGAGAGTACATTGCAACTGGGTTTAGGGACTTTTGTGCCTCTGAGGGCATAATCCTAGAAACCACAGCTCCTTACTCACCCCAGTCTAACAGCATAGCTGAGCGTAAGAATAGAACTTTAACAGAGATGCTGAATTCTATGCTCCTCACAGCTGGCATGCCTAACTCTTTTTGGGGGGAAGCAGTCTTAACTGCAAATCACATTCTAAATAGAGTGCCTCATTCAAAGCTCAACTCCACTCCGTATGAGTTGTGGCATGGGCATCCTTGTAGATATGACACTCTAAAGACTTGGGGTTGCATCGCCTATGTAAGGATACAAGACCTCAAGAGACCTAAGGTGGGACCTAGAACAACGACCTGCGTTTATCTAGGTAGTGCAGAAGATAGTGCAGCTGACCGGTTTCTGGATCTATCCACTAATACAGTGATAGAGTCTAGAGATGCTATTTTCTTTGAACACAAATTTATCAAAGATCATGGCTTGACCGTCTCTGGGTCTACTGATATGATTTCAGAATCTACGGTAGAACCTGAAGCTGGACCCTCTGGCACTGCTCCCCAACCTATAGAGGTGGAACCTGTTCCTCTTAGAGTATCTTCAAGAGATAGAATCCCTAAGGATTTTGGTGAGAATTTTGTCACCTACCACTTAGAGGATGATCCATTTTCCTATCAGGAAGCAATGCGATCTAGAGATGCGTTGATGTGGGCAGAAGCCATCGATGATGAGATGAACTCGCTGCTACAAAAACAACACTTGGCATCTAGTTGACCTGCCGAAAGGAGCTAAAGTCCTAGGATGCAAGTGGATATTAAAGAAGAAGTTACACAGTGATGGGTCTATAGCCAGATATAAAGCACGTCTAGTAGCTAAGGGTTATAAACAACAGGGGGGAATTGACTATTTTGACGTCTATTCACCTGTATGTCACCTATCCACTATCAGGATTCTTCTTGCCTTAGCCTCTATCGAGAACTCTATAGTTCATCAGATGGATGTAAAGACAGCCTTCTTAAATGGAGAGCTTGATGAGGAGATCTACATGGCACAACCTAAAGGTTATGTACATAAGGATCTAAGAGATAAAGTGTGCAAACTCGATAAATCGATCTATGGTCTTAAACAAGCACCTAAGATGTGGCACATTAAATTTGATCAAGTGGTAAAGAGCGTTGGATTTCAGTCCAGTCTCTCAGACAAGTGTCTCTACTACCGCTCGATGTCAAATCAAACAGTCATCATATGCATGTATGTGGATGACATGTTGATTCTGGGTCAGACCTTGCCGCAGTGAGGGATACTAAATCCGCTCTCGCGAAAGCATTTGACATGAAGGACCTTGGTCCTGTAGATACCCTGTTAGGTATGAAAGTTAGAGTAGACAAAGGACGTGTCACTCTAAGTCAAGCTCATTATATTGAGCAGATTCTCACTACCTGGGGTTATAAAGATTGTAGGCCGGTTGAAACACCAATTGATCCAAATGTCAAGTTGAGTCCGAATGAAGGGACCAGCGTTGATCAAGTAAAGTACTCGAAGATCATTGGTAGTCTCATGTATGCCACGAGTTATACAAGACCAGACATTGCCTTCTCGGTTGGCATGCTGAGTCGCTTTACCAGTAGTCCAGGCAAAGAGCATTGGGATGCCTTAGATCGGCTGATGAGGTACTTGAAAGGTACTAAAGATCACGCTCTGTGCTACACTGGTTACCCTCCTACCTTGGAAGGATACTCTGATGCCTCCTGGTGTTCAGAAGTTGGGAACAGCAAGTCCACCAGTGGATTTATTTTCACTTTGGGTGGCGCTGCAGTCACTTGGAAATCCAAAAGACAGACTTGTATAGCTTTGTCGTCTATGGAAGCCGAGTTGTTTGCCTTAGCTTCAGCTGGTGAAGAGGCAGATTGGATCAGGAATTTGATTCTAGACATTCCCTTGTCTAGACTTCAAGTCAATTCTTTGAGCCTGTACTGTGATAATCAAGCAGCAGTCCAAGTCGTGAAGAATGTCCTTTTTAATACTAAGAGACGACATATACGATTGAGACACGCTCTACTGAATTATCTGAAAGAACAAGGCATTATCACCCTGATCGATGTGCGATCGAAGGATAATCTGGCTGATCTACTGACGAAAGGAATGCCTAAAGACCGATCAATCAAAACAGTGGGGAAAATGGGACTCAAGGCGTTGTAAGTTCAGCCTTAGTTTCAAGGTTAGGCGATTCAGTTCCGCCTTTTGTCCAAATGTTTTGATTTTTCCACCTTCCTTTGTCAAAGCAAGCGTGTTGTGCTCCGCTGATGTTCAGGGTTGCTGAGTACGAATTTAGTGAGTTGTTTCATTCCACATTTGATGTTAACAACTTCATCTGAGTTCGTCTTCCTTATCTAGGAGGAGAGTGTTATTCCACATTTGATAACACAATCTGACTAGGTTTGGCTCTTCTTCCGTTTATTGGTTCCATTCCACATTTGATGAGTTCCAATTAACTTTAGAAGAACAGTAACCGTGACATTCCACATAGGAACACAGATACAGCTGCGGTGTCCAGAAGTCTGGAAATCGTTTCTTTTGGAAACATATAACAGATTCTGAGGTAGAACCTAAATACTCTACTACTTGCCCTTCTAGCTTAACTTTTCAGTACTACGTTCTTATAAGTAGAACTAGATACTTTGTACATTTTCCATGGTTGAATTCATTCTGAATGAAGTTCTCTGTTGGAAATTACAGGAGCTGTTGCTGATGGAGGAGCATTTGTAGTCTGGGATCCTGAGGATGATGACCTGTTGGGCGATGACTACTAGAGTGTTTGTTTGGTCTTTTTTGTCTTTGGCTTTAGAGCACTGTTTAGCTCTCTCTTTTTCCATCTGTTGTTTGGACTAATTTTTCCTTTGTTGCTCTTCAGTTGGTCATGAGACACTAGGTGTTTTAGTACCTGATTCTCTGATTGTACTTTTGACTATGATGTGATGCTGCTGAGTTTATGTTTTATTCTTATGTGTGCATACAAACTTATGTTTCTTTAAGTCCAATTTACTCTGACAGATGTTATGGACACGGTTGTGTATTGAGTCGAATTCTAGTTGAACATTACACACACCACCCCTTTTTCCGACGCCGGTCTCACCACGGACATAGGAGGAGATTGTTAGGGTATTTTGTTATATGTCCGCGCGTGTAAGGACCGACTCGGAACGACCCAATGGGTTTCGTGTCACTAGGGTGTAACGGCTCTACGCTGGAGATACTATATAAGGCCATTCCACATTTGATGAGCCTTAGTGGACTATCTTGAGCGGAGCCTCTAACATAGAGAACATGTGATATGCATTTTGGTTAATGGATTTGCTTATCGAGCTCGGGAAGAGGGGATCGGATAAAATGGTAGAGAAGGTTGAAGAAGGTGTCCCCGAGACTCAAAGGCTCCGTTTGGCATGGTGGCGGCGGTCGTAAACGCCTGGGTTAAAACGTCATTCATTAAGGATCATCTAACAAACATCATCCGTTTGAACATAAAAGTGAATGAAGTTTCTTAGATGAGCGTTAACAAATGACAGTTTAACCCCGTATTTATAACCGCCGCCACCGTGTCAAATGGAGCCTCACACTCATGGAAGACTTTCGGATTAGTCTTGGAGAAGAGATCGACGGTGAGTAAGACCGGAAGACAATACTCTCGGATATCTTTTTCTTGTGGGTGTTAAATGCGTAGAACAGGGATGAAAAACTAATAAAAAAGATTTTTATTAAAAAACACATCAATGAGTATTTACAATTGGACCGGTTTAGTCGACCATGAGTACTCGGTATTACGATGTCAACTAAGGCTTCGTTGGGCATAGTGATGATGAACCGTCGTTGTGATTTGTGAACGTCCGACCTCACCTAAAATAATTCATGAATTATTTTTATGCTCAAAACTAGTTTATTTTCTTGATAGCAGTCATAATCTGTCTTGTCAAACATACAATCTATGATAATGACTTTGTTGACCAAACTCACGGAAGCAAATAAGCCGTCTCAATCGAAGCCTACGAAAGCTCAACAAACAGCCCCACATTCTTTAATGTCTTGTTTGGGACGATTGTAGCGACAAGAAATGAAATAGTGGAAAATTAATGGTGAGATTAGGCGTTGTTAGAAAAAATAATTGTAAGAAAGGCAACAGGAGAATGAAGATATAGAGTTATGAGAAGAGAAGCATTAAAACATCGAAAGTTTCTTTTAGCATCTCTAAAGTGGGAGGGTTCACTGCTTTTTGAAAAACATTAAAAAAAATATTTTTGACACACTCACTTTCTCACGACCCGAAAATCTAACATGCAAAATAACAGTGGAATGGGATCGCGGGATTAGAACTTCTACCACGGTCACCGTCTCAAACAGAGCCTATGGCAAATAGTAAAAACCCATGGATGTTAAGATCAACAAGGTTGCCTTGAATTAATGTATATAGTTCTGTTTGTTTAGGCGATGGTGTTATGGAGCTGTTGGAATGGAAGAAGAAGATTGTGATGGCATCCAAGGCCAAAAATGACGTTTTGAAGTGTGAGAATACATAATGAAATTTTACCAAATGACTAATTTGAGCGAAATGTATTTTTTAAGGTGATTGTTATGTGCAAACCAATTTTGAATAGATGCAGATCATTTTTACGAGCAAATCAAAAATTTATATGTGCAAATCAAATTGTTACGTGCAAACCAATATAAATTTTTTTAAAAAAATCTTTAGCAAAATATGAACAAATTGTTTAACAACATTATTATAAAATTTAACGTATTACAAAAGTTTCAAATTCATCGTAGAAATTTTCTTTTAATGATGAGTGCAATCTTTCGACGTTCTTTTTTTCGGTGGAAAAATAAAAATACAATGATGAAGATGAGAAATACAGAAAGAAATGTTTAAATCTACGGTTTGCTTCAGATCAAAGGAATTGAAGATGAGCGAGAATGTCCGGCACACATAAATCTGGAGCTCCCGCAGTTGTCAGAAGCGAGGATGTGTGGTAGGTGTCATCGCGTATGACTTCCGGTAGGCGTTGGTTGTGGTGTCGATGGCAGCGGCGGTGGTGGCGTTGGCGACGGCAAAGAGAGGCGTCGGCGGTGGTGGCGGTGTCGTCGCGTATGGCTTGCTCCTGTCAACATGATGGGGAAATGATTTGCCCCTATCAATATTACCGTAACATTTAAAATAATTATTTAAGAGTTTTTATTTTAAAAGTTGGTTTGCACCTATCCAAAATAGGTTTGCCCATAACAATTACCTTTTTTAAATAGAAAATGAAAAAAATGCCCAATAAAACAAAGCTATAGGCCCCGTTTGGTGGGGTGGATCCACGTCGGTCACGCGAACAACACAGCCCATCTGCGGGTTCCGCTCGTTTGGCAGGGCCACGGTGGGGATCCGCCCCGCCACTATGCTTGCGGACATGGGCGGAACTAGCCCTGGGCACGGTAGGGCACGTGCCCGAGCGGTTTTTTCCGCGATTTTCACCGGGGGAGAAGGAATCTCATCGCTAAGCCTGTTGCTCCCGTGCCCTAACCCGTCGCTGCTCCCGTGCTCTAGCCTGCCAAGCGTCGACGACGATGATTCGCACCGATGCAGCCTGCCATACTTCACACCGCGGCAGCAGTGCGAAGCCTGGCGGCGCTGCAGCGATGCGAAGTCTGGCGGGCTGCAGCGGTGCGAAGTCTGGCGGGCTGCAGCGGTCCAGATTTCTGTCTAGATTTCTCTGAAATAGATTTCAGTCCATATTTCGGTGTGAAATATTTGCAAAAAAAAAACATTTCAAGGCCGCCGGCCCCGAACCCCCGTTCAATGTGCGCTGCCCCCCCCCCCCCCCCCCCCCCCCCGAACCTCCCAAATTGACAGTACTTAGATTGTACCCGTGCGGCTTCAAAATCCTAGTTCCGCCACTGCTTGCGGAATACAGCTTGGATCTCATCCGTGCCTCGGAACCGCGGTCGCAATTGCAGGGAGCGGATGACCAAGTCCTGAGATGACTAATTGATTTTATCCGCACCGCCGGACCATTCAGCCAATCTAGCCCATATTCTGACATGGCTAATTGAGTGAGTTCTTCAAGGGTCCGAGGAGGGTAAGTGCAACAAATGCACTTTACCGTGCAGTGTGCGTGATCCGACGGCTGCAAGTGTATCTCAGCTCGCGCGGAGATACGTGCATGCTTTGAGATATGTGTGTTGAAATGTCATGCAGCTTAGCACACTCGCATCCATGAAATCACACTGCACGGTAAAGTGCAGCGGCTCGCGTCCATCCGATTTGCTGCATTTCATCCCGGACCGTTCTTCGACTGAAACTTTAATATATTTATTTGGAAAATCTGTGGCCACTAAAATTATTCCCCGAAATCACGCCCAAAAAAACAAAAGGAATAATAATCATTCTGCCTACTAGTGATAATCATCAACCGACCGCACCTCCGAGCAATACCCAAACCCCCGCCACCCCCACAAAGAATTTTTTTTTTTTTTTTTTTAAACAAGTGTCGGTCCTAGAGGAAGGTCCGAAAAATTTATAAATTTTGATTTTTTTTTTTTTTGCAGAAGTACAATTGTAAAAAAAATATAGTTGTAAATGAATTATAATCTCAGTATAAAATATAATTGTAAAATAATTCCAAAAAATCCCTTTAATACAAGTATATTTTCAACCTAAAATATATATAGTTTCTACTATTTAAAATGACTATAAAAATGCATGATTTATCATTTATACTACATGATTTATTTTGTAAAAAAAACAAATATTTAATAATTTGATTTCACACATTGTCCTCCATATGCATTGAATGTATTGAAAAATTAGCCTCGGCAAAGGTGCTCCTAGACGCAACTGGATTTCAGAGGAGACAAAAAGCCATCAATACCAGAAAAAACAAGTAGTGATGGGATTCCTCAAAATAGGTTCGGTAAAACCAAATTAACACGACCTCGACCGGCTTGTCGACACAGTTCTAACGGGCCCAATCTCGTGCGATTCCGGGTCTGTTTGGTCATACAAACGGACGTCAAGGCGCTCGTGCACGCAAATATACGCAAATCGAAACCACCCAATAGGGGGTTCAGATAGTAAAAAATTTTGTCATGCAGTATAAATAATAAAATTGCTCATCATGAGGTGCAAATAGTAAAATCATCCAAAAAGGTCTATGTATAACAAATAATATGGTTATGGTGTGCGCATAACCATATTCGTCACATGAGTACATATCGCCACAAAACTATACAAATGGTTGTGCGTGTAATAAATTGGTTAAAATGTGTGGATAACCGCATAACCACTATAACCACCACTTATTTACGGAAATGTCGCCCTCAAAAACAATAAATAGGACCGCATGGGTTCATTTATCTCCATCATTTCACCTCCCAGGAACTCCAAATTTCTCCCTCCACTTCTCCTTCTTGCCCCCCCCCTGCGCGCCGCCTCCTTGCGCCCCCGCGTGCCCCGCCTCCTTGTGTGTTCCCCGCACGACGCCTAATTGTGCGCCCCCGCGCGCGCCGCCAACTCGGGCGCTCTTGTGCGCGCCGTCTCCTTGAGCACTCGACTCCAAGTGTGCCTCCATGCGCTCCGCTCACAAGACCACCTACACGCGCTCCACTCCAAGCGCATCTCCATGCACTCCGCTCTCAAGACCACCTTCGTGCGCTCCTCTCTCAAAACTTCCTATGTGCGCTCCGCTCTCAAGACCGCTCCAAGCGCGCCTCCATGCGCTCCGCTCTCAAGGCCGCTCCAAGTGTGCCTTCGTGCGCTCCGCTCTCAAGACCACTCGAAACACGCCCCCGCATACTCAACAACAAGCACTTTGTGCACTCAGGGACAAGCGTTCAACCCACAATAAGACCAGTACTGCAGACTCCTCTACACGCAGTAGGAGACAAGCCACAGAGACCAAGACGTGCACAGCACACCGCTATAGCCTTCAAGCAGCAGTCGAAGACTCCAGAACGCTCAGAGCGCAACATTCCCTTCCACGTCACGCAAAATACTTAGCTCCACGAGCGGTGGTCTGTCATCCTTCGAGCACCTCTCTCTCTCTCTCTCTCTCTCTCTCTCTCTCTCTCTCTCTTTCTCTCTCTTTCTCTCTTTCTCTCTCTCTTCCACAATAATTGTAACGAGGAGCGACATAACGCCCTCGCATTCTTTAAAAGCTATGTAACAGCACCCCAAGACAAGTGGAAGTTTGGTTGACACATATCCGGTCAAGTGATTTTTCACCCCTTTCCGGGATTTTCCACGTTAAATAAATTGCTCTGCTTTCTGGCTCAATTTTTGTGACTGTTTGCATGTTCGACCGCTCCTGGGCTAAAGACGGTGTAATTTACACCGGTCTCCATGAGCCTCAAGTAATCCACAATAATTTGGTATCGTCCGTGTGAAGGATTCCCAACATCCCCCCCCCCCCCACCCCCCCCCACCCCCCACCCCACCCCCCCGAAGATTCAAAAAACAGCATCATTTGCACAATGATACTCATCACCAACGACCATGACAAGAAGAAACACAAGCATTATCAAAAGATTAGCCACTGGAAGGCACATCGCTCCAGCTCTCTCCCATTCACACGACAACGCGCCTTCTATGAAAGAGGTCATGCTTGCACCCGACGCAGAATTGGAGGAACACATGCACCGATTAGAGGAGAGTCAAAGTCAAGCACTCGCACTTTTGAGAGAGCAGGTGGCCTCTCTTTCCCCTCGCTCAACTCTTGAGATTGGCAGACCACCTCTGCCAACTTTGGACCATGTCATGACCAAACAACCCGCTTGCAAGTGTCGCATACCAACAAGAGAGTCTGTCGTTGCTGCTAGCTCAGTACGCCCCGTCCCACAGGCTGAAAAATCTGAAACTTTTCAACTCCATTGTTGCACGGGAGGTTCAAGCCCCGACCCTTATTTTTGAAGGATCGTTCATGAAGAAGTTCTAAATCCGCCAAGAAGCGCAGACAAGATGAGCGGCAGGCCGCTTTGGCCCGACATCCCATACACCACCACTCGTCGTCGACAACAAAAGCTCGTCAACAACAATTCAAAGACAACCAAAAGAGAAATAGGGAATGTGATCCACCAAAGATGTTGGGAAGATTGTCCACAATCTTGCAAGATTTGAAGTGACATCACTACCAATGCTAAGAACATATTGTATTTGATGCATATCCACTTTATGAGCATGCAGGATACTTAGTATTTACTTCAAGATATTGGTCAAAGCAAAGCTTAACTATACAGCTAAGACATCTTATAGTTATCAGCTATATCTATAAGACAATGAGAAGAATGCAGAAGCTGAGTCACAGATCTCTGCTCCAAGACAAATACCACTGAGAGTGAATGATCTTCTCAGTGATATAGTAGAAAAGATTCAAATATTGTCGCTGAAAGATGCAAGTCTCAGCACCAAGTCTAATATCGCTGGGAATGAAGTCGGTACTCAGCGGTACAGCTGACGAGACTCAAATAATGTCGTTGAGTTAGTACTGATTGGCGGAAGTCAAATTCTGACGCTGAAATCAAGAATAAAAAATTATATTCATGTTCATGCTTTGACAAGACGTTTATCGAGACCGTTGCAGATTATCAAAGAGTAAAAAGAAGCTTCTAGGTAAATGGAACAGTGCCATTGCACAAAACCTAATTCCAAGAAAGAGCTTAACGGCGCTCAAAGAAAAAGAATATAGTTCTTGCTGAAGGCATTCAGAAGAACAAGTGAAATCGATTATGTGACTCAAGGTTAATCTTCTTCCATTCTCAAGAAGAAAATCAAGGTGGAGCTTGTCCTAACCTGTGCAAAATCTGAAGATCATTTAGTCAGGGACCAGCTCCAGTTCTTGTCATCAAAGCAAGAACAATAGAAGGTCTCAATCTTCAAGGTCTAACTATAAATTTGACTTCTGTCGTAATCTCTTTCGTTACATTTTCTATTTGGTCTTTGTGCCTAAGTTGTAGGGCCCTTATGTCTGAGCTGTAGGGTTATACTCACAGCTTGAGTGGTAGGATTTCAGTGAAAATTTGGTGCAGGACTTGAGTCAAGTCTGAGGTAGGAAACCTGGAGGGTTTCTAAGCTGTAGGATTTGAAGAACAGAGGTAGGGTTTCTTGATAAGCTTGAGTGTAGAGTCTGTGTGCCTGAGGTATGGTCTTGGAGGAGACCTGAAAAATCCTGAGGGATTTGTGTTGTGAGCTCTGTTGAGCCAAGTTTCGAGGAGGTCGCCTAGTCTAGCAAATAGCTAGATAGGTGTAGAGGGAAAGTGGATGTACCCAGACTTTGGGGAGCCACTATAAATCTCTATATGTGTTTTTTTTGTGCTTGTTTTCTTTTTTACTTAACTGCTAAAATCAAAAAGAACCCACCAAAGTTGCAAGAAACCCATTCACCCCCCCCCCCTAGGTGTGTTAGATTATCACTAACTATAATCTATCAAAAAATATTTAACAAGAGTGGCGGACCTCACATCAAATCCCACCAAACTGGGGGCATCATTTCTTTCTAGCTTTCACGCCCCTCAATACCTCTAGAGCAAACATACTCTTCGTGATACAAAGCACTGAGGCACTTCGTAAGCCCAAACCGCGTGCTAAAAATTCAGGCAAACAACCAGTCAAAGTACTGCTAGTTCCACCATGGATAATGTACAACCCCCGTATCCCGCGAGTGGTCGACAGGAGTTGAACCGGCCGGCTCAGACCAACTTGGACCCAGTATGCCGAGCCCGAGCTCGGCAATAGTCGAGCTGAGCTCGGCGATGGCCGAACGAAGCCCGGCATACCGAGACCGAGCTCGGGTGCAGGAACAGAGCTCGACGATAGTCGAGCCAAGCTCGACGATGCCCGTGCCGAGTTCGGCTTCTGATGGAGCTCGGCGATCGTCGTGCCGAGCCCGAGCTCGGCAATAGTCAAGCCGAGCTCAGCGGTAGTCGAGCACAAGTCTGCCGAGTACCTGCCCGCCTAGGCCCAAGGCGAGGCGAGTCAGGCCTCCTGCCAAACGAGTGCCCCCTCAGGTCCAGCTCGCACCTCGGCCATGGCATGCCTTTACTATGTGGCCCCTTTTGGTTTGCCTGTAGTCCTCGAAAACAGTGAAGGTTGTATATTAGCAGGCCATCTTTTCCTATAAATAGGACCCAAGGGGTACCTCAGAAGGGACGCTTACTAATTCTCCGGCCTACTAGCACTTTCTGAGGTACCTTAGCCCGGCATTTGGCTAAGGAGGGGAAGCGCTCTAAGATCTTCCGGGTGTGTGGTGGGACCTCCCCGCCGGGCCCTTGGTCTAGTCCTTGTTTCTTTTCTTTTCTTTGTCATTTACTTGCAGGAGTAAAGTAGGTGCGCGGCCACCCCTTCCCCAAGGGTCGAACTCCACAGAGACCGGTTTTCCGGTTTCAACATTTTGGTGCGGTGAGCGTGGACAGTGGTCAGCAGAGAAAACCTTCTGCAGGCTCGATGACTGGAGAAGAAGGACAAGGATCAGGCAGGGGCAACTCGCCACCCCCTCCTCCACCCCCAGCAGCGAGTGTGCCGGCGGAGCTTAGGGAGGAGATCCTCGGGCTCGTCAGGACCGCCCTCGGCATGCGAGCTGAGAGTGCGACGCCGGTAGTCCGGTGGTCGCCGCTCCCGCACTCGGCGACGACGCGCCGCTCAGGCGACCAGGGAAAGAACCCGCCGAGAGGGGCGAGCGCGAGTTCCAGGGGCGAGTTCTGTTCCCCGGCTCGGCCGCCGAGTACCACTTTGGCGAGACTGCAGGGAGGGAGTTCCCGACTCGCCCGGCTGAGGGGGGGAGCCCCTTTAGCGAGTTCGTTTCTTCAGCCCCAGTTCCCGAGGGGTTTCGCGAGCCGGAGATGACTTACTACTCCGGGAGAGGAGACCCGGTCCACCACCTCCAGTGGTTCGAGGACATGGTCTCCATTCGACAGATGTCAGACGGCTTCAAGTGCCGACTCTTCGCCATCACCCTCAGAGAAAAGGCGAGAGAGTGGTTCCACCAACTCCCGACCGGGTCCATCTACTGCTTTGAGGATCTGCGACGGGGTTTCATGCTGAGATTCACCACTTCTAAGAAGAGGAAGAGGGAGGCGGAGTCTTTGTTCCGCATCAAGCAGAGGGTGGGAGAGACCCTGGGAAGCTATCTGGACAGGTTCCACGAGGAACTGTCCCAAGTTCAGGAGATGCCAGGGCACACCATGATGGTAGCCTTCACAATGATGGTAGTCCGGGTTCTTCGCAATGGAACTGAAGAGGTCACCTCCAGTGTCTTTTGAGGCACTCCTAGAGAGGGCGGCCAGGGAGGCCGAAATGGAGGCAGCACATCCAGAGTTTGCTCGAAGGTTGGCCAAGTGGGCCGTGGAAGAGGAAAGGCCAAGGGGTGGCCGAATTCAGGAGGAAAGGAGGGCTGAACTTCGACAAAGGGAGCAGCCGCAACCCAGGTGGGTGCGTCCGGAGCAGACCCACCGTTTGGGATGGAGGCCCGAGTGGCAAAGACCAGGCACCACGAAGGGGTTATCAGGGAGGAGATAACCGCCAGGGTGGCCGAGGGCAGTACAACCCCCAGGGGGGTAGGCAGGGTCAGAGACCCCCTCTCCCCGACCAGGAGGAGGCAATGGCAATTGCCATGAGGGGAAGGAGGAGAGGACAGCCGAGGAGAAGGAGGGAGGTCAGGGTGGACCTGCCCTATTGTGACTTTCATCAGGAAGAGGGGCACCTCACATCCACGTGCCCGGAGTTCCTCGAGATGAGAGGGAGAAGGGAACAGCAACAACAGGGCCATCAGGAAGTTCGGATAGAGGAGATCCGGCCTCGGGAGGAGGGGGATCGGTGCGAAGACCGGGTTGATGTGGGCACCCGGGGGAGGATCGGAGCGATCCACGGGGGGGCCGGGATCGAGGCCTCCCGTAAGTCAAGCCTCCACACTATGTACCGGAGGAGCGTTGGCTCCACATCCCAATCCCCTCCCCCGGAGGAGAAAATCACCTTCTCCAGAGAGGACTTGCCGGGTCACGAGGACCCCTTCTGCGATGCGCTGGTCATCCAGACAGCCATCGAAAATTTCACTGTCTCCCGAATCCTTGTGGACAATGGGAGTTTGGTCAACGTCATCTTCAAGAAGGCGTTCGATGCGATGAAGGTAGAGGCCAGGAAGGTGTTAGCCTCGGACGGGCCTCTGTTCGGCTTTTCAGGGGAGAGGAAAGAAGTCGAGGGAGGAGTGGGACTCCATGTCACTCTAGGGGGGCAATCACGCAACTGCAAGTTTGTTATCGTGGACGCCCCTAGCAGTTACAGCGCCATCTTCGGGAGACCCCTCATCAGCGCCTTCCGCTGCGTCCCCTCGTCCTTCCACCAGTGTCTAAAGCTCAACGTCGAGGGGGTTCAGATCCGGGTTCGAGGAGACCCTAAGGAGGCAAGGGAGTGCTACGTCTCGGCGGTAAACTCCATCTCTTGGTTGGAGGGGGCCGAGGAGATGGGGCGGAGGTTGGAGGAGGAGCAGGAAGCTGACAAAAAAATGGAGGTGGAGTGCCGCGCTCGGGAGGAGGTCGCAGAAGAGACTCAGGGGTCGGCCGAGGCCATGGCCGTCGAGGAGGCCGAGGAAGAGGTCCTCGCCCCCGGAAGGGGAGGTATCGAGGAATGGGAGGAGCAGTCCCGTCTGGAGGCAGCGGAAGAGGTGGAGGAGATGGAGGTCCTCACCATTGGAGGTAGGGTGGAGAAGGTCCGCGTCAGCGGAGGCCTGACCCCGGAAGCTCAAGGCAGGATGCTGGAGTGCATCCAGAGGAACGTGGACATCTTCGCCTGGAGCGCCGCAGAGATGCCAGGGATCGACCCCGGCGTGGCCTGCCACCGCCTCAACCTGGACCCGGAGGCTCCCCCCATCCAGCAGAAAAAGAGATCCGTCGCGGACAAGCTCGCCGAGCCAATCAGAGAGGAGGTCGCCAAGCTCCTCGAGGCTGGCTTCATATCTGAAATCCAATACCCCGGCTGGGTCTCCAACGTTGTAATGGTTAAAAAAGGAGACGGCCGGTGGAGGATGTGTATCAACTTTTCTCTTCTTAATAAATCATGCCCGAAAGATTGTTATCCTTTGCCTCGGATCGACGCGCTGGTTGACTCAGCCGTCGGTTTCCCTGTAATGAGTTTTCTGGATGCTTTTTCAGGTTACCACCAAATCAGGATGCACCCCCCTGACGTCAAAGACGTCTCGTTCATCACGGGAGACGGATGTTATTATTACAAAATGATGCCCTTCGGGCTAAAGAATGCAGGGGCTACCTATCAAAAAATGATGGATAGGGTCTTCCGAGAGCAGAAGGGGAGGAATCTCGAAGTGTACGTGGATGATCTCATGGTCAAGAGCTTGGACGTCGACTCCCACATCCAGGACTTGGAAGAGACCTTCGCCACTCTCCGCAAGTTTAAGATGAGGCTGAACCCCTTGAAGTGTGTCTTCGGGGCTAGCCGGGGAAAGTTCCTAGGGCATCTTCTCACCCCCGCTGGGGTAGAGCCTAATCCAGATAAGGTGAGGGCAATCCTGGAACTAAGGTCGCCGCAAAATACCAAGGAAGTACAGCAACTGACAGGGAAGTTGGCAGGGTTGAGTAGATTCCTCTCCCGGGCCGGGGAGAGGTGCTCCTCGTTTTTCAAAACTTTGAGAGGGGGTCGAAGGTTTGAATGGACCTCAGAGTGCGAGGAGGCATTCCAGGCTTTAAAGAAACAGCTGACTCAGGCCCCCCTGCTCCAAGGGCCCAAGGAAGGGGAAGACTTATCCCTATATCTAGGGGTCGGGGCTGAAGCCTTGAGTTCGGTTTTGGTTCGGGAAGAAGGGAAGAGGCAACTCCCCGTCTATTATGTAAGTCGGATATTGAAGAGGGCCGAGCTCCGGTACACCATCCTGGAAAAACTGGCCTTCGCCTTAATCATCTCAGCCCGGAGGCTTCGGCCTTATTTCCAGGCACACTCAATCCGAGTAGTGACTGACCACCCCCTGCGCAACATCTTCAAGGGGGTAGAGCATTCAGGTAGGTTGGCCAAATGGTCAGTGGAGCTGAGCGAGTTCGACATCTCCTTCGTCCCCCGCCTCTCAATCAAGGCCCAAGCTATGGCTGACTTCCTGGCAGAGTATGTAGTCGAGGTGGCGGAGGAGAGACTCACTTGCCCTCTCCCCTGGAAAGTCAGGGTGGACGGTGCCTCGGGGAAGCATTCTTTGGGAGTTGGGGTCATCTTGGAAAGCCCCCAGGGGATAAAGATCGAGCAGACTGTGGTAGTGCACTTTCCTATCACCAATAACCAAGCCGAATACGAAGCCGTAATCGCAGGTCTGCGCCTGACAAGAGACTTGGGGGTGCATGACGTGGAGGTCCTCACTGACTCCATGGTGGTGGCTTCCCAGATCAAGGGGGAGTTCGAGGCGAGGGAGCCCACCCTGCAGCTCTATTTGATGAAGGTAAGGGGAGTCATTGGGACCTTCCAGACCTTCTCAATCAAGCACGTACCGCGAGGGGAAAACGAGCCAGTCGACCAGCTAGCAAAGCACGGCCCCGGATGGGGGGCACCATTACGGATCTCTTCCGACCTTCCATCGAGGAGGGGGAACTAATGGAAGTAGAACAGCACCCCTCATGGATGGATCCCTTCGTCACCTTCTTGTCCACCGGAGAATACCCGGAGGGAATGGACCGAAGAGGGCTCAAGCACAAGGCGGCATACTACCTCCTACGTGAGGGACAGTTGTACCGCAAGACCCTCTCAGGGATGTTGGCCCGTTGCGTAGCCGAAAGAGAGGTGCACAAAATTTTGGAGGAAGTCCATTCCGGTGAATGTGGGAGTCATTCGGGAGTCGGACCCTGGAAGGGAGAATCGTCATGCAAGGGTACTTCTGGCCCACCCTCGGTCAGGATGCAGCCGAATTCGCGAGAAAGTGTCATAAGTGCCAACTATATGCCCCGCTCCAGCTCCAGCCGGCTCAGAGGTTAAGAAGCATCATGGCACCGTGGCCCTTCGCCATATGGGGGCTGGACCTCGTAGGACCTTTCCCTCAGGCCAGCGGTCAGAGGAGGTTTTTGTTGGTCATGATTGATTATTTTTCTAAGTGGATGGAGGTGAAGGCTCTAGCCAAGGTGACCTCTCAAGTAGTCAGGAACTTTATCTGGGGAGAGATCATCTGCAGGCATGGGCTGCCACAGGCTATCGTCACGGACAACGGACCTCAATTCGCCAGTACGGAGTTCATTCGCTTCTGCGAACAGCTAGGGATTGACCTTCGGTTTGCTTCTGTCCATCACCCCAGGAGCAACGGGCAGGTGGAAGCGGCCAACAAAATCATCGTGAACCTCTTAAAGAAGAAAGTGGAAAATTTGAGGGGAAGCTGGGTGGAACAGCTCTCATCAGTCCTCTGGGCCTTGAGGACCACCCCCAATACGGCCACAGGGGAGACGCCTTTCAAACTCTCTCACGGCTGCGAGGCCGTTCTACCTGTCGAATTCGAGGTCCAGACGCCTCGGGTCGTCGAGGCAGGAGTCGGAAGGGAAGAATGGAGGTCAGAAAATGAGGAGGAGCTTCGACTCTCCCTGGATATGGTGGAAGAACTACGCGACTTGTCCATCGTCAGGCAGGAAGAGGCCAAGCGAAGGATGGCCAAGTATTTCGACAAACACGTCCGTGTCAAGCAATTCGTAGAGGGGGACCTTGTTTTGAAAAAAGTGGACGCGGCAGGGAGATCAGCCGCTGTGGGAAAACTCCACCCCAATTGGGAGGGCCCCTACATTGTGCAGGAGGTCTTGAAATCGGGGGGGGGGGTATCGCCTCCAAGATGTAAGAGGGGACACCCTCAGCCACACTTGGAGTGGCGACGATCTGAAACGTTTCTATCCTTGAAAATATTGTAGATATCTTGGCCTCATGAATAAAAACGAATCTCATTATCTCATCTTATGCTTTGGCAGAATAGTGAGGGTAGAGGGGCTCGCAGTTTAAACCCCCGAGAGGCAAAAGTTTCTAAGTCTTCTCGCTCTGGGGTTAGGTCTCGTCACTCCCCTGCCAGGCTCCCACCTAGCTGGCACGGCCGAGTCTCGATGGACATCGCTATGACCCTGGGGCTGAGCCCGGAGGATGTTCAACACCCGCCCTCAGGCTCTCACCTAGCTGACTGGCCCGGTGGTAGCACCCGGGAGAGGCAAAAGTTTCTAAGTCTTCTCGCTCTGGGGTTAGGTCTCGTCGCTCCCCTGCCAGGCTCCCACCTAGCTGGCATGGCCGAGTCTCGATGGACATCGCTATGACCCTGGGGCTGAGCCCGGAGGATGTTCAACACCCGCCCTCAGGCTCTCACCTAGCTGACTGGCCCGGTGGTAGCACCCGGGAGAGGCAAAAGTTCCTAAGTCTTCTCGCTCTGGGGTTAGGTCTCGTCGCTCCCCTGCCAGGCTCCCACCTAGCTGGCACGGCCGAGTCTCGATGGACATCGCTATGACCCTGGGGCTGAGCCCGGAGGATGTTCAACACCCGCCCTCAGGCTCTCACCTAGCTGACTGGCCCGGTGGTAGCACCCGGGAGAGGCAAAAGTTTCTAAGTCTTCTCGCTCTGGGGTTAGGTCTCGTCACTCCCCTGCCAGGCTCCCACCTAGCTGGCACGGCCGAGTCTCGATGGACATCGCTATGACCCTGGGGCTGAGCCCGGAGGATGTTCAACACCCGCCCTCAGGCTCTCACCTAGCTGACTGGCCCGGTGGTAGCACCCGGGAGAGGCAAAAGTTTCTAAGTCTTCTCGCTCTGGGGTTAGGTCTCGTCACTCCCCTGCCAGGCTCCCACCTAGCTGGCACGGCCGAGTCTCGATGGACATCGCTATGACCCTGGGGCTGAGCCCGGAGGATGTTCAACACCCGCCCTCAGGCTCTCACCTAGCTGACTGGCCCGGTGGTAGCACCCGGGAGAGGCAAAAGTTCCTAAGTCTTCTCGCTCTGAAGTTAGGTCTCGTCGCTCCCCTGCCAGGCTCCCACCTAGCTGGCATGGCCGAGTCTCGATGGACATCGCTATGACCCTGGGGCTGAGCCCGGAGGATGTTCAACACCCGCCCTCAGGCTCTCACCTAGCTGACTGGCCCGGTGGTAGCACCCGGGAGAGGCAAAAGTTCCCAAGTCTTCTCGCTCTGGGGTTAGGTCTCGTCGCTCCCCTGCCAGGCTCCCACCTAGCTGGCACGGCCGAGTCTCGATGGACATCGCTATGACCCTGGGGCTGAGCCCGGAGGATGTTCAACACCCGCCCTCAGGTTCTCACCTAGCTGACTGGCCCGGTGGTAGCACCCGGGAGAGGCAAAAGTTTCTAAGTCTTCTCGCTCTGGGGTTAGGTCTCGTCACTCCCCTGTCAGGCTCCCACCTAGCTGGCACGGCCGAGTCTCGATGGACATCGCTATGACCCTGGGGCTAAGCCCGGAGGATGTTCAACACCCGCCCTCAGGCTCTCACCTAGCTGACTGGCCCGGTGGTAGCACCCGGGAGAGGCAAAAGTTTCTAAGTCTTCTCGCTCTGGGGTTAGGTCTCGTCGCTCCCCTGCCAGGCTCCCACCTAGCTGGCATGGCCGAGTCTCGATGGACATCGCTATGACCCTGGGGCTGAGCCCGGAGGATGTTCAACACCCGCCCTCAGGCTCTCACCTAGCTGACTGGCCCGGTGGTAGCACCCGGGAGAGGCAAAAGTTCCTAAGTCTTCTCGCTCTGGGGTTAGGTCTCGTCGCTCCCCTGCCAGGCTCCCACCTAGCTGGCACGGCCGAGTCTCGATGGACATCGCTATGACCCTGGGGCTGAGCCCGGAAGATGTTCAACACCCGCCCTCAGGCTCTCACCTAGCTGACTGGCCCGGTGGTAGCACCCGGGAGAGGCAAAAGTTTCTAAGTCTTCTCGCTCTGGGGTTAGGTCTCGTCACCCCCCTGCCAGGCTCCCACCTAGCTGGCACGGCCGAGTCTCGATGGACATCGCTATGACCCTGGGGCTGAGCCCGGAGGATGTTCAACACCCGCCCTCTGGCTCTCACCTAGTTGACTGGCCCGGTGGTAGCACCCGGGAGAGGCAAAAGTTCCTAAGTCTTCTCGCTCTGGGGTTAGGTCTCGTCGCTCCCCTGCCAGGCTCCCACCTAGCTGGCACGGCCGAGTCTCGATGGACATCGCTATGACCCTGGGGCTGAGCCCGGAGGATGTTCAACACCCGCCCTCAGGCTCTCACCTAGCTGACTGGCCCGGTGGTAGCCCCCGGGAGAGGCAAAAGTTTCTAAGTCTTCTCGCTCTGGGGTTAGGTCTCGTCGCTCCCCTGCCAGGCTCCCACATAGCTGGCATGGCCGAGTCTCGATGGACATCGCTACGACCCTGGAGTTGAGACTGGGAGTTGGCCCGAGGAAAACTCCAGGGAGCGAGCTCGCCAGCCAAGACGGCGAGCTCGGAATATCCTACCCCCCCCCACACTCTCTCTCCAGCTCGCTACTAAGGAAGCCCTGGTCCTGTCCCAGACCCAGGGGAAGGAAAGCGGCTCTCTCCAGCGAGCCTAGCCTCGCTCCAGCTAACTCGGCGAACGACACGCCCTGATGTCTAAGGCGGATGCCGGCAACATCTTGACCCAAGCGTATTTTCACTTGTCTGAATTATCGAAAAATTAAGGCGAGACATGGCGGGGGAAGGTGAGGCGCGAGTAGGATGTGGCGCGAGCACGTGTCCTAGGGATTCGCCGCGAGCACCGAGGGGGCTGGTCCTAACTCAAGACATTCTACAGGCGAGGTCGCTCTACCAAGCGCGCGGGTATAATATCGCAAGTGAGCTTAAAAAGAAGATAGCAAAATTCTGCAAAATATCTTTGATTCATCATTACAAGTTTACAAGGCCCGCCTCGGCAGGGTGCAAAAAAAAACAACAGAGAAGAAAACAAAAAGTTAACTCTCGCCCTCCCCCCTCGAGTGACGGTCCTCCTCGTCACCAAGCCGAGCGTCCTTTTCCCTCACTCCCGCAAAGAGCGAGTCGAAGCTATCTTTCTTCTCGCTGAGCGGGCTGGGCGGGAACAGGGTTGGCAGGAGCTCCCGGACGGTGACCTCCTCGCAGCCTTCCGCCAAAATCCCCGTCCCCCTCATGGCTTGTAGAAGACACTCGGCAGCCTCGACGGAGTTGACTCGCAGCCGCTCCGCGACGTCAGCCTCGCCAAACACCCGGGGCCTCTTGAAGGGGAAGGCCGGCTCGCTGGCGTCCGGGGAAGGAGAGCGTCGGCTTGGCGGAGGACCTCTCCCAGGAGCCCCTTGTTCTTTTCCTTCAATTCCTCCACCTCCGCCCCCAGCCGGGTGGCAACAGCCTCCTGCTCCCGGGAATATGTCTTTTGCTCGTCGAGCTGGGCTTCCCGCTCAGCGAGCTGAGCCCGCAACTGAGCTACCTCGTCTCGCATCGCGTTAGCGGCTTCGGCGTCCTGTAAGATTAAAAGTTCAGAACACGCGCAGGAACAATCTTAAGCAAGGTAAACAGAGGTATCCAGTGATTACCAGGCCACCGACAGACTTCGCGAGTAGAGCGTCCGCGAGGCCGAACCGCCTTTCCGCGTCGACCGCGCTCTCCTTCGCCAGGTCGCGCTCCTGCTCGGCAGTCAGCAGGGCGTTGCTGAGCTGGAAGCCGCGACGGACCATCATGTGATGGAGCTCGAAGGCCCGCAGGTGAGCCTGCATCCCCTCGTAGCCGAGCTGACTGGGGGTCAGTTTCTTGTACGACTCGGCGCTGTCGCGGCTGTAGAGGCCGAAGCCGAAAGCGAAGGCGTGGGCGGTGGGCGGCCGGCGAGCTCCCCAGGAGGGGGCGCGAGTGGAGACGGAAACTCGGTGAGCCCCCTCGTCCCACTTCAGGATGGGCTCGCCAGCCGCATCCTTGCTCTTGCACCCCTTGCCGAAGTTGGGATGATCCTTCGGCAGACTGGGCTCGCGGAAGGTGTCCTCCCCGGTAGAATCGGAGGACGGCCCGCTCTTCTTCTTCCCCTTTCGGGGGGAGGAGGCTTCTTTCAGCGGACTCAAGGGCGGCTCGTCGGACAGAGCCTCCGGCGAGCTCATGAACTTGGTAGGCGACGAAGGATGGTGCAGCCGTCCGCGCGAGACCACCCTCGCCCTCTTCTTCTTGGGGAGCGAAGGCTCGCGGCGCGAGCTTGACCCCCCGGACTCCAGGCGCTTCCTGCCGGGGAGTTGGTCTCGCGCGTGCTCCTCGCGACAAGCCAGTGCCGCCGCCCGGGCCAGCTCCAGAGGATCTGAGAATATCCCCGAGTCGGCGAACGGCGGGTGCTCCGGCAGAACCCGTTCCCCTGCAGAGAAAGACTTAGTCAAAAAAAGAGAGAGGGAAAAAATGATATGAGATCCACCTTGATGAAGTTCGCGAGAGGACCGAGCGAGGTATACCTTCACCGGGGAGAACGGGTTGAAGCGAGTCAAGGCCGCGGCGGAGGAAGGCGACCTCGAAGTCCTTGTGGAGGAAAAACTTGTGGAGGTCGGCGTCGCTGCCAGACAGGGAAGGAGGACGATATATGTCCTCGCTCTTCTGCAGGGGGCGAAAGGGGATGTTGCCGAGCTCGCCCTTGATGAAGACGAGCCGGGTCATCCAATTGTGATTCTTGTTCGCTAGCTCGCGAACCTTGATGAAGGACCCGCCGAAGTAGGCGACCCCGTCGGGGATAGCCTTGTAAGAGAACAACTTGCGGAACACCGCGAGGTTGAACTCAATTCGCTCCCGGCGGAGGAAGCAGGCGAACGCCACCATCATAGCGATGGCGTTGGAATTCAGCTGCGCGGGCACCGCGCCGTAGTACTTCAGGATCTGGCGGATTTCTGGCCAGAGGGGGAGGCGCAGTCCCACCTCGAAGTGCGAGATGGGGAAGGCGAGCTCACCCTCCGGGAAAGAATTGATGGCTTCATGCTCGGCGGGCCTGCGAGCCTGGAAGCCGGGGGGACAGCAAAGGAGGAGCAACACCTCATCTATATCAACATCAAATCCCCATTCTCACCCTCGAAGAGATCTCCAATACCAAATTTAGCTACACCGCCATAACATGTATGTGTCACCATATTAAGGATCTTCAAGTCCAGCCTTACATCTATCTCATATCGTTCCCTCCAAACATCAAACCGGTCCAATTAGCAAGGAGCCCTGCCACATTAGCTTCCCTAACAAACGACGCCTCGCTAACTGGTTGGCCAAAAAATTGCACGAAAGAGACAAATGCAAGCACACGCCTTGTGCGCGCTCTGTACACATTACACCTTACGTGCACCTCACGGATTCTGCGCCTCGCGCGCACTGTACCCACTGTGCACACCACTCCTAACGGGCAATGTTCCCCTTACATGTTCCACCCACACACACCTCCTGTGCATTTTGCTACCCGGACAAACTACCGCTAGCAAGCCCTCCGCATGGTAGCTAGCCTACCTTCTGCACCTCTGGCATGCCAACCACCTCTGCCAAGATTACCACAAGTTATCACGCTCTACACTCCTTTCGCTTTGGATCTGGACTCCGGGGACTTAGGGGGCAATTGATGGGGTTCCCAAAAATAGGTTCGGTATAACCAAATTGACACGACCTCGACCGGCTTGTCAACACAGTTCCATTGCGCACAAATACGCTAACCGCACTACTCATCATGAGATTCAAATAGTAAAATTCCATGTCATTTGGTGCACATAGTACAACTTTTCATTATTGAGTGCAAATAGTAAAATACCTCATCATTAGATGAAAATAGTAAAATTCTCTATCACGGGGATGCAAATAGAAAAATCCGTCATCATAGGATATGAATAGTAAAATCCTCCAAGATAGCACTGTGATATTCACCTCAACAGCTCTTAGGACTCCACCTGTGATATTTAAGTCCCGATTCATGCGATCGTGACCGCTTGACCGGTGAAAATAAGTCCTCCCAAACGGAGCCTTAGAGTATGTTTGGTATCGCGGTAGTTATGAACTGTTGTTCTGTCATCTTTTTTTATGTTCAAAAGTATTTTTGGAAGTGACGGCCAAAACACACATGATATGATGGTGATATTTTTGTTCAAAATCACGGTAGTAAAAAATAAAAACAAGCCAAACCAATCCTTAAATAAATAAGGTTTCAATATGGAGATCTAGGCTCCGTTTGGGAGGATTTATTTTCTCCGGTCAAGCGGTCATGACCGTATGAATCGGGACTTAAATAAGTCCCGGTTCATGCGGTCATGACCGCTTTTTAAGTCCCGATTCATGCGGTCATAATCGCTTGACCAGAGAAAATAAGTCCTCCCAAACGGAGCCCTATTCTCATATCTGCAGCCTTCAATAAGTAGCGGAAAATATAGTAATTTTGTACTTAAAATACAAATAATGAATATTTATATTACAAATATATATATATACACATACATATTAAGTTGTCAAGTTTAATAAATGAAAAACATAAACCATAAAAAATCATCTCAAAACCCAAATGCTATCCTAAACAAATTATTATTAATATCTGTGTATTAATTGTCTTTTAAATCCAACGAAAAAAATCTTAAAATAAAGCTAGAAAACAAACATGATTCATAAATCATAGAAAACATTTCATAATAAATATATGATGAGCAACAGAATTAATACTTATAAGATTTAATCTAAAACAAACATTTAGATTTTAGATACAAAAAACCCCCAAATACATCATAAAGATAAAGGATCGGAAACTGTTCACAGTCTCCTTCATCAACCACCACCGCCTCCACCATATTAATTAATCTCTATCACTAATCTATGATTTCAACAGCAAGCAATAAGATCAGCAAGTCTGAAAAAACAAACAGAAACTTACTTTAATCCTTCACTCTTTCTAATTCCTTCTCACTTGATCACCGTCCCGTCACTCAAACCTGGTGGCCGGGGTATAAATGGTGAGATCCGGCCACCCGCCGCCCCAGCTGCTCGAATCTACCTGCAAGCCGTGAAAACTATCAGCCTCCACCGGCGCCGGAGCTATGCAATCGTCGTCGAGAAAATTTCCAAAATGAATGCTGGAAGAAAGCAGAGAGCTGAAGCTGCCGTTGAAGTCGAGAAGCCGGTGATCGTCGTCCACCGGCGGGAACGGAAACGGTAAAGGTTCCGGCTTTTTTACATCGCCGGAGGAGGAAGGAGAGGGTCTCTTGGAACTGACGGCTCCGGCGCCGCCGGATTTGGCGGCGGAAGAAGAGCGCTTGGAGTTTTTGCGTGTTCCGCCGCCGACGGGGACGTTGCGAAGCTGACCGCCGCGGGTCCAGTACCGGCGGCAGTCTTTGCAGAAGTGGCGCGGCTGGGAGAGGTTGTAGTTGTTGTAGTAGCAGAATTTGGTGTTGCCCGAGTCGCAACGCGGGCAGTGAAGGTTTTGCTCCGGCTCTGAGAAAGGTGGCTTCTGCGCAACTAGCGCCGGCGAGGCTGCCGTGGCCCGCATTCTATTCAAACTTCTTGTCTCTGTAAGTTTTGAAGAAGTGTTTGCTCTCCTGCCCTGATTTAGCTTTGCTTTTGCGTCTTCGGAATTCTGGGTTTCTGAGATGGGAAGAGTTTGTCGTGGGGAAGGGAATGGAGGGTCTCTGCCAGTCTGAAGGGGAAAAGGTTGCGTCTTGACGCTGTTCTTCTCTGTTCCTGCGCCCCTAAAATGACTGACGCTTCAGTTTCGAACTAATAATAATGTATAAATAGATAGATATACCCGTGATTTGTACGAAAATTTTTTCTATACGGGTAACGCAGGATGCTATCCTGCGTAAATAAATAGACTGAACTTGCTGGGGCCCACTCCTTTACTTTCCAGTTTCCCCTCTCCTCTCTGCCGCTCCCGCTTCCCTTCTGAACAGCGCAGTGAACGCCGGTAGAGCAGGAGTTAGGGCTTTCTCGGCACTAACCGCCCCTAGTCCTCGTTCAAACTCGCCGCTCTTCCTCCTTCTCCGGCAACATTCGTGCCCCCGCCTGTTTTTCTATCGATTCAGTGCAGGTATTGTGATCTAACGCCTAAGCGAACATTTTAAACTTCATCGGAGTTCTCTTATATGTCTCTGTGTTTTTGCGCAAATAAATAGACAAAAATGTCTGAAGTGGGAGCAACAAGTACTCAGGATTCCGGTAGTGTTGTTGGAGAAGAGGTAACTGTAGTGAATGCAACTGCATTTCTTTGATAATTATAACTGTATTTTTTAATAGCAGCACAGTTTTCAACTGCATTCATTCGAAAACTGTTAATGCATTACTCATAATGCAACTGCAATTTCATCTATTTTGCAATCTAAATTTTTATAACAATTTAACTGATTATTCTCAGGTCCCAAAAAAACCTGTGGATTTTCCAGTAGTTCAGGGTGAGGACGAGGCCTACGCTATGTGTTGAAACTGGAAACCGGCCTCTGTGGAGTTCGACCCTTCTCTCCTCCTGCCCTCGGCCACCCCTTGGCCTCTCTTCCTCCACGGCCCATCTGGCCAACCTTCGGGCAAACTCCGGGTGTGCTGCCTCCATATCGGCCTCCCTAGCCGCCCTCTCCAGGAGCGGCTCAAAAGATACTGGGGGGGACCTCTTGAGTTCCATTGCGAAGAACCCGGATTGGAGACCCAGGGTGAAGGCCACCATCATGGTGTGCCCTGGCATCTCCTGCACTTGAGACAACTCCTCTTGGAATCTGTCCAGGTAACTCCCCAGGGCCTCTCCCACCCTCTGCTTGACACGGAACAAGGACTCCACCTCCTTCTTCCTCTTCTTGGAAGTGGTGAACCTTAACATGAACCCCCGACGCAGGTCCTCGAAACAGAAGATGGACCCGGTCGGGAGCTGGTGGAACCATTCTCTCGCCTTCTCTCGGAGGGTGATGGCGAAGAGTCGGCACTTGAAGCCGTCGGACATCTGTCGAATAGAGACCATGTCCTCAAACCACTGGATGTGGTGGACAGGGTCTCCCTTCCCGGAGTAGTAGGTCATCTCCGGCTCACGAAACCCCTCTAGAACTGGGGCGGAGGAGACGAACTCGCTGAAGGGGCTTCCTCCCTCAGCTGGGCGAGAGGGGGAGCTCTCTCCCCGCCGTCTCGCCAAATTGGTATTCTGCGGCCGAGCCGGGGAACAGAACTCGCCCCTGGAACTCGCGCTCGCCTCTCTCGGCGGGTTCCTTCCCCGGTCGCCTGAGCGGCGCGTCGTCGCCGAGTGCGGGAGCGGCGACTACTGGGACTACTGGTGTCGCGCTCTCCGCTCGCATGCCGAGGGCGGTCCTGACGAGCCCGAGGATCTCCTCCCTAAGTTCTGCTGACACGCTCGTCGCTGGGGGTGGGGGAGGGGGTGGCGAGCTGCCCCTGCCTGATCCTTGTCCTTCCTCTCCCGTCATCGAACTTGCTGAAGGTTTTCCTTGCTGACCACGCTCCACGCTCACCGCACCAAAATGTTGAAACCGGAAACCGGCCTCTGTGGAGTTCGACCCTTGGGGAAGGGGTGGTCTCGCACCTACTTCGCTCCTGCAAGAGAAACAACAAGGGAAAGAAAAACAGAGGACAGGACCAAGGGCCCGGCTCGGAGGTCCCACCACACACCCGGAAGATCTTAGAGCGCTTCCCCTCCTTAACCAGTTGCCGGGCTAAGGTACCTCAGAAAGCGCTATAAGATTTGTGAACTAGTAAGCGTGCCTTCTGAGGTACCCCTTGGGTCTTATTTATAGATTACCTTGGATGGTCTGCAAATAACCTGCCCTTGGTAGCCTGAATTTACTAAAGAGCCCCTTGGGTTGGCCTGCCAACAGCCAAACCCCGCTGTTCTGGCTGGTTATGCGCACCTCTTGTCGAGTCACCCCCTGTCATCTGGAGGGAGGTGGACTACAGCCGATCCGCCTGAGAGAGGCGGCGGGGGCCCGGCCCACCTAGGAGAGGCGAGCGGGGGCTGGCCCGCCTGAGAGAGGCGGCTGGGGCCCGGCCCGCCTAGGAGAGGCGAGCGGGGGCTGGCCCGCCTGAGAGAGGCGGCTGGGGCCCGGCCCGCCTAGGAGAGGCGAGCGGGGGCTGGCCCGCCTGAGAGAGGCGGCTGGGGCCCGGCCCGCCTAAGAGATGCGGCTGAGGCCCGGCCCGCCTAGGAGATGCGGCTGAGGCCCGGCCCGCCTAGGAGAGGTGAGCGGGGGCCCGGCCCGCCTGCTTGCTTGGCCCCTTCGGCGGACACGGGGTTGTACACTATGTATTGTCAGTATGCTCAAAGCACAGGTTTCAGTGTCCGAAAGCAACACATAACCTACTGGACGCACACTCGTATTATTAGATCTCGGGAGTACAGTTGTGCCAAGGCTGGTTTTCGAAGTGTCGGGCCGTCTCCAAAAAAGTATCGAAAAATGGAGACACGGACAGGTTGTCTGGCATGTATATTTTTTTCCGCAGACAAGGAAGGTAGGAATTGGATAGTGACGAAGTTCGTTGAGGAGCACAACCATCCACTTGCTACCGAGAAGGAGCAACATTTGTTGAGATCGCACTATAGCATTTCTAACATGCAGGGTAATCTTATGAAAAATTTGACAGATGCGGGGGTTAGAACAGTTCATGCATACAACTTTCTATCCAATGAAGTTGGAGGGGTGGAGAATGTTGGGTTCTCCAAATCTGATGCCTAAAACTTTGTGCAGCGTGAAAGAAAGGCCTTGATAGAGAGCGGTGACTCACTTAGCATGTTGAAGATACTACAGGGAAAGCAGTTGGAGGACAATATGTTTTCGTTCTATGCAATCTAGGCAAGCTGAGACCTTCAGATTCTTAAGGGGGAAAAAGAACATGCATAGCAGATATTTGACTAAAAGTGAGATCCTTCTCTCCTCCACTATAGCGGACCACTCCTCCTCGGTAGCTTCCTTTATTTTTTCATTAAGGCACTTGTGTGTGAGGTCTAGGAGTGGACTCCGAGTGAACTTAAATGGAAGTCCAGAGTTTGGGAGGCCCAATACAAGAGCGACCTCGTTGACGGTAAGTTTCAAGTAGTAGTTACCTATCAAGAAAGCTTGCTTATCCCTATTATACAACCTGAGAAGAACGTACAAGAGAGGTATGTTCTGTGGAATCCCAGGCATCATCAAGAGTGGGAAAATGCAAGCGAGTCGTAAGGCCTCCTTAGAGTCTTCAGACAACATATTGACCAGAGGCGTGACGTGCGCAGTGAATGATTTGGATGAGCAACGCGATGATAGGTACCTACTTCCAGGCATATTGGCTGGAAACATTCAAAAAATTAGTAGGTATTACAAGTGAAATATGCAGGTATTACAAGTGAAAACAAACTGGCAAATAGGGGAAATGCAACTGAAAACAAACTGGTAATGCGACTGCAAGCTGGTAATGGTACACTAATAATGCAACTGCAAACTCAACAGCAAAACATAGGTAATGCAGCTGCAAATTAGCATATGAAGGATATGCAACTGCAAACATATTTACCCATAAGAGACACTAACAAACCGGAAAAATGCGACTGCAATCAACATGGAGGACATACAAAATCGGATTGAAGTACAGCAAAATGGAAAATTTAAAACATATTACAATACTTTTACTTGATCTTCTTCCTTAATTTAGGGCTTTAGTGTTGGAGAGAATGCAGTTGCTGGAGAGAATGAAGGCGCGGTAGGGCAGCTACAGGGAGACGGGAGCAAGCTTCGGTTGCTAGAGAGAATGAAGGCGCGGCGGGGCAGCTACAGGGAGACGGGAGCAGAAGCGGTGAAACGTCGTGGGACCGGCAGCGTCGAGAGCAGGAGCGGCAAAACGTTGGAGTAAGAGCAGCGAGTTGCACGAGGACTAGGGGTGGTTAGTGCCGAGAAAGCCCTAACCCTTGTTCTACCGGCGTTCACTCCGCTTCGAAACGTCAAGCATCTGCTCAGAATCAGGAGCAGCAGAGAGTCGAGAGGGGGGGGGGAACTGAAATTTTGGAAAGGAAAGGAGTGGGCCCCAGCAAGCTCAGCCTATTTATTTGCGCAGGATAGCATCCTGAGTTACCCGTATAGAAAAATTTTCCGATTTGTATAGGGTTCCATACCGGTGCTTCGATCCTGAGAGTGCACATGGCGGGCTTTAATGCCTCGCGTGACAGTATTTCAGCGACGACATTATCCTAGCATGACGGTGTTGAAATTGTTGAAGTAGAAGTGGATGGTCTGATTGGACAGACTGTAGAGAGTGTAACTGGTCTGATGGCTAGGTGTTGGGTAGATAGCCTGGTTTTGGCTATTGTTCTTCTTCCTGCGGTCTGATTTAGCAAGTATCCTGGTAGGTAACCGGGCGGTTAGCGTTGGCTAACTGCGGCTGTCGTGGTCTGGTTGGTGAGACCGCGGAGTTCGCTTGGAGCTGATAGGCTCTGATTCGCGTTGAGGCAGGCGATTAGTGCGAATAACGGAGGTTAATCGTCGAGTTCGTTGTGGGCTGCTCGCACGGTTTGATACCAGAGTTCGCTGATTGTGTGAACTTGGTCACGGTATTGTGACAAGTCTAGTTTGGTTGCTTAGTCGCGGAGATCGCAGTATTGCGCAGTCTGGGTGCAGAGTCCGGCAGATCACCTTAGGCACGGTCTTGGCTCAGGACGCGTGATTGGATTGCTTATGTCCACGCAGACTGAGCATGTTGTATGCATGTCTTGTGCGAACTGGTGGTGCTAGTTGCAGCATGACAGATGGTTATCCTATCACTATAGGTGGTGACCACAATCTCCTTGTCGCCTATAAATAGGGGTCACCGGCTCGTCATATATAACGGAAATAATGAGAACTCAGCTCGCACTTTAAACTTGTGGTTAGACTTTCTTAACCGTGTGATTAGGTGAAGTTGACTTGTACTGTGCAGGTTGTGCGGCTAGCACCGGGCGGTGGGGCAACTAGTTGGGAATCTCAGTGTGGATCAGTTCACGAATAACAATCCGTGGTACACATCAGGTCGCGATTTAGGGGGCTTGAAGTCTCTTTCTCAGAGTTGTGGATAGTTCAAGCAGTTCTCCAGGTTCATCAGCGGGTAGACTGTTTTCCAGTTCATCATCATTTCAGTATCTAGCAGCCCGCCCGGCTTATATTGCGGGTTGGCGACTTGGCGGTTTCGGCGGACTGTTTTGGCGGTTTGCAACATGGGCGGTTTCTGTCTTCAGACCGTCGGTTTCACTTTTGCCTGTAGTTTTTTTGTTTTCATCGGGTACATTGCGAAATCATGTCTCGCAATATATGTTTCGCTCTATAAAGAAGATTATTGAATCCATATTGAGACTCTTGTACTTCTGTTGTTATTAATTTCTACTTGATTTTAGTTTTGGTTGAGTTTTCCTGCGACCTTGCTCATGTTCCATTAGAAATTTTCACATGGTATCAGAACTATTTACCTAATATCTTAGAATTTTTACATGATATTAGAGGAGTGTTAAGTAGTTAGCAGTTGATCAACCTTAAAGGCGTACTAATCTTGGAAAGTTCAAGTAAATCAGGGTTAAGCAAAGGAAGTCTGTTATGCAAGAGAACTTGAGATTGAGCTCTTAATGTATACCAACTTTAAGAAGTTGAGGTCTTGCATGAAGAGTTATCTTCTTAGAGAGGACCTTTGAGAGGTCATCGATGGAGACGACAGACAAGAGGTAGCAGCTGCTAGAAGGAATGTTGAGGCAGTGAGAGCTTTGAGGAGAATGAATGTGAAGGCGGAGTTCAATCTGAAGTGGGTTATCTCACCGGAGTTATTTGGCCACATTATTGGATGTCAGACAACTATTGAGATCTGGACGATCTTGGATGGCATGTTTAACGAAAAGAACATAGCTTGGCTACAGTTCTTGGAGAATGAGTTTGTGATGGCCACTCCGGGTGATCTGTCCATATTATCCTTCTTTTTGAAGATGAATAATCTCTGCGCTGAGATATCAGCATTTGACCCAGAAAAGTCTATCTCAGAGGCGAAGCTGAAGAGGCACATCATCTGTAGCCTGCAGAAGGAGTATGTTGCCTTCGTAACTTTTGTGCAGGGTTGGGCCAATCAACCATCGTTGCTCGAGCTAGATAACTTGTTAGCTTCGCAGGAGAACTTAGTGAGGCAAATGACTGGAGTATTCATCTCAGGGGGAGAGAGTGAGGTTCTTTATTCTGAGAAGAAAAAGAGATGGGACAAGAAAAAGAATCCACATGCTAACAATGGTCCATCCGCTTCATTTCAGCATGAGAGGAGCAAGGCTCCTAAGCAGGATGAAAGGAAAAAAAGAGAAGAGGGTCACGGTACTACATGTGAATAAGCTTGGTCACATCCGGAAAGACTATAGGGTCAATCTTCAGTCGGGGCATTTTGTAGGAAAAGAAGAGGCTAAATCTAGGGCTGATAAAGGTGGATGGGGGGAGTGCTTTCATGACAGGCACTTGTGTTCGTGCATTGTACTCCATCAACTATCAGGAGGACTGGAACGTTGATTTGGGGTGCGGACATCACCTCACCAGGGACGAGTCAAATCCCTCCACGAGCTCCTTAAACTCCATGAACTTCCTGAATGCCTCTAACTTCTCCTTCATAAAGTATACCCAAGTATACCTCATAAAGTCATCACCTAAAATCAACATATACCTGTTACCTCCGAAGTGGGGGTGACGGTCGGTCTCATCAGATCACCATAGATGCACTTCAACGGTGCCTTGCACCTTGTCTGTGATTTGTCAAATGGAAGGAGATGAGCCTTACCTTACTGATACCCCCGCACATACATGACCATCTTCAAAAGATGAAAGACTAGGCAGGACATGCATCAGGCCTCTCGTTGTCATAGCCTTCAGCTTATCCATCCCAACATGCTCTAGCCTCTCATGCCAGATAACATCGTTGTCATTCACCCTCATCTTCTTAACACAGGAGCTTGTCGGCAACACGAATAAGTCCTTAATCTGCCTTCCAACATGAGTGACGTTAGCTTTCACAGCTGACACATTCTGGAGAAATTTCACTTCTATCGGGCCAAACAGAATGTGATATTCAGCATCCACTGTGTTGGTCACCAAGAAGAGGTTCTTCTTCATTCCCAACACGTAACACACACTCCTTAATATGAGTGGACTCTTATTGTTGAAGTTGGTGACCGGGCGGTCTGTCGGTCTGGCTTGACGGGTTGATGACCGGGCGGTCTGGCGGTCTGGCTTGGCGGGTTGATGACCGGGCGGTCTGGCGGTTTCCCTTCAGCAGGTTGGTTGATGTGTGTTGCTGTCTGTGATCCAAGCGGTCTAGCGGTTTGTCACTGGCAACTTGGAGACCGGGTGATCTAGCGGTCTCACATGGCGATCTCTCTCTCTCCTCTGGCAGTTGCCCAGCGGTTAGCCCCTCTGTCTAACCGCGCGGCTTGTGCGGTTTGTGTCTGTACAGTCCGCTTGTGTCATGTAATTTTTTAGTCTCACATCTCTTATTTGTATTCTCTCTTCTCTCCTCCATTCTATATAAGGGAGGTCATACCTTTGTAATAGATACCTTTTTCAGATAATAAAGTTTCAGTTAAACCACTTCCGGTTTGTTTTTATTCGTTTCTCACATGGTATCAGAGGACTCGATCTTTTCCTCCTGATTCTGTGCGCCCTCCCTGTCCGCGCGACTTGCTTCGCCTTCTTGCGCCTTATCCGCACGGTCTCTTTCTCTTCTTGTTGTTGCCCTGTTCGCCGCGACCTGTTGCCCTGTTCACCGCGACCTGTTGCCATGTGCTTGTTTTGCTTGTTGCTTCTGTTCGAGCGGACTGTATTCTAGCCGCTCGACTTCTATCCCTCTACTTGATTCCGCGGCTTGGTCGTGGCTTCTCTGGCCGCTGGTGTCTGACATCGTGACCGCTGCAGATCTTCTTCCTTCCTCGCGGCTTGTTTCCTAACCGCGCGGCCTCTCTTCTCTCTCCAGTTCTATCCGCGACCTATTTTCGCGGTTTCTCTGCCTCTGTTTTTCCCGCGATCTCCTTTGATTCGCGCGGCTCCTCGTTTGTTCGTGCGACCTTCTCTCTAACCGCACGGCCTTCTCCCAGCTTTGGTCTGCTTCTTGGTTGTGTGCTTTATGGTTTCCTTTTTGTCCGCTGCGGTCTTCTGGTTCTCACGAACTTCCTTGTGCTTGTACTGTATTCACTGCTTGTCTGTTCGCGCGACCAGTTTCTCTGTTCGCGCGGCCTGTTTCTCGGTCCTCTCGCAATTCTTTTTTTAGTTCGCGCGACCTGTCTCTCTGTTCGCGCGACCTGTTTCTGCTCCTATGGCTCTCTTCAAAATCTCTACCTTCTCCTCTTCTTCGAAGCCTTCTGCCTCGGTGGTCACGTCTTCTGGTAGTGCCCACTTCGTTACTCAAGGAAAATGGTTGATCGACTCAGGTGCTACCAATCATATGACCGACTCTCCCCAGTGTTTTTCTCTCCTGGAAACACATGATCGGTTGCCCCCGGTTATTCTCGTTGATGGCTCTCCATCCCCAGTCCATGGGGCGGGAGTGGTTTAAGTCACTCCGTCTCTTCAATTGGCGAATACTCTCTACGTGCCCAAATTCCCGTGCAGCTTAATATCTGTTACCTCTCTATGAAGGCAATTACGGTGTTCCGCCACATTTACTTCTACTTCTTGTTCTTTTCAGGATCCGGACTCCCAGCGGACGATTGCTACTGGGACTGAGAGTGGCGGCCTATTCTTCCTCGACAACGTTTCCGCTCTATCCGCCTTCTCCTCCACCTCCACAGATCTTCTCCAATGGCATCTTCACCTTTGTCATGCTCCTCCGCATCTTCTTTGTCAGCTTCTGCCCCAACTTCCTCCACACAGTCCTCCCCTCAATTGTGAGGCATGTCAGCTTGGCAAGCATCACCGCTCCTCCTTCCTACCAAAGCAAGTTCGTGGATCTTCCCGACCGTTTGATCTCATCCACTCTAATGTTTGGGGTCCTTCTCCTACCCCTACCGTTGGTCGGGGAAGTTCATATTTTGTCACGTTTATTGATGATTTCTCTCGTTGTAGGTGGGTGTATCTTTTAAAAGATCGCTCTGAATTATTATCTGTATAGACATCTTTCTATCTCATGATCAAAACTCAGTTTGATGTTTCTATTAAAGTTTTTCGATCTGATAACGCCCAAGAATATCTCAGCCATGCTTTTTCGTCCTTCTGTATACAACATGGGATTATTCATCAAACTAGCTGTGTTTATACTTCACAGCAAAATGGTGTGGTGGATCGCAAAAACCGTCACCTCCTTGATGTCGCTCGCACTCTGATGACACAGATGCAGGTCCCTCACTCATATTGGGGCTATGCTATTCTCCTTGCCTGCTACCTCATCAATCGCATTCTCTCCTCAGTTCTCCACGGGAAAACCCCATTCTCCATACTGTATCCGGACAAGGAGCCTTTTTCTCTCCCTATCCGAATCTTTGGGTGCACTGCATTTGTGCATGCCCAATCTGCCACCCGTGATAAGCTCTCCCCTCGCTCCACCAAATGTGTATTTCTGGGGTACTCCACCACTCAGAAAGGCTACTGTTGCTTTGACCCTATTCTTCGTAAGCAGTTCGTCTCCGCTGACGTTACCTTCTTCGAGAATGCCTTCTACTTCTCGAATGACTCCTCTTCTCTTCCCCAAGCTTCCTCTTCTCTTCCCCCAGCCTATGATTCTCATGTTATTCCCTTCGTTCCCTCGCCTCCTACTGCGATATCCACCCCTACTCCATCTCCGTCCACTCCTCTCTCTCCGCCTCCATCTCCCTCATCTCCGCTGCCGTCGCTCTCTCCTCCCGGGCCAGCTCTCTCTGCCACGGATGCTCCGGATGACGAGGAACCCGCCGACCTGGATCTTCCTGTTGCTCTTCGCAAAGGGGTGCGGACGTGTACCCTACACCCCCTTGTTGTTGTTGTTTCTTATGATCGTCTTACCTTTTCTCGCAGGGCCTTTCCTCTGACTATCTCTGCCACTACCACACCTCGTTCTTACCAGGAGGCCCTTGCTATTCCTCACTGGAAGATGGTCATGGATGAGGAAATGACAACCCTAACGGAGCGGGGTACCTAGACTCTTGTTCCTCCTCCCTTCGGTACTGATGTTGTTGGATGTCGCTGGGTCTTTGTGGTCAAATTTTGCCCGGATGGCACTGTGGACCGTTATAAGGCTCGTCTTGTTACTAAGGGCTTTACTCAGACCTATGGGGTTGATTACTTTGACACCTTCTCTCCCGTGGCTCGTCTCAGCACTATACGGGTCCTTCTCTCTGTGGCGGTCAATAAAGAATGGCCAATTTCCCAGCTGGATGTAAAGAATACCTTCCTTTATGGTAATCTTTAGGAGGCCATCTACATGGAGCAACCTCCTGGGTATGTTGCTCAGGGGGAGAGACGAGTATGCCAGCTGAAGAAGGCAATCTATGGCCTCAAGCAGAGCCCTCGAGCTTGGTTTGAAACGTTCAGCGGCATCGTGGCGGCCGTTGGTTTTACGCGCAGCTCTGCCGATCACTCTCTATTTATTCGCAAAACCTCCTCGGGTTTGGTGGTTCTTGCTGTGTATGTTGATGATATTTTTCTCACTGGAGATGACCAGGAAGGGGTAGCCTTGACAAAGCGACATCTTCGTCAACATCTGGTCACGAAAGATATGGGATCTCCAAAGTACTTTTTGGGGATCGAAATCTCTCGGAAGCCCAACTCCTTAGTCCTCTCCCAGTGTAAATATGCTCTTGATCTTCTAAAAGAAGCAGGATTGACTAGAGCCAAACCTGTCAGATGCCTTATGGCTATTGGAGAAGACAAAACCTTGACAGATGATTCGCCTCATCTTTCAGATACTACGCGGTACAGGCGTCTAGTTGGTAAGCTTATATATCTCACAGTGACCAGACTCGACATTTCCTATGCTGTGGGCAAGATAAGTCAATTCATGCAAGTACCCAGGGAGTGTCATCTACAGTCCGCCTTGCGGATCTTGGAGTATATCAAAGCAGCTCCTAGGAAAGGATTACTATTTCAGAAGAATGGTCATCTGAGGGTTGAAGCATACTCAGATGCGATTTACGCTGATGACAAAGGGGATCGCAAGTCTACCTCCGGTTTCTGCACCTTTGTTGGGGTAAATCTGGTAAGCTGGAAGAGCAAGAAGCAGTCTGTTGTTTCCAGGTCCAGTGCTGAAGCAGAGTATCGGAGCATGACATCGACCACTTGTGAGTTAAAATGGCTACGGGCTCTCATGCTGGATTTAGGAGAGGCCTACAACCATCCTCTACCCATGTTCTGTGACAACAAGGCTGCCATATACATCTCCAAAAATCCAGTCTTCCATGAAAGAACCAAGCACATTGAGGTCGACTGCCATTTCATTCGTGAAGAGATTTTGCAGGAACAAATTTGCACTCCCTTCATCACTTCTGATAAAGAGCTGGCTGACATCTTCACCAAGCCAGTATCCGCCTCGTTTTTTCATATTTGTGACAAGCTGGGCATGATCGATATATATGCTCCAGCTTGAGGGGGAGTGTTGAAGTTGGTGACCGGGCGGTCTGGCGGTCTGGCTTGGCGGGTTGATGACCGGGCAGTCTGGCGGTCTGGCTTGGCGGGTTGATGACCGGGCGATCTGGCGGTTTCCCTTCAGTAGGTTGGTTGTTGTGTGTTGCTGTCTGTGGTCCAAGCGGTCTAGCGGTTTGTCACTGGCAACTTGGAGACCGGGCGGTCTAGCAGTCTCACATGGCGATCTCTCTCTCTCCTCTAGCAGTTGCCCAGCGGTTAGCCCCTTTGTCTAATCGCGCGGCTTGTGCGGTTTATGTATGTACAGTCCGCTTGTGTCATGTAATTTTTTAGTCCCACATCTCTTATTTGTATTCTCTCTTCTCTCCTCCATTCTATATAAGGGAGGTCATACCTTTGTAATAGATACCTTTTTCAGATAATAAAGTTTCAGTTAAACAACTTCCGGTTTGTTTTTATTCGTTTCTCACACTTATCACTGCCTAAAGAAATGACGCCCTCCTTCTTGACTGCATGAATTGTATTATATGTAGTAATAATAGCTTCATTACCTGAGTATGCTTGCAGAGAAGAGAACTTTGACTCATCCTCGGTGAAGTGATGACCACACCCTAAGTCCACAATCCAGTCATCTTGGTAGTCGATGACGGATAAAGCACGGACACATGTTCCTGTCATGAATGCATTTCCCCATCCTCCTTCCTCAGCACTAGAACCAGTTTATTCTTACCTGTAACGTGCTCTGGATGTAGCTTGACTTTACAGTCCTTCTTGAAGTGACCTAGCTTGTTGCATATGTTGCATATTAGCCCTTCCTTCTTCTTCCAATCCCGCTTAGGAGCAACACTCCTCTCTTACTAATAAGAAGTTGAAGGGTCATCGCCAGCAGACAGCTTTTTCTTCTTGTCCCATCTCTTCTTCTTCCCTGAGAAGAGCGTCTCACTGCCTCCTTTAGAGATAGTAACTCCAACCATCTGTCTTGCTAGGCTTTCCTGCGAAGCCAGTAGGTTCTCCAACTCCAGTAATGACGGCTGAGTGACCCAGCATTGAACAGAAATAACGAAGACAACATATTCCTTCCGCAATCCGCCGATTATGTGTCTCTTGAGATTCGCTTCTGAAATCAGCCCATCAGGGTTCACTGTCGAAATTTCAGCACACAGGTTCTTCATGTTCAGGAAGAATGTTGAGATGGACAACTCTCACTGAGTGGCTCTCGCCAACTCATTCTCGAGGAATTGTAGTCACGCTTCAATCTTCCTAGTGAACAACCCATCAAGAGAAGTCCAAATCTCAGCAGCTTACTAACATCCTATGATGTGGTCGAAGAGCTCCGGTGAGATAGTCCGCTTGAGAGTAAACTCCGCCTTGGTGTTTGTCTTCCTCCAAACTCTCAACGCTTCTGCATTACTAGTAGCAACAGTCACCTCTTGCCTTTCGTCTCCACAGAAGACCTCCCAAAGGTCCTCGCCCAGAAGATAACATGACCTCCATTTTTTAAAGTTGATCGAAGTCAAGAGTTCAATTCCAAGACCCCTTGCAAATCCTCCTTCCATTGCACTAACACTGGTCTACTTAACTTCCAGAAGTAAAAAAATAAGTCTGGGGGTTGATCACTGCTCAAACCTATGTTCCCTCTGATACCGTGTAAAAATTTGTGAGATGCGAAAAACGGGAAATCAGGTCGCAGGAACACTCAACCAAACTAAGCCAAGTAAACCAGATGCAAATAGAAGATCAAGTAAATCTTGTACTATCAAAGCTCTTTACAGTGCAAGACATACATGACGAGACATGATTCGCCAAAGTACCCAATGGAAGCAAAAAATAACAAGGAAAAAGCTAGCTGCACGGATAGAAAACGTGTTTGTCGACTCTACCAAACTAATCTACGGAGTCCGCTGAAGCCGCTAAGTCGCCAGACCACAACCTAACCGCGCGGACATCCCATTATTCCAATATTGAAGAACTCTTTCTGCAATCTGCTAGCCTCCTAACCACGAGGTCGCCTAGTCGCCAGATTATCCGCGAACATCTTCAACCGAATAAACAGTAAGTTAGCTCAGTCGATTGCTGCGGAAAAGTTTTGTATCGGCGCGGTTTGAGAAATTGACCGTTTTTTTGGTGTGCGGATAGCGCTGAGAAACTAGGGACTTGGTTTCGACTTTGGTCAGGGTTCAATGTGGACTCTGCAGATATAATCGGCGATTAGCAGTAGGTCGCGGCTTGCGATCAGGCGGTCTTCTCTTTAGCAATCTTTCCAAGTTCAAACGCTAGGGAAAAATCTTCTCCCTCTTTTTGCATTTCTCTTTTCTCTTTTCTCTCTCTTCTCACTCTCTTTATACTGAACTTTAAACATTGGGGACAATGTTTAACTTTAAGTATGGGGGAGTGTTCCTTCAATATTTTACTTAAGAAAAATAAAAATAAAAATTAATTATAAAAATTTTAGAAAAATCAAAAAAAAAAGTATATATAATATTTTTGAAAAATCCAAAAATAAATAAATAAAATTTTTTGAAAAAAATCCCAAATTAAATTGAGTTAATTTTTGCCAAATCAATTAGTACTCCGCTACTTTGCTTTTTATTATTTTTTTCAAGCTCATGTCTACTTGCTTAGTTAGAATAAATTTGATTAATTTTCTATTTAAATATATTTAGCGAGTAGTATGTTGACTCATGCAGTGTTCCTTTTTAAGGTAGTATGCTATTTTTGAAAAAATCTTGAATTTTTCTTTACTTCCATAGCCTTTCTTTTATTTCTTTTACTTTTATAAAACTCATCATCCCTTATTTTTCATTATTAAAATCTTTTTAAACGTTAATTAGTATTAAGTGTAGTAGACACAAAACGGTCTAGACGCTTATTATCATTATTTTTATGAAAGCAAATTCTCTATTTTTTATTTTTTTGTGCTTATCCTCTTTTGAAATTTCAAAGCTTTACTTTGAGTAGATTTAAGAAGCATGAAAATGATTTAGGCATTTCTTTTGTAACGTTTGAACCTTTGCACCTCGCATAACAATAACCATTGCTAGTCATTTTTGTGCCTTTTCTTTTCCTTTTTGTAGCCCCATTTTTTATTTCACCACGGCCAAATAGCTTACCTACATGCACACTTTAAAATTATTTTTGAGCTATAATTGCTAATGTGCATCTTTTTGAAAAAATTAATGGAAAATCTTTGTGTTATCTTTTGCTACAAAAGTGAAAAGTTTTAAGTATAAAAAAAATGAAAAAAAAATGATGATGAAAATAATTGAAAAAAAAGTAAAAGAAAAGAAAAGTATTTATTTTTGCTAGTTTTATTTTGGCAAAACTCATTTTTTTTGTTTTAAGTGTGCAAATATCCCTCGTGTTTATCTTTTTGAATATCGCACCCTTAAAAACCTAAGCCTAACTATATGCCTAATTAAAGCCCTAATGATTCATGCTTTCTACGTTTACTTTTTAGTATAGTAGCGAGAAACTAGATTGAGTAAGTATTTTTGATAAAAATATTGAATTTTGTCTTGATTGACTATGGTTTTAATTTGTCTCTTAGACTTTAGTAGTGACTCAATGCGCTTTTTACTCGTTACTTTATTAAGTTTTAATTCTGTAAAAATTTGGGATGATTTGTTTTTATATTTAGTAAAATTTATAAAATTCTGTGCTAAGTTAAAGTAGGACTTTTCGATTCTTTTTCAAAAATTTCTCTACCTCTAAATTCCCGTCTTACTCGTTTATAACATTTTTAAACTTTTCAATTAATCCTCTTTATTTTCTCTAACTCGTAGTCTTTGCTTGAGGACAAGCAAAATAATAAGTATGGAGGAATTTGATGATGCATATTTTAGTTTAATTTATTAGGGTAAAAATATATTATTTTCGTTTTAAATCTCTCCCTTTAGATAATTTTATGTCACTTTTTATGTAAATATTATAACTAATGTTTATTTTCTGTTTTTGCAGGTTTCAACAAGTTTGCGGCAAAAAAAATTACCTGTCACGCCCCCCTGTCACGCCCTCCCCGGGCGTGACCTAGGGCGTGTCACCTGTTCCCAAGGAACCCAGCTGCAAGAGAGAGTTTCCCGCCAAAAATCCCGTGTCACGCCCCACTGACACGCCCTCCCCGGGCGTGTCCTAGGGCGTGACGCGGGGCGTGTCGCCCTCTGCCCGAAGTCTGCCGCCTCCTTCAATGCATTCTACACCGCTGCACGCAACAGTACTGTCACGCCCCATGTCACGGGCGTGACCTGGGGCATGACTGCCCCGATTCCGACGTCTGATGGACCTGCGACCACTGATTTTGACCTGACACGCCTGTCACGCCCCCTGTCATGGGCGTGACCTAGGGCGTGAACACCATCATACCGAAATAATCATCATTCCCGCCAGAATTCAGCTCCCGAGGTCAACTCCGTACCTGTCACGCCCCATGACATGCCCTCCTAGGGCGTGTCGCCGGGCGTGACCGACCCGTGGGAAAAGTCTATAAATACCAGACCCCCCCCTTCCATTTCAGCAACTTTTGGGGGAGAGGGGGAGGTGCTGCCCCATGTTTTCCTTGTCTTTTTCTCTCTCTCTCCCTCTCTCTCTCTCTCTCTTATTTTGTAATTATTTTCTTAACCTAGCTTAGTGTTTTGCTTTTAGCTCTCGCATTTCTTCTAGTAGCTTGTTGTAGGGCTAGAATAGGTTTTACTTTGATGCACCTGTAATTTCCATTTCATAGTTGTAGCTCTCTTTTTCATTAATAAAAGTGCTCTTTTCTTATTCTTGTATTCTTATGCTTTATTACTCATCCCCCCTCTTGCACTTCACCATGATTAACTAATCCTCCTTGTACTCGATATTGATGATCCGAGGTTCGAACGATTAAGTTATGATGCTTTAATTTACCTTTTCTTTTTAGGTTCTAGGCCTTGAATTACTCTTGATTTTTCATGGATTGGAGGTATATTATCGATATATACTCTCCACCTTTGCTTTCATTCTGGGTTAGCCGAGAGGCCGATAGAATGAAGTGAGCATTCAAGAGTAGAGGGAGTTGTACGCACCCCTCGAGAGAGGCAGACGTCCAAATCTCCCGGATTGGAGTAAAATCCAATAGAGGGGTTCACTGCGTAAAGCGAGTTTTAGGCCTCCGATTTAGACGAGAGTCGGTCGGACCTTCCTAAACTCAGTTGGGCACGACTTCGAGAGAAGCGTGTTCAAGCTTTAGGAACCTCCACGGTCAAGGACCTTTACCCTATTAAGCTTAGGTTTATTTATCGTCTTTTTAATCATCTCTTGCTGAGATAATTCTAGAATCGAGTGCGCCTCTTTATTATTAGCTCTAACTCTTTTTATCCTGCAAGGAATTTAGTTTTCTTTTTATTTTAGTACTTTAATTCCTGTTTTTAGTTTAACATTTAATAGAAATATCATTTGATAAAATAATAGCAAACTCCTCTGAGTAGAAGTAATCATTACGCCCTAGGGAAATACGACCTTGATACTAATTCTTAGTATCCTATACTATAACCGATAAGGTACGCTTGCCTTTATCGGATATAGAATCAGAGAATATTCTCAACCACCACATCCGCTTTCTCTTCTCTTCTCTCTAACCATCTCTCTCTACCGTTGCGAATCTTTGTATCAGTATTCCCCGTATTATAAAGAGCTTTGATAGTACAAGATTTATTTGCTCTTATATTTGCATTTGTTTTACTTTGCTTGGTTTGGTTGAGTGTTCTTGCGACCTGGTTTCCCGTTTTCCGCATCTCACAAATTTTTACAAAGGGTTCTTGTTGAAACCGGAAATCGGTCTCTTGTGGAGTTCACCCTTGGGGAAGGGGTGATCGCACACCTACTTCGCTCCTGCAAGAAAAACAACCAAGAAAAAAAGAGCAAAGGACTAGACCAAGGGCCCGACGTGGAGGTCCCACCACACACCGGGAAGATCACTGAGCGCTTCCCCTCCTTAGCCAAATGTCGGGATAAGGTACCTCAGAAAGCTCTAGGAGACTGGGGGACAAGTAAGCATGCCTTCTGAGATACCCCTTGGGTCCTATTTATAGATTTCTGAAAACGGTCTGCAAATAGCTAACCTCTGCTGGCCTGAAATTACTGAAAACCCCTTGGGATGGCCTGCCAACAGTCGAACTCCGCTGTCCTGACCGGCTATGCGCAGTCCACCCATGTCTGCCAATAATGAGACTCCGCAGTTCTAGCTAGCTAAGGGCAGGCCTGTAGGGGCAAAATGGCAAGGGATTCCCCTCATTGGGGACTGGGCGAGTAGCCCTTCAATGCCTTTACTCGGCAGGAGGCGCGGGCCGGGGCTGGCTCGTCTAGAGGATGCGTATTGGAGATAGCCCGCCTGGGAAGGCGCGGGCCGAGGGTGGCCCGCCTAGGAGAGGCGGGCAGGACTGACCCGCCTAATGGGTGCGGGTCGGAGGGCCGAGGCTGACCCGCCTAGGAGAGGCGGGCAGGGCTGACCCGCCTGAGCGACCCTTGGAGGCTGACCCGCCTAGGAGAGGCGGGCTGGGGTCGACCCGCCTGCTTTCCCAAGTCCCTTCGGCGAACACGGGGTTGTACATAATCCCTACTCTTTGCGAGCTTTGCAAAAGGCTCGGAAAGAAACATCCAACCCCACGTATTCGGCGAACACCCTGCTGAGCTAGAGGGAATCTTTCGGTGGGGGCCCACATTCACGCTATAGATAAGCTGTCGGGCCTCTAGGATAACTCCTCTTCTTTCCCCACTTCCGCGATCTATAGTCGGAAGATGCCTATGTCTGAGGAGATGCAGGCTCGTTTGGCGGCTGCGAGGGAGGGTGCTCGAGATGCGGCTCTCGAAGCTGCCCCGTGGCTGGCGCACGGGTCGCTTGGCCCCCTTTTCAAGCCAAAGAAAGCAAAGGTCGTCCGGCAGTCTCGGGTGCCCGATGACCCCGCCTCCAGCTTGGTCGGCGATGTCGAGGTCATCCTTGAGGTATATACGTTTCTCATGTTTGATCCACCGCCCTGATTCCTGATTTTTCCTTTCCCTTTGGTAGGAGATGCCTCTGGGAGATAGGGAAAATGAGGGAGAACCTGGGAGCACTGCCCTGGTGGCGGTAGATCGGGTCGCCATTCCTTTGCCACAGATGCCTATCCTCCCTGCGGCGCCTCCGTCGCCAAGGCCCCACGGTCTGAGGAAACCCTTCGTTACTCTTGGAGGAGAACCCTTCCAGGGTCGGTTGGGCACCTCTCGGCCTGTTGATGGTGCGGGCGACGTACCGACACCAGGTAAATCCTCTGGCTTTGGCCCGCTTACCATCATCACTTCTTCTGACCTTATCTCTGCAGGCTATAATGCGATCTCCTGTTCCGACGCCGAGATGAGTGGAGGTTACTCGCCTCCCCCCGACGTGGACAACATCTCGGAATACCTGGGAGACCCGCTTGATGCCGAGAAGATAATGAAGCAAGTAAAGCGACTGTTCCAAAAGCACACGCTGCTGCTACGGGAGGTTTTCAACAGATTGGAGAAGGATAAGGCCGAGACGGAGGAGCGACTCGCGGCTTTGGAAGGAGCGAGATGTCCATCTGACGAGGATGAGGCGACCTCTCCGGGTGTACATATTTCGCGATCCAAGGGGCGACTCAGGCGTGCCTCAGAGCAGATTGATCGGACCCAGCGGGAGCTGTCGGCGGTCCGCGAGTATCACTACCCTCGCGTACCGTCCCGAACCAGCACGGGAAGGGGAGGTAGGTGGAAGTGGATCCCGCATTGAGTTTTTCCCTCCCCTCGTAGGTTGTGATCCGCTGGGTCCGAATCGCCTCCGCATGCAGCAGTCGAAATGCTCAGGGTGCTAACTTATTTGCTTCAGACAGTCTGAATATTTGTAATAATTCAGGACCACTCTCGCCCGCCACAGGCGAGTATTTGCTGCAATTTTCTTTTGGCTGTGTAGACGTTTTGATCTCTGCGGGAGGTGCGGGCGAGACGCTCTGTCTCGGCTGGCTTTCCTTCGGGCGGGTTTGGCCTTTCTGAGTCGCCTCGCCTAGCCATTATTATTTAGTACTGGCGAAGGCGAGCCGGCTGCTCGCGGGTCGCACGACAAGTGACTCGCGCGCGGGTCAGAGTTGGCCCGCATTGCGGCCGCTCTTCAATTATGCGGGCGCGAGTGCTGGTGTTTCGCGGCCGACTGACGGGTTGACGAGGACCCGGATTGGGTTCAGAAGTCGAAACGTCAGGGCTATATTGCTATCCGCACTCTTCCCACCCAAAGTACTATTTTTCCTGCCCTTTCTCATTCTATAAATAGGCCCTGCCGACCCTTCCTCACCTACCGCATTTAAGACTTCTTCCTTCCCCTAGATTTTGCGAGAAATCCCCTGTCCCGCTCGACAAGATTTCTGCAGGATGGGTGGTGGCAGCGGCGAGGCGGAGGGGAGGAGCAAATGTGCTTGGACCTTCTCCGAGCACGATTTCCCCCTCGCTGTCCTTATTGAGAGAGAATTTGTAGATACAGTCGGCCACTTTGTCCCGCCCGGTTTCGAGGCGAGACGACCCAGGAAGGAGGAACGGATAAACGAACTTTTCGCTGGCGAGCTCGCGTTCCCCACGACCCACTTCGAGGCGGGCCTCCGGCTACCCCTATGGTCGGAAGTCCGCCAGATCTTCAAGTACTATGAGGTTATCCCAGGGCAGATGACCCCGAACTCCGTTGCAGTGATCGTCGGGTTCGCCTGCTTCCTACGAGAGGAGAAGATCGAGTTCAGCCTCGCGGTATTCCGCAAGCTGTTCTCTTTTCGGGCGAATAAATACGTGACCGCCTGCTTTGCCAGCAGCAACGTGAAGGTGCGGGAGACCGTCAACAAGAGCAACAACTGTCTCAAGAAGTTTATCTTCGTCAAGGGGGACTTCGGCAACGTCCCCTTCTCGCCCGTCCAACTTAGCGAGGCGAGCTACCGCCCCCCGGCCCTGGGGGGTCATGAAGCGGGGTTATTCGGGTTCTTCGCTGGGAAGAACTTCGAGGCGGCCCACCTCCGCAGAAACCTGGACGACCTTATCCCCGTGACGCCCGGTGAGGGTAAGCGATTCGCCAAACTACGCGCTCTTGATCCCGTCGAATATTTTCTAAGTTTCACGCTCTTGCAGGCGAGCACGACATTCCTCTCCATTCGCCTTATGAGAGCACGTGACTCGCTACCGGCGAGCTTGCCCGGGCCGAAGCGGCTGCTGCCGCCCATCGCGAGTTCTCAACCCCTGCTCTTGCGAAGCGGTCCAGCCGCGAGCGGCCTCAGGACCCGCCACCACCCAAGAAATCGAAGAAGGTGGGTGGCTCACCTCCCCCTACTCGCGACAAGGGAAAGGCCCCCGCGAGCCAGCCATCCACCGTTCCCGCCCCTGCGGCCTCTCCGGTCGTCAGATCTTCTGGCGGAGAGGCATGCACATCGCAGCCGCCAGAGGAGGTTCATCTTGCCGGGAAGCCAATCCCCCGGGGGCACCACAACTTTGGTTATGGTGAGGGACCCGCGGACGAGTCTGGAGTCCCGCAGCTTCAATGGGACAAGGAGACCAACCGGGTCTACATATCCTCGCTGCTGCCGAGCTAGTTGGAGGACGACTCCAACATCGGGGATGCTTACAACCTCGCCTTCAGCATCTACGGGCGAGAGGACGCCGCCGTTTACGACGAGGAGGCGACACGGGTGTTAATTTATGAAAGCACGCGGGCCCAGTTTCGTAGCCTGGAGCTGGTCCATATGGTCGGCTGGCGGTGCCTTCGGCTGGACAAGAGCTCCCCGTCCCTCAGCAAGTTAGTCGACGAGAAGGAGGCAGCCCGCCGACTCGCTCAGGAGGAGGTGTGTGAACTGAGGAAGCGGGCCGACGCGGCTGAGGCCGCTCTCGCTCAGTACCTAGGTGGAGCGGTAGGTTTCTCGACTCGCCTAAACCTTTCCTCCCTCTTGCGTAACTTAACTCGATTGTTCTCCCTTTCACAGGATGCGACGACGGCCAGCCGACTGGGCACTGAGGTCGCCACCCTCCAACAGGAGAAGAGGGCACTTCAGAAGATGGTGGACGCGTTGGAGGCTACAGCGGCTGCCCGCCACCATCTACAAGCGGCTTCTAGCTCGCTCATTACAACGATCACGAGATCGAAGTGATGATGCAGAAGAATGCGGCCAGCGCGGCGAAATACACCTTCCAAATGTTGCAGAGGGCCAACCTCATCAAGGACGACGGTGCCAAGCTTCTAGTGAGCGAGGTGGTACCGTAGCTGTTCCTTCCAGTACCAGAGCCGGGCGACGGGCCCTACCACCGTATATAAGGGCCCACTGCTTCGGGCTCTCCTCGCCGGGAGCTTGCATTCGTCCCACTTTTGCCGCGGAAGTGACGCGGGCCAGAGCCCGGTTTTTTGTAATAGTTAACCCCTTTTTGGTTTCTCCAATGTACATAGCTCTTTTTTGATCTGAAACACGGATATCCTTATTTCTCGCATTCGCCCTTTGATTTTAGCACTTGCTATGATTATTTATTCTGGAATGTTCTTTTGGATATTGCGACTATGAGCGAGCGAGTGAGGTCGTCCGTTCATATTAGACTCTGAACTTAGGCTTGGTAGCGAGGGGTAAGTTAGGTAGCCGCGATGCGAGGGGGTGACTCGCTTACTCCATCCGGGCTCGCTACCCCCATTCGCGTCATTGGGTGGGCGAGAAAACCCTAGCGTGCATTTGGACTTTGTGCGGGCTAGCTTTCTGGGGGTCTTGGCGCGACCGAGTTATCGCCGCCTAGACCCCTTCCGTGGGGCCCGCCATCTCTAGGTCGGGGTCGGCTTTCTTGGCTCGCCATCTTGCCGAGATCCTTTCGTCGACCCGCCGATCCATTCGTGAGGAGGGCGGCTAGCTCCTTCCCTTATACACTGCTCCTGCCTAGGTCCCCCACCCACGTCGGTCAGTGGGGGTCTGAGCGGAGCTCCCGGAGTCGCGTCCAACCCTGGTTTTTTCGGCGGGATCTGCTCGGGGTCTGAGGTAAACTCCTCCGAGTGACATCTAGCCCTACCAGCTTGATGAGAGCCTGGCAGCGGGATCTGCTCGGGGTCTGGGGCAGACTCCTTCGAGTGACATCCAGCTCTGTCATCTTGATGGGAGCCTGGCAGCGGGATCTTCTCGGGGCCTGGGGCAGACTCCTCCGAGTGACATCCAGCCCTGCCAGCTTTATGAGAGCCTGACAGCGGGATGTGCTCGGGGTCTGGGGCAGACTCCTCCGAGTGACTTCTAGCCTTGCCAGCTTGACGGGAGCCTGACAGCGGGATCTGCTCGGGGTCTGGGACAGACTCCTCCGAGTGACTTCCAGCCCTGCCAGCTTGATGGGAGCCCGACAATGGGATCTGCTTGGGGCCTGGGGTAGACTCCTCCGAGTGAATTCCAGTCATGCCAGCTTGATAGGAGCCTGGCAGCGGGATCTGCTCGGGGTCTGAGGCAGACTCCTCTGAGTGACTTCCAGCCCTGCCAGCTTGATGGGAGCCTGACAGCGGGATCTGCTCGGGGTCTGGGATAGACTCCTCCAAGTGACATCCAACCCTGCCAGCTTGATGGGAGCCTGGCAGCGGGATCTGCTCGGGGCCTGGGGGAGACTCCTCCGAGTGACTTCCAGCCCTGCTAGCTTGATGGGAGCCTGGCAGCGGGATCTGCTCGGGGTCTGAGGCAGACTCCTCCGAGTGACATGCAACCCTACCAGCATGGTGGGAGCCTGGCAGCGGGATTTGCTCGGGGTCTGGTACAGACTCCTCTGAGTGACTTCCAGCCCTGCCAGCTTGGTGGGAGCCTAGCAGCGGGATCTGCTCGGGGTTTGAGGCATACTCCTCCGAGTGACTTCCAGCCCTGCCAGCTTGGTGGGAGCCTGGCAGCGGGATCTGCTCGGGGTCTAGGACAGACTCCTCCGAGTGACTTCCAGCCCTGCCAGCTTGGTTGGAGCCTGGCAGCGAGATCTGCTCAGGGTCTGGGACAAACTCCTCCGAGTGAATTCCAGCCCTGCCAGCTTGATGGGAGCCTGACAATGGGATCTGCTCGGGGTCTTGGGCAGACTCCTCCGAGTGACATCCAGCCCTACCAGCTTGATGGGAGCCTGGCAGCGGGATCTGCTCGGGGTCTGGGGTAGACTCGCATTTGTACTTTTCATCGTCTGGGCACAAGTTCATCAACCGAAGCTTTATTAGAAACTGAAACGACATTTACATGCCTCAGGGTAAAAAACATTTTAATTCATCACCACTCCAGGTGAGACTTAAGGTCTCGCCCTCCACATTCCGGAGGCGGTATCCTTCTTACTTCAATGCCTCCTGTACAATGTATGGTACCTCCCAGTTGGGATTGAGCTTCCCCATTGTGGCTGACCTCCCTACGGCATCCAATTTTCTTAAGACCAAGTCTCCTTCCGCAAATTGTTTCACTCTGACGTGCTTGTCAAAGTATTTGGCCATTCTTCTCTTCGCTTCCTCTTGCCTGATGGCAGAGAGGTCTCGCAGCTCCTCAACCATGTCGATTGAGAGTCGTAGCTCCTCCTCATTCTCGGCCCTCCAATCCTATCTGCCCTCTCCGGCCTCGACCACCTGAGGAGTTCAGACCTCGAACTCTATCGGAAGTACCGTCTCGCACCCATAGGAGAGTTTGAAAGGAGTCTCTCCTATCGCCGTATTGGGTATGGTCCTAAGGGCCCAGAGGACCGAAGGGAGCTTCTCCACCCAGCTTCCTCTCAAATTCTCTACCTTCTTTTTGAGGAGGTTGACAATGATCTTGTTCGCCGCCTCCACCTGCCCGTTGCTCCTGGGGTGATGAATCGAGGCAAACCTAAGATCGATCCCGAGCTGTCCGCAGAAGCTAATGAACTCGGTGCTGGCAAACTGAGGGCCACTGTCTGTGACAATGGCCTGAGGCAACCCGTGGCGGCAGATAATCTCCTAGCATATAAAGTTCCGGATGACCTGGGAGGTTACCTTGGCCAACGCCTTAACTTCCAGCCACTTAGAGGAATAATCAATCATCACGAGCAGGAACCTTCTCTGGCCGCTGTCCTGTCGGAAGGGCCCAACCAAGTCCATTCCCCGGAGTGCAAATGACCAGGGGGTTGTGATACTCCTGAGGCATTAGGCCAGTTGTAGCTGGAGGGGAGCGAACGGTTGGCACTTATGGATTTCCTTTGTGAAATTCGTCGTGTCTTGGCTCAGGGTCGGCCAAAAATATCCTTGCCTTATGACCCGACCTTCCAAGGTTCTACTCCCGGAGTGGATCCCGCACTCCCCGGAGTGAATTTCCTCAAAGATCCTCGGGGCCTCCCTCTCGGCCACGCGATGTGCCAACATCCCGGAGAGGGTCTTCCAGTATAGCTGGCCATCTCGCATGATATAGTATGTTGACTTGTACTTGAGCCTCTCCCTGTTCATCCCTTCAGGATACTCCCCAGTGGACAAGTACGTCGAGATGGGATCCATCCACGATGGGTGCTCCTCCACCTCCATCAGCTCCCCCTCTTCAATGGATGGGCGGAAGAGATCCGTGAGGGTACCCCCCACCCGGGGCCATGCTTTGCCAGCTGATCTACCTGCTCGCTCTCTTCCCTGGGCACGTGTCGAATGAAGAAAGTCTGGAAAGTGCCGATGACTCCCTTTACCTTTGCCAAGTAGAGTTGCAGAGTAGGCTCCCTCACCTCGAACTCCCCGTTAATCTGGGAAGCCATCACCATGGAGTCAGTGAGGACCTCCACATCATTCACCCCTAGTTCTCTGGCCAAGCACAGACCCGCAATCACAGCTTTGTACTTGGCTTGATTGTTGGTGATGGGGAAATGTATCACCACTGTCTGCTCGATCCTCATTCCCCAGGGGCTTTCCAAGATGACCCCCGCCCCAAGGGAATGCCTCCCCGGGCACCATTCATCATGACCTTCCAAGGAATCGGGAGAGTGAGTTCCTCCTCCGCCACTTAGATCACATAGTCTGCCAAGAAGTCGGCCATAGCTTGGGCCTTGATCGAGAGGCAGAGAACGAAGGAGATGTCGAACTCGCTCAATTCCACCGACCACTTAGCCAATCTGCCTGAATGTTCCACCCCCTCAAAGATGTTGCGGAGGGGGTGGTCAGTCACCACTCAGATCGAATGTGCCTGGAAGTAAGGCCGGAGCCTCCGGGTCGAGATGATTAGAGCGAAGGCCAGCTTCTCAAAAATAGGATAGCGGAGCTCGGCCATCCTCAACACCCTACTCACATAATAAATTGGGAGTCATTTCTTCCCCTCTTCCCGAACTAAAACAGAGCTCAGGGCCTCCGCCCCGACCCTAAGTACAAGAAAAAGTCCTCCCCCTCCATTCGCCCCTAGAGCAGGGGGGCTTGAGTCAGCTGCCTATTCAAGGCCTGGAATGCCTCCTCGTATTCCGAGGTCCACTCGAACTTCCGACCTCCTCTCAAGGTCTTGAAGAAGGGAGAGCACTTCTCCCCGACCCGGGAGAGGAACCTGCTCAACCCTGCCAGCTTCCATGTCAATCGCTGCACCTCCTTTGCATTTCGAGGTGACCCCAGCTCCATAATCGCTCGGACCTTGTCAAGATTGGGTTCTACCCCAGCGGGGGTGAGAAGGTGGCCCAGAAATTTGCCTTTGCTTGCCCCGAAGATGCAATTCAAGGGATTCAGCCTCATCTTGTACTCCGGCAGGGTGGCGAAGGTTTCCTCCAGATCCTGGAGGTGAGAGTTGTCGTCTCGACTCTTGATCATGAGGTCATCAACATACACTTCCAGGTTTCTTCCCTTTTGCTCTCGGAAGACCCTATCCATCATTTTTTGATAAGTTGCCCCTGCGTTCTTTAGCCCGAAGGGCATCATTTTATGACAGTAGCACCCATCCCCGATGATGAAGGAGACATCCTTGATGTCGGGAGGGTGCATTCTTATTTGGTGATAACCTAAAAATGCATCTAAAAAACTCATTACAGGAAAACCAACGGCTGAGTCAACCAGCGCGTCGATCCGAGGCAATGGGTAACAATCCTTAGGGCATGATTTATTAAGAAGAGAAAAATCAACACACATACGCCACTGGGCGTCTCTTTTTTAACCATTACAACATTAGAGACCCAGCTAGGGTATTAGATCTTGGATACAAAACCGGCCTTAAGGAGCTTGGCAACCTCCTCTCGAATCGGCTCGGCCAACCTGTGCGTTATGGGCCTCTTCTTCTGCTGGATGGGGCGAGCCTCCGGATCTAGGTTGAGGCGATGGCATGCCACGTCGGCGTCAATCCTGGGTGATAGTTTTACTTTCAAGACAGCCTAAACACCTAGAGGGGGGGGGGGTGAATAGGTTCTACTTCTGTATAAAAACTTCTAGGCAGAATTCAATTCAATGGCTAACACAATAATCACAGCAATCACAGAAAATAAAACATCACAGATTGCACAATGTTTTATAGTGGTTCCCTAAGATCTGGGTACATCCACTTTCCCCCCTTCACCTATCTAGCAGTATGCTAGATTCGGCCAAACTTCCACTAATCTCAGATCAACAGATCCTACAACTCAGAACCCAACTGGTTCCTACAACTCAGGCACAATAGCCCTACCTCAGCCTTGCCCCAAGGCCTACAACTCAGAGAAGCCCTTCTCCTACACTCAGCCTTTATAACACAGGCTTACAACTCAGATCTGTGTAAACAGATCCTACAGAAATATAGAAAATATTATTTAACTGTCTTGCCTGAATTGAGAGAGAAAAGGCCAAGACAATTCTTGATCAGCTGATGAAATCAACTGTATCTGAGCTTTCTTCAAAGCTTCTTGAATATGAACTTAGCTGAGTTGATTTCCAAACAGCTTCTTGAGAATCCACTGGTGGTTTCTTTCTTCTTCTTCAAATTCTGGCTTGATCTCTCTCTATCCAGCACTTTGAATGATTCTTCTGAATTCTGATTAGAACTCTTCTTTGATCTATCCTTAGATAGTCTTCTTTGATCTTCCGGAGAAGATCTTCTTAAGTGCCTAGCACTTTCTTGAAATGAATTGGATTGAAATCCTTCTCAACTTTTTGATTCTTATCAATGTTTTCAAAAGTTACTTTCTCCTTCTGAATCTGTCTATTTATAGACTTTCTTCATGGTAACCGGCTGATCCGGTTTCTAACCGTTTTCTGACAAGTCTGACAGCCTCAGGTAACCGGTGGCAACCCACAGCTGTCAGGTCTTCAAACAAGTCCTGTGCCTTAGTCTTGAACCACAAGTTGTCGAGACAATCTGTCAGAAAGCGTCGAGACCATCTGTCTATCTGTGTCGACACAACTGACTTTGGTGTCGACACAGTCTTCAGTGATGTCGACTAAGTTGCCTTTGAGTCGACACAGCTTCTTCTGAAAATAACTTGGTCTTGACTCTTCAGTGTGTCGACACAAGTCCTGTGTGTCGACACAGTTGTTGTAGAATCATAACTTAGTAAGTGTCGACTTAGCCTTCAGGTGTCGACACAGTCTTCTTCTAACACTGCTATAATGTGTCGACTCAATCACAATGTGTCGACACATTCTGCTGGTGTAGACAAACTTGGGGTCAACTATATTCTTCTGTGTCGACACATTTTCCCAATGTTGAGGTCGACGCTTTTCTTCTGTGTCGACACAAATTCCCAGTGTTGTGTCGACTTACTTCTTCTGTGTCGACACACTTTCCCAGTATTTGTTGTAGACTAACTGCTATGTGTCGACATATTCTCTCTGTGTCGACACTTTTTCCCAGTGTAGTTGTAGACTAACTGCTATGTGTCGACACTGCTTCCCAGTGTTGTGTCGACTACTTTCTTCTATGTGTCGACACATCCTTCTCTGTGTCGACACTTGGACTTAGAATTTTTTTCTGCATACTTTATCAATTCTTCACCTGCACATGTCAACTCAAAACAACATCAAATACACTTTGATGTATATCATTGAGCTAGGTTGGGCTTCTTCAAATCAGGTACACATTTTCCAATGTACCCAACAATCTCCCCCTATTTGGAGAAGTCATAACCCTTATAGCCAATGATATACACCATTTATAAACAGTACTAAATGATGATATATGACAAAAACACAGGGATACTTAATTATAAACAAAATAATAAAAAAAACATCATAGATAAAACAATCTATCACAGATTTAAACAAAATTTTGTTTATTACTGGGTAATGTTTGATTACATTGTTTTACATTCAATGATCACATCACAACATTACAAAACATTATGAAGGAACTAAAACATAATTAGGATTGATCAGGCTCTGTAATGATAATCCCTTTGCCAGATTGAATTTTAGCTGTCACAGGAGCTTCTGATTCTTCAGCTATCTTCTTTCCTTTTAGATCAGCTTTCTTCTTAGCTTCTTCCTCGAGCCTTTGCCTTTCAAAATAGTGAAAAGGCTTTGGGAAGTATTTGCTTGGCTCCTTAGCATCTGGTGGCAGCCTCCCCAGCTTAGCTTTCCTTCTGAATTGTACTATTGCTTCCTGTCTTGCCTCATACTTCTGCCATTCTATCTCATTGTACCACTTCCCTCTTTCATGAACTTTGTCTTGTACAGCCTTCCATGCAGTGAGTATTATGTTCCTTGAAGTAGGACTCCACTGCTCATAATCTGGCTTGAGTGCAGCCTGCTCTCTAAATCTCTTCTTTGCTAATAGAACATCTTGCTGTTCTTTCAGGAAGGCCTCTGGCATCTCAACTTTCTCAATCACAACATTATGCACATCCTTTGGAGGACTATACATATCCTGCACTTGCTTATCCAGAATTTCAAAATCAGAAGGGGGGTAAATAACTTGGGCAACCTCAGGTTGGTTGCCTTCAAGTAGTCCTGCTTGAATGCCTGATTCAGCCATCATATCATCATCACACAAGGGTGGACATCCCAAGGTGGCTCTTATACTATTTGTCACCCATTTAGAGTGCTCTTGGCCTGCATGAATCAATAACCTCTCCCCCTTTATGACTTCTCTTGTCATATGATCTCTAAGATCATCCTTCTGAAACCTTATCTGTCCATCTAGATAATTTATACCTTCTTTGAAAAATGGTTTCAATTTTTGCAGCTTGGTTGATATTTCCTGTTGGCAGGTGGAGATAGCAGTTTGTACTGAGGCAATGGCATCTTGAAATTGCTTATTAAACTCTTCCTTTTCTTTTGTTTTATCTGTAGGCAGGCCTGGAACAATCTTTTTCACTTCCTCTATTATCTCATGATGAGATTCAGTTAAATTATCATTCATTCTTAACTGATTTTCCAATACATAGCTTTGCTTCAGGGCAACATCATCTACCTTTTTAGTAATAGCCTCCTGTTGTTGAGTAAGATAAACCACAGCATGACCTCCCTTTTGAAAGCAATCTGTCATTTCTGTCTTATGCATGTTGACTTGAAACTGGATGGATTTTATATCCTGAGCTAAGTCAAACTGCATAGACTTGCTATTTTCATCAACATACTTTTCCAGAGCCATTCTTTGTTCATCCAATTTCACTTGTAGATCTATCATAAACTTGTTATGATCAAAGGCAGGAGATGCTTGTTGAGGTGTTGTCTGTAAAGCCTGCTTATAATTCTTGCTTCTTCTCTTAAAGACAACAAGTTTTCTTTTCTTGGCCAGCCTGGCTTCTTCAGTTTCAGTATCAGATGAAGTATCTAGGTGAATTCTTTCTTGAGGAGAATGAAGTGTATCTGTCCCAGTGACCTGTTGCTCAGTCTCAACATTCACTGGCTCCCCGTCAACCTGTGGCTCAACTTCAGCTTCCTGATCAATTTCCATACCTATGGACTTCTCAATTTCTTGTCCTCCTCCTTCTTTATCTGTAGTAGTATCAGCATCAGGGAATAACTCCTCCAGAGTAAATTCCAATTGAGCTGTAACTTCAGCAGCAGTTAAATCTTGAGATAAGTCTAACTGTGCTTCCTCTTGCACTTGTACTGACAACAGCTCCCCCTGAACCTGTGCAGTAATAAGAATATGAGCAATGTCTTTTATAGTAAAATACATTAGCTCCCCCTACACTTGTACCTGATCAGGAGTAGATACATTTTGAGCTGGAGAGTGAACTGGCTCCCCCTGTAGCTGTGCAGGTGTTGACACTTGCTGTAGTATAGTTGAGTCAGGCTGTTCTTCAACCTGAGCCCTGAGTGGGTCTTCTTGTTGTTGTTCAGTTTCTTGAGTTTGAGAAGGGGATTTCACAGGGGTGTCTGGCCTGCTCTCTTCAGGCACATCCTTGGACAGCACCCTATCCCACCTAGAGAACAGTCTCATATCCATCCTTCTCATATGATTGATCTTAGTCCCTGGCAGTTGCTGCATCACTTCAGGGATCACTCCAATGAGATATAAGCTCATGATTCTAACCATGTTGGGCTTCTTGATTCCTTCTTTGATCTTGTCAAAGAGTACTCCTGACCAATCAGTAGGAATTGTAAAAACAATCCTGGTCATAAGGCTGAACATATAGGCAGAAATCCTATCATGTCCACCTGACTTGCAGAGGATTACTTTCCCAACAACTTCAGACAAGAATTTCCCTTGCTGATTCATACCCTTCCTGTTGAATGCAGCTCCAATCTTCATACTCGAGTCCAGTCCACACCATTGAAGGGCTTCCCTTGTCTTAGAACTAGGAACTTCTTCTTCATTTTCAACTACTTGTAATTGAAAGATCTTTCTTAAAGTTCTTGGAGTAATCTTCACCTTAGTCCCTTGAACATTGGACTTAATCTTGAGGCCTTTTGAGTGGACTGATGCAGAGATAAAGAACTCGTGCACCTCCTTCTTCCAGATTTTAGTTGGCTCTGAGATTAGAAATTCTAACCCTGACTCGGAGAGGAGGGTGATAACCCCTTGAATATCTGGCGGCGTATCTGCAAAGGCCTGGCGCACCAACTCATACCCCTCATTGAAGTTATCTTCCATCCTTGGCGCCATCGATTCGTCGAGAAAGCTTGAGAGAAGAGAGAAAGATAGACTGTCGACACAGGGTTTTAGTCTCGAAAACCTGGGAAGCGTGTCGACAGAAAGCGTTTTTCACCTATTTATACCTTCTGTTGAAAGAAGTTCAAAAGGCGCCAAACACAGACTAAATGTGTCGACACAGACGGAATGTGTCGACACAAACTTCTATTGTCTCGACATTACTTCAGCCTACTATGTGTCGACACCAATTTGTGGTTACGTCGACACCTTGGATACATAATAGATAGTCAGAGATTCTGTGTCGACTCAAAGGATAAGTGTCGACACATATTCTGTAAGTGTCGACACCATTTTCCTGGTTGAGTCGACATTACATTTCTGGTTAAGTCGACAATATAACTCTTAAGTGTCGACACATATTCTCTGTGTCGACACAATATTTCTGACTTGTCGACATTATTTTTCTGAGTCGACACATAATTACTGAATGTGTCGACACATTCTTACTTAGCCAATTTCTGTTGGTTCAACACCACTTGTAAGTGTTACTTCAATGTGTCCTTTTTAACACTTGATTATGTTGTTATTACTTTTACTTACTTACATACCACTTCAATTGCATTGTTAATGATTTTGTTAATACATTAATCAATGGTTAACATACCTAATTCAATTTTGAATTTATTGAATTTGGTTTCATCTAAAGGCTTAGTAAATACATCTGCTATTTGATAATCTGTTTTTACAAATTCTAATGAGATGTCTCCTTTTTCTACATGTTCTCTAAGAAAATGGTATTTGATTTCTATATGCTTAGTTCTACTATGAGAAACTGGATTATTAGCAATATAAATAGCACTCTTAGAATCACATAAAAGGGGTGTTCTACTTACCTGAATACCATAATCCTTAAGCTGATGCTGCATCCACAATAGCTGTGCACAGCAGCTTCCAGCAGCAACATACTCTGACTCAGCTGTGGAAATTGCCACACTGGTCTGCTTCTTACTACTCCATGATATTAGTCTTCCTCCCAGGAATTGACAAGTACCTGTAGTACTTTTCCTGTCCTCTCTACATCCTGCAAAATCTGCATCTGAATAGCCTGTTAGTAGAAAATCTCTATTCCTAGGGTACCAAAGGCCTAGATTAGGAGTGCCCTTTAGATATCTCAGAATCCTTTTGACTGCAGTATAATGAGATTCTTTAGGGCAGGCTTGGTACCTAGCACAGACACATGTTGCATACATAATGTCTGGTCTACTAGCAGTAAGATATAGTAGAGACCCAACTATTCCTCTATACAATGACTCATCAACAGGTTTACCTGCCTCATCTTTGCATATAGGGATGCTTGTTCCCATAGGAGTTCTCATGGCGGAGGATGACTCCATACCATATTTCTTAATTAATTCTTTGGTGAACTTAGACTGGGATATGGACAATCCATCATCAGTCTGTCTTACTTGGAGTCCCAAGAAGAACTTAAGTTCTCCCATACTGCTCATCTCAAACTTCCCTTGCATAAGTTTGGCAAACTTTTTACAAAGGTTGTTTTCAGTAGATCCAAAGATTATGTCTTCAACATAGATCTGAACTAAGATGATCTTACCTTTGGATTCCCTAAGGAATAGAGTTTTGTCTATCTTTCCTCTTGAGAATTTATTCTCAATGAGGAAGGTAGACAGGGTTTCATACCAAGCCCTTGGAGCTTCTTTTAACCCATACAAAGCTTTCCTAAGCTTATACACAGAATCAGGTTTAAGAGGATCTACAAAACCTGATGGCTGCTCTACATATACTTCTTCTTTAAGATCACCATTCAGAAATGCTGACTTCACATCCATCTGGTATACTTTGAAGTCTTGATAGGCTGCATAGGCAAGGAATATTCTGATAGCCTCCAGCCTTGCTACTGGAGCAAAGGTTTGATCAAAGTCAATCCCTTCTTCCTGCCTGTATCCTTTTGCAACCAATCTTGCTTTATTCTTCACTATTATCCCACTTTCATCTAGCTTGTTCCTATAGATCCACTTAGTGCCAATTATGTTGTGGCCTCTTGGTTTAGGAACAAGCTCCCAGACTTTGCACCTTCTGAATTGATTCAGCTCCTCTTGCATAGCATCAATCCAGTGCTGGTCTTGGATAGCTTCTTCAAACTTCTTAGGTTCCATTTGAGACAAGAAACTTGAATGCAAAACTGTGCTTTGATTTTTGCTTCTAGTTTGCACTCCTTGTCTTGGATCACCAATTATCTGATCAGCAGGATGATCTCTTAGACATCTTATAGCTGGAGGAAGATTCCCTTCAGGTTGAGCATCTCCAGCTTCTTCATTCTGCTGAACCTCTTGGTTTTCATCAGCTTCCATTATCTCTTGTACTCCCCCTGGACAGCAGCCTTCATTTTCCAATGCTCCATCTTCCTTTGAAGCTTCAGCAATGGAGAGCTTGTCCATCCTCTTGCTTATACCTGTTGAGTCATTTGATCTACAAGACAACTCACAATTGATTAATCTTGTTTCATCAAATACAACATGCACAGATTCCTCAACAACTTGAGTAGTTAAGTTGAAGACTCTATAGGCCTTACTATTTGTGCTGTACCCAACAAATATCCCATCCTGGGATTTGGCAGCAAACTTAGTCAAATATGACTTGCCATTGTTAAGTATATAGCACTTGCAACCAAAGATCCTAAAATAGGATAGATTTGGTTTTCTGCCTTTCACAATCTCATAGGGAGTCTTTTTGTGGCTTTTGGTGATAGAAGCCCTATTGATGACATGACAAGCAGTGTTAACTGCCTCAGCCCAAAAATATTTTGGGAGAGAGGTGTCACTCAATAGAGTTCTACCAGCTTCAATTAATGTTCTATTCTTTCTTTCAGCAATTCCATTTTGCTGAGGTGTTCTAGGTGAGGAGAATTCTTGGAAAATCCCAAAGTCTTTACACAAGTTTGTTATGCTTTCAGATTGAAACTCAGTACCATGGTCACTTCTAATTTTGACCATTGTACTATTCAGTTCATTCTGAATTTGCTTTACAAAATTAAGTAATACACTTGGGGTTTCAGATTTTTGTCTCAGAAAGAACACTCATGTAAATCTAGAATAGTCATCTACAACCACAAAAGTGTAAACCTTCCTACCTAGACTATGAACTGGCATATGACCAAAAAGATCCATATGCAAGAGGTATAAGCACCTCACAGAATCCTTGTTTTCAAGGCTTTGAAAGGAGGATTTTGTCTGCTTTCCCTTTTGACAAGCTGAGCATATCCCTTCCTTCATACACTTAATTTGAGGTCCATTCCTCACTAGCTCTTTGCTAAAGAGCTGGCCAATTGTCTTGTAGTTTAGATGAGCCAATCTCTTGTGCCACTTAACACAATGAGAAGCATTGTCATCAGCTACAAGACAGATGGGAGAAGCCTTATTCTCACATTCAAAATTAAGACAATATACATTTCTCTTCCTATACCCAGTCAATATGATCTTTTGATCACTTGACCTTTTGATATGACATCCATTCTTACCAAATGAAATGTCATATCCTAGATCACTCAGCTGGCTTATGCTTATTAGATTATGTTTCAAACCTTTTACATAGGCCACTTGGGTGATAGTAATTAGGTTAGAAGAAATGTTACCAAACCCTTTGATGACTCCCTTCTCAGATCCACCAAAGATCACTTTAGGTCCATCTTTGACAGATGAATACTCATTCAGCAGCCCCTTTGTTCCAGTCATGTGCCTGGAACAACCACTATCCAAGTACCATATAGGGGCATGGTTACTTGGATTCACCTGCAATACAGAATTACTTACCCTTAGAACTCAAGTAAGTCTTGGGTCCTTGGTTCAGGTTAGCATTAATAAAGCTATCATAACCTCTTCTAACAGGTAGACTCTTATTCTTTATAACACTTGTGTTATACCAGCAGTCTAATGCAAAATGGCCTCTTTTGCCACAGCACCAACATTCAAACTTATTGTATCTAGATCTAGATACATCCTTGTCAGAAGAATTTCTGTTTATTGCTGGTGCTGTTGCAACTTCACCTACTGATTTCTTAAAACCATTGGGTTTATGACCATAGGTAGGCCTGCTTGCATTTACACCCTTGTTCTTCAGAACATTAGTCTTAATATGACCTTGAATGTCTTCATGATCATATATGTTAGAAGGCACTTTCACTTTACTAAACTTTATGGGGACTGAAAGGTTTAGTGGCTTAAAAGGGGCTTTGCCTTTCCTCTTGAATCTGCCAGCCCTGGAGTTACCTTTAAATCCTAATCCAGCCTTACCCTTCTGAGTGACAAATTCATCTATCAAGGGTAAGACAGATTTTGGCTTAGAGTAACTAGCCACTAAATCCCTTTCAATTCTAAGTCTGGCCTCCAGACTCTTCACTTGATCATTAGTATAATTAATTGTGCCCATCTGAATAATAGTTATATTCTTCAGCTTGGCAATTTTATTTAATTTTTGATCAAGGACTTTTTCTAATTCAGTTGTTGCACCCCTTAGTTCAGCAATTTCCTGAGCTTGAGTTTTAACCAGGTTCTTGCTTTTCTTAAGGGCCTGCAACAAGTCCCCATACTTGTCTATCAATTGATAGACATCTCCTTCAGATTCAGATGCATCTTCATCACTTGATGCAGATGTAGCTGATTCTTCACTTGCACTACAAACAGATGTACTGGAAGGACATTTTACCTCATTAGGACCAGACTGATTCTGGCATATGTCCTCTTCTGATCTTGTCATCAACCCCATGCATTGATGTTTATTGATGGAGTCTAGCAATTGCATAAACTCCTCTTCCTCAGATGCAGCATATAGTCCAATATATGCTTCAGCTTCAGATCCTGATTCTGAAGTTGACTGGTCTGACAGACTCTTATCTTTCTTTGCTACAAAGGATTTCTCCTTCTTGCCTTTCTGATAAGTCTTCTTCTTTTCTGAAGATTCCTTTCTCTTGTCAGGACAATCAGCCACTACATGTCCAGGCCTATTGCAACAATAACAGACAATCTTTGAAGTAGTGGCTTTGCTGGGTTTTGATCTGCTCTTCTCTTTCCTTGATGACCTTTTCTTCTTATAATAGTCATCAACTTGTTGTGATGGGGAAGGCCTAGACTTCCACTGCTTCTTCTTCAAGAACCTCTGGAATTGTCTTGTGAATGCAGCAAAATCAGCATCTGAATCACAGCTTTCAGATCCCTTGTTTGAACTTTCAGAACTATCTTCTGTAACTTCCTTAGGAGGAGATGGTGATTTCCTCCTATTCTTTCTAGTGGCTTCTGCATTGAATGCCACAGCCTTTTCTCTATGCTCTCCTCTTGAATTCTTTTCCTCCTCCTTCCTCACCATAAGTTGCATTTCATAGGATAGCAACTTTCCAAACAGGGTTGGAGGAGATATCTCTGCCAATTTAGCCACTTCTCTTATGGCACAGATCTTTGTATCCCAATCCTTTGATAAGGATCTTAAGAATTATTCATTCAGTTCATAAGTACTGAAGACTCTTCCATAGGATATTAGCTCATTCACAACTCTATAGAATTTCTTATAGCACTCAGTTATGCTATCAGATTTTCCTTGTCTAAAGCTTTCATACTTTTGATTTAGCATAGACTTCCTGTCCAGCCTTACTTCTTCAGATCCCTCCATGTAGACAATCAATGTGTCCCACATCTCCTTGGAGGTCTTACAGTGAATCAGATTCTGAAATGTTGAATCATCTATGACACTAACAATAATGTTCTGAGCTCTTTTATCCATGGTTGCCAAGATGATTTCATCCTTGGTCATTTCTGAATAACTCTTTGGAGTTTGGATATTTGCATCAAGAACTGATACCTTCATTGGAATGAAGGGGCCTTCCTGTACTGTGATGTAAATTCTTGGGTCAGATGCTTCCATAAACAGTCTGACTCTTTCTTTCCAAATTCCAAAAATTTCTTTCTTGCATATGGGTAATTTCATAGACCCTAGCTCCTTATGATTCTCTCCAGAACCCATCTTCTTGAATCTTAAATCTGCCTTTCAGATCTACCTCAGACTGTTAAGTCCTTTTTGAGGAACCTGCCTCTGATACCACTTGATAGTTTTACTTTCAAGACAGCCTAAACACCTAGAGGGGGGGGGGGTGAATAGGTTCTACTTCTGTATAAAAACTTCTAGGCAGAATTCAATTTAATGGCTAACACAATAATCACAGCAATCACAGAAAATAAAACATCACAGATTGCACAATGTTTTATAGTGGTTCCCCAAGATCTGGGTACATCCACTTTCCCCCTTCACCTATCTAGCAGTATGCTAGATTCGGCCAAACTTCCACTAATCTCAGATCAACAGATCCTACAACTCAGAACCCAACTGGTTCCTACAACTAAGGCACAACAGCCCTACCTCAGCCTTGCCCCAAGGCCTACAACTCAGAGAAGCCCTTCTCCTACACTCAGCCTTTATAATACAGGCTTACAACTCAGATCTGTGTAAACAGATCCTACAGAAATATAGAAAATATTATTTAACTGTCTTGCCTGAATTGAGAGAGAAAAGGCCAAGACAATTCTTGATCAGCTGATGAAATCAACTGTATCTGAGCTTTCTTCAAAGCTTCTTGAATATAAACTTAGCTGAGTTGATTTCCAAACAGCTTCTTGAGAATCCACTGGTGGTTTCTTTCTTCTTCTTCAAATTCTGGCTTGATCTCTCTCTATCCAGCACTTTGAATGATTCTTCTGAATTCTGATTAGAACTCTTCTTTGATCTATCCTTAGATAGTCTTCTTTGATCTTCTGGAGAAGATCTTCTTAAGTGCCTAGCACTTTCTTGAAATGAATTGGATTGAAATCCTTCTCAACTTTTTGATTCTTATCAATGTTTTCAAAAGTTACTTTCTCCTTCTGAATCTGTCTATTTATAGACTTTCTTCATGGTAACCGGCTGATCCGGTTTCTAACCGTTTTCTGACAAGTCTGACAGCCTCAGGTAACCGGTGGCAACCCACAGCTGTCAAGTCTTCAAACAAGTCCTGTGCCTTAGTCTTGAACAATAAGTTGTCGAGACAATCTGTCAGAAAGTGTCGAGACCATCTGTCTATCTGTGTCGACACAACTGACTTTGGTGTCGACACAGTCTTCAGTGATGTCGACTAAGTTGCCTTTGAGTCGACACAGCTTCTTCTGAAAATAACTTGGTCTTGACTCTTCAGTGTGTCGACACAAGTCCTGTGTGTCGACACAGTTGTTGTAGAATCATAACTTAGTAAGTGTCGACTTAGCCTTCAGGTGTCGACACAGTCTTCTTCTAACACTGCTATAATGTGTCGACTCAATCACAATGTGTCGACACATTCTGCTGGTGTAGACAAACTTGGGGTCGACTATATTCTTCTGTGTCGACACATTTTCCCAATGTTGAGGTCGACGCTTTTCTTCTGTGTCGACACAAATTCCCAGTGTTGTGTCGACTTACTTCTTCTGTGTCGACACACTTTCCCAGTATTTGTTGTAGACTAACTGCTATGTGTCGACATATTCTCTCTGTGTCGACACTTTTTCCCAGTGTAGTTGTAGACTAACTGCTATGTGTCGACACTGCTTCCCAGTGTTGTGTCGACTACTTTCTTCTATGTGTCGACACATCCTTCTCTGTGTCGACACTTGGACTTAGAATTTTTTTCTGTATACTTTATCAATTCTTCACCTGCACATGTCAACTCAAAACAACATCAAATACACTTTGATGTATATCATTGAGCTAGGTTGGGCTTCTTCAAATCAGGTACACATTTTCCAATGTACCCAACACTGGGCATCTCTACAGTGCTCCAAGCAAAGATGTCCGCATTGAAAGTGAAGGGATAGATACTACTCTAGAGGGGGGGGGGGGTGAATAGAGTTATCAAAATTTGACTTAACAAACTTGATAGTCTTCCCAACTCCCTTGGAGTGAAATGCGGAATGAAAAGATTATAGATATAGCGATAACCTTAAAGCCTAACACAAGTGATGTGCACAGACTCAAGCTAACTGTAATTACAGTTAAGGCTTGGATATCCTAATCAGCAACTAGCAAACCTAGTTATATCTAATCACAGCCACAATGCAAGTAATTAAACAAGGCATTCCAGACGACACAAGGAATTTAAGTGGTTCCCCAAACAACTTGGGTACGTCCACTCTTCTACCAACAAGGTAGGAATCCACTCAGGTTTTTGATCAGATGCCCTACCACCAACAAGATCTGCTTCAGGTAGATCAAGAGACCCTTTAGACTTTTGATCAGGTGTCTAAAAACCGAACACAGGTTTTTGATCAGGTGCCCTGCCACCAAGGGATACTTTTGAAGGGAGTAATAACCCTGTACAGGAGGGGGAAAGGGGTTAAGGTGTATTCTCTATTTTACAATAGATTAGAGAAGCACAATAACTTGCACTGAGCTAGACAGCTCTAAAAGAATCAAGACTCCCCCTGGCTCAAAGAACATCCAGGTGAAGTCTTGCTTCAGTGCAGAAACACTTCAGTAAAAACTGAAGGAAAAACTACAAGAAGATATAAAATAATAAAAGAAAATCTTCTAGCAGCTATCTTCTTCTTCTTCTTCTTCAAAAGATCTCTGAGTCTGAACTTCCTGGAAACAGGAGAACTCAGGTTGAAGAAGAGCAGAGGAGCTAACACTTCTCAGTTGAATGAAGATTGCTGAGAGCAGTTAGACTTGTTCTTACTGTAAGCTTGCTGAATGAATTTCTTATCTCTGTGAACTAGTTGATTTCTTCTTCAAAGAAGTCTTTATATATCAGCAGCAGCAACGACTCTAATTGAGTTTGAATCTTGTCGTTTTCTGAACTCTGCAAGCTGGGCTGCAAAAAGCATAAAGCAAAAACAAACTACAGCAGGAAGATATCCTATAAAAGGATAAAGCTTTCTAAGAAGCTGCAAATACTTCTGATGAAATAATATAAGATAAAGTCACATCAGAAAGAACTCTTTACGGCCAAGGAAGACTGTTTGAGTCTAACGGCTATAAAGGACAGCCTGGCAGATAAAGCAGATTACATTTCTCAGCTACAAGACAAACAACTTTGTCAGAAAAGATTAGCTCATGCATATAGAATAGAACTAATATTGCATGGAAATAATGTTACAAAATATTCAGATAATCTATTATAAAATATGCCAAAATAGATATTAATTTAGTCACATCACAGAAGATGACAAACTAAATAAGAGCATACAGCAAAACGTCGAACGACCTTCGGAGATCGTCGAACGGCGCACGGAGATCGTCGATCTATCAGACAGATAGTCGAACGATCCAGATAGTCGAACTATCAAAGAAGATAGTCGAACTACCTCGACAGATAGTCGACCTATCAGAACAGATAGTCGAGCTATCAGATAGTCGATCTATCCGGACAGATAGTCGAACTACCAAACAAACACAGATAGTCGACCTATCAAGCAGATAGTCGACCTATCCCAGAAAACAGATAGTCGACCTATCAACAGATAGTCGAACTATCAAAACAAAACAGATAGTCGATCTATCAACAGATAGTCGAACTATCAGATAGTTGAACTATCCAAGCAGATAGTCGAATTATCAAGGCAACACAGATAGTCGACCTATCAACAGATAGTCGAACTATCAAAGCAAAACAGATAGTCGATCTATCAACAGATAGTCGAGCTATCAGATAGTTGAACTATCAGGACAGATAGTCGAACTATCAAAGACAAGCAGATAGTCGACCTATCAACAGATAGTCGAACTATCAAGACAAACAGATAGTCGACCTATCAACAGATAGTCGAACTATCAACGCAGACAAAACGTCGACCAACTGATAAACGATCGTCGATCAGCCGATAGATGATAGTCGAGCGGCGTTCGACCATAGTCGAACGAACACACAACTTAACCAAATTCTTATCTGGATAAGCTGGGAACTCTACAGCTAGACACCTGACCTTTGACCATAGATAATTCATGGGTCAAGGGACTAAAAAGGACAAGACTAAACTCAAATCAAACTAGGGTACCAACAATCTCCCCCTATTTGAGTTAAGTCTCTCAACAATCAAAACACAGAACTATCTAGAGAAAAAAAACAATACAGGAAATAGATAAACAACTAACTAGCAATAAACAATCAATCAGATAAATAAGCATCAGATAATCAAATTTAAGGATCTACAGAATCAGGTTTAGAATCAGAAGATCTAGGAACAAAAGAGATTTTCCTCAAGAGATCTATGGCTTCTTTCATTGACATCTTCAGATCTTGTACACCAATAATTTTTAGTTCTGATGCCCTTGGGACGACTGCTTCTGGATACTTTTCCATGTATTTAGAAGGGTCAAAAACTTCAGGGCCAACCTGGATTTTATCAAGTTCCTTCATTCTGAATTTTGACATGGTTGTAAATCTTGCAGAATCTTTTCCTTCAGCCTTAGCTTTCTTAATCTGGGCTGAGCCAACAAGTTCTAGAAAACGAGCCATCCTGAAGTCAGGATCTAGCTCTTGATTTTCATACAAATTTTCAGATGTAGTATCTATTGGTTTCACAGCTTTAAACTTAACAGATGAATCTAACATACTGTCAGCTGGTTCTTTAACTTCTTGAATAATAAGAGATGAAGGAGGAGCAAATTCAGCAAATTTCTTACAGGACTTTTCTGAGAAAATGGTTCTTATATCTTTTGAAACATCTTTAGCAGCATGATCTGGTATAGCAGGTGAAACTTTTCTCTTGGGAGAGGGAGGAGGTGAAAAGGTTGGCTTTTGATATACCACCTCCTTTACTTGCTCTTTTACCTCAGCATCATGTCTTTGATATCCAGAATATGATCTGCCTTGATGGCTTTGAGAACTTCTCCTTGAAGGAGGCTGAGAAGGTGCATACTTTGCAGAAGGAGCAGACAGATTTTCTGATAAGTTGCCAGAGGCTCCTGCACTGGGAGGTGGAGGAGGAGGACCTCTGGGGATCCATCTAGGAGCAGGACTATCATACCTCTTAGATTTCTTCCTTTCCTTTTGCTGGTTCTTAGAGAACCACATCCAGTGCTGGAAGTCTTTCGACTTTGGATCAATTCCTTTCAGAATGTAATACGGAATATCATGATCTGAATTTGGAGGAGGAGGAGCTACAGCTTTCCTTTTCTTCTTTGCAGCTTTCTTTCTCTTAGAATTCTCAGACAGATCTGAATCATCTTCATCCTCAGAATGGGATGAGGGAGGATAATCATATGGATCAAGAGCTTCTGATATGGCTTTCTCTTTTTCTTTTAGGGCAGCTTTCTCTTTTTCTTCTTCCATGGCATCCTGTGCCAGGAGAGTATCTAGATCCAAACCTGGGGAATCATCCCATAAAGTAGACTTTTCAGTTTCAGTTTCAGGATCCTTTTGTTGAAACTCAGGAACTGTCGAGGGGACCAGTTCAGATAGCACTGCTTGCTGAGCAGGTTCAGCAGCCTCAGAAACTAGAACAGGCTCTACAGCCTCAGATAGCACTGCTTGCTCTACAACCACTTGGACATCAGGAGCTGATACAGATTCAGGTTCTACAGCATCTAGAGTTTCTGGAGCAGGTTCAGGTTCTGGCTCTTGGACAACTGCCACTACTTCCATTAAATCTGTAGGATTAGGAGTAAAATCTTGCTAAATGACATCTAGTCATCCCTTCTAGATATTCACATACTAACATATCAATTAAGTAATCTACAAATTGTGAAAGAGACATACCTTCAGGATATTCATCAGGGTGACCTAACTCCCATAAATCATCTAGAAAGGAGGTGATTATTCCTTCTAGGTACAGGGCAACTAAGGGAGTTGAGGCTTCTTCCAGGTAAACTTTTACAACAAATTCAGTCAACATTACTGCATCAGATATTTCCTTTTCAGATGGAGGAGCTGAAACTTCTGCAAGATGAGCTGCTGGAGGGGAGGATAAAGGCTGCTCTGAGATATCTTCATCGAGAATCTCCCCCTGCCTGATTTCAGTAGAAACTAAAACCAGGCCCCTAGTAGAAGAGGGCTCAACAGACTTTGAGAGTGCCTGAACAGCAGCAGTCAAAGAAGAGATAGAAGAGGCAAGGGGAGCAATTGCCACATCAATCATGGTTTTGATTGATGGGGTAATTAACTCCACAATGCTAGCAATAAATTCTGGAGTAATTTCAAAAGGTGGTGGAACTGCAGTGGATGATGGAGCAGCAGAAATGGTTGATGTGTCAGGATGAAATGTGGTGAGGACTGGAGATCGAACTGGAGAGTTAACTGGAGAGTGATCTGGAGGTGGTGAGTGAGGAGGAGATGGAATAGGAGAATGAACTGGAGAAGAAATTTCAGACACCAACATATTAAAGCTGGGTTGAGAAGTCCCAGCAAGATCAGTTGGGAGAGAAGATGCAGGAGGAGAGGCAGAATGTCGTACTTTAGTTGAAGTTGAAGGAACTTCAACTGCAGTAGACGGCAAAGTTGAGGAAGAGGATGGAAGGGATGGAAAAGCTGAGCCAGCTTCTAGAGGGCGAGGAGCGACTGAAACAGTCCTGGTGCTCTCAGATGCAGCTGGAGCAGCCCCTACAGGAGCGGGCTTCAGGAATGTCCTTTTCCATTTGGAGAACAGATTGGGATCCATCTTTTTGCTGGCATTTATCGATGTAGCAGCTGAAATCAACAGGTGAGGATATCTTTCCTTCAGAAAAATCCCAACAACCCTTCCTAGGATAACTTCCTTCTTGCTATTCTTCTTCCTTATCAAGTCAAACAGAACACCTGCCCAATTGATCCTTTTCTTGTTGACAATTGCACACATTAGTGCAAATTGTTGTCTTGTAATGTTATCGTGGGCAGAGTGTTTGCCTAGCAGCACTTTTCCGACAATCTCAGCAAGAAATTTAATCTTTAAAGGAAAATTTATCTTGAGCAGCTTTGAGGGAATGCCTTCTGCATGTCCCAGCTCAATCAACATTCTTCCAAATTCTGGAGCATCTTGCTCATATTCTTCTTCACCATTAATTAAACCAAAAACATCAGTCAAAACAGCGGGAGTCAAAATTACCTCTTCTCCGCCAATAATTCCTGTCATCGAATCATCAGTAGAAGACGAGGTGAAAGCCCACTCTTTTATCTCTTGAGGGTTTATCTTGATCCTTGTTGACATGAGCCTTTCCAGACCTTGATCTTTGCAGAGCTGAAGAATTTCCACGATACCGGGTTCGCAGCAGCTGAATGCGTCAAAATCCACACTGAATCCTGCGTCAAACTTTACTACTGCTAGAAGCGCTGGAGAAATCGCCATGGAAATGCTGGAGAAGGCGCGAGAGAAACGGAGAAGACGAATCGGCAGAAAATCGCAAGACACGGAGCAAGCGGGAAGACGGAATGCGAAAAGACGCTCTCCGTCGACGATATAAGCAAAGATCTTTTAACCTAGGTCGACTATCGGCTTTATATTAGATCGGAGATAGTCGATCTATTTAAAAGATACTAGACACGATGGTCGAACGGTCGTTCGACGATCGGTCCTGAAGCAGAGTAGTCGATCAATCGTTCGACTATTTCTGTCTTCACAAACAACAAGCTGTCGTCATCCAGAGATCGACGATGAGCTCGACTTGTTAGACGATCTTCGAACATCGGTCGACGATCTTCAAGCAGATAAGCTATCATCAACCATAGGTCGACGATAGGCTAGATCCGTTCGACGATCTTCGAGCATCGTTCGACAATCTTCAAACAAGTTTCAACAAGGCAGAAGTCACACTTAGTCTCTTCCATTGATCATGCCTAGTTGAACTAAAAAGAACAGATGCTTCTGTTCATCTAAGGGCTTGGTGAATATATCACCTCTCTGAAACTCAGTGGATATGAACTCAAGACAAATCTTGTTCTTTTCCACACAATCTCTCAGGAAATGGTGCCGAATTTCAATGTGCTTCGTTCTAGAGTGGTGCACAGGATTTTGTGCAATTGAGATAGCACTGGTACTATCACACATGATTTTGGTGTTCTTGTGTGAGTAACCATAATCCACAAGCTGGTTTTGAATCCACAAGATCTGTGAACAACAACTGGCAGCTGCTATATATTCAGCCTCTGTAGTTGAAGTTGAGACAGAAGCCTGCTTCTTACAGAACCAAGAGACCAATCTCTCTCCCAGGAACTGACAAGTTCCTAAGGTGCTCTTCCTGTCAACTCTGCAACCAGCATAATCAGAATCAGTATATCCAATTAATTCAAATTCTGACTCAGCTGGGTACCAAAGTCCTAGATTTGGACATCCCTTCAGGTATCTCAGGATTCTCTTGAGAAGAATCAGATGAGATTCCTTGGGGTTGACCTGGAATCTAGCACAGAGGCATGTAGCAAACATTATATCTGGCCTACTTGCAGTTAAATATAATAGGGAACCAACAATGGCCCTATAATTCTTTTGATCAACTGGCTTGCCGTGATCATCAGAATCAATAACTACATTAGTAGTCATAGGTGTAGGCATTGCTGAAGCATCAGCCATCCCAAATTTCTTTACCAATTCCTTGGCATATTTGGATTGGGAGATGAAGATGTCATCAGCATCTTGCTTAACTTGGAGACCAAGAAAGTAAGACAGCACACCCATACTACTCATCTCAAACTTAGAGTGCATCAGGTCAGAAAACCTTTTGCAAAGTTTGGGATCAGTGGAACCAAATATAATATCATCCACATACACTTGAACTAACAGGATTGTGTTCTTGTGGTGCTTGACGAAAAGGGTTCTATCAACTACTCCCCTAGTAAAGTTGTGCTCTAAAAGGAAACTAGCTAGAGTCTCATACCAGGCTCTGGGTGCTTGTTTTAGTCCATAAAGAGCTTTCTGTAACTTGAATACATGTGAGGGCTGAGTTGAAGAAACAAACCCTGGTGGTTGTTCAACAAACACCTCTTCCTTAAGCTCACCATTTAGGAATGCACTTTTGACATCCATCTGAAAGACCTTAAACTTCATGTAGGCTGCATAGGCCAAGAAGATCCTTATTGCTTCTAGCCTTGCAACAGGAGCAAAGGTTTGGTCATAATCTATACCTTCCTCCTGTCTGTAGCCCTGAGCTACAAGCCTAGCTTTATTCCTTACAATAATTCCATTTGCATCCAACTTGTTTCTATACACCCACTTGGTGCCTATGATCAGTTGGCCTTTAGGTCTTGGAACCAAAGTCCAAACTTTACATCTCTCAAACTGATTGAGTTCCTCTTACATAGCAATGATCCAGTGGAGATCTAGCTCAGCATCTTTAAAGGTGAGGGGCTCAATCTGTGAAAGGAAACAAGCATGCATCACATCCTGTCTTAATTGGTGTCTTGTTTGCACACCAGCTGATATGTCTCCTATCACTTGAGATGTGGGGTGATCTCTAAGTGTGACAACATCAGCAGGTGGGATGTGATCTTCAACAATAGTTGGGATTAATTCCTCAGGAGGAATTTGATCTACTATTGGTGGTACAGCAGCAACTTCTGCAATGTCTTCATCACTGTCTGATTCAGTGATCTGAAGAGTTGATAGTTGAAGAATCTCTTGAGTAGCATCAGGTACCTGCAATGAACTTGAGGAAGGAGAAGTTTCCTTCTCCTTGTAAAACATCTGAGACTCATCAAAATATACATGCACAGATTCTTCAATTTTACAGGTTGATTTGTTATAAACCCTATAAGCTTTGCTTACTTGGGAATATCCAAGCATAATTCCCATTGAAGCTTTTGCTTCGAATTTTCTAAGGTATTCTTTATTGTTATTATGAATGTACACTACACAGCCAAATACTCTAAAATAATTAATGTTAGGTTTCTTTCCTTTAAGCAACTCATAAGGAGTTTTATACTTAAGCTTGTGTATCAGACTTCTATTCAAGACATAATTGGATGTACTAACAGCTTCTGCCTAATAGGAGAGAGGCATATTAGCATCTGCCAACAATGTACTAGCAGCTTCAATGAGTGTTCGATTTTTCCTTTCAACTACCCCATTTTGTTGGGGAGTTCTAGGAGCTGAGAAGCTATGTTTGATACCTTCTCTCTCACAGAATTCTTGCATGAGAAGAGAGTCAAATTCAGTACCATGATCACTTCTGATCAAGGCTACTTGAGTAGAGTACTCAGTCTGCACACATAATAGAAAGTCTGTAAGGGCTTTGAAGTTATCAGCCTTAGTTCTCAAAAAGAACACCCAACTGAACCTAGAGAAGTCATCTACAATGACTAGGGTGTAATACTTCCCTCCTAAACTCTGTACATTTATTGGGCCAAATAGGTCTAAATGTAATAAATACAAGATTCTAGGAAAATCACTTTTATTTACTGATTTAAAAGAATTCTTGGTTTGCTTGCCTAGTTGACAAGCCTTGCATAGGCTCTCCTTCTTGTAGGGGCAAGAAGGTAAACATCTAACAAGGTTGTGTTTAGATAACCTAGATATATTTTTAAGGTTAACATGACTAAGCCTCTTATGCCACAAAGAATTGTTATTAAGTGTTACTTCATTAAACAAGCAGATTTCAGAGTGAGTTGAGTTAAAATCTACTAAATAAATATTACCTAATCTAATGCCTACTAAAACAACATTATTATTTAAAGTAATATTACAAGAAGAGTTAGAAAATGAAACCTGGTAGCCAGCATCACATAGCTGGCTGACTGAAATCAAATTGTGCTTCAGTCCTGTCACATATGCAACTCTCTTGAAAGTAACAGCTCCAATAGTGATTCTGCCATAGCCTTCTGTCTGACCACAGCTTGAATCTCCAAAGATCACCTTTGGGCCGAGCTTGGCTTTGAACTTTGATAGTTGACCCTTATTTCCTGTCATATGCTTGGAGCATCCACTATCCAAATACCACTTATTTTGAGTGATAGGATAGGCCTTCACCTGCAAGAAATTCATTTAGACATTGTGGACCCAGGTAACCTTGGGTCCCTTGTTTTTCACATAAGAGAAGCTGGAAATAAATGAGAATGCAGGCTGAGGGTGATAACCTAATGGGTGAGATCTCCTAGGTGGTATTCTCCATGCAGATGATGGGTCAACGAACCTAGGGTTTCTATTTTCATTTAGGTTTCTATGGTACTGATGATAATTTTGAAAATCATATTGAAAGCGTCGATCGATGTTCGACGATAGGCGCTCAGATCGTCGAGCTTCGTTCGACCATTGAGCTTCCGATCGTCGAGCAGCGTTCGACGCTCTTTGTATTTCTTTAAAAAATTTCTTCCTCTTTTCTCTCTTAGCTTTATTTAAAGTTTTATTAACTTGATTTACTTGCTCAGTATTCTTCATTCCACTAGCTGAAACAAAGTTCACTGGAGTTGAAAGATTATTTTTAAGAATAATGGGTGATTCACTAGGAGAAGCTCCTAAGCCTAATTTGTTATTACCTGACCTAGTGTTAGTCATGCTGGTTATCTCTAACAGCTTAAGGCTTCTACCATTTAGAGATTCTTCTAACCTTTTAGACTTAGCTAACTCAATTTTAAGAAACTTAATTTCTTCACTATAATTAGTGAGATCTTCCTTTAACTTAATATTTTCAGTAGATATGATTTCTGATTCAGCTAGCCTATGTCTAAGTTCTTTAATTTCTTTTTCAGAACTAATTAAATCTAAGTATAAAGATTTAAAATCTAATTTGAATTCTGCTGAAGTAAAGTCATAAGAAGATAGTACCTCATCTTCTGTTGGCATTTCTTCCTCTGAATCTGAACTCTCTGCAGCTGAATGATTGCTGCAGGCATCTATTGCCATCAGGCAAACTTCCTTTGCCTTCTTCTCTTCCTCATCCTCACTGGAGCAAGAGGAGGAAGATTCTTCATCAGAATCACTCCAGGTTTCAGCAATGAAACCTCTCTCCTTCTTTTTGTTCTTGTAGGAGGATGGCTTGGAGTGCTTCCTGTGCTGTTCCTTTTCTTTCCTCTTATCTTTGTTCTTCTCCTCTGGACAATCTGGTAAGATATGTCCAGGCTTCCTGCAACCATAGCAGATAATTTCTTTAGCAGGAGAACGATCATACCTTGGTTTGTCTTCATAGCGTGAAGACTTCTTTCTGAATTCCTTTCTCCCCATCTTGAGAAAACTCTTGGCAAATAATGTCATTAGCTCCTCATTGGATTGGCTGCCTTCAGAAGCATCAGCAGCCTTAAGAGCTAGAGATTGCTCTTTTCTTGTTGGAGTAGGGGTCTTTGCTTCAGCTTCTGCTTCCCTTGTCTTCAGCACTTGCTCAAAGGATTTGAGCTTGCCGAGAAGAGCTTCTGTTGAGATCTCTGTTGTACTTCTGGCTTCCTTGATAGGCTAGATCCTTAGATCCCATGCGCTAGGGAAGCACATAAGAATCTTATCATTGACCTCTGTCAATGATATGTCCTTCTCAAGTGTCCTCAGCTCATTGATGATTGAGCTGAGCCTTGTGTACATGGCTTCAACTGATTCAGCATCAGTTTTCTTGAAGTTCTCATACTGTGAGATAAGGTTGGACCTCCTGTCCTTCCTTTCATCAGCTAAACCAGCTACAATCTGGTTCAGTGTATCCCACATAGCTTTTGCTGAGGAGCAGTCAGCAACCTTCTGGAATACTTCATCAGACATTGTCTGAGCCAGAATATTCATTGCCTTGGCATCTGCTATCTTTGCCTTTTTGTACTCATCGTTGTAGTCTGGAGGAGGCACTGCACTCATATCAGATGATGAGGCAGTAGCAGCAGCAGGTGCTCTTGGGGGTCCTGACAAAATAGAAGCAAAAATACTTTCATCAATAGAATTCATATATAATTTGATCCTTGCCTTCCAGATGCCAAACTTAGCTAAGTTGCATGCTGGAGGTCTGGTGCTAGAATAATCCTTGGACTGGGCCATGAAGTGAGAATCAATAATCCTTGGAATCTATCAGGATCTTATGACTTAGGTGTTAGCCTATTCAGTCAGTCAACCTCCCTCTGATACCAATTGAAAGTGAAGGGATAGATACTACTCTAGAGGGGGGGGGGGGTGAATAGAGTTATCAAAATTTGACTTAACAAACTTGATAGTCTTCCCAACTCCCTTGGAGTGAAATACGGAATGAAAAGATTATAGATATAGAGATAACCCTAAAGCCTAACACAAGTGATGTGCACAGACTCAAGCTAACTGTAATTACAGTTAAGGCTTGGATATCCTAATCAGCAACTAGCAAACCTAGTTATATCTAATCACAGCCACAATGTAAGTAATTAAACAAGGCATTCCAGACGACACAAGGAATTTAAGTGGTTCCCCAAACAACTTGGGTACGTCCACTCTTCTACCAACAAGGTAGGAATCCACTCAGGTTTTTGATCAGGTGCCCTGCCACCAACAAGATCTGCTTCAGGTAGATCAAGAGACCCTTTAGACTTTTGATCAGGTGTCTAAAAACCGAACACAGGTTTTTGATCAGGTGCCCTGCCACCAAGGGATACTTTTGAAGGGAGTAATAACCCTGTACAGGAGGGGGAAAGGGGTTAAGGTGTCTTCTCTATTTTACAATAGATTAGAGAAGCACAATAACTTGCAATGAGCTAGACAGATCTAAAAGAATCAAGGCTCCCCCTGGCTCAAAGAACGTCCAGGTGAAGTCTTGCTTCAGTGCAGAAACACTTCAGTAAAAACTGAAGGAAAAACTACAAGAAGATATAAAATAATAAAAGAAAATCTTCTAGCAGCTATCTTCTTCTTCTTCTTCAAAAGATCTCTGAGTCTGAACTTCCTGGAAACAGGAGAACTCAGGTTGAAGAAGAGCAGAGGAGCTAACACTTCTCAGTTGAATGAAGATTGCTGAGAGCAGTTAGACTTGTTCTCGCTGTAAGCTTGCTGAATGAATTTCTTATCTCTGTGAACTAGTTGATTTCTTCTTCAAAGAAGTCTTTATATATCAGCAGCAGCAACGGCTCTAATTGAGTTTGAATCTTATCGTTTTCTGAACTCTGCAAGCTGGGCTGTAAAAAGCATAAAGTAAAAACAAACTACAGCAGGCAGATATCCTGTAAAAGGATAAAGCTTTCTAAGAAGCTGCAAATACTTCTGATGAAATAATATAAGATAAAGTCACATTAGAAAGAACTCTTTACGGCCAAGGAAGACTTTTTGAGTCTAACGGCTATAAAGGACAGCCTGGCAGATAAAGCAGATTGCATATCTCAGTTACAAGACAAACAACTTTGTCAGAAAAGATTAGCTCATGCATGTAGAATAGAACTGATATTGCATGGAAATAATGTTACAAAATATTCAGATAATCTATTATAAAATATGCCAAAATAGATATTAATTTAGTCACATCACAGAAGACGACAAACTAAATAAGAGCATACAGCAAAACGTCGAACGACCTTCGGAGATCGTTGAACGGCGCACGGAGATCGTCGATCTATCAGACAGATAGTCGAACGATCCGGATAGTCGAACTATCAAAGAAGATAGTCGAACTACCTCGGCAGATAGTCGACCTATCAGAACAGATAGTCGAGCTATCAGATAGTCGATCTATCCGGACAGATAGTCAAACTACCAAACAAACACAGATAGTCGACCTATCAAGCAGATAGTCGACCTATCCCAGAAAACAGATAGTCGACCTATCAACAGATAGTCGTACTATCAAAACAAAACAGATAGTCGATCTATCAACAAATAGTCGAACTATCAGATAGTTGAACTATCCAAGCAGATAGTCAAACTATCAAGGCAACACAGATAGTCGACCTATCAACAGATAGTCGAACTATCAAAGCAAAATAGATAGTCGATCTATCAACAGATAGTCGAGCTATCAGATAGTTGAACTATCAGGACAGATAGTCGAACTATCAAAGACAAGCAGATAGTCGACCTATCAACAGATAGTCGAACTATCAAGACAAACAGATAGTCGACCTATCAACAGATAGTCGAACTATCAACGCAGACAGAACGTCGACCAACTGATAGACGATCGTCGATCAACCGATAGACGATAGTCGAGCGGCGTTCGACCATAGTCGAACGAACACACAACTTAACCAAATTCTTATCTGGATAAGCTGGGAACTCTACAGCTAGACACCTGAACTTTGACCATAGATAATTCATGGGTCAAGGGACTAAAAAGGACAAGACTAAACTCAAATCAAACTAGGGTACCAACATGCATTCTTCTGAATGCACTCCAACATCTTGCCTTGGGCCTCCGGGGTCAGCCCCCCGCTGGCGTGAACCTTCTCCACCTTACCTCAGAGGGTGAGAACCTCCATCTCCACTACCTCTTCCGCCGCCTCCAAGCGAGGCCTCTCCCCCCATTCCTCAGCATCCCCTCCTCCTGGGGCGAGGGCCTCTTCCTCGGCTTCTTCCACGGCCATTGCCTCGGCCGACTCCTGAACTTTCTTCACCTCCTCTTTCTGGGCGCAACTCTCCTCCACCTCCATCTCCTCCGGGCCAACCCCCTGCTCTGCCTCCTCCATCCTCTGCCCCATATCTTCAGCACCCTCCTGCCATGAGATGGTGTTTACGGCGGTGACATAGCACTCCCTTGCCATCTTAGGGTCTCCGCGGACCCGGACCTTGACCCCCTTGACATTAAACTTTAGGCATTAGTGGAAGGACGAGGGGACGCAACGGAAGGCTCTGATTAGGGGCCTCCTGAAGATGGCGATGTAGCTGCTAGGGGAATCCACAATGACGAACTTGCAGTTGCGGGACTTCCCTCCCAGAGAGACTTGGAGTCCTACCCCTCCTTTGACTTCCTTCCTCTCCCCCGAGAAGCCAAATAAGGGCCCATCTGAGGCCAATACCCTACTGGCCTCCACATTCATCGCATCAAACGCCTTTTTGAAGATGACGTTGACTGAGCTCCCGTTGTCGATGAGGATCCGAGAGACGGTGAAATCTTCGATGGCCGTCTTGATGACCAGCGCATCGCAAAAGGGGTCTTCGTGACCCGACATGTCCTTGACCGTGAAGGTGATTCTTTCTTCTGGGGGCGGGGTCTAGGATGTGGAGCCAATGCTCCGTCAGTACATGTTGTGGAGGCTCGCCTTACGGGAAGCCTCGATCCTCGCCCCCCATGGATCTCCCCGATCCCTCCCCGGGTTCCCACATCTGCCCGGTCTTCGCACCTATCCTCCTCTGCCCGAGGCAGGACCTCCTCAATCCGCAACCCTTGGCGGTCTTCCTGCTGCTACTCCCTATTTCCTCTCATATCTAGGAACTCCGGGCACGTGGTCGTGGCGTGCCCTTCATCCCGATGGAAGTCACAGTAGGATAACTCAACCCTAACCTCCCTTCTTCTCCTCTGCGCTGCTCTTCTTCTCTCCCCCATGGCTATGGCCATAGCCTCCTCTTGATCAGGGAGGGGGGCCTCTTGCCCTGCCTCCCACCTAGAGGGTAGAACTGGCCCTGGCCTCCTTGGCGGTTGTACCCTCCGCAGAACCCTCTCCTCTCCCCCTGCTCCTGTCATTCGGGCCTCCACCCTAGCCGCTGATTCGGCTCCTGGCACCCCAACCTGGGCTGCTGCTGTAGCTGTTCTCTCTGCCGGGGCTCAGCTCTTCTTTCCTCCTGACCTCTGCCTCCTCTGGGCCTCTCCTCCTCCGTAGCCCACCTGGCTAACCTCCGGGAAAACTCCGGGTTCGACACCTCCCCGTCGACTTCTCTTGCCACCCTCTCCATCAACTCCTCGTAGGAGAGGGGGGGGGGGGAATCCTCTTCAACTCCATTCGAAAGAAACCCTGCTGTAGCCCCAGGGTGAAGGTCATCATCAGAGTGTGACCCAACATCTCCTGAACCTGGGTGACCTCCTCCTAGAAGCGATCGACGTAGCTCCCCAGGGTCTCATTCACCCCCTGTTTGATGCGGAACAGGGACTCTAACTCCCTCTTCCTCTTCTTCGAGGTTGTGAACCTCAGCATGAACCCCCGACGAAGGTCCTCGAAGCAGTAGATGGAACTGGCCGACAGCTGGTGAAACCACTCCCTGGCCTTCTCCTTCAGAGTGATGGCGAAGAGCCTGCATTTGAAGCCATCCGACATTTGCCGGATCGAGACCACATCCTCAAACCACTGGATGTGCTGGACCGGGTCTCCCTTCCCGATTTAGTAGGACATGTCGGGCTCCCTGAACCCATCTGGGACTGGGGCAGAGGAGACCAGCTCGCTGAAGGGACTGTCTCCCCCCCCACTGGGCGAGTTGGAGGGTCTCACGCTCCCAACTCGCCAAATCTGTCGCCGCCTCCCGAGCTCTGGAAAAGCACTCGCCCGGGGAGCTCGGCGCCCGGGCCTTCCTCGGCGACCTCCTTCCCTGCTTGCCGGGCGGGAATGGCCTCGCCGAGTACCAGATCCGCGAGAACTGGGATTACTGGAGTCGAGCACTCGGCACGCGCGCCGAGTGCGAATCAAACCAGGCCGAGTACCTCCTGCCTGAAGTGCTCAAACATCCCCATCGTCGCGAGAGGGGGTGGCGAGTCAGTCCTGTCTGATCCTTGCGCTTCTCCTCAAGTCATTGAGCTCGCTGAAGGTTTTCTATGTTGACCACTATCCACGCTCACCGCACCAAAATGTTGAAACCAGAAATTGGTCTCTTGTGGAGTTCACCCTTGGGGAAGGGGTGATAACACACCTACTTTGCTCCTGCAAGAAAAACAACCAAGAAAAAAGAGAGCAAAGGACTAGACCAAGGGCCCGGCGCGGAGGTCCTACCACACACCCAGAAGATCACTGAGTGCTTCCCCTCCTTAGCCAAATGTCGGGCTAAGGTACCTCAGAAAGCGCTAGGAGACTGGGGGACAAGTAAGCATGTCTTCTGAGGTACCCCTTGGGTCCTATTTATAGATTTCTGAAAACGGTCTGCAAATAACTAACCTCTACTTGTCTGAAATTACTGAAACCCCTGCCTGCCAACAGCCGAACTCCGCTGTCCTGACCGGCTATGCACAGTCCACCCAGGTCTGCCAACAACGAGACTCCGCAGTTCTAGCTGGCTAAGGGCAGGCCTGTAGGGGCAAAATGATAAGGGATTCCCCCCATTGGGGACTGGACGAGTAGCCCTTCAATGCCTCTACTCGGCAGGAGGCGCGGGCCGGGGCTGGCTCGCCTAGGGGATGCGGGTTGGAGACGGCCTGCCTGGGAAGGCACGGACCGAGGGTGGCCCGCCTAGGAGAGGCGGGAAGGACTGACCCGCCTAATGGGTGCGGGTCAGAGGGTCGAGGCTGACCCGCCTAGGAGAGGCGGGTAGGGCTGACCCACCTGGGCCACCCTTGGAGGCTGACCCGCCTAGGAGAGGTGGGCCGGGGTTGACCCGCCTGCTCGCCCGAGTGCCTTTGGCGAACACGGGGTTGTACAGTTCTTACAGCGGTACAGAAAAGACCATGAAGAGATGTTCAGGGGATAACTACACGTCTTGATATCACGCCGTGCAGGGGACAACTACACATACTCAGACAGTTCGGTATCTTCATTTATTTTCTTAAAAGACATATATTTTATGTTGAAGAACATGATTTAAGTTTAAAGTTCAAAGACAGTGTCACTCAATTTAGAGGATCAACTAGTCCACACGTAGAAACGTATATATTCATTGAAAAATATAAAGTTTAATTAATTTTATCCTACATGAGCATGAAGACTCAATAATATGCTAATTATGATGTGCAAATTTTTAAATTAAGTATAAGTAGAAAAAAAAACTTTTAAGATCATCAAAATAAGATGACTTTTAGTTGAAACAAATGTTATGAGTGTGAGTAAAGGTGCAGATTTTTATGCATATTAAAAAAATTATTATGCATGCTAACATAAAACCTTCTCAGAGAGCAATGCATCAACATCAGAAAGTAATAGTAGCAGAAACAACAAATAACGGTCTAACACATAAAGAAACTATGATATCGACGCAATCGTGTCCAAAAAGCCTGACCGGCCCGTGCTTGAACCGGGCCGGTCGGGCTCGGGCTTTTTGGCAACCGGGCTCGGCCCGGGCCCAGCATGAGCCAGATTGAGCTAGGCCCGGGATTCCTCTCAAAAAGAGGACCCGGTAAGGAATTTCAGGTCAGGCCCGGGCCGGCCTGATTTTTCAGGCGGGATTAAAATTCTACCTGGATTAGGCGGGATTTTAATCCCGCCTAAATTAGGCCGCCTAATTGGAGGGATTATCCCGCCTAATTGGGGGAAATCACGCCAATTAGGCGGGATTTAATCCCGCCTAATTAGGGGAAATCCCGCAAATTAGGCGGGATTTAATCCCGCCTAAATATAGGCGGGATTTAATCCCGCCTAAATATAGGCGGGATTTAATCCCGCCTAAATATAGGCGGGATTAAATCCTGCCTAATTAGCGGGATTTTCCACCAGCATGGGTGCCGGGCCCGGGCTAGCCCGGCGCCTGGGCTTTGCCCGGCCCGACCTAGGCACCGGGCTGGGCAACCGGCTAAAATGGGGGTTCGGTAAGGCCCCCAAGCCCGGCCTTGGCCAGGGTCGGCTTTTCCTGGACCGGGCCTAGTCGTGCTTTTCCCGGATTGGGCCTGGGCGGGCTTTCCGAGCTCGGGCTTTTTGTACACGACTATATGGGCGGCAAAAATCTGACACAAACTCATAACACCAAAAGAAATGGTCTGAGATACACTATAAATTCAAGAACAAAACAACAGACTACCTCTCACTGATGAGAGGAAAGAGAATCAACTACTGAAGCCTGGAAGAAACAAACTCGGTTAGCTCTAATTGCTACTGGTCCGAACCTGAGACATTCAAAAAGAAAAGAATGCATCTGCACAAAGGCGCAAAAGGCAACTCAAATAGAGTTCAAAAGGTTAATAAGTTTAAGAGGTTACTAACCCAACGAGAATAGATGTGCAACAACAGCAAACAAAGATCATTTTAACAGCAAGTATAATTAACTCAACATGAATTTGTTATATAAGAGAAAGACTTGCACCAAGTGTAATAAGTATTCATATTAATAATTATATATGTAGTAAAAGAGTCTAATCGGCTCGAAGAGTGAATTATTAATACCGGGCATAAAATGATACTAAGGTGGTGGCATTGTTTCCAACACAAATCATAAGACAAAAATATCCAAAGAAAAAGGTACTTTGGTGGTGGTCATCCATCCAACCCAACCCAATAATCCATAACAAAGCCACCACGTGTAATGATTCACAAACATGCACTTTGGTGGTGGTCATCCATCCAACCCAACCCTACAGTCCAAAAATATCATATCAAAATTTGGCACCACGCAAGACTTGGCATTGAATCACCACGACGACACAAGAAAAGAAAAACCCGGAAATTACAAGTAAAAACAGCCCTTCACGACGAATTCATTTAGACCATGCGTTGAATTTGGCGTGATCACTTGACGAACGTCGTAACAACTCGACGAATTTACAAGAACACTCGACGAACTTGACATAATCACTATACGAATTCGACTTAACTACTCGACGACTTCGACTTAACTACTCGACGAATTTGAATTAACCACTCGACGAATTCGACTTAACTACTCAATGACTTCGACTTAACTACCCGACGAATTCGACTTAACCACTCGACGAATTCAACTTTACCACTCGATGAATTTGACTTAACCACTCGAAGAATTCGACTTAACCACTCGATGAATTCGATGTAACCACTCGATGCACTAGACAAACTTCTCGACGAGAACTCAATGAACTTCACGTAACTACTCAATGAATTTACTAAGGACAATCGAATAGTAAGAACTCAAAAGACCAACATCAGGAAAGCAAAATTAATATCATCGGCTCCTAAAAATTCAAAGAAAAGAAGAAGAGTAACTAAAAGAAGGCTAAGTAAGATGGATAGTCCACCACTTCCCTCCAATCTTCCGATTTTCAACCTCCTAAGCACTTCACGTCAAGGATCGGCTGAAAGAAAACCACGACAACAAAAATCTGGACGGAGTTTGACGAAAATGAAAGTTAGGACTACTCACTCCAACGTCAAAAATCCACAAAACCGAAAATACTCACCGCACAAGCGTAGATCTCGACAAGGACTTTCCAGATCTATACTCCGATGAAGATTCCGTACACTAGAGCTCCTACTGCGGTCGTCGGAAAGCTCTTGGAAAGACGACCTCCCTCTTCCTCGCGTGCTCTGGTTTGGCAGAACAGGAAGAAGAAAAAAAAATCAGAAACTTAAGTTCTAAGGTTGGGCCAGTCCTTTTTATATGGAAATTATATGTTTATATATAATATGATATATAATTAATCTTAACATTTCATTTGACGATTTGGACTAAGACCACTCAGTTTTCTGCAAAATTTGCACCTAAGGTGAATACCTGTCCTATGAATCCAACGACAATGTCGAAATCAGAGTTCGACGAGCCGATATCAAGTTATGATTTATTTCCACAGTTTACGACAATGATAAATCCTTTCAATCTTTGAAAAATCATCGGGCTTCCAAAATAGTTCGGATCACAACGAAACTTGACAATCACGATTAAAATTAAATGCTTTAATTTTCTAAAGTCAGAAAATTCTATACTTCAACAAGTTCGAAATTAAGTCGACTTGACCAAACGGACACGAATACGCACTAACGATGACACATCGTTAACTTTGTATCAACATAACGCTCTGACATCATTATTATGCCAAAAGAGCATCAAAATAAATTATCAAAAAAATTATGGGAGTTACAGTCACCCTCGCTAAAAAGAAGTTTCGTCCCGAAACTTGAAACGCAATACGAACCTAAGAGATATAAAGGGACAGAGTAAAATTTTGCTAGATAGAAATATACACCAAAGAAAGCTAGGAGAAAAGATTTGGATTAGATTTCTTCATAGCAGATTCTAATTTCCAAGTCACGCTCCTGACGTTCTGATTTCGCCAAAGAACATTAACCATAGGAATCGTCTTCCTTTGCAACACTCGATCTCGCATCTCCAGAATACGAACAACATCTTCGATATAAGATAGATTGGACTGCAACTAGGGCACAGAGTTAAGAACATGACGATCACTAAGCACACATTTTTGCAACTAGCTCACATGAAACACATCATGAACACCAGGGAAAATAGCAGTCATTGACTCATTTCCAGCCTATAAGCAGACACTCTAATGCGCTCAACAATCTGAAAAGGCCTCACATACCTGAGATCCAACTTGTGGTTCCTTCTAAATCTCCTAACACCTGACATTGGAGAAACTTTTAATAAAATCAGGTCCCCAACTACGAACTCCAGATCGACTCTTTGTCGATATTCATACTTTTCATAATGCTCTTGAGCCATACAAAGCTTCTCATGAATATGCGACACAACAATGATCTTATCTTCCAAGGCTTCTGGACCTAACAATGGTCTCTCACCAACCTCGGCACAAAACAGGGGAGTTCGATAATGCCTCTCATACAAAGTTACATAGGGCGTCATTTGCAGACTCTCCTGATAACTGTTGTTGTAAGCAAACTCCATAAATCCAAGATGTTTGTCCCAAGCTCCACCATGGTCTAGAATATAACATTTAATCATATCTTCAAAAATCTGATTCACTCTTTCTGTTTGACCATTAGCCTGTGGATGATATGTGGTAGAATACCTAAGGTGTAACACCCCCATCCGTCTAATAAAATATAACAGAAGGTCCGGACGGGGCCTCACGTCATATTCCACGGACATTCAGTGGAGTTACGCATTAAAACCATAACATTTAATGCATCTTAACTCAAAGTGCATTCTAGCAGAAGTACTTAAATTCTTAGAACCCAAACAAAGGAATGTCCACTAACAATATCATAGGAATGACATAAAAAATACACAAAATATTTTGGCCTTAAGGCTTTACAACTGTTCTCTTCACAAATGTATCTTACATATATCGGCACACATGCCAACCACACACGAAAACAGTAAAAGTTCGTTTTTGGGCCTTCGAGGGCCAACCAACGCAGCATAGAGGACTTCAGCCCGATACTTTCCACTTGGCTCTCCAGCACCTACACAGCACGACCAACCAAAAAGTGGCAAAATAAGGTAATGGTCAATATTAGTTGACCAAATTATAACGACTCAACCCCTCACTCGGGGCGGCAGTGTTCCTTCCCTATAAATAGCAGCATATATCTCTTTTGGCATTAGAATGTGCAATTAAGCACCATTCACCACAGACGTTGGCACACACGACCACATGCCCCGTGCACTCAGGGCACATTATCGGTGTACCGGATTTCCCAGGGTCCCACCACCATCCATAGTCCCAGACTTGATGGTCCAACATTGAGCATTTTTGGTCACGTATAAAGCGAATGACCCTCTCATATGCCCCCGAACACACCAGTTCCTTTAGGTCGTCTAGTCAAGCGACCTAGAGCGGGTACAAATCAACCCTTTCCCGTTGCTCAAACTGCCATTTCCACACAACGATCGACAAGATGCGGTTCAGCTTCTCCTTTCCCGTAATATATACATAACTAGGTTATGTCCAAGGCTGGCTCTCACGGCCACCACAACTGTGCACTTCAGGCTCTCAGCTTCACATGCTACCTACTTTGTCTTGTGGACAAAGGATTCACAAGCACAATCAGGCTGGCTCTCATGGCCACCATAACCGGGATCTTCAAGCTCTCAGCTCAACCATTTGGCCCCCAAATCTCCAGGAGATAGGCCTCACAACAATAGCTCTTAGGGAGCTACCACCAGCAGTATCTCTACCGTCGTGTGGTAGGGGATAGAATCTTATTTCTCCCCCCATTTTGGGTATTTTCCTAGAGATCATCTCCAGTACTATCACTACAGCATCCTATACACCCCATAACTCCGTAAACTACACGTTTAACCACAGAGTTTTCTCTGGCACGTAAATCAATCATCACCAATCCAGACTAACCTGTCTAGATAGGCTTCACACATCATGCTTATTTCATACTTTGATTCCGAATTCTATACGCAATTTCTATCGGGGATACTTTGTATCGACCCGTCAGAAATCCCTTTGCTCTCCACCATTTAGTAGGGTATTTCATGCAATATATCAAATTAAGGACTTTACATATCCAAGAAGTAAGATCGTTATCCTTATCGATCATTTAGGAGCCATGATCTTGCACTTGATCCGGATGGAAATGATCACCACACATTCCTCTCTACGGATCTGGCTTCGACTCGCAAATCCGATCACAAGAACGCCTTCACAACAACTCTCCTTCAGGGCTGGATCAACCTTACCCTTGCTCTTCTATCTTTCCCCTTCTTCTACCTCAAGATCCAAGAGAGAGAGATAGAAAATGAGAGAAAATGAGAAAATAATCTCATCTCAACCTCTTATCAAAGGATATGGCCGCACGGTACCTTAGGTCACCGCGCGGTACCTTAGGTCGTGGCCGCTTAGCCCAATCTACACCATTCTACCGCTCAAAGATCGACTCAACCAGATACGACACGTGGCACTCTACTGCGAGTGTTATCGCTACTGCCAGGCGGTACCGTCTAGAGACATAGGTGGAATTAATTGGCTACTGCCGCGCGATATCACATTACTGTTGCGTGATACCTACCAGAGACGTTGGTCTATTAAAATCAGTTGGCTACCACCAGCACTAGATCTACCACCTAGTGGTAACCTCCAGTAACAATTACCTGTTGTTTTTTAGGAAATTCGGGGCATCACATAAGGTCAGTGTCCAAAGATCCCTGCAAGCTTCGCCAAAAATGAGACATATATCTGAAATCTCAATCTGACTCGATACTAACTAACAGACCATGCAATCTGATGACCATATCCAAATAAAGCTTTGTTACTTTATCCATGGAATAGTCAATCTTGAAGGGCACGAAATGAGCACACTTTGTCAATCTGTCGACAATAACACACAGTATCATGCCCATGGGGAGACTTTGACAAACCGATAATGAAATCTAGAGAAATACTCTCTCACTTCCAGCTTGGAATATCCAAAGGTGTCCACTTACCTCTAGGTCTTCTATGATCTTCCTTAATGCGCTGACAGGTAAAGCATTCTGATACAAACTTTGTTATATCATTTTTCATACCTGACCACCAAACAATCTACTTCAGATCTTCGTACATCTTCGTAGAACCAAGATGATAAGAAATACTAGAATCATACACTTCTCTACAAATCTTTGATCGAATATCCTTAATAGTGAGAATGCAATATCTACCCTGGTACTTTAAGGTACCATCACCATCTATAGAGAAGTCTGGTAGTTCTCCCCTTTTAGCTCTACTTCGAATGTGCTGCAATTACATACCATCTTTTTGATGTAACCTCGTAAGTGTAATTCATGAAGGCTCTTCAACTTTTAAGCTATTTGACATAGCATTACTCCCGACAGTTATGTTCATCAATAAGTACTCCTCCAAAGATTGCACAAAAAGACCAAAACATGCACGACTTTTCAGCTCAAGGTATCGACCACCACATTAGACTTGCCCGAATGATAAAGGATATTGACCTCATAGTTCGTGACATACTCTAACCATCTGCGCTGGTGCAAATTCAGCTCCTTCTGAGTGAAGACAAATTTCAGACTTTTGTGATCCATATAAATCTTACATGGCACCCCGTATAATAGATGTATCCATAACTTTAGAGCATAAATAACTGCTGCAAACTCCAGGTCATGCGTAGGGTAGTTCCTTTCGTGAACCTTCAGTTGTCTTGATCCATATGTGATCACCCTTCCTTCTTGCATCAAGACACACCCGAGTGCAACTTGTGATGCGTCCACATAAACAACATACTCCACTCCTTCGTAGGTAAGATTAAAACAAGAGCAATGCACAATCGCTTCTTCAATTCTTGAAAAATTTCTTCACAGGAATCACTCCAAATGAACATTGCATTCTTCTATGTAAGTTTGGTCAAAGGTGCAGAAATCACTGAAAATCTTTGCACAAATCTCCTATAGTAGCCTGCCAAACCTAAAAAAATCATTATATCCTTAGGCATTGTAGGCCTCTTCCAATCCAAAATAGCAGTTATCTTCGCTAGATCCACATATATTCTGTATTTTGCTCACAACATGACCCAAAAAAGATACTTGAGATAGCAAAAATTCACACTAGCTCCACTTTACATCAAGGTTGTAGATGTCGGATGTCGGACTCATGTCAGTTTGGATTTTTTATGTCGGATTACGGGGGATAAATCAGGGACATTTCAAAATGTCGGATTATAATATTATAATTATATATATTCCATAATATTTTTCATTTATTAATTAAATTATAATTATTCTATCTAATCAAGTGTAAACTAAAATTCATATAAGAAAGTTCAACTATTAATAAGTATCTAATCAATTTATAATAAAAAAGAAACGTTGCATACTTTCTATCATGTAATACAACATCATAAAATCATATTAAACTAAAAATATATTTGTACCTTATTCCCAAAATATGAGTGCATTGCTCCACAAAATCTGCTACTCTAATATAAATCTATATATTGTTTTCCTATAATAAATGAACGAACATATGAGTAAGGACTAAACTATATTAAAGATTAAAACATGACAAAAAGAATTAACTTAATATAACTCACCTAAATAATATCAAGATTCTTTATCTGTTGGATATTTCTCGGAAGTGTAAATCATTAATGCATCATCAATGTCCTCCTCAGAACTCTCATCCTCATCCCTCTCCAGCATATGCCGTTTTCTTTTTGATTTTACCATATATACCTGCTTTAAAACCAGCCTTGCACTTCTCCTAGAAGCAGAACCCACATCAACATCTATAATGTCCCCAATCTGAGCCCAACTCAATCCTTCTCCAAGAAACACTTCGTTATCATCATCATCTACAACATCATCAGCAAGACCCATTAACCACTCAGCAACCTTTCCTTCATCAATACTCTTTGCAGACAATGGGTCTCGAGATGGATCATAATATTTAGACTTTAGCTTAGAATTGAATTTCACAAATACAAGATCATTCAATTTTTGACTTTCTCGTCTATTCCTCTTCTTGGAATGAATCTAAATATAATATACATAAACATTAAAAATTGTTATCATTTTAAGATATTTTTGAAATATCATCTTAAAATTTATATTTACAAGTAAATTACCATCACAAAAGTGCTCGAACTCCTTTCACAATCGTAGCAACTAGTTGTCAAATTTAAGATTCTCATGACCATAATTCTCAAATTTGGAGTTTTAATTCCATAGAAATTCCACCAATGAGCTTATAGAAAAATATCAAATTATTATACTAGTCAATTCAAAACGTAATCCAACAATTATTTGGTGAAAAATAAAGAAAGATAATATACCTAGATTGAACCCTGATAATACTTTTTGCCTCTTTATTATGTCATGGCCAAATAATCCTTACTCTAGCTGATAAACTTCAACCTCAACAGTAATGACATCTTGCATAGAAGTATCACGAGAGTACATTCTAATGAGGCAATCAATAAACCCACCCATGAACATTGGGTCTCGATCCATCTCTTCCCTATTTGGGCAGTAGAAGAAGGGATTCAGGAAATAGCATGTTAGATGTAGAAGATTGTTCATCTTTGTCTCCACTCTTCTATCTATCAACTTCCATATAGGAAGATATTTACTCTCCTTAAAGTCAAGAGCAACATCAATCTCCTCTCTAGCCTTCTTCATTTCACCATACAACCATCACATTGAAGGTGTGTCTCCATCAGTTCTTCTAAGAACTTTCACCAATGAGGAAAATATAAGAAGGGAAAACTCAACATTCACCCAAAAAGTACCACCCAAAACTATATTTGTAGCCTACAATTCAAGAATCAAGATAATATTAGAAATAGATTAATCATAGAACTAATATTTGAAATAAACTACTAAGATACTTGTTTGCCCACGTCACTGCCAGATAATTTGGTAGCATCCCACCTTGCTGATGTAAACATCTCCAGCAACTGTTTCTTCTTCTCATGGATGCTCTATATCGAAAGAAATGTTGTGGCGAATCTGGTAACTCTGGGGCGAATAAGATCATGGGACTCTAAGTCTTTTATAGTCTCTCTAAACATGTCAAGGGAGATAGTATGACCATATATAAACACTGACAATTGACGTCCAAATGCAATAGAATTTTTATTTACATTAATCTTTCAATATCCTAGAGAAGCAAATTGATAGTGTGTGTAGTACATAAAGTCCAAAAAGAGCATTGGCCTCTTCAAAGCCATCAACCTTGATGCTGTCATGTTATTGGATGCATTATCTATCACAACTAGTATAATATTCTCCTCTTTTGGCCCATCTGGGCTGGCAATCTCCTCATACACAAAATCAAAAATAAATATTCCATCATGTGTGGATGACGATACATTTTTGGATAGCCAAAATGTCACCCCAGTAATAGTGTGCACCACTATGTTCATGAAGCTTCTCCCCTCTCTATCTGTCCATGCATTCGTAAGAATGCTGCAGCCATGCACCCTACAGGTATGAGTGAATGTAGTTAACATCTCCTTCGTGTGTTGAACCTCCATCTTCAAGAATTTCTCTCTCATCTTATATGGGGTTGTACCCTTCATCCATGGTCCACATGGCCCAACTGCATGCAACGCATGTTGGAAGGATGTAGCATACACGACATTGAAAGAAATGTCTGTCTCGTATGCCCACCTAGCAATATACAAGCATGCGTCATCTTTAGCTTTTTCCTTATACTTGTTATCAATGGTGGTTTGCACCATTTTGCTGGTCTTGGCGCTTTGAGCTTGGGAAAATTGATCCATAGACCCTTTAATACCTATACTTGTGTAAAGGCTCCTTTGTGTGGCTTCTTCTATGTCACTATCTAATCCTCCAACAACTACCTCTTCCGAAGCTTTTTGTAACCTTTCAATCTTAAACTTTTTGGTTGCTTGTGTAGTGTGTAAATATCCCTCAACTTTTCGTTAACATCAGCTCATACTGTCGGGCAAGCCTTAACGTTGCCCCTTATCCCCCCAAGTGATGCTTCAAGCGAGTAATTACCATTCACAATTTGTTTACAATATATACATCATATTCTATTGGTATTATTAGGAGTCACCTTTTCCCCAAATGCCCAACAAGGATCTTGACCTACTACGGAGGAAGTACTGGGACTCTTGCTAGAACCTTCTGATGAATTCATTCTACACAAAAAGAATTATAATTTTTTTAAAAAAGGCAACATCAGTGATATTTTATATCTAGATGTCCTCAATATTGATGTCATCAGTAATCAATGATCATTGATCAGTCAAAAAACATAGCTGAATAATTTTTTTCCACATCATATGTTGCCACAATGCTGCAAATCTGCAATCATAGAGGACGAGGGAAGAGACAAATATAGAGAAATAGAAATAAAGAGAGGATTATAAATAGATACAACCACATTGCCAAAAATGTCACAATATCAGTCGACTGCCATAAGGATTGGCCACAACCACAATGTCAATCGACAATTATAAAGATTTTTTCGCAGCCACAATACCACAATACCATAATGCCACAATAACACAATGTCAACCAACTCTCATAAGAATTTTCCACAGCCACAAGGCCTACAATGCCAGAATGTCAGTTGATTGTCATTGGGACTGCTGGACTTGCACAACAACAATTCCATAATGTCAGCCCACTATCATAAGGCTTTGCCACACCAATAATATCACACGTCCCACACCAACAATGCTAGAATCCCAGCCGAGAAAAAAAAGATAAATATAGGAAGTGATATCAGAGAAGTAGAGGAAGAAGGAAGGGGGAAATAGCCAGCCGAGAAGAAGGAATAACCTAAAAATAACCTAATTAACAAATAACCTAATTGCATATATACTGGAAATAACCTAATTTCCACAAAGCCAAGAAGAAGTCCTAGATTCAAGGAAAACCAGATCCAGCAGATAGAAGAAGAATAGAGTCGAGAAGAAGGAAGAAGACGAATGACTTAGTGCCGAAAACCATGCGAAAAATTAACATATATAACTTAAAAATAAAGATAAAACTCACAGTGTCGAGGGGACGAGCCACAGAAGATGAGAGGACAGGAGATAGAGGAAATGTCGAGAACTAGTGCTGATAAAAAGACAGCCGACAAAAGACGGCCGATGATAAAGTCCAAACAACTAGAAGAACACAGTCCAGATGCGAGAATCATATCACCGGAGAATCACTGAACCTGAGAGCCAAGAAGAAGACTAGAGTCATCCGCAAAAAGAGTAAGAAATCGCGAGAGAGGGAGATTAGGGCAAGCCAGGCGGAAGGATGCGGAAAGTGTTGAGTCGGGGCGGACGAGAAGTAAATATAGTATAAACTTATAAGTTATAATACTATTAAGTAATACGTATTTACTAATAAGTTATATAGTATAAACTTATAATTATTATATAACTATTAACTTATTAAGTAATAAGTATTAAGTAAATCATAGTATTAAAAATATGAAAGAATTTAAAAACGCCACAGCCCGCTATAAGCCGTCATAACATGAAATAACGGGTCGACATGTTCGACATGTCGGCCGCAATTCTTGAAAACGAAAAAGAAGCCATTTCAGCAAAAACGTTGCGATTCCACCTAAAAATGATACGTCGACCGACATGTTAGACATGTTGGCCACAATCTACAAGCTTGCTTTGCATATAACTTGTGCTCCCTTACAGTAAACAATACTAAGCGCATATGCAAAGCATGCTCCTCATCACTTCTAGAATACACTAAAACATTATGATGAAAACGACCACAAAATGATCTAGAAAATCCTTGAATACTCTATTCATCATATCCATAAAAACAGAGGGTGCATTCGTTAATCCAAAAAACATTACAAGAAAATCAAAATGCCCATATCGGGAATAAAAAGCAGTTCGCAGAACATCTGACTCACGGATCCTCAACTGATGGTAGCCTGAACGAATGTCAATCTTCGAGAACACAAAGCTACCCCGCAACTGGTCAAATAAATCATCAAACTGAGGCAATGGATATCTGTTCTTGATAGTTACCTTATTCAGCTCTGTATAATCTATGCACAATCTCATCGAACCACCAATTTTCTTCATAAAAAGGATTTGAGCACCCTAGGGCAAAAAGCTAGGCCTAATAAAGTCACACTGTAACAATTCATCTAACTGAGTATGCAACTCTTCTAACTCACGCGAAGCCATACGGTAAGGTGCCCTCGCAATAGGACGAGTATTAGGCTCTAGGTTTATAATGAACTCTACATCTCTCGCAGGTGAGAGACAAGGAAGACTAGCAAGGAAAACATCGAGAAACTCTCGCACCACGAAAATATCCTAGACACGCGGTAATTCACGAGACACTTCCAAAATATAAACAAGATAAGCAATATAACCAGACTCTAGCACATACCACAGATATGATTGGGGAGTCCTGACGCGGAAATCCAAATACGCTAATGGGTTTGTCATTGTCCATCTTAAAATCTAAACCCTTGACTGCATTGAATGACAACATTGAATCTGGAAAACCAATCCATACCCAAGATCATATCAAAGTCTTCCAAATATAACACCTTCAGATCGGCATATGCTAAGAATCCACCTAAAAGAAAAGGGCAATTCTGGATACCCTGTTTGACACTACCGAATCACCAGAAGGAAATTTAACACGAAGCGGATCGCCAACTCAATCGATGGTCAAACGATGTCGGTCTACAAAATTCCTAGTCACGAAAGAGCGAGTGGCACCCGAATCGAAAAGAACGTGTGTCCAACGATTCCTTACCTTAAACTCGCTTATAAAATCATACACATAACTAATATGACAAAAATTGAATCCACAATTACAAGTTAACAACTAGAGCAGAATTAAAGGCTCTTTTGGTGAGGAGTAGTATTAAGGCTCCTTATAAAGGGGGTTAGGGTTCGAGACCCCGCCTCAACAATGTGCGCGGCTGATAAACAAGCGCGAGAGGCTTTGGAGTGCTTGGGCTAGCTGTAGCCCAGTAACGTAATTAGTAAGTCAATGCAAGGTGGGCCGTTATGCCTGTGGCCAAGATGACTTCGGTGCGGGTAGTGATTGTCTTGGCGGCTTGATATGGCAACTCGACGTGAACAACGCGTTCATTTACGATGAGATTAACTAGGACATCTTCATGGTGCAACCAACTGGTTATGTATCTTAAGAACATCCAAGACACGTCTGTAAGCTCAATAAGACTCTCTATGGCTTGATGCAGGCGCCTCGTGTTGGGTTGGTTCATACCCGGTTCATATGGACCGGGCGCATTAGGAGCAGAAAACAGGTTGCAACGCAGTATTTGAGGTTTTAATTGTTTTTTGCTGTCTTGAAAGCTGTCCAAATTAAAAACTGTTTTCAAATATGTCCAAATTAAACAGGTTTTAATTTGGAATGTGGCCCGGTGGTTTTAATTGGGAGGTGGTAATGGGAATATAATATACCCATTATTATATTCCTTTCTCTCTCTCCCATGAATGGTAACTGCAACCCCCCTCCCTGCATTAAAAATCGCAGCCCGCCACCCGCTCTCCAACTACAACCGCTCTCGATATCTCTCTCTCTCTCTCTCTCGGCTTGGTGCAGGAGGCTGCTGCCTTGGGATCTCTTGCCGGAGTCGTCGCTGGAGGAAGGCAGCCGCCAGTGTTTGCCGTCGCTGACGTGAAGAGGAGGGCAGCCCGCCGTCGCCGTCCGAGTCCAGTCGGCCGTTGCCGTGGAAGGAAGGCGGAGACGGGGCTGTTTTAACCCGGCTATTTGTGGAGGCTGTGGAGAGGAAAAGTTTGCGTTGAGGACGGGCTACACGTTCGTGGCAAGGTCTGGGTCCGAACTTGGAGTTTCTCTCCGGTGGTGGCGGTGGTTGTGGTTGAACGTCGGAAGTTTACGTTGAAGGTTCGGTGAACCTTGTGCGTCCGTTAGTCGGATTACAGTCCCAGATCTTCCATTTCCTGCTGATCGTGTGTGTCCGGCGCATCCGCGTGCGTTTCACCGAACGGTTATTTCTTCACTTGTTTCTTCAATGTAATTGATTTATAAATTATATTATAAATTCACATTGTCTGTGTTTGTTATTTCTCCTGCAACTATTGGCTATCCCATCAAGTGGTATCAGAGGGAGGTTCAGTAGACGACCGTGATTGGACGTTCTAGGAAGGGTTTGACTGCGGTGGTGAACGACTAGGTCTTCTTCCCACTCTTTCAGATCCGACCTTTGAACAAATCAGGTCTTCTAGTTTGTCGGGGACAGTCATGGCAGGGAAGAACGCAGTTTTGGACAGATTTTCAGTGGAGAAGTTCGATGGTAGTGGGAATTTTAGCCTATGACAGATTCGAGTCAAGGATATGTTGGTTCAACAAGGTTTGATTCAAGTCTTGCGGGGGCGCGACAAATTATCCACGGCGGTGAAAGATTAGGAATGGAAGGATCTTGATGAAAAGTCCACGAGCACAATCAGGATGTGTGTTGCTGACCAGGTGCTCTTCAACATCGGGAATGAAGAGACGACAGTCGGGCTTTGGGAAAAGCTTGAGCGACTGTACTTGGCAAAATCTATGACAACAAGATTGTTGTTGAAGCAGCGCCTCTATGCGCTGAAGATGCAGGAAGGTGGCAACCTGCAGGAACACTTCAATGTGTTCAACGGTCTCCTAAGTCAATTGCATGTGGTTGGATCGAAGGTAGAGGAAGAAGACAAAGCCCTATTGCTTCTTACCTCGCTCCCAGCATCATACAAGCACATGGTGACTATGCTCCTGTATGGAAGGATACGGTGGGGTTGGAAGAAGTCACGTCGGCGTTGTTATCCAGTCAGATGTTAAAGGACCCCACTCCTAGGGGTGACCAGATCTTTGTAGCGCATGAATGTGGGAGGAGTTTTAACAAAGGATCGAGCAGTGCACGAGCTCGGTCGGCGTCGAAGAAGGCAGTGACATGTTACCACTGCAGACAGGTTGGTCACATTAGGAGAAATTGTCCGCAGCGTGCAGGAAGTTCTGGAACTTGGAAGGATGTCCAAGATGCTGGCATGGTGACATTCGAACTGGAAGGAAATGACGGATTTTATTGCGTCACTGAGAGTCAGAGTGACTCTGATAGCTGGATTTTTGATTCTGGTGCCTCGCAGCACATTTGCTCAGATGCGGCGATGTTCAGTTCACTGGAGATGACGTCTGGGTCGGTCTTTCTGGGTGACGGCTCAGCATGTGAGGTCACAGGGATTGGGACGGTGAACTTGCGGATGCATGGTGGTGCTATGCGTAGACTTGAGCAGGTACACCTGCTACCGAAGTTACGCAGGAATCTGATTTCGTTGGGCAGATTGGACACCGGTGGGTGCAGGTTTGCATCGAGAGGTGGAGTTCTGACGGTGAGGCGAGGGCGCACTGTGCTCATGCGAGCTATGCAGCGCGGTAGTCTGTACCGGCTTATGGGGACCACGATGCGAGGTGGTGCGCCCATGATTTCTGCGGTCGACGGTGTGGATGGTCGAGGTGGTGCAGGGGATCACCCTTCTGGTAGTCTGACTAGGCGAGTCAGATTCAGCAATGGTCGAGGTGGTGCAGACTGGTGCTTCGTGCAGAACGGTTGCTTCGCGCAGTTGGTTCCCAGTGCAGATGATGCTTCGTGCAGGTGGTGGCGGAACCAGGATATGAGCCAAGGTGGTGTTTGTTGGGTTGGCTCATACCCAGTTCATATGGACCGGGCGCATTAGGAGCAGAAAACAGGTTGCAACGCAGTATTTGGGGTTGCAACTGTTTTTTTGCTGTCTTGTAAGCTGTCCAAATTAAAAACTGTTTTCAAATCTGTCCAAATTAAACATGTTTTAATTTGGAATGTTGCCCGATGGTTTTAATTGGGAGGTGGTAATGGGAATATAATATACCCATTATTATATTCATTTCTCTCTTTCTCTCATGAATGGTAACCGCAACCCCCCTCCCTGCATTAAAAATCGCAGCCCGCCACCCGCTCTCCAACTGCAACCGCTGTCGCTCTCTCTCTCCCTCTCAGCTTGGTGCAGGAGGCTGCTGTCTTGGGATCTCTTGCCGGAGTCGCCGCTGGAGGAAGGCAGCCGTCGGTGTTTGCCGTCGCTAACGTGAAGAGGAGGGCAGCCCGCCGTCGCCGTCCGAGTCCAGTCGGCCGTTGCCGTGGAAGGAAGGCGGAGACAGGGCTGTTTTAACTCGGCTGTTTGTGGAGGCTGTGGAGAGGAAAAGTTTGCGTTGAGGACAGGCTACCCGTTCGTGTCAAGGTCCGGGTCCGAACTTGGAGTTTCTCTCCGGTGGTGGCGGTGGTTGCGGTTGAACGTCGGAAGTTGACGTTGAAGGTTCGGTGAACCTTGTGCGTCCGTTAGTCGGATTGCAGTCCCAGATCTTCCATTTCCTGCGGATTGTGCGTGTCCGGCGCATCCGCGTGCGTTTCACCGAACGGTTATTTCTTCACTTGTTTCTTCATTGTAATTGATTTATAAATTATATTATAAATTGTCATTGTCTGTGTTTGTGATTTCTCCTGCAACTATTGGCTATCCCATCACCTCGGGCGTGGTATGCAAAGATCCCAGAATACCTCCAGTTTTGCGGATACTTTGCTTCAGACTCGCACTCGAGTTTGTTTGTCAAGAAGAGGGGTGAGCTTGAAGTCTTGATGCTGTTGTATGTTGATGACATGATCGTCACGGGGAATTAGGAGGCTAGGTGTAGGCGGATAGCCTAGTTTTGTCTACTGTTCTTCTTCCTGCGGTCTGATTCAACAAGCACCCTGGGAGGTAACCAAGCAGTTAGATGCGTGTGGTTCACTATGTGCGTGTTTTTACTGTGTGTGTGGTTGAATATGTGTGTGTGTTTGATGCGGTTGGATGTGTGTGTAGTTGACTGTATGTGTGTGTGTGTGCGTGCCCGCGCGTGTGTGTGTGCGCGCCTGTGCGTGTGTGTGTGTGGGGGGGTGGGGGGGGGGGGGGGGGGGGGGGGGGGGTGGGGGGGGGGGGGGGGGGGGGGGGGGGGGGGGGGGGGTTGTTTATGGCTGACTGTGTTTGTGACAGTCTGTGTGTGGCTGGTTGTGGCTGACCGTGTGTGTATAATTTAATTTGAAGACGTTCATTAAGTTAATTTCTTTTATTATTTATAGATGCTACTTGTAGACTTGTTTATAAAACTTTAAAACTTGATTTCCGTTCAATGAAACCGACGTTAGATTCATCTCAGAAAAAATACATGTACTAGAATCTTTAATTGAAAATTTTCATGAAACGCGTGCGTGCATGTGTGTGCATGACAAAAATCTTTTACGTATCCATGGTATAAGTAAATGCCAATTCACCTTTGAAATTTAACTCTTCTCAATGTGAATCTTTTATTTGCCTTCCGGCTATATTTTTTTACCAAAAAACACAAACGAGGAATAAAATATTGCACACTATAAACACATGTAGTACTACATACACTCATCCTAACATGTAACATGTTTCAAATGAATAGAAAAAAAAATTATTGCATGCTCTAAGCACGTGTTGTGCCTGGATATACACTCATCGCACCGTGTAACATGTTTCCCCGCAATGAAACAATTTCTTTGTATTTGTTTACAACGAATATTGCATATGCTCATCTGGTGCAGCGCAAATTCGTCGGCGAAGAGGAACCCTATAAAGAGAGCTGTCTTGGAGTTCACCAAAGAGAGTGATCCGCTGGGTTCAGCGATCACAACCGTCTGAAATCCACGATGAAAGAGACGAAATCTGGAATCCAATTGAGAGATGGACCCTAAGCCAAAACAACGTGCTTCTTTCTTTCATTGTTTTATCCAAAAAGCTCAGTACAATAATACCGTGGGCTGCCCTTTATAGCCGACAAAACCCAAACAAAACATAACAATATTGTTGGGAAAGTGAGCGAATAAATCCCGACCAGGACACCTGTTGCAATTCGAGCAAGCACAATACCACAAAAACAATGCAGAAAATAATAAAGCACACAGAGAATTTTTACGTGGAAAACCCAACTTGGGCAAAAAACCACGGGACGATCGGAGTCCAACCCGGAAAGCCTCCACTAAAAATGTGTGAAAAACACACGCATGGATTACAGACTTCCCTCCACCGATCCACACAGAATCTCCACTCCTCCACCACAAACACGACCCACAAAGGATCTACACCACTTCTCTTCCAACAAACACACAATCACTAGTTTGACAAAAAGAAATACAAGAACAAAGTTGAGGAGTCGTTACCAGGACGGATTGAACAATCCGTCCCAACGTCAAGAATGACGTTCACCAAAACACGAAGGAGCACGGCTAAACAAAGCCTCTTCCAACTTCGCCTTCAACCTCCAAGCCTCGAACGAGTCCGACAACAAAACCGGCCGGCAATAAAATCTGGACAGCGGCGACGGCAACACAGTGGCAACACGGCGGCGGTGGTGTCTTCAAACGACGGCGGCGGCAACCCTTCCTTCACACGACGGCGACGACAGCCCTTCTTCCACAACAGCGGCGACTCTCTCTCCAACAGACCAGGCGGCAGCTGCCCTCCAACAAAACAGCGGCGGCAACCCTCCTCCAAAGCAGCGGCGGCGACGAGCAGAGAACGCAAGCGAGAGAGAGAGGCGCTAGGATCCGATCTGGGAGGAAGAAAAAACCGTGAAATACCTAGCCCTAGCACCTTGCTGCAGCCATAATAAAAGGTGGAGTAAAATACGTTTGGTCCGGTTCAGTTGAACCGGTCCAAAAACTGTTTCCAAGAACCAAGGCTGCAGCTCCATGCCAAAAAACAGCAACTAAAAGGTTGCAATCTCCCTTTTAAAGGTTGCAACATTTCTACCAGATTTTAATAATCGCAGAAATTCTCCCTTTTAATTTCCATGCGCGCCCGGAGGTAGAATCACGAGCCGCACCTAGCACGCCCGGTGGTTTTTACCGACTCGGATGGGAACCACTCCCAATAATTCTCCCCCTTCACATCGAGGCGGAAGAAACCGCCATCCCGGCGATTCTAACGCAAGGCTCGAACTTCTCCCTTGGCACCGTCTTGGTCAGCATGTCTGCCCCATTATCATCCGTGTGAACCTTCTGAAGATCAAGCTCCTTCTGTTCCAGGACATCTCGTATCCAATGATACCGAGTGTCGATATGCTTCGACCTCGAGTGAAACGTGGGGTTCTTCCCCAGGTGGATAGCGCTCTGACTGTCACACAGGAGGGTGTATCGGTCCTGAGTGAAACCAAGCTCTTTGATGAACCTCTTCATCCAAAGCAACTCCTTCCCAGCCTCAGTGACCGCAATGAACTCAGCCTTCGTGGTAGACAGCGCAACACACTTCTGCAATCTCGACGCCCACGAGACGGCTCCCCCTGCAAACAGAATCATGTATCCGGATGTCGACCTCCTTGAATCCACATCTCCAGCCATGTCAGCATCAGTGTAGCCCAGCAGCTCTGGCTCACTGTCTCCAAATCTCAACGTCAAGTCTGACGTCCCCTGCAAGTATCTCAATATCCACTTCACTGCGCTCCAATGCTCTCTCCCAGGATTGGAGAGGAATCTACTGACTGTACCAACAACAAGCGCAATATCCGGACGTGTACACACCATCGCATACATGAGGATCCCAATTGCAGATGCATACGGAACCTTCTGTATTGCCTCGATCTCCTCGGGTGTGCTGGGGCACTGATCAGCGGTAAGCCTGAAGTGAGCTGCAAGCGGCACGCTCACCTTCTTCGCCTGATCCATATCAAATCTCTACAGCACCTTGCGGATGTACCGCTCTTGTGATAACCAAAGAAATATGGCTCCCCTGTCTCTGCGAATGTGCATACCCAGAATTGTCCTCGTAGCGCCCAGATCCTTCATCTCAAAGGTGGAACTCAACTATCGCTTCAACTCAGTAATGCAAGCAGTGTTCCTCCCGACGATCAACATATCGTCCACATACAACAACAGAATGATGAAATCACCTGGAGCATACTCCTTGATGAACACGTAGTGGTCAAGGGTGGTCCTCTTGAAGCCGATCTCCCCCATGAAAGAATCAAACTTCCTATACCATTGTCGCGGGGCCTGCTTCAGGCCATAAAGACTCTTCTGCAAGCGGCACAGCAGACCTTCCTTCCCTTTGACACTGAAACCCTCAGGCTGCTCCATGTATAGCTCCTCCTCAAGATCGCCATGCAGAAAGGCGGTCTTGACATCCATCTGCTCTATCTCCAAGTCTTGTCTCGCAGCGAGGCCAAGAACAACACGAATAGATGACATCTTCACCACAGGAGAAAAGATCTCATCAAAGTCAACACCCTGTCGCTATCCAAAACCCTTCACCACAAGCCTGGCCTTGTATCTGGGAGGTGTGGAGGAATCTCCCTGCTTCATCCTGAAGATCCATCGATTCTTCAAGGCCTTCTTGCCCTTAGGCAATCTCACCAGGTCATAAGTGTGGTTCTTCTACAGCGACTGCATCTCCTCCTGTATAGCAACCATCCGCTGACTCTTCTCGGTGCTCTCCACAGCCTCGACATAACTCTCAGGCTCCCCCCACATCAGTCAGCAATATGAACTCTGATGTAGAATATCTAGCGGGCGGGTGCCTGGCCCGATCTGACCTTTGTAGGACTGGCTCAGGGGCCGGTGCAGGCAAACCATCAGTAATGTCATCAGCGACTCCTGGATCACTATCATTGGTGATATCATGATCCGGAAGGGTATCAGTAACCTGTTCTGGCTTAGGCTCAGTAGCCTCCTCAGTATCCTCAGCTCAAACCATGGGTGACTCCGCAGCAGTGCGAGAGTCAACCTCCAACTCAAGAGTCCCCTCAGGATCACCAACAGTCTGATCCTCACAGAACACAACATCACAGCTACGTACAAGCTTCTTCTCAACTGGATCAAAGAACCTGTACCCAAACTCTCCACTGTAGCCGTACCCCAAGAAATACACTGCCGGGTCTTCGAATCCAACTTCGATCTCTCGTCCCTAGGGGCGTGCACAAAGGCTTTGTAGCCAAATACCTGCAAGTGACTGTAAGAGGGGTCTTTCCCATACCAGACCCTATCAGGGACATCCTCCTGCAAAGCTGAACTCGGAGAGAGATTGATGACATGCGCTACAGTAAGAAGAGCCTCGCCCCAGAACATCCTTGGCAGCTTCGACTCAGATAACATGCATCAAATCCTCTCCATCAGTGTCCGATTCATCCTCTCAACTACGCCATTAAGCTGCGGCGTCTTGGGCGGGGTATTCTCATGATGGATGCCATGGTCCCTACAGTACTCGTCAAAGGGACCAATGTACTCTCACCCGTTGTCGGACCTAATGTACTTCAGTCTCTTCCCAGACTGTCTCTCCACCTCAGCGTGGAATCTCCTGAAAGTATCGATTACCTGATCTTTGGTCTTGATGGCATAGACCCAAAGCTTCCTCGAATGGTCATCAATGAAAGTGACGAAGTATGATGCTCCTCCTCTAGTCTGGACCTTCAGTGGTCCGCACACATCAGTGTGAACAAGCTCCAATGGCTCCGATCTCCTGGTGGATGTGTGGCTGTGGAATGAAACCCTGCTTTGTTTCCCAGCCATACAGTGGTCACACCTCTCCAAGTGAACATCAGACATATCACAAATTAGCTTCTTCTTCGCCAGGCATCCCAACCCCTTTTGGCTAATGTGTGCCAGCCTCCTATGCCGTAAGGAGGTGGATGCCTCATCCCCGACGGAGTTGGCCTGAGCAGCTTCAGGACTCCCCTCCATATAGTACAAACCAGAATCTCTGTAACCTCTGGCCATCACAAGTGATCCCCTGATCAGCTTCCAGAAGTCTCCTCCAAAGACACTCAGGTGTCCTTCGTCTCCAAGCCTGCCAACAGATATCAAATTGAAGTGAATGTCGGGCACGTGTCTAACATCCCTCAGAACAAGTAGGGCTCCAGTGCTCGTCTTCAAATGCATGTCCCCACGCCCAAGTACCTTGGACGTATCTCCATTTCCCATCCTCAACACCCCACAGTCATGAGTGGTGTAAGTGGCAAATAACTCCCTATTGTGGGAGACATGCGCAGAAGCTCCAGAATCAACGATCCAGCATCGGTCGTCACATAAAAGTGTAGCTGTGACGTCATCGCCAACAATAATGACGTCGTCCTCCTCAGTCGAAACAGTGGCTATCGTGTGACCCTCATCCTTGCCCTCAGTGGCAATCGCTTTCTTCTTCTAATTGTTCTTCAATGTATAACAAAACTTCTTGATGTGGTCCTTCTTATAGCAGTAGTGGCATTCCACGTTCTGATAACGTGTCTTCGACTTGCCCCTACTCTGACTCCTGTACTCCTTCCTTCCTCGGCTTTTACTCCTTACTCTCCCCCTGGACTCAGTAAAGAAAACGTCGGCTCATGAAGAAGAGCCTGAAGTCCCTTGAGACTTTCGTCTCACCTCCTCATTCAAGATCCCACTCTTGGCAGTCTCCATGGACACAATCCCCTGGGGGGAAGAATTGATCAGACAAACTCTGACCATCTCCCACGAGTCTGGAAGTGACTTGAGTAGCCACAATGCATTCACCTCATCTTCAAATGTCACCTTCATGGCAGTCAAACGATCAATGATCCCCTGAAACTCGTTGACATGATCCAAAATGGGTGAGCCCTCCCGGTATCTGAACTCTCCAAGCTTCTTCAGTAAATACAGCTTGTTGATGCCCGTGCTCTTGGCATACAACGTCTCGAGAGTCTTCCACAGATCCTTTGCATCATTGATGCTAGCCACATAGTTGTAGACGTTCGGCTCCACGAACCGTTTGATGAACCCACACAGCTTCCGATGCTCCACCTTCCATTTTGCCGGGTCCGTGTCCTTTGGCATCTCCTCAAAGATAGGAGCATGCCAACCCTTCACATATATCAAATCCTCCATCAGTAGGTGCCACTGGTGATAGTTGGCACCATTCAACTTTACCATCTGCTCTGAACCTGATGTAGACTCCATACTGCTCTGCCAACTGGCCGGACCGACCATTGATCTTTGAGTCGACTATCTCAAAGTATACAACTGGAGAGGGTAGCCAGCGGGCCAATTGTGGTAAACTACCACTCCCAATTACACACCCGAGATCCCGATCGACTCGTCCTGAAACCCCAATAGGTCAGCCCGGTAACTGCCCTGTCACTGAAACGGCTCTGTCACCCAACCTGCCTCTGATACCACTTGTTGGGAATATGAGCGAATAAATCCCGACCAGGACACCTGTTGCAATTCAAGCAAGCGCAATACCAAAAAAACAATGCAGAAAATAATAAAGCACACAGAGAATTTTTACGTGGAAAACCCAACTTGGGCGAAAAACCACGGGACGATCGGAGTCCAACCCGGAAAGCCTCCACTAAAAATGTGTGAAAAACACATGCACGGATTACAGGCTTTCCCTCCACCGATCCACACAGGATCTCCACTCCTCCACAACAAACACGATCCACAAAGGATCTACACCACTTCTCTTCCAACAAACACACAATCACTAGTTTGACAAAAGAGAAATACAAGAACAAAGTTGAGGAGTCGTTACCAGGACGGATTGAACAATCCATCCCAACGTCAAGAATGACGTTCACCAAAACACGAAGGAGGACGGCTAAACAAAGCCTCTTCCAACTTCGCCTTCAACCTCCAAGCCTCGAACGAGTCTGGCAACAAAAATGGCAGGCAACAAAATCTGGACAGCGGCGACGGCAACACGGCGGCGGCGGCATCTTCACACGACGACGACAACAGCCGTTCCTCCACAATAGCGGTGGCTCTCTCTCCAACAGACTAGGCGGCAGCAGCCCTCCAACAAAACAGCGGCGACAGCCCTCCTCCAAAGCAGCGGCGGCGACGGGCAGCGAACGCAAGCGAGAGAGAGGCGCTAGGATGCGATCTGGGAGGAAGAAAAAAAACCGTGAAAAACCTAGCCCTAGCACCTTGCTGCAGCCATAATAAAAGGTGGAGTAAAATACGTTTGGTCTGGTTTAGTTGAACCGGTCCAAAAATTGTTTCCAGGAACCAAGACTGCAACTCCATGCCCAAAAACAGCAACTAAAAGGTTGCAACCTCCCATTTAAAGGTTGCAACATTTCTGCCAGATTCGCAGAAATTCTCCCTTTTAATTTTTCTTGCGTGCCCGGAGGTAAAATCACGAGCCGCACCTAGCGCGCCCGGTGGTTTTTACCGACTCGGATGAGAACCACTCCCAATAAATATCACGCTAAATACGCACACCGTGACATGCGCTACGACAAATTAAATGTCAAAAACAAACAACATTTGAAATTAACAATCTGTTTGGTTGGGTTGTTGCTGATGGGAATCTGCTGATGTTCTAACTGTTGTTGATAGAAAAAGTAATGATTCTAGAAAACAGAGTTTTGTCAAAAAACTATTTGGGTGAAATAGAGTTTACAAAACAGAATTTTCGAAAAGTTGTTTAGACACAAAACGGAGTTTTGAGCGAAATTTTTTTTCCTAGTAAAACATAATCAATGATCACACAATGTAATGATTTTCTCATTGATCAGCAACCAATCAAAATGATTAAAATTTTTTGATTCCGATTAACAGTGAGACAAGAATGCAAAATGCAAGTCCTCTTTATGCCAATTTCATTCTTGATTAACAATTTTTTATTCTGATTGCATTCCCAGAACAACTCTCGATGGAGGTAATTTAAGGCTTTCTCTGGATCTATACCCAACACCTCTCTCTTTCTCATGCTTTCTCTGGATATATACCTTGTTGGAGAAGGGGTGGAGGTAATTTCACGAGAAGGAGGTGGAGGCCGCCGAACAAGGACATGAGCGGCCATGGAGGAGGTCTTTTCCGTCGGAGCTTTGGAGAAGAGCTGTGGAGGAGGGGAGCCATGGAGGAGGTGGTCTTTTCCGTCGGAGCTTTGGAGAAGAGCTGTGGAGGAGGGGGCACCTCAGCGCTTGGATCCGTCGGCCATGGCGATGGAGCTCGTCGGACTAGGAGATTGGCGCCATGGAGGAGAACTTCGCCGTCGGAGCTTTGGAAGAGGGAGGAGGGTGGAGCTTGGCACTGGAGGAGGAGAACATCACATTTTAAGCAGTGAATCAAGTGTTGCGCAGAAAAGTCACGCAAGAGAAGAAGAACGGGGAGGCGGGAATGTCGCGCGGGAGAAGTGACGCGCAGAAAAGTCGAACTGTTGTTGATAGATCGGAGAAATTTGCTGCGGATGGGTTATAGAAGAAAAGTGTGGCTGCTAATAAACGGAGGTTTCAAAATAACTTGAACCAAACACTATTTTTTTATCAAAACTCCGGTGCTTCCCAGCCGCACCGCAGCCTAAAAGACGAACCAAACCCCACCTAAAATACAATACTAAAATTAAAACGAACATAAAGGGGTTGACCGACCCAGATGGCCTTGCAGCAGCCACGATCTCGGTGTTCCATGATATCTGCGACCACCTGTCCTACATCATGATCACATTTAATATTGACTGAACTTTTTATAACTAATAACTAAGACTCTGTTTGGGACGGTGGTAGCAGTCATGAACGCAGTGGTTATGAACCGCAGTTCGTGCATGCCCGACCGCCAGAGAATATAAGTATTCGATCTGACTGTCAGAGAATGTAAGTATTCGATCTGGTTGCGCGATCTAGCCTGGCTATGGGCCGATTGTCAGATAATGTAAGTATTCGATCTGGGTGTCAGAGAATGTAAGTATTCGATCTGACTGTGCGGTCGCGGTGGGGTGGGGGGCTTGGGGGCTGACCCTGGTGATAGCGAGACGTTGGCCTGCAGTAACGGTCGAGTATGTAATGATTTGATCCAACTGTCGGAGAATGTAAGTATTCGATTCGGTTGTGCGACCTAGCCTGGCTATGAGCCGATTTCCAGAGAAAGTAAGTATTCGATCCGGATGTCGGAGAATGTAAGTATTCGATCTGACTGTGCGACCGCGAGGGGTCAGACCCTGGCGATGGCGAGGCGTTGGCCTGTAGTAACGATGGAGAATGTAATGATTCGATCTAACCGCCGGAGAATATATGTATTCGATCCGGTTACGCGACCTACCTGACTATGAGCCGATTGCCGGATAATGTAAGTATGGTTGGTATTGTATTCACAATAGTCCTGATTTGAAGAAGTGTCTCTTTAACTAAGTTGAATTGAGGTTGTATTTGATGTTAGTTTTAGGTTTCTGTGGTGTAGGTTTTTATTGTCAAGTACAAATCATTGTCAAGTTACAATGAGTCTTCAAACACAGTTCTGTACAATGTAATCCCTCATTGTATAGAACATCGTGTTGACCCATGTGTAATCTCTCTAATGGGGTATACTTCATCAAGCATCACAAAGGAAGTTGATGTTCAGAAGTTGCAGATTTTGGCCACGGCAAATTCGTTGAGTGATCCCGTGAGGTCTCGTTAAATTCGTCGATAACTCACGTAAGCATTCGTAGAATTCGTCGAGTGATCTTAGGAGTACTTGAGAGATCACTAAGAACTAATGTTCAGCACGACTAAGTAAAATTCGTCGAGTACTCAAATGAATTCGTCGAGTACTTACGCGAGTACTCGTGAAATTCATTGAGTTCTCTCAAGAAGTTAAGTGAACTACTTAATGTTACATAGAAAGTTAGTGTTAGCCATGTTCAACTAAAATTCGTCGTGTGCTCAAGTAAATTCGTCGAGTATTCTTGAGAGCTTTCAGCTAATTCATCGAAAGGTCTCGTGAAGTCCAAACATCTCACACATGCTCTCTCCCAAGTTGTTTCGACTGGTTCATCGAGTAGTCTGGAGAGTTCACGCGATGTTTCGACGAATTTAACTTAAACGATTTTTTGTTCAGTTGTCGTTCTTGTTTTTACGGCTTTCCAAACCTAAGGATTCTTACATGTACAGTACACGTGGATGGTAAAACTAAGCTCGAAGGCAAGCCGTTAGTGAGGAAGCGCGTATAAATAGTCAAGGATTATTTCAGAATAAACTAGTCATGTTCTAATTTCATATTATCATAAATGAGCGGGATTTAAAAATCGTTTCATGAAGAACACCGACGGCGATACATTTCCGCATCAGCGATTCCACCTGCAAGAAAAGCTTTGATTGATCTCTTGTTCTCAAAGTCTTTCAGAATATTTCCATAGATTCATTCGACGCTCAGTTCAGATCGATATTCAAGCAATCTTATTCTTATTCATCAAGATTTGAGTCAAAGCTTTCAAGAAAAGAAGAATGGTTGTTTTCCAGATCCGAAGGAAAACTCCTAAGAGTTTTAAGGAAATTGTTTACAATCTATTTGTTTGCATAAATCTTTTTATACTTTATAGGAAGTTGTTGCATCCGAGTTTTTGTAGAGCCTTGTTTGTACAACCCATATTCGACGAGGGTGGGCCCTACCACCGCCAGGTCATCAAAAGTCAAAGTCAACAAGACAAGGTGGGGATCCAGACCAGCACCCCAGGCCGCGGAAGGTTCGGGCGAGTATGGCGAGCTCCCCAGGCTAACTCGCCAGGTGGCGACTATGACCAGATACTCGCCTCTTCCAGGCGAGCTCCCTAGGGAAGTCGCCAACTCGCCAGGGTGGGGGTATAAGTAAGACCCCCCCCCTCTTTGGTTTTCCCTATAAATAGGACCCTAGGGGTACGAGGGAGGGACAAGCAAATCTCGGCCTGAGCCCTCGCGAGTTCCAACAACTGCCCTTGACTCGTTATTGCTCAAGCTCGCCTCCTTCGTACCTAGCTCGGCCAATCTGGTTGAGAAGGGGTTGTTTCTCCTAAGCAACTGGGTACGTGGTGGGACCTTCCTGCCGCAGCAACCCGTGGTCTTGTTTGCGCAATTTGCTTCTGTTTCCTGACCAGAGACCGTCTTTCTGACCGCTCGACCAGTAACTTCAGGTGGCCTAGTCCGATTTCTGAGGTTGAGAAATTTCTCGGCTTCAACACTTGGTGCGGTGAGCGTGGATTGCGACCGAAGAAGAAAGTCGTGGTTAGAAGATGGCCGATGGTGGAGACCGGGGCGAGTAGGGAGGTAACTCGGTGGGAGCTGGAATCCCGGGGCAAGGTAGCGAGTATGTGACAGTGGCGGCTTTTGCAGAGTTCGCGAGGAGAGTGGAGAAGGCAATACTCGACGGGTTGTCCAATCCGCCTGAGGTGACGGCGACTTCTCCCCGCCGCCGGACACCCCCGGGCGAGGAGATACCAACTCGGCGAGCAGGGAAGGAGCCCGCTTGGGCGAGTGGAGAACAGGTGATCCCGCCGCGACATCACCCAGCGAGTAGTCAAGGAATCCGGTTTCGAGATCCGGAACTCTCGGCGAGGTATGAAGATGCTCGCCGGTGGAGCGAGTATGACTGCTCGAGCGGGGAGGATACTCGCCGCCGCCAGGAAGTGAGGAGCCCCTTTTGCGACGAGATCCTCGCAGCCCTCGTCCCCGACAACTTCAGAGAGCCGGTCCTCTCGTACTACTCCGGCAAGGACGACCCGGTGGGACATCTTCAGTGGTTTGAGGATGTGGTCTCCATTCGCAACATGTCCGATGCTCTCAAGTGCCGGCTCTTCTCCATTACCTTCAAGAGTAGCGCGAGAGATTGGTTCCACCAGCTGCCAGCCGGGTCAGTCTACTGCTTCTCAGATCTTCGAAGGGGTCTATTAGCAAGGTTTGCGACGTCCAAGCGGAGGAAGAAGGAGGCAACCGCCCTCTTCAAGATCGTGCAGGGGCAGCACGAGAGTTTGGGCCGGTACATCGATCGATTCCAGGAGGAGGTGCTGGAGGTGGAAGAGGTAGACGGGTTCACCTTGATGGTGGCCCTCAAGTTCGGGCTGAAGCAGGGCCTGTTCAACATGGAGTTGGGGCACAAGCCGCCCAAATCGTTCGAGGAGATGGTGGAGAGAGCCAATGTGTTCATCCAGGGAGAGGAGAGGAACAAGGAGTTCCTGGCACGGCTCAATGGAGACCGACCGCTCGGGCAAGACAGAGGAAGACTGCTGGAGAGGGAGAGGGCACCGGAGAGGCGCAACGACAGGAAGCAGGAGAGGTCGCAGGGGAAAGAGGAGAAGGGAGAAAGGGGAAGGGAGATCAGAAAGGCGGAGAGGCAGGAGAGGCGGAAGAGGCCTCGAAGGCAGGAGGATAGGAGGCACGTCGGAGGTCGAGAGACGAGGAGCGAGGAGAGAAGATTCCAGTACCCGAGGGATCGCCCCCAGTGGAGGCGGCCCACCCATCAGGAGGAGAGGAGGACTTACAACCCTCGGGAGCAGGGAGGAGGAAGAAGGGAGACCATGGCCATCACGCAGCGAGCCGCTAAGCGCCGGCGGAAGGAGAGGCAGCAGGAGAGGAGGCAGGAAAGGCAGCAGGAAGCGGCGATTCCCCTCTACTGCGATATCCATCGAGTGGAGGGGCACGGAACCTTGGCTTGCCTTGAGTTCTGGGAAGCAAGGAGGAGGATGGAAGCAACGGCGGCCGAGAGGGAGCAGCCGCAGCAGGAGGCCCAGGTTGGGCAGGTGGCTTTCCAGGTACCGCAGAGGAGGAGAAACGAGGACAGGATCGACCAAGGAGGAAGGGGGAATGTCATTCCCGGTCCGGGAGGCGGACACGTCGGAGTAATCAACGGAGGGGCTGGGTTAGGAGCATCTCGCAAGGGAAGCCTCCACCAGATCTACAATAGGAGCGTCGCCTCGACGTCTCAAACCCCCCCTCCCTTGAACGAGATTACCTTCTCGGAGGAGGACATGCTCTGGAACGAGAACCCCTTCCATGACGCCCTGGTGATTCAAGCAGCAATCGAGGACTTCACCGTCGACCGAATCCTCGCGGATAACGGGAGCTCGGTGAATGTCATCTTCAAGAGAACCTTCGTCGGCCTTCAGGTGGAAGCGTCCCGGGTTCAGGCAGCAGATGGGCCTCTCTTCGGCTTCTCCGGGGAGAAGAAAGAGGTGGAAGGAGGAGTTGAGTTGCTGGTCACCCTCGGGGGAACTTCGATCCGATGCCGCTTCGTCATCGTCGACGCACCCAGCGGTTACAACGCCATCTTCGGACGGCCCCTCATCAACTACTTCAAGGCCGTCCCATCGTCATATCATCAATGCCTGAAGTACTGCAGGGACGACGTCCAAGTCAGGATCAGGGGAGATCCCAGGGCCTCCAGGGAATGCTACCTGAATGCGGTCAGCACCATCAGCTGGATGGGCGACGCAAAAAGGTTGGAAAGGATGATGGAGCAGGAGGAGGGCCTGCAAGCTGCTGAGGAGCTGGAGGAAGTAGAGGTGATCTCCCTGAGAGGAGAGCCGGAGCTGCTGAAGATCGGAGGAGCCTTGCCCCCAGAAGGGAAGGTGGAGATAGCTGCCTACCTGCAGGAAAACGCGGACGTCTTCGCATGGAGCGCCGCCGAGATGCCAGGGATTGATGCTGATGTTGCCTGTCATCGCATCAACCTGGATCCAGCGATGGCCCCAGTCCGTCAGAAGCAGAGGAAGAGCGCCACCGCTCTGGCGGGACCAATCCGGGAGGAAGTAGGGAAGCTGCTAGAAGCAGGTTTTGTTTCGCAGATCCAGTATCCAGGCTGGGTCTCCAATGTTGTAATGGTGAAGAAATCGGGAGGGGGCTGGAGGCTATGTATTGATTTTTCTATGCTCAATAAAGCTTGCCCCAAGGATTGTTACCCCTTGCCTCAAATCGACGCGCTGGTTGATTCCGCCGTCGGGTTTCCCGTAATGAGCTTCCTTGATGCCTTTTCAGGGTATCACCAGATCCGGATGCATCCCCCTGATTACCGCGACGTTTCCTTCATCACCAGCGACGGATGCTATAACTACAAGATGATGCCCTTCGGGCTCAAGAACGCCGGCGCGACATATCAAAGAATGATGGATCACGTCTTTAGAGGGCAAAAGGGGCGGAATCTGGAAGTCTACGTGGATGAACTGCTCGTTAAGAGTAAGAGCGCCGCAGAGCACGTAGCGGATCTGACAGAGACCTTCGCCACCCTGAGGAGGTACAAGATGCGGCTCAACCCGGCCAAGTGTGTTTTCGGCGCGGGAAGGGGGAAGTTTCTAGGGCACCTCCTTACTCCCCTAGGGGTGGAGCCTAACCCCGAAAAGGTGAAAGCCATCGTGGAGATGGCGTCCCCGAGGGATTCCAAGGAAGTTCAAAGGTTGACCGGAAGGCTGGCAGGTCTTAGCCGGTTTCTCTCCAAGGCCGGAGAGAAGTGTTCCCCATTCTTCAAAGCCCTTCGGGGGAACCAGAAATTCGAGTGGACCCCAGAGTGCGAGGAGGCCTTCATAAAGCTCAAACAACAGCTGACTCGAGCTCCTCTCCATCAGGGTCCGCAGGGCGGTGAGGACCTCTTGCTCTACCTAGGGGTAGGGGCTGAAGCAGTCAGCTCGGTGTTGGTCCGAGAGGAGGGAAAGAAGCAGCTTCCAATCTACTACGTGAGTCGGGTGCTAAGGCAAGCCGAAACGCGGTACCCCATCCTGGAGAAGTTAGTCTTTGCCCTGGTAGTTTCGGCCAGGCGACTCCGTCCATATTTCCAAGCCCACTCTATCAAGGTAGTCTCTGACCACCCCTTGAGGAGTATCTTGGACGGAGTGGAGCACTCCGGCAGGCTCGCCAAGTGGGCTGTGGAGCTGAGCGAGTTCGACATCTCCTACCCCCCAAGGGTCGCGATCAAAGCACAAGCCGTGGCGGATTTCCTGGCCGACTTCTCGGCCGAGGTCGAGGCAGACACGGATGTCTCTCGGCCGGTCCCCTGGAAGATGTTCGTAGATGGCGCGTCAGGGAGACACTCCGTGGGAGTCGGGGTGGTGCTGGTTAGTCCTCAGGGGACCAGGATTGAGCAAGCCATCAAGATCCTTTTTTTCGGTCACTAACAATCAGGCGGAGTACGAAGCCATGGTGGCTGGCTTGCGACTCGCCAAGGAGCTGGCAATCAGAGATATCAGGGCTTTTACCGATTCCATGGTGGCAGCATCTCAGATTCGGGGAGAGTTCGAAGTCCGAGATCCCATCTTGCAGCAATATCTGGTTAAGGTCAAAGGCCTGATCGGGGGGTTCTGATCCTTTCACGTTGAGCACGTGCCCCGAGAACGCAACTCCGAGGCAGACAATCTTGCGAAATACGGCCCTCGGGCTGGGGGAACCGCCATCGAGTTGTTTCGACCATCCATCGAAGAAGGCGAGTTGATGGAGATCGATCAGTGGGCCTCGTGGAGAGATTCGTTCATCGCGTTCCTGGCGACAGGCCGACTACCATCTGACGGGCAAGATCAAAGAAAGTTTCGGTATAAGGCCGCGTACTACTTGCTACAGGACGGCGAACTCTATCGCAAGACCATTTCAGGCCCTCTGGCCCGATGCTTGTCAGAGCTCGAGATTCCCCGGGTCCTCGAGGAGATTCACTCGGGAGAGTGCGGCAGTCACTCCGGGACCCGCACCCTGGAGCAAAGGATTCTGAGGCACGGTTACTTCTGGCCGACCATCCGAAAGGACGCAGAGGCCCATTCTAGAAAGTGCTCCCAATGTGAACTCTTCGCGCCCCTCGCGCTCCAGCCGGCTCAGCAGCTTCGCTCGATTACCGCTCCGTGGCCCTTCGCAATTTGGGGAATGGATTTGATCGGCCCGTTCCCTCAAGCTAGCGGGCAAAGGAAGTTTGTTCTGGTAATGGTCGACTACTTCACGAAGTGGATCGAGGCTAAGGCTCTGGCCAGGACCACGTATCAAATCGTCAAGAACTTCATCTGGGGGGAAATCGCATACAGGTTCGGGATCCCTCTGGCCATCATCACCGACAATGGGCCGCAGTTCGCCAGCCTGGAATTGGGGGACTTTTGTAAACAGTTGGGAACCGACCTTCGGTTCGCCTCGGTACATCACCCTCGGAGCAATGGGCAAGTAGAAGCCGCGAACAAGCTCATCATCAACTTGCTGAAGAAGAAGATCACCAACCTCAAGGGGAATTGGGCCGAACAGCTCCCTTCCGTCCTCTAGGCCCTCAGGACCACCCTGAACTCAGCCATAGGGGAAACACCCTTCAAGCTGTCACACGGGTCCGAGGCGCTCATCCCGGTCGAATTTGAGGTGCATAGTCCAAGGGTCATCGCAGCCGAAGACGGAAGCGAGGAATGGCGGCTAGAGAATGAAGAGGCTCAGAGGCTCTCCCTAGATTATGTGGAAGAGCTTCGGGACTTGGCCTCCATGCGCCAGGAAGAAACCAAGAGGCGCATGGCGAGACACTTCGACAAAAATGTCCGCTTGAAGAACTTCCTCGCAGGGGACTTGGTCATGAAGAAGGTGGACGCCGCTGGGCGGGGAGCCTCCATAGGCAAGCTCCATCCCAACTGGGAAGGACCTTTCATCGTCCAAGAAGCCTTGGCCACAGGAGGCTATTACCTACAAGACCAAGCGGGAGAGCAGCTGCCTGGGACCTGGAGCGGGGATGATTTGAAAAGATTTTACCCGTAGCGGTAACTCATGTATCTATTTCTGTAAACATACTTAATATACAAAGGATGCGGGATTTCATCTCTTTTGTGTTAAATGTGCCTCGAGGCTTTTGAGTGTTTCCATGGTCCGCCTCGTAGTCGACCTCGGGAGGCAGCGGTCGGTTTGTTCCTCATACATAGCCCAGTACGGATGATGGGACGATGCTTCGGGGTTTTAAGCGCTCTTGTAAGACCGAGCCTCTGCATTGTCGGCCGAGATCAGCTCCCCCCTTGCATGTCGGCCTATGTCTCCCCGAGTGCATCTCTCTTCCGTCTGGAGGACCTGCGAGGAACAGATCTGCACCTTGATCTCCCGGACTCGAGGAGAGGCTGGCCTCGTAAAACACCCAGAGGGAGAAGATCTCAAGCGAGCAACAAGACAGGATAACCTGCCAAAGAAAGTTATGGACGAGCCCGGAGGGAGGTGTGTGGATTCCGAGTGCGTTCGAAAAGGACCCACGATGAACACCACCCCCACCCTAATCGTACCTGGAAGCGACCTTCACTGTCAAATCGGGATACGGGACTCCAACCCGTTCTCACTGAATAGCCTAGTTCGGATGATGGGACGATGCTTCGGGATTTTAAGCGCTCTTGTAAGACCGAGCCTCTGCATTGTTGGCCGAGGTCAGCCCCCCCCCCCCCTTGCAGGCCGGCCTAGGTCTCCCCGAGTGCATCTCTCCTCCGACTAGAGGAATTCTTAGGAACGGGTCTGGACGCCAATCCCCCGATTCGGCAGGGTCAAGAGCATCTCTCCGGAGAGTTTCTTTCTTGTCAAGGTATCTCTGCGATTAATCTCCAAGTTATATAAGGATGCAGGATATTAATCAAGACTTCGAGTTGAGCAGCGTCGTAAGACCGGTATCCCCACGAGCTCCTCTCCTCGGGAATCGGCCGATCTCCTCGATTGTAGTTCAAGACTTCGAGTTGAGCAGCGTCGTAAGACCGGTATCCCCACGAGCTCCTCTCCTCGGGAATCGGCCGATCTCCTTCCAGCGTTGAGCTCCTCTCCTCGGGAATCGGCCGATCTCCTCTTCAAGACTTCGAGTTGAGCAGCGTCGTAAGACCGGTATCCCACGATCCTCAAGATCTCCTCTATTGTAATTCAAGACTTCGAGTTGAGCAGCGTCGTAAGACCGGTATCCCCCGAGCTCCTCTCCTCGGGAATTGGCTGATCTCCTCGATTGTAATTCAAGACTTCGAGTTGAGCAGCGTCGTAAGACCGGTATCCCCACGAGCTCCTCTCCTCGGGAATCGTCGGAGATATCCAAGACTTCGAGTTGAGCAGCGTCGTAAGACCGGTATCCCCACGAGCTCCTCTCCTCGGGAATCGGCCGATCTCCTCGATTGTAATTCAAGACTTCGAGTTGAGCAGCGTCGTAAGACCGGTATCCCCACGAGCTCCTCTCCTCGGGAATCGGCCGATCTCCTCGATTGTAATTCAAGACTTCGAGTTGAGCAGCGTCGTAAGACCGGTATCCCCACGAGCTCCTCTCCTCGGGAATCGGCCGATCTCCTCGATTGTAATTCAAGACTTCGAGTTGAGCAGCGTCGTAAGACCGGTATCCCCACGAGCTCCTCTCCTCGGGAATCGGCCGATCTCCTCGATTGTAATTCAAGACTTCGAGTTGAGCAGCGTCGTAAGACCGGTATCCCCACGAGCTCCTCTCCTCGGGAATCGGCCGATCTCCTCGATTGTAATTCAAGACTTCGAGTTGAGCAGCGTCGTAAGACCGGTATCCCCACGAGCTCCTCTCCTCGGGAATCGGCCGATCTCCTCGATTGTAATTCAAGACTTCGAGTTGAGCAGCGTCGTAAGACCGGTATCCCCACGAGCTCCTCTCCTCGGGAATCGGCCGATCTCCTCGATTGTAATTCAAGACTTCGAGTTGAGCAGCGTCGTAAGACCGGTATCCCCACGAGCTCCTCTCCTCGGGAATCGATTGGCCGATCTCCTCGATTGTAATTCAAGACTTCGAGTTGAGCAGCGTCGTAAGACCGGTATCCCCACGAGCTCCTCTCCTCGGGAATCGGCCGATCTCCTCGATTGTAATTCAAGACTTCGAGTTGAGCAGCGTCGTAAGACCGGTATCCCCACGAGCTCCTCTCCTCGGGAATCGGCCGATCTCCTCGATTGTAATTCAAGACTTCGAGTTGAGCAGCGTCGTAAGACCGGTTCCCCACGAGCTCCTCTCCTCGGGAATCGGCCGCGTCGTAAGACCGTAAAATGGGTATCCCCACGAGCTCCTCTCCTCGGGAATCGGCCGATCTCCTCGATTGTAATTCAAGACTTCGAGTTGAGCAGCGTCGTAAGACCGGTATCCCCAGCTCCTCTCCTCGAGCTCCTCTCCTCGGGAATCGGGAATTGGCCGATCTCCTCGATTGTAATTCAAGACTCGAGTTGAGAGCGTCGTAAGACCGGTATCCCCACGAGCTCCTCTCCTCGGGAATCGGCCGACTCCTCGATTGTAATTCAAGACTTCGCAGTTGAGCAGCGTCGTAAGACCGGTATCCCCACGAGCTCCTCTCCTCGGGAATCGGCCGATCTCCTCGATTGTAATTCAAGACTTCGAGTTGAGCAGCGTCGTAAGACCGGTATCCCCACGAGCTCCTCTCCTCGGGAACCGGCCGATCTCCTCGATTGTAATTCAAGACTTCGAGTTGAGCAGTGTCGTAAGACCGGTATCCCCACGAGCTCCTCTCCTCGGGAATCGGCCGATCTCCTCGATTGTAATTCAAGACTTCGAGTTGAGCAGCGTCGTAAGACCGGTATCCCCACGAGCTCCTCTCCTCGGGAATCGGCCGATCTCCTCGATTATAATTCAAGACTTCGAGTTGAGCAGCGTCGTAAGACCGGTATCCCCATGAGCTCCTCTCGAGAATCGGCCAATCTCCTCGATTGTAATTCATGACTTCGAGTTGAGCAGCGTCGTAAGACCGGTATCCCCACGAGCTCCTCTCCTCGGGAATCGGCCGATCTCCTCGATTGTAATTCAAGACTTCGAGATGAGCAGCGTCGTAAGACCGGTATCCCCACGAGCTCCTCTCCTCGGGAATCGGCCGATCTCCTCGATTGTAATTCAAGACTTCGAGTTGAGCAGCGTCGTAAGACTGGTATCCCCACGAGCTCCTCTCCTCGGGAATCGGCCGATCTCCTCGATTGTAATTCAAGACTTCGAGTTGAGCAGCGTCGTAAGACCGGTATCCCCACGAGCTCCTCTCCTCGGGAATCGGCCGATCTCCTCGATTGTAATTCAAGACTTCGAGTTGAGCAGCGTCGTAAGACAGGTATCCCCACGAGCTCCTCTCCTCGGGAATCGGCCGATCTCCTCGATTGTAATTCAAGACTTCGAGTTGAGCAACGTCGTAAGACCGGTATCCCCACGAGCTCCTCTCCTCGGGAATCGGCCGATCTCCTCGATTGTAATTCAAGACTTCGAGTTGAGCAGTGTCGTAAGACCGGTATCCCCACGAGCTCCTCTCCTCGGGAATCGGCCGATCTCCTCGATTGTAATTCAAGACTTCGAGTTGAGCAGCGTCGTAAGACCGGTATCCCCACGAGCTCCTCTCCTCGGGAATCGGCCGATCTCCTCGATTGTAATTCAAGACTTCGAGTTGAGCAGCGTCGTAAGACCGGTATCCCCACGAGCTCCTCTCCTCGGGAATCGGCCGATCTCCTCGATTGTAACCCAAGACCTCGAGTTGAGCAGCGTCGTAAGCCCGGTATCCCCACGAGCTCCTCTCCTCAGGAATCGGCCGATCTCCTCGATTGTAATCCAAGACCTCGAGTTGAGCAGCGTCGTAAGCCCGGTATCCCCACGAGCTCCTCTCCTCGGGAATCGACCGATCTCCTCGATTGTAATCCAAGACCTCGAGTTGAGCAGCGTCGTAAGCCCGGTATCCCCACGAGCTCCTCTCCTCGGGAATCGGCCGATCTCCTCGATGACGAGAATGAGGGGCCCGCAGGCTATGTTCGACGACTAAGCCCGGTTCAATTTTCGTCACGCGCGAGCAGGCGAGCAGGCCTCGCGCGAGCAAGCGAGCAGACCTCGCGCGAGCAAGCGAGCTGGAACCGCGCGAGTAAGCGAGCCCTGGGGGGCATGCGAGTATGTCCCACACGCCTCCCGCGCGGTTATCTCAACAGGTTCACGAGTATCCGGGTGCAGGGGCGAGTAGGTCCCGGTGAGCGGATGGTCGATGTCGGGACCATCCCCCTGCGACCTAGCGAGCGTTCCTCTCCGAGCCTATGAGCCTAGCGAGTAACATCCAGTCAGAAAGGAAAAAACCGAAACTTTGTATAAATCATTAAGTCAAAAATTTGGTTTACAAAAAGAATATCGGCGAGCAACTAGGACTCATCGTCGCCAGTATCAGGCCGATATTCATCATCCCCGATATCGCCGATATCTGCAAAGTCGTCGCTCTCTGCGCTCTCGCCGCTGCTGCTTCCGCTGCCGCTGCTGCTTCCGCTGCCGCTGCTGCTTCCGCTACCGCTGCTGTCAGAATCACCGGAGCTGGTCGGCGACGACGCGCTATACGGCGGGACAGTCCCCTCGGCGAGCAGCTCGGGAATGAGCTCGTCGACAGTGAGAGGCTTCTCCCCCTCGACGAGCTGGCCCCCGAGCCTGAGGCGCGCGAGTATGACGTTCCCCGCCGCCCGCGCAATCTCGCGACGAATAAAGGATCTCTCCTCCCAAAGGACGCGTGATTGCTTCACCACTCGCGCTGGGTCCTCGGGTAGCGGGGTTGAGGAGCTCGGCCGTCCTTCAGCAGCGACCAGCCTCGTCTCCATCACCGCTGCGCGAGTTTGGGCCGCCTCCAGCTCGGCCTGGGAGGCGGCAAGCTTCTCCTCGCACTCGGAGAGTTTCTTCGCCGCTTCTATCTCGGCAGCCTGCGAAATGATCGACGTCAGGATCTATCAACGAAGCAAATCGAGCAAACCCACTCAAGGACAGCTCACCTCGAAGTCCTTCCAGCGGACTGACTGCATGCCGAGGTCGATGGCCTTCTTGGAGACGACCTTGAGGGCATCGGTCGTCTCCAACAGCTTCCTCGCCGAGTAGTGACCCAGCTCGGCAGACCGAGCGAGCGCACAGGCCGACTGGTGGGCGAGTTCCGACGGGGTCAGCTCCAGGACGGACTCCGCATCGACCCGACCATAGATGGCGTGGAGGACGGCGAACGCCTCCCCCTTGTCCTCCCAATCAGTCGACCAGGACGGGAGGTTGGTGCTCAGCGACACCGAGTTGTCCCCCGCCGACCAGGTCATGAGCGGGCGACCGTAGGCGTCCACCACCCCCTGCTCGAGGCCGTAGTTGGGGTGGAAGTGGGGCGACTGGGCGCCCGTCGGCGACCGGCGATCGACGGATCGTGGCGACGAGTTCTTCGCCCTCTTCCTCGCGGGACCCTGCGAGCTGGCCCGCGACTTTCCCTTGGCCGCCTTCTTCTCCCCAACGTCGGCAGGAGGGCGAGCATCCGACTGCGTGGCGGCGACTTCCTTCGCCAAAGGAAGCGGCTTCTCCGGAAGCTCGTTGGAAACTGCAAAACGCGCGACAAAGTTAGCTTCAGCGGCAAAAGGGCGAGCGAGTAACCAGGGCGCATTTCGAGCTCGGCTTACTTTCATTAGGGTGGACTGCCTCGAGCACGTTGACGTTTAGTCGCCAGAAAATGACGTCAAAGCGCCGACCGCGGAAATATTCGAAGAGCTGCTCGCGAGCTCCTTCGAGGATGGGAGGAAGGAAGGCGACGTCGGCTGGTTGGTGCGGCCTGCCGAGAATACCGCCGAAGTCGCCATGGACGACCACCAGCTGCTCGCTCCAGCGATGGACCTTATTCGCGGTCCCGACCATGGTGCAGACGTGGCTGTTAAAAAAGATGACTCCCTCCGAGGTCGCCGCAAAGGCGAAGATGCGGCGGAAGACGGAGAGGTCGAAGGCGATCCTCTCTTCCCGAAGGAAGCATAGGAACCCCATGATGATCGCCACGCCGTTGGGATTGATCTGCGCGGGGATGATCCCGAAGTAGCGCAGGATCTCGCAGAACTCCGGCCAGAAGGGTAGCCGCAGGCCTGCGTCGAAGTGACGCAGCGACATTACAAGTGAACCCTCAATATGGGTATTGAGGCGCTCGCTGCGAGTGGGGAGTCTCGCCGAGTACTCGTCAGGCAGGAAGCGTTCCTTGAAGGTCGCCAGTTCCTTCTCGGTGGTTATGGACTTCTTGAAAGCCGCGTCTGCGAAGTTAATTGCGTGGGCCTGTCGGCGAGCGCTGGCGTCGTCGCCGACCATGTTTGCGAGATCCGTAAGCAACAAGAGCGACGAGTTGGTTGTTCAGATACTCGCCAGGAGGAAAGAAGGTCGCTACAACATACGCTTTATGACCCACCTACCCCTCCTATTTATAGATATGACAAGCCCAAGGGGGGGGGGGTCAGCCGTCCCGGCGAGTATCTAACGAGCTCGCACGATGAAGATAAACCTGCGACATTATCAGGTGAACTAAAGCTCGGCACATCAAGAAATAAAGCGCGCACACAGAAGCGAGAATATTCGCACACAAATGAATTAATCAAATTAAAAATAGATGTCCGGAAGTACAAGTCGCGCGAGGCGAGTTACATTCGAAAAGCAAAGAAAAAACTATGGCGCCCTCGGCCGCTCAGGAGGGTGCAGATGTCGCCCAGCCCAGCCAATCTCGCATGCACGCCGGTAATGCTCCGTCGCCAGCGCTGTCGCATCGTCGCCAAGCCGGAGCTGCTCCTCCATCCTCGCCTCCAGAGCCGAGATGCGTCGGTGAGGATCGCAGATAGCGAGCTGGTCGAACTTGCTCTCCAGCTCCATGTGGGCGTGAATGGCGGCCTGGCGATGCTCGCTCCCGGACAGCCCGATGGCGTCGATGAAAGCTGCCCCAGAGGTCGCCGGGCGATCTGACAAGGCAGGAAGGTGGATCGTCAGGTCAGAAAAAGCAGAACGGTAGTCAAAGTAGTAGGAGGCTCACCACGGCGAGGAGATCGGGATCGGCGCGGCGAAGGAGGTCGCCCGGAGGTATCTCGCCTCCCCGAAGAGCTGCTCGGAAGATCGGCAGGCCTGCCCTGCCCGCGCTCTCCAGACCCTCGGCCGACGTAGTCGGGGTCTCCAACCCGCGGAGGGAAGTAGGGCGGCCGCGGCCTCTCCGGCTTCTTCATCGGCGGCGGAGCTTGAGACGAGCTCGCAGGGTGGTGCGGAGCCCTCGGCGCAGGAGGTGGAGGAGGTCACGGATGGTCCGACTTCGGCAGAGCAGACAGAGGCGGCGGAGGGGGCAAGCCGGTGCTCGGCGTCTGGCCAGGAGTGGCGACCACGGGCGGCGGCGGCGGCAATGGAGCGCTCACCGGGGGTATCTTCCCGCCGCTCGCAACGACAGAGGCCGCCGTACTCGCCGGAGGAACCTCGCGCGCCGGCCCATATGACCCGACAGGAGTGGCTTTCGCCGGCAGCTCCTTACTCGCAGGCGGGGGGCCCTTCATCAATGCCGCCCCAGACGCTTTCCCCGAGCTGAGGCCTATCCTGACCGTGTAGGCGGTCTTGGACGGCCTGTCGGCCGCCAGGGCGAGTAAGGGCGCCGAGCTGAGGGGGACGACATCAAGTTCCGCGTCCGCGGCAATCGGAGAATCTGCATAAGAAAAGAAGTCAGCAAAGGAGCAGCGACAACCCAACAGGGAAGAGTTCGAGGTAGCGACCTGTCACGGTGACGACCTCGGCCTGAGACGCCGCGGACTCCATCGCAGCCGCGAGCTCCTCGGTCACTCCCGGGTTCTCCAGCGGACTGCCCCGGGTCGACCCAGGGAGGTCGTCGAGCCCTAGGTCGTTCAACATCCTCTGGGTGCTGGACGACACTACGGGATTTTCAGTCGCCGCGGCGACCTGGTTCAGCAGTGGAGGCGAGCTGACCACCGTAGTGGCGGGCTGCTTGACCTTTTTTGCCTTCTTCTTCTTCGGCGGGGGCAAGGCAGTAGGATCATCCTCGCGCGGTCTTTTCGACCTGACTATGCCGAGGAGGCCAGACAGGGCGGCGAGATTGTCCCTCAACAACTGCTCAACGTCCGACATCTTCGGCGAGCTCCAGGGACCGTCTCAAAAACGAAGCCCCCCCTATTTATAGACTACTCTACCAGCAGACGACGATGCGAGCTGACCATATACCCGACAGGGATGCTCGCCGAATAGGTGTTGGATGATTCTTTCCGGGCTCCTACGTCGCCCAAAAAGAGCGGGGATTGTGTACAACCCATATTCGACGAGGGTGGGCCCTACCACCGCCAGGTCATCAAAAGTCAAAGTCAACAAGACAAGGTGGGGATCCAGACCAGCACCCCAGGCCGCGGAAGGTTCGGGCGAGTATGGCGAGCTCCCCAGGCCAACTCGCCAGGTGGCGACTATGACCAGATACTCGCCTCTTCCAGGCGAGCTCCCTAGGGAAGTCGCCAACTCGCCAGGGTGGGGGTATAAGTAAGACCCCCCCCTCTTTGGTTTTCCCTATAAATAGGACCTCAGGGGTACGAGGGAGGGACAAGCAAATCTCGGCCTGAGCCCTCGCGAGTTCCAACAACTGCCCTTGACTCGTTATTGCTCAAGCTCGCCTCCTTCGTACCTAGCTCGGCCAATCTGGTTGAGAAGGGGTTGCTTCTCCTAAGCAACTGGGTACGTGGTGGGACCTTCCTGCCGCAGCAACCTGTGGTCTTGTTTGCGCAATTTGCTTCTGTTTCCTGACCAGAGACCGTCTTTCTGACCGCTTGACCAGTAACTTCAGGTGGCCTAGTCCGATTTCTGAGGTTGAGAAATTTCTCGGCTTCAACATTGTTGAAGGGTCAAGTGTAGGGGAAGTTCTTCTCCGAGTTTGTAGTAGTGGAAGACTTCGAGTTATAAGTTTATTATTAATCTGAGTTTTGGTGAAGTGGTCGGGTCTAGCCTGAAGTGTTAAATATGCGAGATGGGATAATGGACGTACCTATTTTGGGGAGCCACTATAAATCCCTGTGTTTGTGCTGTGTTTACCTCCTGTTTTGTGTGCTTTATTTTTACTAGATTTGTATTCTGTTATAAGCTTCAGGATTCACCTATTCACCCCCTCTACGTGATTTAGGTTGACAATTAGATACTTTCAATTGGTATCAGAGAAAAGATTGTTGGGTACACTGAAAAATATGTACCAGATTTGGAGAAGGCTCATCTTACTCAATGATATACATCAAGTTGTATTTGATGGTTGTTTGAGTTTAATTGTGCAGGTGTAAGGTTTGCAGGAATTTTTCTAAGTACAAGTGTCGACACTTGTGAAGAATTGTGTCGACACCCAGAAATTGTGTCGACACTAGAAGAAAGGCCTGTGTCGACACCCAGGGATTGTGTCGACACCTGAAGAAGAAGCTATGTCGACACCCAGAATTGTGTCGATACCTAAGGCAAGGTTTGTGTCGACATCTAAAGAAGCAGTTGTGTCAACATCCAGGATTTTTGTCGACACCAGAAGAAAGGCATGTGTCGATACTCAGGAATTATATCGACACCTGAAGAAGGTTTGTGTAGACAGCTAGACACACACTCAACACCATCTTACAACAACAACTATACTGAGTCAGAAGGCTTGTGTTGACACACAGGACTTGTGTCGACACACACTCAACGACATCTGGATGACACTCAATGCCATCTAACAGCAACAACTATACTGAGTCAGAAGACTTATGTCGACACACAGGACTTATGTCGACACACACTCAACGTCGTATCGACACACACTCAATGACAGCTGGATATACACTCAATGCCATATGCTAGCATCAGTTATGTCAAGACGAGGAGCAGTTGTGTCGACACAAAGGACTTGTGTCGACACATACAAACAGAAGCTGTGTCGAGTAATTGAAGAATGATTATGTCAATACATGGAGTTTTATGTCGACATCATCAAAACTTGTGTCGACACTAAGTCTATTTGTGTCGACACATATGAACCAGTTTGCTGAGTGGATCATGCTGAGTTGTAAAGTCTTGAAGGAATATGCTGTCATGACTGGTGACTCGACAGCTGTCATTACTAATAGGTCTGACACCGTTGTCAGAACTGTCAGAAGGTTGTTACAAACCGGATCAGCCGGTAATCAGGAGAAATCTCTATATAAAGGAGCTGATCTGTAACAACTTATAATAAGAACAGATACAGAGATAAAAAGGTGGACCATCTAAGGAAAGTTTTCAACAACAAGTAAAGGGGTGACCCTTAAGAAGACAGATTTTTGATAGTCTGCAGAGAAGATTCAGATCTTATTCTGAATTCAAGAAAGGAGCTGACAGGAGATCAACTTCTACATCAAGAAGAGTTCAACCTTATTTTGTTCTATCAAGAAGCTTTGAAACAGCTAAGTCAGGTTGGATCTGGAGATTCAGTTCATTCAAGACCTGATCAAGATGTTCTCACCTATAGAGTGATCTATCTGGTGATATTTCTGTATTTCTCAAATACTCAAATTCTTATAGGATCTATTGTTAGATCTGAGTTATAAGCCTATAATTATAAAGGCTGAGGTAGGGCTGAGTGCCTGAGGTGTAGGACTATTGATAGTCTGAGTTATAAGCCTAGTTATAAAAGCTGACGTAGGGCTGTGGCCTGAGGTAGGATTCGTGGGGAAGGATCTGAGGTAGGGCTTGTGTAAGTCTGAGGTGTAGGAACCATTCTGGTTCTGAGCTGTAAGATCTTTGGATCTGAGAAAGAGGAAGGAAGTTGGGCTGAATCCAGTTCTCTACTGGATAGGCGAAGGGGGAAAGTGGATGTACCCATACCTTGGGGAACCACTATAAATCTGGTGTATGATGTGCTGAGTTTTCTGTGCTGTGATTTGCAATTTCTGTGCTAAGTAAGAACTAGTTATATTGCCTAAAATTCTTAAAGATAATTAGAACCTATTCACCCCCCCCATCTAGGTGTTTAGGCTCTTAAAATAAGTCTTTCAAGTGGTATCAGAGGGAGGTTACTCAAAGATAGACCTAACAGTCTGAGTATATGTACTAGGCAATTAACAGATTTCAAGGATGGGTTCAAATGAGAATCAAAAGGAGTTTGGATCTATGAAACTGCCTATTTGCAGAAAAGAATGCTTTGGCATTTGGAAGGAAAGGGTCAGATTGTTTATGGAGGCTTCTGATCCAAGAATTTACATTACTGTACAAGAAGGACCCTTCATTCCAATGAAGGTATCAGCTCTAGATGCAAATGTTAGAACCCTTAAGAACTATTCTGAAATGACAAAGGATGAGATCATCCTGGCAACATTAGAAAAAAGAGTACAGAACATTATTGTAAGTATTATAGATGATGCAACATTTCAGAATCTGGTGTAATGTAAAACCTCCAAGGAAATGTGGGACACCCTGATTGTCTACATGGAGGGAACAAAAGAAGTTAGAGAGGACAGGAAGTCTATGCTGAATCAAGAATATGAGAGCTTTAGACAAGCCAAGACTGACAACATAGTTGAATGTTACAAAAAGTTCTTCAAGATAGTTAATGAACTGATGACCTATGGAAAAGTCTTCAACACTTATGAACTGAATGACGAGTTTCTCAGGTCTCTGACAAAGGACTGGGACACAAAGATTTGTGCCATCAGAGAGGTGGCCAAGCTTGCTGATACACCTACTCCCATATTGTTTGGAAAGCTGCTATCATATGAAATGCAATCAGGAAGGAGGAAGAGAAGAGCAGCAGGTTTGAGTACAAGGACAAATCAGTAGCCTTTAAGGCTGAAGGCACAAGAAAGGGCAGGAGAAAATCTCCTTCTCCACCTAGAAGGAGTGCTGAGGCAGAAGAAGGATTTCCTGATACTACTTCATCAGATAGCCACACCTCTGATGAGGACTTTGTTGCCTTTACAAGGCAGTTCCAAAGGTTCATGAAAAAGAAGAAGTGGAGATCCAGACCATCATCATCCTTTTCCAAGGATGAGTACTACAAGAAAAAGAAGAATCCCAAGGAGGACAGGTATGCCTCAAAACCTAGTAAATAAACTAACTCTAAGATTGTTTGTTATTGCTGCAATAGGCCAGGACATGTCATAGCTGAGTGTCCAGACAAGAGGACTGAATCTAAGGACAAGAAGAAGCATCAACTGAAGGGCAAGAAGGATAAATCCTTTTTTGCTCAGAAATAGAAGAGTTGGACAAACTCTTCATCTTCATGATCAAGAGAAGAAGAAGATGCATAAGCATATGTTGGGCTATTCTCTACTGAAGAGGATTCTAAGGAGTTAGAATTCCTACAAATGCTGGACTCCATAAATGGAGTGGAAGAACATTGCTGTAGAGGACTGATGGCCCTATCAGAAAATGATCAGTGCCAGGATCAGGCTAGTCCTAGTAAGGTATACAATTCTCCCTTAGAGTCTGATTACTTTACTAGATCAGAATCAAAAGCATTTGCATCAAGAGATGAGGATGGTTCTGAGTCTGAAGGGGATGTACACCAACTCATTGATGAGTATGGTGGGTTGCTGCAAGCTCTAAAGATAAGCAAGCTTCTTGTCAAAGAGCAGGCCAAGGAGATTGAATCTCTTAAGCTGGCAGTATCAGAATCAGCCAAGCTGATTGATTTAAAACTGAATGAGGTTGCCAAACTGAATAACATAACTTTCATTCAGATGGGCACACTTTCTTTCAAGGAAAATCATATCAAGAATCTGGAGGCAAGACTCAAGAAAGAAAAAGAGTTAGTGGCTAGATTCTCTAAGTCAAAATCAGTCTTGCCTTTAATATACAACTTCATTTCTCAAAAAGGTAAGACTGGTTTAGGCTTTAAGGGAAGAACAAGGGCCCCCAATTCACATGGAAAAGGTAAGGCCCTAGTTCAACCACTAGCCTCTAAGCCCCCTATTTTCTTTAAGAAGGTGATGCAACCTACAAACAGGTATGATCATGAAATTACTCATGGTCACTGTGAGTATGGAGATCACATTGGAAAGTGTGCTAATGCTAGTAGGCCACTCTATAGGCAAGCCCATCAATTTCAAAAGGAATTCTTGGGGTTTGCTGCTCCAGCACCTACACTCAAAAGAACTGCAGGAAATAAGGGTGTGAAGTCTGTACCTAAGAGAAGGTACAATAGATTTGAGTGTTGGTGTTGTGGCAAAGTAGGCCACTTTGTTATGGATTGCTAGTTTAACACAAGTGTTAAAACCAAGAATAGTTTACCTATCAGAAAAGCAGTAGGTAAACATGATAGTTTTCAAACTAATAAGAACCTAGGACCCAAAACTAATTTGGGTTCTAAGGATGAGTAATTCTTTATTTGATGCAAGAGAATCCAAGTGGCCATACCCCTATATGGTACTTGGATAGTGGATGTTCCAAACACATGTCTGGAACAAGAAGAATGTTGAGGTACTATGTACCCATAGAGAATGGACCCAAAGTGATCTTTGGTGGATCAGAAAAATGAATCATCAAAGGATTTGGTAACATCTCTAGTGATTCAATTACCATCACTAAAGTGGCTTATGTGAAGGGGCTAAAACATAACCTGATTAGCATAAGTCAACTTAGTGATCTAGGTTATGATATCTCTTTTCATAAAGGGGAGTGCCAAATTAAGAGGTCAAGTGATCAAGAGATCATGTTGACTGGCACTAGGAGAGGGAATGTATATTGTCTTAACCTAGATTATGAGTATAATAACTCACCCATTTGCCTAGTTATTGATGAGAAAGCTTCACTATGTGTCAAATGGCACAAAAGGTTAACTCATTTGAACTATAAGTCTATAGGGCTGCTGTTTAGCATGGGTTTAGTGAGGAATGGTCCTCAGGTCAAGTGCATTAAAGAGGGAGTGTGTTCAGCTTGCCAAAAGGGCAAACAGACCAAGTCCTCTTTTCTTGCACTTGATACCAAAGATTTAATGAGATGTTTATATCTCTTGCATATGGATTTATTTGGTCCTATGCCAGTTAATTGTATTGGTAGAAAAGTATACACTTTAGTTATTGTGGATGACTATTCTAGATACACATGGGTTTTCTTCTTGAGGCAGAAATCTGAAACCCCTTGTGTTTTCCAAACTTTTGTTAGACAAATTCAGAATGAATTTAACAGTTCAGTGGTCAAAATCAGAAGTGACCATGGAACTAAATTTCAGTCTGAATATATGACAAAATTCTGTGAAGAACTTGGGATTCATCAGGAGTTCTCCTCACCTAAAACACCTCAGCAAACTGGAATTGCTTAAAGAAAGAATAGAACTCTTATTGAGGCGGGTAGAACTCTACTCAATGACACTACTCTCCCTGAATATTTCTGGGCTGAGGCAGTAAATACTGCTTGTCATATTCTCAATAGAGCATCCATAAATAAGAAACTTAAGTTGACTCCCTATCAAATTTTGAAAGGCAGAAAACTAAACATTTCTTACTTTAGAATCTTTGGTAGCAAGTGTTAAGTCCTAGTTAATGGTAAGCACTGCCAAATGAAGTTTCTTGCCAAATCCCTAGAAGGGATATTTATTGGGTACAACAATAACAGTAGGGCATACAGGGTCTACAACTTGACTACCCAAGCTGTAGAAGAGTCAGTCCATGTTATTTTTGATGAGTCTAGATTGATTAACAATGAATTGTCTAGTTCTTCAGTTAGTTCTATAGGTCTAACAGACAGGCTGGACAAGATGACCATAAATAATGAAGCTCCTACTTGGATGGATGATGGAAAAGATGCATGTTGTCTAGAGGGAGAACAAAAATCACTGGATGATGAAGACAATGAGGAGCATCAGTTGGAGGAAAATGAATAAGGCCATGAGGTTGACAGGTTTCTTCCAGCAAGAAGACACCTGAAGGATCATCCAGCTCACCAAATAATTGGTGATGCATGTCAAGATGTTCTAACAAGGAGCATGAACATGAACACAGTTTTATGTTCAAGTTTCTTGTCATAGATAGAACCCAGAAAGTTTGAAGAAGCCATGCTAGATACTAACTGGATTGATGATATGCAAGAAGACCTGAATCAATGCAGAAGGTGTAAAGTCTGGGAACTAGTTCCTAAACCTAAGGATCACAACATCATAAGAATCAAGTGGATCTATAGAAGCAAACTTGATGAAAATGACACAATTATCAAGAATAAGGCAAGGCTGGTAGCAAAAGGCTACATGCAAGAGGAAGGGATTTAATTTGACCAAACCTTTGCCCCAATAGCAAGGCTAGAGGCTATAAGGATGTTCTTGGCCTATGCTGCCTATCAAGGGTTCAAGGTATATCAAATGAATGTAAAGTCAGCATTTCTGAATGGTGACTTAAAAGAGGAGGTCTATGTTGAATAACCATCAGGTTTTGTAGATTCTCATTATCCTGATTATGTATATAGGCTTAGGAAAGTCCTATATAGTTTGAAACAAGCTCCTAGGGCTTGGTATGAAACCTTATCTACTTTTCTTATTGAGAATAAATTCTCTAGAGGAAAGATAGACAAAACTCTATTCTTTAGGAAATCTAAAGGCAAGATAATCCTAGTTCAGATATATGTTGATGACATTATCTTTGGATCTACTGAAAATAACCTTTGTAGAAAGTTTGTCAAACTTATGCAAGGAAAGTTTGAGATAAGCAGTATGGGTGAGCTTAAGTTCTTTTTGGGACTTCAAGTAAGACAGACTGATGATGGATTGTCCATATCCCAGTCTAAGTTCACCAAGGAGTTGATTAAGAAATATGGTATGGACTCAGCCTCCACCATGAAAACTCCAATGGGAACAAGTATGACTATAGGCAAAGATGAGACATTGAAACCTGTTGATGAGTCTTTATATAGAGGGATAATTAGCTTCCTACTCTACTTGACTACTAGTAGACCTGACATCATGTATTCTATATGTGTCTGTGCTAGGTACCAAGCATGCCCAAAGGAATCTCATTATACTGCAGTTAAGAGAATTTTGAGATATCTTAAGGGCACACCTAATATAGGTCTTTGGTACCCAAAGAATAGAGATTTCTTACTAACAGGTTTCTCAGATGCAGACTTTGCAGGATGCAAAGAAGACAGGAAAAGTACTATAGGAACCTGTCAATTCTTAGGTGGAAGGCTGGTGTTATGGTGCAGCAAGAAGCAAACCAGCGTAGCTATATCAATAGCCGAGTCTGAATATGTAGCTGCAGGCAGTTGCTGTGTACAATTATTGTGGATAAAACACCAACTTGAAGATTATGACATCAAGGTAAGTAGAATTCCACTGTTTTGTGATTCTATAAGTATTATTTCTATTGCTAAGAATTATGTATCTCACAGTAGAACCAAGCATATAGAAATTAAGTTTCATTTTATAAGAGAACATATAGAGAAAGAAGATATTAATCTAGAATTTGTAAACACAAATAATCAAATAGCTGATATCTTTACAAAACCTCTGGATGAAACTAAATTCAATCATTTTAAAATTGAATTAGGTATGTTCAACCTAGACTAGGTCAGCACAAGCATTCCTAAGTAGACTATGTAAGCACAATATTTCTTAGGAAATTTGTCTAAGTACAATGTTTGTGTCGACACAAACAAATTGTGTCGATACACTCAATATGTTGTGTCGACAAAGAAAAAGGTTGTGTCGACACAGAAACAGTATCTGTGTCGAAAAAAGTATGGGTGTCGACACAACTATGTCGAGACTTTAAGTTAGCTGATTTTTGTGTCGACACACAAAAATCAATGTCGACACTCTGTGTCGAGTCATGACCAGTCCATGTCGACACTGACATAAGTATTTCGACACATAGACATGTCGACTAAACCTAAGTTTTGTCGAGACCTAGTATTATTACTAAGGAGCATCTTTTGAACTCCCCTTTACACCTAAACTATAAATAGGTGAAGCCAAAATCTTGTCGACTACGCTTTCAAATTTCTCGACTCTAGCCCTCGTGTCGACTTCGATATTCTCTTCTCTCTCTCTCTCCCTTCCATCAATGGCGCCCATCAAAGAAGACAAGGTGAACGAAGGCTATGAACTGGTTCGTGATGGATTCACGATAGTTTATCCAAAAATTCAGGGTGTAATTACACTAATTTCAGAAAATGGGTTGGAATTCTTGGTTTTAGAACCAACGAAGATTTGGAAGAAGAAGGTCATGGAATTTTATTCTTCTGCAACTGTGGAAACAGACAAGAAGAAGATCAAAGCCACTGTACAGGATTCCAGAGTAAAACTTACACTGAAGTCCATTAGGAAATCACTCCAACTTCCTAAGGTCAAGGATGAAGATGACATCATTCCCTCGATGACAAAAGATGCCTTAAGCCGGTGCGGGTTAAACCCTAATATCAAGGTTGGATCATCCATCACCAGGAAAGGGATGAATTCACAAGGGAAATTTTTGTCCGAGATAGTAGGCAAGGTAATCCAATGCAAAACAGGCGGACATGACAGAATCTCAGCTTCTATGTTCAATCTAATGCCAAGAATAATTTTCAAGCTAAAGATAGATTGGGCATCCATAGTACTTGACAAGATATAAGAAGGAATCAAGAAACCAAATCTGGGGAGAATTCTTAGTCTTTTTTTATCTTCAGTAATACCTGATATTATGAACCAACTTCCAGGATCAAAAATCAACTATATGAGAAGAATGGACACAAGAATCCTGTCTAGGTGGGATAGAGTATTAACCAAGGAGATTTCTACTCCTCAGAAACAGACCAAGAAAGAAAAGAAGAAGGAAGTTGTTCAGCAAGCAAAATCTTCTAGTGATTCTGAAGAGGAAGTGGTCTTCAATTTAGATGAAGACATGCCCCAAAAAGATGTTCAAGATCAAGTAGAAAGTAGTGTGCTCCCAGAGCAACAAGTAGTCACTACTCCAGGGGGAGAAAATCCTGAATCAGCAGCACAAGAAACTGTACTTTCTGAGCCACTTGCTCAAGGGGAAGGAATAGATGCTACTACTCTAGAGAGTGAGTATGCAGTAGATACAGTAATGTATATTGTCTCAGATAAAAATAAAGAAGCACTGGACAATGCTGAGAAAAAGGCACAAGATGTGCAGAATGAGCAAGTATCTCCTTTATAGAATAGGCCCTGGACAACAATCTGGATGTCCAGGGAGAACCTTTTGTTTTCAAAACTAACCTTGTTCCTCCTGTACAGATACAACAAGAGGTAACAATGGAAGATCTATTTCCTAATTTACCGGCTGTAAGGACTGAGGGGGAGCAATCCCAGGTAGAACAGGACCTGCCAAGAACTAAGGGGGAGGAGCTGCTAAATGCCCCATCTAATAAGGAACCTGTTGATATAGAAAGCTCCTCACAACCCTCTGATGATGAGGAAGCTACTATGGCAAAGAAAAGAGAGATAGTTGAAATAAAGAAAAGGAGCTCAGGCTGCAAGAAAGCCTTGCACACAATCACACCACCACCTGCTCCAAGCATGGACTTCAGTTCATTACTGGTCCAGATGCAAGTAAAATTGGATGATCAAAGGAAATCTCTAGAAAAGTATATGGATGAGTCAAATAAGGAACTGCAGTTTCAACTGGCTAAGGACATTAAGTCAATCAGATTTGAGGTCAATCTACACAAGAAAGAGATGACAGATTATTTCTATAAGAGAGGCAATGCTATAGTTTATTTGGCTGAGCAACAAAAACTTATCAAGACTGAGATTGAGGACATTGCCACAAAATAAGGGTATGTTTTGGAAAATCAATTCAGATCTAATGAAAACCTCAAAGACTCCCATGCAGAAATCATCCAGAAACTGGGAAGTATTTCAACAGATTTGAAAACTGAAATATCAAAGCAGATACAAGTGGATATAACTGCTATTCAGACAGCTATTGAAGCCTCCCAAAAGATAATTTCTGATACCTTACTGAAGTTCAAGACTATTACAAAGAAGGTACAGAATATCTGGCTGATCATATAAGGTTTCAGAAGACTGATCTAAGGGATCATATTACTAGAGAAGTCATAAAGGGGGAGAGATTATTAGTCAAAGTTAGCTCTAACCATGCTAAATGGATCTCTAATTCCATCAGAGCTACATTTGGCTTTCCTCCTTTATATGATGATGACAATGTTGCTGACTCTGGAGTGCAACTTGTTAATATTGAAGGAGATCAGCCTGAAGTTGCACAGGATATTTACCCTCCTGCTGATTTTGATATGGTTCAACAAGAAGTACAGACAATGTACAGTCCTTCACAGGAGGCATCAAAGGTGATCATTGAAAAAGTAGAAATGTCAGAGGTTGCGAAGCAAGCTCAAAAGGAGGCACAATTATCCAAGAAAAGGTTCAGGGAACAGGCTAAGTTAAAGCCATATTTTGAGCAATTGAGCCATACTTCAAGGAATATCATTTTGACTTGCTGGAAGGCTGTAAAGGATAAGACCCATGATAGGGGTAAGTTGTATTCTGAGCATAAATGGAACAAATATCAAGCTAGATAGGAAGCCATTCTCCAGCATAGAAGAAGTGCAAAAGCTGGGAAGTTAGCTGCTAATGCTCTGGAGCCTAGAAGGTACTTCCCCAAGCCTTTTCACTATTTTGAAAGACAAAGGATAAAGACTGAAGAATTAAAGAAGAAGGATCTCAAAGGGAAGAAACCTGCTGAGGATACAGAACCTTCTATGCAGGCAAAGATTAAGTCTGGGAAAGGCATAGTGATTAGGAAGCCTAGTCAATCATAGGATAGATAGGCTTATATGTAGAATAATGTAACTTTTTGTTTTTTTTTGTTCTAAGGAAAAAACATGTAAACCCAGTATTTTCTGATTAATAAATAAAATCAGCTTCACTGTTGCCTTGAGTTGTTTACATTGTTTAAATATTATCCTGCACTAAAATGAATGTACATCTATTCTTATGTGTTTTATTATGAGAGATGTATATCTTGACTAAGGGTTATGACTTCTCCAAATATAGGGAGATTATTGGGTACACTAAAAAATATGTACCAGATTTAGAGAAGCCTCATCTTACTCAATGATATACATCAAGTTGTACTTGATGGTTGTTTGAGTTTCATTGTGCAGGTGTAAGGTTTGTAGGAATTTTTCTAAGTATAAGTGTCGACACTTGTGAAGAATTATGTCGACACCCAGAAGTTGTGTCGACATTAGAAGCAAGGCTTGTATCGACACACAGGGATTGTGTCGACACCTAAAGAAGAAGCTGTGTCGACACCCAGAATTATGTCGACACCTAAGGCAAGGTTTGTGCCGACATCAAAATAAGCAGTTGTGTCTATATCCAAGAGTTATGTCGACACCAGAAGAAAGGCATGTGTCGACACTCAGGAATTGTGTCGACACCTGAAGAAGGTTTTTGTCAACAGCTAGACACACACTTAACGCCATCTTACAGCAACAGCTATACTGAGTCAGAAGGCTTGTGTCGATACACAGGACTTGTGTCGACACACACTCAACGACATCTGGATGACACTCAACGCCATCTAACAACAACAGCTATTCTGAGTCAGAAGACTTGTGTCGACACACAGGACTTGTGTCGACACACACTCAATGTCGTCTCGACACACACTCAATGACAGCTGGATATACACTCAACGCCATCTGCCAGCATCAGTTATGTCAAGACCAGGAGCAGTTGTGTCGACACACATGACTTGTGTCGACACATACAAATAGAAGCCGTGTCGAGTAACTGAAGAATGATTATGTCAACACATGGAGTGTTATGTCGACATCATCAAGACTTGTGTCGACACTAAGTCTATTTGTGTCGACACATATGAAGCAGTCTGCTGAGTGGATCATGCTGAGTTGTAAAGTCTTTAAGGAATCAGCTGTCATAAATGGTGACTCGACAACTATCTTTACCAACAGGTCTTACACCATTGTCAAAACTGTCAGAAGGTTGTTACAAACCGGATCAGCCGGTAATCAGGAGAAATCTCTATATAAAGGAGCTGATCCGTGATAACTTATAACAAGAACAGATACAGAGATAAAAAGGTGGATCATCTAAGGAAAGTTTTCAACAACAAGTAAAGGGGTGACCCTTAAGAAGGCAGATTCTGTACAGTCTGCAGAGAAGATTCAGATCTTATTCTGAATTCAAGAAAGGAGCTGACAGGAGATCAACTGTCACAACCCACATTTTCTCCGAATTAGGGGTTATCAGAGTAAGGGAAAACACACGTCGTGATGCCACGTCAAGCAGGGGATAACTGCTGACGCTCAGGCAAAACTAACTACTTTACTTTATGAAAAATTCATGAGTTAAATGATTAGAAAATCAAGTATATTTTTAAAGGACGTATCCCTCGGCGCGGTGGATCAACTAGTCCACAGTTTAAAAACTATACTTATACGCTGCGAAAAATACTTCATTCAGGTTTTACATCCAAAAAGAGTGCATGAGTGCCCCTAGAGGACAACTTATACCATGCAAGACCCTACATTTAATTTATACCATATATAAGAAAATGATTCTTTTTATGTTGTTTGAAAAATAGTGTTTTAGTTTTATAAAACATGCTGATCATGAGATATACTTATAATAGTGTTTTTTTAGGTTTAAAAGTAATTAGCAACCTAGCATAAATCACCCCCAGAGCAAGTAGACAATCTAAAAAAAAAGTAGCAGCAAAAAGATAACATATCTAGTATCAAGGTAAAACTACCAGTGGGTGCCAACAAACTGACACGAACCCACTGGCAAGTATGTATGTCTGTAAGAAAAACAACACCAAAACTATCTCGCAAAAACAAGGAATTGATCTCTATAGCACCAGAGACCACCAGCAACTGCACAACACCACTAGCCGTCAGAGCGGCTACTATCCAGAACCTGAGGCATTCAAAGAAGAAAGAATACCTCAGCAAGCAAAACAAGAAAACTGCTCGAAAGTGTCTATCAGAAGATAAGTAAAAGAGGAAAACAAAGCAGTAACAGTCACAACTGCCCAAGGCAAGAAAAAAAGAAAGTGCACTAAGTGCGAGGACACAACAGTAACTCTGCCCAAATGCTGCAGAGTCAACAAGGCTACCATGAGCCCAAATGCTGCAATCTACCAAGGAAGAAACGTCTAACACCCTAAGCTGTGAGAGATGGTAGTAGCAAAATAAAAAACGCGGATCCGGGTTGGAGACAAACTCAGTCCCCCATCCACCATTTCCAAGCAAACAAAGCTCAAGGGTCTACATGTGAAAGCACTAGGGACCTCCCACCCCCTTGCCCAGCCCGTACCTGGAGCAAGATAAAAGAAAAGGGTGGACACGGCTAAATTACACAATACCACCCCCCATAAGAGCTTCAAACCACCACTACTAACCACGACCCACGATTCGGCCTTTAGGAAAGAAAACATAGTCGACAAGGAACCTCAAAATCAAGGAATTCACTCGGGAGAGAAAATCAAGGTAAGGGAAAAGCGTTGAGATGACTCAACACGGCATGGAGTTGAGTGAGCCCCACTCACTCAACGCCTAACCAGACCTTGGCGTTGAGTGAGTTAGCCTCACTCAGCGCCAGAAACAACCATGGCGTTGAGTGAGGTTCACTCACTCAACGCCCTCCACAAGAACAGCTCTGGCGTTGAGTGAGCTAACCTCACTCATTGCCAAAATAGCTATGGCATTGAGTGAGGTTCACTCACTCAACGCCTCCCACAAGAAAACTCTGGCGTTGAGTGAGCTAACCTCACTCAATGCCAAAACAGCTATGGCGTTGAGTGAGGTTCACTCACTCAACGCCCTGGCACTTAACCGCAAACAGAGACTGCAGCGTTGAGTGAGTCCACCTCACTCAACGCCAAAGCAACAATGGCGTTGAGTGAGGTTCACTCACTCAACGCCCTAGCACTTAGCCGTAAAGAGAGGCTGCGACGTTGAGTGAGCTGACCTCACTCAACGCCAAAATAGCAATGGCGTTGAGTGAGGCCGACTCACTCAATGCCAGAGGACCTGGCCGCAAAGAAGGGTTGTGGCGTTGAGTGAGTCTACCTCACTCAATGCCAAAGAAACAATGGCATTGAGTGAGGTGCACTCACTCAACGCCAAAGGACTTGGCCGCAAACAGGTCTACGACAATGAGTGAGTTCACCTCACTCAACGCCAAAACTGAAATGGTGTTGAGTGAGGTCGACTCACTCAACGCCAAAGTACTTAGCCTCAGAAAAGGTTGCGGCATTGAGTGAGCCCACCTCACTCAACGCCAAAGTACTTGGCCACACAGAAAGCTACGATGTTGAGTGAGTTCACCTCACTCAACGCCAAAACCGAAATGGCGTTGAGTGAGGTCGACTCACTCAACGCCAAAGTACTTAGCCTCAGAAAAGGCTACGACATTGAGTGAGCCCACCTCACTCAACGCCAAAGTACTTGGCCACACAGAAAGCCGCGACGTTGAGTGAGTTCACCTCACTCAATGCCAAAACGGAAATGGCGTTGAGTGAGGTCGACTCACTTAGCACCATAGTACTTAGCCGCTAGCAGAGGCTGCGGCGTTGAGTGAGTCCACCTCACTCAACGCCCTAGTACTTAGCCCACAAAAAACGGACCAAACTATGGCTTTGAGTGTGTGCACCACACTCAACGCCAAACCCGGGCGGCTTTTGGCTTTGAGTGTGTGCACCACACTCAACGCCAAATCCCGAGAGCCTACCACTGGTTCCAACCAGAACACCACCACAGAAATCTCCCTCTCTCTCTCTCGGCTCAACCCGTAATAGCACCAAACCAGAAATAAAAATATGGAGTCTTAATGGTGGAAATATGCCAGCGGGTTGAGCACAAACAGCACAAGGAGGGGGCTCACAAAGAGAAACTGAAGCACAGAGTTTAGCAAAACAAAAGAGAAAAATTTGGCTTCTATCCTAGGGCTAACTGGGTAGTTAAGAGGGGGAAGATCAAAATAGCAAGTTAAAGAACCACTTGCCTCGGTTTTTCAGCGAAGCTTCACTCGAGCCCTTCCTTTCCCTCGGCACCAGCAGCAGAAACACCTAGCCAACACATCCCGAGCTTTAATGGCGGAAAGAGCAAAAACCGAAAAACCAAATCTCCTAAAAACTCCACGAAAATCAAATCTCTTACCGTAGAAATGTAGATCTGAGCGAGAGCAATCCAGATCCACTCTCGGAATCGAATTTCGTCCACAAACGCCCCCAAAATCGGAATCCGAAGGGGAGCAGGTTCGGCGGTTCTCCGCTTCTTTTCGCGAATAGGAGCAGGCGATGGTTTTCGGGAAGGAGAAGAATGGGCCCGCTAATTTGGCTTAAGGCTTTTAAATAAATCTAATCACGCCTAATCAACCTTAACCGTCTCCTAAGCCGCCGGTTCTAATCACTTAGCCTAATAATTATAATTTGCATTTCTCTTAGCACACCCAAAATGACGCGAAAACCGAACTACCACGGAATTCGACAAAACTTGCACCGTAGCTAAATACCCATGCTGCAAACACAACGGCGAAGTCGAAATTAACTTTCGACGAACAGAACTCGAGTTATACCTATCCGAAGCCAAAACACAAACATCCCCCGAGAGGTCACACTGGGTCATCCAAAACGACCCGGCTTGATAGGGAGATCTTGCCAATATGCTACAAAATAGGCCACTCAGTTCTAAGGAGTTAAGACCACACTCCACAGATTATACAAGCCAATAGAACACGTCAACGTAACGCCAAACGAGAATTAAATAATCGCAGAAAAATTGGGGGCGTTACATCAACTTCTACATCAAGAAGAGTTCAACCTTATTTTATTCTATCAAGAAGCTTTGAAACAGCTAAGTCAGGTTGGATTTGAAGATTCAGTTCATTCAAGAACTGATCAAGAAACTCTCACCTATAGAGTGATCTATCTGGTGATATTTCTGTATTTCTCAAATACTCAAATTCTTGTAGGATCTATTGTTAGATCTGAGTTATAAGCCTATAATTATAAAGGCTGAGGTAGGCTGAGTGCCTGAGGTGTAGGACTATTGATAGTCTGAGTTATAAGCCTAATTATAAAGGCTGAGGTAGGGCTGTGGCCTGAGGTATGATTCTAGGGGAAGGATCTGAGGTAGGACTTGTGTAAGTCTGAGGTGTAGGAACCATTCTTGTTCTGAGCTGTAAGATCTTTGGATCTGAGAAAGAGGAAGGAAGTTGGGCTGAATCCAGTTCTCTACTGGATTGGCGAAGGGGGAAAGTGGATGCACCCATACCTTGGGAAACCACTATAAATCTGGTGTATGCTGTACTGAGTTTTTTGTGCTATGATTTGCAATTTCTGTGCTAAGTAAGAACTAGTTATATTGCCTAAAATTCTTAAAGATAATTATAACATATTCACCCCCCCCCCTCTAGGTGTTTAGGCTCTTGAAATAAGTCTTTCAAGGATGTTCGTTAAAAGATTAACTCCTTGAACAAATCTTGATCTAGTTGTCTAAAGAGAAATGGACAGGAGCAAGAATTTGTCCTCGATGAAATTGCTAGTGTGCACCAAGGAAAACTTCCCTATATGGAAAGAAAAGGTAAAATTATTCATGGAAGCTTTTGATCCCAAAATCTTCATCATTATTGAAGAATGTCATCATGTTCCCATGACTCCATCAACCATTGATACAAATATGATGGTTCCTAAAAAGATAATGGATTTGAACAAAGATGAGAAAGTTCTCGTTGCTCTGGATAAGAAGGCAAAGAACATCATTGCCAGTGTGGTGGATGATTCTATGCTGCAAAACTTAATCCACTGTAAGTCTGCAAATGAGATGTGACAATCTTTAATTGTTCATATGGAAGGGATGGAAGAAGTTAGGGATTGTATAACCCTGTTTCCAGTGAGTGGGTCCGTCATAAGAAGACCCAGCCAAATGGTGTTCAATCTAGTATCAGACGAGTCAGACGGGTGAGTGTAGTAGGACCTCCCCGACTAACCCAGGACGAGTGGTAATGAGGGTGGGGGCGAGTGGAGAATTTAAGCTCACACTCACCCCGGGCCCATGACAGGGGGTGGGTGAGTGGGGTACTCGGACCCATACTCGCCCTAGTCCCCAGGCTGGTGGCAAGTGCCAGCCCCATAGAGCACTCGTCGCCCCAGGCGAGTGGCATTTTCATAAACCACTCGCCCAGTAGTGTATTTTACCAGACTGCCCATGTGGGTTTGCCAGTAGCCTTTCATAATAGTTGAGTTATACTGTTGGCAGACCAATTTAGGTTGCGTATATCCTTTCAAAATATCGGAGTTACGCTTTTTGCAGACCAGTCTTGGAATCCTATAAATATACCATGTGGACACCTTTGAAGAGGATCCAGTTCTTTTGGCTTCTTCCTCCTTGGGTTATTTGGTTTGGCTATGAGAGCCCTCCAAGCTGCCCAACTAAACTTTGTCTTGTGAGTGGAAGCGCTCTAGAGATCTTTCGAGTGTGTGGTGAGACCTCCACGCTGTAACTAAGGGTCAGTTTCTAGTCCAGAGAGACCGGTCAAGAGTTCAAGTTCGAGAAAAGTAGGTGCAAGCTATCCCCTAAATCCGAACTCTCATTGAAGCGAAATTTTGATTTCAACAGGGATGATCGGAAATCTCTGCTCAATCAGGAATATGAAGCCTTCAAGCAAGATAAGATGGACATTATTGCTGACTGCTATTAAAAGTTTTTCAGGATCGTTAACTCCCTAAGAAATTATGCTTGTGAATTTACCAATGGCGAGCTTAATGAACAAATTTTTGAGATCCCTGATGAAAGAATGGGATACCAAGGTTGTTGCTATAAGGAAATTTGGTAAAATAGCTACAATGGAACCACATATCTTGTTCGGGAAGCTGCTATCTCATGAGCTAAAAGTAAATATCAAAATGGCAAAAGAAGAGGGAAGCAAGACTTCAGTTAGAGAGAAGTCTGAAGCATTGAAGGCAGAAGGGTCAAGAAAAGATAGAGTTGTGTCACCAACAAGGACACAAGCCTCAATTGAACATGAAGATTAAGAGCCAAGCTCCTCAAATTTTTAAATGTCAGATGGAGAGTTCTCCTAACTCTCCAGATAGTTTAAGAGGTTTCTCAATAAAAGGAGGCAAATAAAAAATCAGTACTCCTCATCTGATTACAGAAGATCACGTCATGATGGTGATCATCATAAGAGAAACTCCAACAACAACGACAAGTATAAGTCTAAATAGAACAAATATGTTTCTTCTGACATTCTTGGCTATTGTTACAATAAGACAGGACACATGATCGCTGGTTGTCCTCACAAGAAGGAGGAATGATCGAAGAAAGAAGAAAAAAGATCCTTCAAAGGAAAGAAGAAAGAAGAAAAGAGCTTCATCGTGAAGAAGTCAAAGATTTTTTGCGATAGCGACTCAAGTGAGTCAAGCTCAGATGAAGAAGCCTGTTTGAACCAAGATTTAGCCTAATGAAGAGTTTGGACCCAAAGGGGGCATCCCACACCTACTTCTCCCGATAAAGAACGTTAAGCTGGAGACTTGGTACTTAACACAGACCCTGGCTACAGCGCGGAGGACCCACCACACACTCGAAAGAACTTTAAGCGCTTCCCCTCCCAAGCCAATGTTGAAATCGGGCACCTTGGAGAGACTTCGAAGCCAACCAAAAATGACCTGAGGAGGAAGAAGGCAAAAAAACTGGATCCCCTCCAAAGGTGCCCTTCAGGGAATATTTATAGTTTTTGTAGAGAGGACTGCCAATAGTGCAATCCTTCCCTTTAGAATTACTAAATGTACCCCAAATTAATCTGCTAATAGTTATCCACAGACAAATAAATAAAACCTTGCATGGAGAACATTCCTGGAGGGGAGAGTGTCTTACAAAACCAGCACTCGTCCACCACTTTTGGCAAGTTCTTGGTGAGAATAGCACTCGCGGACACTTTGGAGAGTCACTCTTGAGAACAGTGCTCTCTCGCCTATTTGGAGAGTGTCTGATAAAACTAGCACACACCCGCCTCATTGGCGAGTGCCTGATGAAACTAGCACTCGCCTGCCTCTTTGGAAACTTCTTGATGAAACCAGCACTCGCCCGCCTCTTTGGCGAGTGCCTGATGAAACTAGCACTTGCCCGCCTCTTTGGCGAGTGTCTAATGAAACTAGCACTTGCCTGCCTCTTTAGCGAGTGCCTGATGTGACTAGCACTCGTCTGGCTCTTTGGCGAGTGCCTGATGAAACTAGCACTCGCCCGCCGCTTTGGCGAGTTCCTGATGAGACTAGCACTCGCCTGGCTCTTTGGCGAATGCCTGATAAAACTAGGATTCACCTGGTTAAGGGTTCGTCGATTTAGGCGAGAGCAAGCCCACCTCACTGTCTTGCCCACTCAGCGAACACGAGGTTGTACACAATCCCCGTTCTTTGCGAGGTTGTCCTAAGCTTAGAAAGAAAAGTGCAAACCCCCATGTTCGGAGATTGCCTACTGACTTGGATGAAATCTTTTGGTGGGTCCCTCTTCTACACTATAAATACCTCCAACCAATGGAGTGAGGGCCCCCCTTTTTGCCCCCACCTCTTCTCTATCAGGATAACTTACTGTAGTCACCCAATGCCGCTTTCGAAGGAAGCCCAGACCCGCTTGAATGCTGTGAGGGAGAACAACTGGTCATCCACCATCGAGTTTGCACCTTGGCTTGCCTGACGTGCTCTGGGCTTACCCCTCCGGCCAAAGAAGGCCAAGATGGTCAAGCGCAACCTGGAGGAGGGCGGTCCATCGCATCTGAACCTGCCACTCGCCTCAGCACTCAACCCCAGGTACGTAAGTGGATTGTTTCGTCAAATGTCGAGGGGGATTGAAGATATCATGTTCACCTACAGAGAGCTCTTCTTGAGGAGACCGCGGGGGGCACCCGATGCTCAACCAACTGGGCTCGCCGGAGGTGAGGACCATCCTAACGTGCTTGGGGCCTGATCTCTTAATCTTAAATGTCATTCTGCTTCTGCATGGTTAGCTATTCTCCCTCTCCCACCCTGATCCTTTGGAACCCTTGGACTTTGGCTAATTGTTGCCTTTTATAGTTACCACCTTTGAAACCACTGGTCTATCTACCTTATTGCCAAATCCATCACCTCCTCGGGCTACACTCGCTATCACACCTGAAGCCAACCTCCCTGCTGAAGGGAACTTCGACGGCTCTAATCTTGTTTCTCACCCACCGGTGAATCGCATGCCCGCCCTCCGCGGCTTGGCGAAATCTCTCACATTTACCTCCAGCAAACCATTCCATGGGGGCCCGGTACCTCCCGCACACGACCTGGCAAGGGGATAATACCCTCACCAGGTTAGTCGGGATACCCGCCGTGCTTTTTTCTTCCAACTTGATTTCTGGTTAATTGTTTCCATTCGTAGGCTACTAAGACGTCTCGTCCACCGAAGTTGTGGAGTAATTCTCGCCTCCTCCCTCCCCGGATAAGATTGCATACTTCTTGGGCGACCCTATTGACGATGTGGTGTTAAAGAGGCAGATGACCGAGTTATTCAGAAAGCATGGCTTGATCTTGAGCGTGATCTATTGCCATGTTCAAGAGTATAGGGACGCCACCAATCAGCGACTCTCAAGCCTCGAGAGAGATTATGAGCAACTCCTCGTTGAGATGTGGCGAGGAGCTAACAGCGAGGTAACCTCCCCAGGAAGGCATATTTCGTGGGCTGAGGATCAGCTAAGTTTCGTTCAACAGGAGCTTCGCGGCGTGCACGAGTATCATTATCCTCACGCGCTGCCGAATTCGGAGTGCGTGGTCGGAGTACATGTAAATGGCTCCCGCATTATGCCTACCGGTGCTCGCACTTCCCCTCCCTTCCTCCTGGGATGTACTTTTTGCTTTATTTTTCAAATTCTGCAATATTATATTGAACTTGCTTGTGTTCGCAATTTATAGTATTAGTACCGTGTACTCTACTCGCATAGTCTGGGGATTTGCTTCTCGCACCTCTTTCTCCCTCCTGACCTCTCCACCGACGGGTGGGTCTTGATTTGATGGAGAATAAGAGGGAAATTGGGTTGACTTGGAAATCGAGGCATTGAAAGTTTTGCAATCAGCACCCACACCGCCTCGGCCTCGTCTCGCACATTATATCTTTTATAAATAGCCCATCCTTTACTCCCTAACCCACCGTATTTAATAGCCTCTCCTTGTGCCGACCTCATATCTAAGCACTCACAAGCACCCCTGATCGCCTGCAAAACACTCTAGAGCACTCACACACGCTTATGAGCACTCACAAGCACTCGTCGATGGGTGGTAGTGGAGGCGATGTCGAGGGTAGGTTGAAGAGTGCGTGGGCTTTTTCGGATTACACATTCCTGCACTGCAACCTTGTCGAGAGCGAGTACCTCCCGGTGGTCGCTAACTACATCTCGTCCGGGTTTGTTGCTCGCCTCCTAGGCGAGTTTGAGTCAACCAACAACCTTCATCCTGATGAGCTCGCTATCCCTATCTCGCACTTTGAGGTGGGGTTGCGATTGCCTCTCTGGCCAGAGGTGCGTTTGGTTCTTAAGTACTTCGACATGGTCTTGGCCCAGCTCAACCCAAACTCTGTTTCCATGCTAGTGGCATTTGCCTGCTTCTTGCGTGACGAGTGGATCGAATTCAACCTCGTCGTCTTCCACAGACTCTTCGCCTTCCAGACCAATAAGGACAAAACCTCATTCTTCTCCAGCCAATACGCCAAAGTCCGCGAGACCGTCAACAAAAACCATAGTTGGCTGAGGAAGCTTGTCTTTGTCAAGGGAGATTTCGGCAACATCCCCTTCTCACCCATCTGGTAGGATGAGGAAACCTACGGCCATCCCACCATGGGAGGTCATAATGCCAACCTCTTCGCGTTCTTCGTCTGGAAGAATTTTGAGGTCGGCTATTTGAGAAGGAATGTCGACTCGCTTGTCGCTATCCTCCCCGGAGCAGGTACCTCCTCTCGCACTCGCCCCCTCCTTTTTCCTCCTTTTATCCTTATTCAACTGATTCTAATACCACCCGCAGGAGAGCGAGATATTCTCATGCACCCTCCTTATATGAGTGCTAGGGTCACGCCCACAGACCTTGCCCGCTTTGAGGCAGGCGTTGTTGCCTGCCGGAAGCTCCCAGAAACTTCTTCTAGGCCCACAGTTCGAAAGCGGATCGCCCCCTCAGACCGTGATACATCCTATTCCTCCCCAACAACCAAGAGATCGAAATCCCAGGGTTCTGTGAGAGTGAAACAGGTGGTCGGAACCCTGACGGAGAAGGTCCCGGCTCTGAGTGGGCAATCAGGCGAGGAGGCCGTTGAGAAGCCCGTGCCAAAAGGGCACCGAAATTTTGGCTTTGGAGAGAAGAACAATGACGAGATCGGGGAGACCTTGCTCCTCTGGGACTAGGAGGATAACAGGGCTTCCATTTCCACCCTTGTCCCCTCCTAGATAGAGTAGGACACCACCAGTGGCCAGGCCTTTACATTCGCCTTCGGCCTTTATAAGCGAGAGGATGCAGTGATTTTTGAGGAGTCCACCCAGACATTGGCGCATGATGGAAGGCGAGCTCAGCTTCGCGCCCTAGAACTAGCCCACATGTTGGGGAGGCACAGCCAACACCTTGACCGTAATGTTGCGAACAATGAGAGAGAGCTCGATGTTGCGCTGAAGGAGGCTGTGAGCCTGAATAAGAGGCTGGAGAGCTCGGAGAAGCTTCTCGCGGAGCAACTGGGCGGAGTGGCGAGCGTAATCCTTTCGCTTCCATCCCTCCACCCTTTTCTATGCTAACTCCCATTCCTATGATTCTATAGGATACTGCGGAGACCATGCGACTCCATTCTCGGATCGCCGCTCTGGAAAAGGTGAACAAGGGGCGGAAGGCCCAGGTCGGCCAGCTGCTTAAGGATGTCCTCCCTCCAGCCCCCGGCGAGAGCAAGTTCAAGCAATACTCTGACCGCGAGTGCTAATACTCTGACCGCTAGTGCAACCAAGGCGGCACAACATATGCTCCAAGTGATATAGCGGGTGGGACTTATGACGAGCGAGGGCACGAGGCTCACGGTGAAGGAGGTGGTCCCCGAGTTGTTCCTCCCGCTCTCGAATTTTGAGGACGAGGTAGATCCCAGTCCTCCGCGAGAGCGAGAAGTCGGCATCCGGCTCGCAGTGACCAAGAATTATTATTTCGGTTGTATATTCGAGGCGATACCTCTTTTGATATTTTTGGCTCATGTACTCGTTTTGTACTCAACCCGTGTATATTTATATCTGTTTTCTAATGGACAATTATTATTCTTCAGCTTTCTTTTACGCTCTCGCTCGGCCTCGTACTCTGTGCAGCACTCGCTCCCACTCAACATCCTCGTACCACGAGCTATAGCATTTTGTCGGGATCATTACTTTATTCTAGGTAGGCTATCGTGCGAGGGGAGAACCGCATTTCCTCGGGCCACCACTAGGCCAAGATAAATTCATTTGCTATAACTTTTTACATGCTCGCACTCTTAGAGTTGTTCAATCGTATCCCCAATCCATTGTCGAGTCACGAGCGTTAGTTAGATGTGAGCAGGCTTAGGGACCTCAGTCCTATTTCCTGCTTTGTTCTCATGTCGTGGGCATGTCTCGCTTCCCCATCCCGGGAATATTTAGCGGAAAGAGCACACGCCACTCATTTACCCATTGCCTATGATGAGCGAGGATCTGCACTCGCTGACTTGTTTTCCCTGATGTTACATCTCTTATACACCCAAACTGGATAGCTAGCCGACCCTGCCAGCTAGTGGGAGCCTGGTCAACGGGATCCAATCGGAGGGGTATCCACAAGAGCGACCTGTCGGCCCTGCCATCTAGTGAGAGCTTGGTCAGCGGGTTCCAATCGTGGGATTTGCTAACCTTTCCTTTCACAACCATCCACCATCTGAGCGACCAGCCGATCCTGCCAGCTAGTGGGAGCCTGGTCAGTGGGATCCATTCAGAGGTGTAGCCACACAAGCGACCTGTCGGCCCTGCCAGCTAGTGAGAGCTTGGTTAGCGGGATCCAATCGAGGGCTTTGCTAACCTTTTCTTTCACAACCACCCACTGTCCGAGCGACCAGCCAACCCTGTCAGCTTGTGAGAGCTTGGTTAGTGGGATCCAATCGGAGGTGTCACCACACAAGTGACTAGCCAGCCCCACTAGCTAGTGAGAGCATGGTCAGCAGGATCCAATCGAGGGCTTTGCTAACCGTTCCTTTAACAACCACTCACCATCTGAGCGATTAGCTGGTTCTACCATCTAGTGGGAGCCTGGTTAGCGGGATCCAATCAGAGGTGTAGCCACACGAGCGACCTGCCGGCCCTACCAGCTAGTGAGAGCCTGGTCAACGGGATCTAATCGAGGGCTTTGTTAACCTTCCCTTTCACAGCTACCCACCATCCAAATGACCAGCCAGCCCTGCCAGCTAGTGAGAGTCTAGTCAGCGTGATCCAATCGGAGGTGTGGCCACACGAGCGACCTGCCGATCTTGCTAGCTAGTGAGAGCCTAGTCAGCAGGATCTAATATGGGGCTTTGATAACCTCTCCTTTCACAACCACCCACCATCCGAGTGACCAGCCAGTCCTACCAGCTAGTGGGATCCTAGTCAGCAGGATCCAATCAGAGGTGTAGCTACACAAATGACCTACCGGCCCTACCAGCTAATGAGAACCTTGTCAATGGGATCCAATCGATGGCTTTGCTAACCTTTCCTTTCACAAACACCCACCATCTAAGCGACCAGCCGGTCCTGCCAGCTAGTTGGAGCCTAGTCAGCGGGATCTAATCAGAGGTGTAGCCACACGAGAGACCTGTCGTTCCTGCCAGCTAGTGAGAGCATGGACAGCGGGATCCACTCAAGGGCTTTACTAACCATTTCTTTCACAACCACCCACCACACGAGCAACCAGCCGGCCCTGTCAGCTAGTGGGTGTCTGGTTAGCAGGATCGAATCAGAGGTGTAGCCACACGAGCAACCTGTCGGTCCTACCAACTAGTGAGATCCTGGTCAGTGGGATCCAATCGAGGGCTTTGCTAACCTTTCCTTTCACAACCACCATCCGAGCGACCCGCCGGCCTTGCCAGCTAGTAGGAGCCTGGTCAAGGTGATCCAATCGAGAGCTTTTACATGCCATAACCATCGCGTCGACCTACAACTAGGCAAGGTTATAATAGAAATCCTCAATATATTGAAAGTTGATGTCATAGATAGAAACATTTCAAGTAATCACCATTCCATGTGTGGTCAAGAAGTATCCCTTCCACATCCTGGAGGTGATACCCCCCCCCCCCCCCGACCTCAAGACTCCTCCTATGATATAGGGGCCTTCCCAATTGGGATTGAGCTTTCCGACCGTTGACCCCTTCCGACCGCATTGACCTTCTTAAGGACTAGGTCACCCCTCTAGAATTGCTTGACACGATTATTCTTGTCGAAATATCTAGTCATCCGTCGTTTGCCCTCTTCTTATCGGACAGCTTCTAAGTCCTGGTGCTCTTACACTAGGTCGAGCGAGAGCTTTTATTCTTCCTCATTTTTTATTCGTCATTGCTCATCTCCTTCCCCTACCGAGATCACCATCGATGACCTTACCACAAATTCAATTGGTAGCACAGCCTTAGACCAGTGAGAGAGTTTGAAGGGGGTCTCTCCCATGGTCGTATTTGGTGTGGTTCTCAAAGCCCAAATAATAGAGGGGAGCTATTCCACCCAGTTACCCCTCAAGTTCTTGACCTTCTTTTTCAGCAAGTTAACAATTATCTTGTTGGCCGTCTCCGCCTGCCCATTACTTCTAGGTTCGTGGACAGACGCAAATCAAAGATCTATGCCCAACTGACGGCAAAAGCTGACGAATTCATCGCTAGCAAACTGTGGCTCGTTGTCTGTGACTATGGCTAGGGGGATCCCATGTCGACAAAATATCTCCCCCAACACAAAATTTCTAATAACTTGATAGGTTACCTCAGCCAGCACCTTTACTTCCAGCCATTTTGAAAAGTAATCGATCATGATCAGCAAAAATTTCCTGTCCACTGGCCTGGGGGAAGGGACCAATCAGATCCATTCCCCATATTATGAAAGGCCATGGGGTTGTGATGGTCCTGAGCCTCTGCACATGCAGGAGTTTGAGAGGAGCAAACAACTGTCATTTTTTGACATTTCTTTGCAAACTCAGCAATATCCTTGCTGAGACTTGGCCAGAAATAACCTTGCCTCAGCACCCTTCCTTCTATGGTCCTGCTTCCGGAATGGCTTCCGCATTCTCCTGAATGGATATCCTCTGATACTTTGGGGACCTATTCCTCTAGTATACACCTGGCTAACATCCACGTAAGGGTCTTCCAATATAACCTATCTTCACGCAACAGTTAGTATGCCAACTTATGTCTGAACCACCTCTTGTCCCCATCCCCCTCCGAGAATTTGCCCGAAGTCAAGAAGGTGATGAACGGATCCATCCATGACACTCGTTGCTCCACCTACATTAACTTCCCTTCCTCAATGGACGGCTGGAGGAGCTTTATCACTGTGTTTACTGCCCGAGCACATACTTGGCCAAAAGATTGGCTGGGGCACTCTCCTCCCTCGGTATATGTCAAATTGAGAATGTGTGGAACTGCCCTATGAGGCTTTTGACCTTTGCAAGGTAGCGCTTGTAATGTCCTTAGCTGAAACAACGTGACAATGTCACGGCTCCGCTCTAGGAGATGCTACCGGACTGCAGCCCAAGCACCCCAACCCCTCTTCAGCCCACGGGCGGGTTGTTGGTGGCCACAACCTCCCTTTGATGAGCGAACTTGACAGTTAAATTGGGTCGTACGGGGACTTACCAGGAGGTCACCCATCCCAGTACTACTCTCGCCCAAGCACGCTTAACTATGGAGTTCCTTCACTTCTCATCACCAATTAATCTGCAGTACAATTGGTGATGAGAAGTGAAGGAACTCCATAGTTAAGCGTGCTTGGGCGAGAGTAGTGCTGGGATGGGTGACCTCTTGGGATGTCCCCATATGGCCCAACTTCACTGTCAAGTTCGCTCATCAAAGGGAGGTTGTGGCCACCAAAAACCCGCTCGTTGGCTGGAGAGGGGTTGGGGTGGTTGGGCTGCAGCCCGGTAGCGCCGCCTAGAGCAAAGCCGTGACATTGTCACGTTGTATCAGCTAGGGACGTTACATAAAAAGTGCACTTTTTATTGTAACGACCCGGGATTTGGCCCGAAGCCCCCCTGCATCGCTACACATATATCGGCCTGGCCCTGCCCCGAAGGGACTTACCATGGCACCGATACCGGGCTGCAGTCCAAGCACCCCAACCCCTCTCCCTCCACAGGCGGGTTGTTGGTGGCCGTAGCCCCCCTTAGATGAGTCAAACTCGATAGTCAAGCCTTCACTACGGGGAATTCCCAGGAGGTCACCCATCCCAGTACTACTCCAGCCCGAGCACGCTTAACTATGGAGTTTTTCCAACTCTCATCACCAATTGAGCTGGATATATTCACGGACCATAAGAGCCTGAAGTATCTATTGGATCAGAAGGATCTTAACATGCGACAGAGAAGGTGGATGGAGTTTCTTGGAGACTACACCTTTCAGATTCACTACACTCCTGGTAATTGTCCCTCTAAGGCCTAGTGATTGAGCTCACGAAAGGTGGAAGAGGACGTTACATAAAAGTGCACTTTTTATTATAACGATCCGGGATTTGGCCCGAAGCCCCCCCTACATCGCTACACATATATCGGTCTGGCCCCTGCCCCGAAGGGACTTACCAGGGCACCATGACACCGATACCGGGCAGCAAACCAAGCACCCCAACCCCTCTCCCTCTACAGGTGGGTTGTTGGTGGCTGTAGCCCCCCTTAGATGAGTCAAACTCGATAGTCAAGCCCGCACTACGGAGACTTCTCAGGAGGTCACCCATCCTAGTACTACTCCAGCCCAAGCACGCTTAACTATGAAGTTTTTCCAACTCTCATCACTAATTGAGCGTGCTCGGGCTGGAGTAGTACTGGGATGGGTGACATCCTGGGAAGTCCCCGTAGTGCGGGATTGACTATCGAGTTTGACTTATCTAAGGGGGGCTACGACCACCCAAAACCCGCCTGTGGAGGGAGAGGGGTTGGGGTGCTTGGGCTGCAGCCCGGTATCGGTGCAATGGTGTCCTGGTAAGTCCCTTCGGGGCAGGGGCCGGGCCGATATATGTGTAGAGATGCAGGGGGGCTTCGTGCCAAATCTCGGGTCATTACAGTGCTGGAGTGTTGGCTCCCTGGCTTCGAACTCTCCTCTAATTTGACATGCCACCACCATGGATTCTGTTGAGACCCCTAAGTCCCGCACCTCCAACTCTCAGGCTAAACGTAGCCCTACGATCACAGACTCACACTCGGCCTGGTTTTTGGTGAGGGGGAAGTGAATATCTATTGCCTATTTGATCCTTGCCCCTGTGGGCTTACCAAGATCACCCCTGCCTCATAAGAATGCTTCCCTGATGCTCCGTCTACCAATAACTCCCAAGCTGTCAAGGAAGAAGCTAAGGATCTAGCTCCTCACCTTCGGCCACGTAGTCTGCCAGGAAATCCGTCATCGCTTGCGCCTTTATCGATAGCCTGGGGACAAACGAGATATCAAACTTGCTTAGTTCCACTGATCATTTTGATAATCTCCCCAAGTGCTCAACCCCTTCCAGGATGCTGCGAAGGGGGTGATCGGACACCACCCGGATGGAGTGTGCCGGAAAGTAAGTTCAGAGCTTTCTACCCGAGACAACTAGTGCGAATACCAGCTTCTCAAGGATTGGGTATCTGAGTTCCGCCTTCCTTAGGACCCTATTAACATAATAAAATGGTAGTTTCTTTCTCCCTTCCTCCCGAACCAGTATGGAGCTTACTGCATCAGCGCGCACACCCAATATAAGCCTAGGTCCTCTCTCTACTTTGGACCCTGGAGTAGTGTGGACTGCGTGAGCTATTTTTTCAAAGCTTGGAAAGCTTCCTCACACTCAGAGATCCACTCGAACTTCTTGCCTCCGCACAACAGCTTGAAGAAAGGTGATCTCTTTTCCCCCGCCTGTGAGAGAAACCTACTTAACCCAGCCAACTTCCCTATGAGGCATTGTATCTCTTTCACGCTCTTTGGTGATTCCAACTCTAATATGGCTGTCACCTTATCAAGGTTAGGCTTAATGCCTACTGGGGTGAGAAGGTGGCCCAAGAACTTGCCCTTGCTAGTCCCAAAGACACTTCTTGGGGTTGAGTCTCATTTTCAACTTCCTTAAAGTGCCAAATGTTTCTGTCAAGTCCTGGAGGTGAGACCCAATGTTCTTGATTTTCACCAAAAGGTCGCCCACATAAACCTCCAGGTTCTTACCCTTTTGCTCCTGAAATACCTGGTCCATCATTCTCTGGTAAGTTGTCCCAACATTCTTCAGCCCAAAGGGCATCATCTTGTAGCAATATCAAGTAAGACCCCCCTCCCGGAACACAAAACACGGCACAAGAGGGGTCTTATGCCCAAAACAGTCACCTTACGGTAGCACTAACACTCAGGCTAGCCTGTACCACAAGACGCCTATTCTGCAGGCTACAACCAATATCAAACATTATCGACCTAACCAGAATATAAAAGTACAGAAGTCAAATCAACACCAAGCATATAGTCCATAAAAATCATAAGTAAAGAAGCTACAACAAACTTTTAATATCAGAGTACGTAAATAGTTTTCCTAAAAAGGGTACAACAAAAACCTCACACACTCGCATCTGTAACAGATGATAGCGACATTACCGTCTCCTAAGGCCCTATCGTCCTGGCCTGGCTGTCAAGCTGCATAACCTGTTGCTGCTCTACCTGCGGGGTTTCCACCTAAAAAGGAAGACGTAACAACTGTTAGTCATAAAGACTAAGTGGCTTCACATCCGCTCCCCCGGCGACTCCTTGGCACTGGGCGGAGAAAGGGACAGGATACAATATATAAGTAAAGCATAAGTACAAGCAAGTGGTAATAAGTAAACAACACCTTATTCTAGTAATTCTACAGCAACATAAGAGTGTAGTGTTATAATAGAAAGTAACTCAACTTATATGAATGCACATACAATCATATAAGTTGAGGATCGTTCAGCAGTAAGTAACTCATCGTATAGGAGTGCCCATACAAACTTATATGATGAGGATCTTGTGTATGTAATGAAGTGTAATGGCATGTATGCAATGTAATGACTCACCCATGTTCACGCACATGCAATCGCTATGTCGGCACAGACTTGTAGTTCCCACTTTCCGAGCAGGTAGCTAACCTCTCAGGCGTCATCCTTCATGGCCAGACGGTGACATTAGAGCGGGCATCTCCACTACTAGGCTGGTCTCCACACTACCTGGCCTAGGCCTTCGTACGCCTCAACACTAAGAACACAACAGAGGAGCTCACATGCGTACTACGGCTCAGCGGGTGTCTCGGGTAGATGTGCACCGAGAACCTAGCCCCGAACTGTCCAATGGTGTGTCACTGAAGGAGCCTCGGAAATGAGCACGAGGATCATGCCCAACCGTTCACTTAGCGCGGAAGGAGCCTCGGGACATGAACACCGAGGACCAAGCCCAACCGCCTAAGGTCTATCTATCAACTCCCATCAGTGTGATGATTGGAGAGCCCGTAGACCTACCACACTATCCTTAACCCGGGATTACGACACCACGTGTCGACTCACACCGCATGCAATACAACCATATCGTGGCATGGAAGGAGCCTCGGGACGTGAACACCGAGGACCAAGCCCAACCGCCCATTTATAACTCTTCTCAACATTACGAACTAGTGTGATCAGACACCTGTACTAACACCCTTTCCCAATCCTGTGCCTAAGGCACCTTAAGGGTTTACCACAAACACAGGTGGCGAACCATCTCATACAATGAACCATCTTAGACTCCCTTATATGACAAGCCTCAAGACCACGATTACGTCTAATGCCATGGTCACTTACTTTAACATCACCATTTACAACTCCTTCAACAAAATCAATCACTTGTGTGCACATGAGTAATTCATCTATCTAACACATCATATGTTCATAACAATCAACAACGAACAATTACACAAGCTCTAGTAAATCTTATTATTAAACGACTAATTAACATTCGTTCTCTAACCCCCACCAAGTCGTTTCGTTCAACCACATACCATTTCACCATTTGTTTACGTGAGGTCTATCCAATAATTTCATCATGCATTGAATTATAACCATTATACATATTATGATTCGCATACTACTTAACGTCGGATTGTTACAAAACCTCTTCCGAGTCCAAACTCAATCATATAACTAACCCAGGAATTTTAGGTGTAGAACACATGCTTGACAGCAACTTCAACCGAAGATTCCCGTGGCTATAGGAATCCGGTTAGTGCTTATAAACCCTCAATGGAAAGGTCTTTCCATGGGATACAACTTTCATGTTCAGTCTGCAACCCAGATCAGACTGCATCATGCATGAAATTAGCTCCAAAGCCTACTGCGTATAGAATACAATTTCTGCACGCTTAGTCTGACATCCCTCTACTTCGTTCAGACATTCCTGTGGCTACAGGCTTCATCTGAAGGTGTGTAACCACTCATTGGAAAGGTAATTCCAAGGTCTATGACTTTTGTGTTTAGTCAAAAGCCCAGATCTGACCATATCTTGCCTGAAAATATCCAAGAAGGTCGCTGCGTGTAGAACGCAGATTTCAGCACGCATCTTGAAGCGGAATGAACGACGTCGGTTCATCTTCCTCCTATATCCGATCCTCCGATATCACAACCAGAAGTTTCTCCACACTTATTCATCCTCTTAAGTCCATTCCTCTTCACGAAACCACCCTCATCATCACTTTGAAGGAAGGGGAGGTTGAAAATGACTACACGTTAGAACACAAGTTCTAGCATGACCCTCCAAGAAACCTTCATCTCACTCATCAAACTCATTTGAGTCGATATCTCTCCTAAGAATAACTATAGATCTAGCACCAAAGGAGAGGGGAGGAAGCTCACCTCATTTCTAGCAGTTCCGCCATTTCCGGCAATGGATCTTGTCATTCTTCTCGTTGGCATCACTTTTCCCTTGGCGGCGGTGGCATTTCCTCCCGGAGTTGGTTGGCTCTAGCAAGATCTTCCTCCTCTAGAAATTTTCCTCCAGAAAATGGGGCTTGGAAGAGAATGAAAAGTCTAGGGTTTCATTTTTCCCTTTTATTCAGAAGTGACACAGGTAGGGACACGCCCGTGTCCTTACCCATGTCCTTCTCGGGCGAAACTGCGTCAACGGTTCGACTGCCGCTTCGTGCTCCTACACGGGTACTGACACGCCTGTGTATGTACATGTGTCCAGGTGACACGGCCGTGGTTATACCCGTGTTCATACCCGTGTTCTGCTCGGGACACATTTCGTCGATCTGCTCGACGCACACGGGTAGGAACACGCCTGTATCTCTACCCGTTTCCTTCTCTGGACAATCCTGATAGATGCACACGGGGAGAGACACGCCCGTGTCTCTACCTGTGTCCTTCTCGGGACAATTCTTCTTAGTCCTGGTAGATGCACACGGGTAGAGACACGCCCGTGTCTCTACCCGTGTCCTTCTTGGGACAGACCGCTCGACGCCATTCTCAAACCCACCCAGCGCCACTTGAGTTCTGGAAGGTGCACACGGGTAGGGACACACATGTGTCTCTACCTGTGTCCTACACAAGCCCAACTCCTCTTTTCCCCACGAGTGCGCGCCTGATCACCTGCACTCTTTGAGCCTAAATCAGCTCTCCTGACTCAAAAGCGCGCACAAAGGGCCTAGCGCGAATCGGGACGTTACAAATCCTATAAACAAAATAAAAGATTTCGTCCTCGAAATCAGGTTAAGGCTACGGGGATAGAAAAGCATAAAATAAATATAAGTTAAAATATGCTTTTATTTGTAACCTTGATGAAATAGCTCTGGGTAGCGCTTTTGCATCAAGTCCACCGGCTCCCACGTAAACTCCTCTTTCCCATGATTGGACCACATCACTTTTACCAGAGGAACACTTTTGCGGCAAAAAATCCTCGTCTCGCTGTCTACTAGTCGCACAGGCTCTAGTCGCACCGAGCTATCAGTCGCAACTGCTCCGTCAGTGGTTGGAACATATTGTTCGGGCCGCAACAATGCCTTCCGGAGTGACGACACATGGAATACGTCATGAAGATTCTCTAGCTCCGACGATAACTCCAACCGATATGCCAACGGTCCAATCCTTTTTAATATGACGTAGGGCCCAACGTACCTTGGGCTGAGCTTCTTCACACCTCGTACCCGAGATACCCCATGCATCGGCTTGATCTTTAGAAATACCTTGTCACCCAATTGAAATTCCACCATCCGGTGCTTTGCATTATAATACTTTGCCTGACGACTTTGAGCCTCGAGCATGCGGTCCCGTATTAGCCTCACAACCGCATCAGTATTATCTATGTATTCAATTCTGCAAGCCTTCAGATCTTCATCCTGTACCCAAGACAAGGGTGTTCTACACCTTCTTCCATATAGGTCTTCATGGGGCGCCATCCCGATGCTAGCTTGATGGTTGTTGTTGTTGTATGAGAATTCTACCAAGGGTAGGAGCCTTTCCCACGGCTCTCCTCTATCCAGCGCACACAACCTCAATAAATCTTCCAAAGTCCTGATAGTCCTTTCAGATTGCCCGTCGGTCTGAGGGTGAAACGCATGCTAAAGGTGAGGCAAGAACCCAAATATGCCTGCACAGCCTTCCATTACCTAGAGGTAAACTGACCATCCCGGTCAGAAACAATCGTCTTTGGCACGTCATGATACCGTACGAATTGTTCCACAAAAAGGCGTACCAAAACGTCCACGTGTGCTTTCTTCTTAATAGGTATGAACCGGGCTACCTTCATCAAGCGATCAACGATTACCCATATCGAATCATTCCCTGAGCGGGAGCGAGGCAAACCATGGACTAAGTCCATGGAAATATCCTCGAACTTCCACTCAGGGATGGGCAATGACTGCAATAATCCACCGGGGCTCCTGTATTCTGCCTTCACCCTTTGACAGGCCTTGCAATGCGTAACAAAATGTCGGACGTCTCTCTTCATTCCCAGCCAACACATGGTCTTTCGCAAGTCAGCATACATCTTAGCAATTCCAGGATGCACATAATACTGAGAGCAGTGTACTTCTCTCAAGATATCCTCCCGAATTTTAACGCCCTTGGGAATGTAAAGCCGGCCACGGAAATGAACAAGGCCGTCCCTTAGAGAGTACTCGCTAGTTATCCCATCTTTAATTGACTTCATTGTCGGGGCCAGAGCCTCATCCCTTCCTTGCTCTACCCGGATCCGATCTCGCACATCGCAAACTTGTTCATCGCGGTCAAGTACTCCATATACCCATCCGGGTTATCATTATACACCAAGGTGATCTCCATCTCCTCAAGCATCCGGGCTAACTCCATACGCATCAACTGGGACTCAGGGATTATTTCTGGTACCTTCCTGCTCAAATCATCGACTACGGAATTTACTTTTTTGGGGTGGTAGTTCAGGGTGAATTCATAATCGCACAAAAACTCCAACCACCGCCACTATCTTAGATTCAATTCTTTCTGGGTATGGACGTACTTTAAGTTCTTATGGTCCGAGAAGATTTCGCAGTGAACGTCGTATAGGTAGTGCCTCCAAATCTTCAAGGTGAATACCACTACCCCTAATTCCAAATCATGCACTGGATAGTTGACTTCATGCTTCTTCAATTGTCTTAAAGCAAATGCAATCACATGCCCGTGCTGCATCAGTACCGCTCTCATCCCTTGATATGATGCATCCGTGTAAACTTGAAGTCCTTCCTTCCCAGATGGAAGGGCTAGGATGGGTGCGGATGTAAGTCTGTCCTTTAGTTCTTAAAATGCGGCTTCACATTGGGGTGTCCACTCATACGGCACACCTTTCTTTGTTAGAGAAGTAAGAGGAAGAGAAATCTTTGAGAATCCCTTTACGAACTTGCGGTAGTACCCGGCAAGTCCAAGAAACTCCGCACATCGGCCGCTGACTTCAAAGGCAACCACTCCTTCACGGCATGCACTTTGGCCGGATCCACAGCTAGTCCAGCCCCATTGATCACATGACCCAAGAAGGCAACCTCCTTAAGCCAGAATTCACACTTGCTGAACTTGGCGAACAAGGAGTGCTCTTTTAACTTCTTCAGTACTAAGGCTAGATGTCTGGCATGTTCTTCCTCCGTCTTAGAGTAGACCAAGATGTCGTCGATGAAAACTATGATGAAGACATCTAGATAGGGCTCGAACACTTTGTTCATCAAGCTCATAAAAGCTGATGGGGCATTCGTGAGCCCAAACGTCATCACAGTGAATTCATATAAGCCGTACCTTGAGCTGAAAGCCATTTTCTGAATATCATCCTCTTGTATTCTCAATTGATAATACCCCGAGCGCAAATCTAGCTTGGAAAACCAATGCGCTCCCACCAGTTGATCGAACAACTCATCGATCCGAGGTAACTGATAGGTGTTCCGTACCGTCAGTCGATTGAGCTCCCGATAGTCTATGCATAATCGCAGGGTTCCATCTTTCTTATTAACAAATAGAATAGGGGCTCCTCATAGTGATGAGCTGGGGCGAACGAACCCTGATTCTACCAACTCTTGCAGCTGAACTCTAAACTCGGCGAGTTCCTTCGGGGCCATTCGGTAAGGAGTCCTGGAGATAGGCTTGGCACCCGGTACTAACTTGATTTGAAAGTCTACTTCTCTGTGTGGGGGTAATCCATGCAATTTCTCCGGAAATATTTCGGGTAAATCGTGCACCACCCGTACATCCTTGATATCCAACGCCAATTCCTTCAGCTCGAAATAAATCATGAAAACTTCATCCCCCTTCATGTGGGCTTTTAAAGCCTGGACTGAAGATAACGTCATACGAGTGATGAGTCCTCTTTATATACCTATTTTCGGACTCATCTAGGCTTATTTTCTTGTCTTTGCACACCGTTTAGCGTCATTTGCACTCCTTTTGGTTCGCTACGGTTATTCCACGTCTTGTGCACTTTATTAGCCTATTTCTGTGCGTGTGTGTATTTCCCTTTTGCTATGCATTATATTTATGTCTGTGACTGCCATATCGACATCCCGTCCAGTTTTCCTGCAGGTTCTGGGATCGTGTGGGCGTCCGGGGTAGGATTTTCACCCTGCTTGGCAAAGGAGTCAATGGTCGTGCGTTTTTACCCACGCACGACCGTCGACCTCTTTGGCGCACGATCATCGGTCGTGCGCAGCCATGACCTCTCCTGTGAAAGTTCTGTCCCGGCATATCGCACGATCACCAGCCATACCGCGCACGATCACTGCTCGTGCGTTGCCGGTCGTGCGCAGTCACACTTTCTTTTCCCACTTTTCTGCCTCCATATCGCACGATCACAGGCCATACCGCGCACGACCACTGGTCGTGCGCCTGTGATCGTGCGCGCTGTTTAAATCTGTTTTCTATAAATAGCGCAGGTCCGCCCTAATTTTGATCGAATCGGGGATCACGCGATTTTTCCGCCGTTTCTCGTCCCGAACGAGGGTTTCCGCCGTCTTCCTCCATCTCCCACCTTAGGGAGGGTCTCCGGGCAAGCTTACAACGCCAAATCAACGCCGGAGCATCCTCTCGGCCTCCTCCTTCATCCTCAAGCTTCAAGCGGAGTTTTGACCGAGCTTTCTCCATCAAGCAAGGAAGGGCCGGAGCCGCAATCTACGGATCATTTCAACGAAGAAGACGGGTCCATTGGGAGTGAGTGACAGCCTCCTCTACCCCGGACGCAGTTGAGGACCGAGCTTGGACTCGGATTGACAACCCGGGATTCCAACCGTGAACCCTCAACAAGGCTTCGGATTCGGTCGATTCGCACACCTCTTCCTCTTGTTGTTGTTAGCTTAGTTATTCTCTTTGTATTGATGAAGAATGTTTATTGTAATTAACGCTTGTGCTAAATCATGTCTTTGTGATTTGTATTTTCGTTATTTATTGTTTGAGGTGCGCCTTATTATTCCACCATCCATCCGCCCTTGCCGCACTAGCAATTGCTAGTGGCGTGCGTTGCGAAGAGGTGCTCACGACCCTCATTCCGCCATTCTCACCACCTCATCCGCTAGCCTACTCTTCCATCCGCCTAGCGATTCGGTGCATAGCGGCCCGTGTAGTTTCCATCCCGCTTGGCGAAGCAGTGCATAGCGGCCTGCATAGTAGGATTTCCGCCGTTCTCTCCACCTCATCCGCTAGCCTACTCGCCCATCCGCCTAGCGATTCGGTGCATAGCGGCCCGTGTAGTTTCCATCCCGCCTGGCGAAGCATCGCATAGCGGCGTTGCATAGGAGTAGTTGTTAGATTTTTACTTTATTTTCCACAACCATCAAAACCCCCATCGTTACCTCCGACCCGAGGACTTCAATCTCAAGTCCTCCTCGACATTAACTCATCCCTTACTGTGTTCCTCAAGAGACCGACACTCGGGGATTTATTCCCAAACTTTATTACTTGTGCGACCGGTGCGCTTGCCGTTTTCCACGCATCAAGTTTTTGGCGCCGTTGCCGGGGAACACAGTCGTTTGAGTTTTTGAAGAGGTAGATTTGAGATAGAAGCCCTTTTCCATCTGTTCATTCCATGTTTTATTTTTCTTTACTTTAGTTTTTATAATTTGTTGCTTATTTTTCTTTATTCCTCTTCTAATTTTTTATATTCCAGTAGCAGGTATTCCTTTTTATTTATCTGCTTGTGTGTAGTTAATTTTTGCTTAGAAAATTCTTGTGGTGAATTCTTTCTTGCTGCACCATGTATTCTTATGCGAATATTCGTTGCTGTTGGTGCGGGGATTATAGGCATAACAGTGATGAGTGCCCCACTGAAGAATGGGAGCATAATTCTCGTGGTTCAGTGTATGGAGCACCGTTGTCTTATGGTACTTCATACACCGCACCCCAGTCTTATGGTCACTACTCTTCTCCGCCTTCACCTTTTTCATATTCCTCCCCGGTCCCTTCTAGACCGAGGGTAATGGAAAACGGTGTTTGTGTTGTCATAGCACCGACCATGTGTTGAAAGATTGCGCAGAATTTCAGCGCCAGTTGGAGGCGGATGATGAACCGGATATCCGGATTGTCTCATCCACCTCTCAAATGGCCGCTCCTTTTGATTCTGATGATGCATCCGCAGTACCACCTTGTCTATGGGGGACTGCTGTGGATACACCCATCAGACTTTCTACTGGTCAGTGCGACGACATTGCGGCGCCTTCTCTCCCTGTGCCTTCTTCCCCTATTTTTGATTCACCCCCGGAGGAACCTGCGCATATTATCTCTGATGATGTTGCTCCTCCGCTTTCTTTGCATGAATTACCTACTCCCCTTTCTAGTGAGTTGGTTGATGATGTTGTGCCCTGCGGGAATTGGGAATATGAGGATGCGCCGTGGTGTGACGAGGACATTATTCTCATCAATGGTGAGTACTATGTCTTGGAACACCGTGATGTACCGAGGTGTGATGAGGAAATCCTTGCTGGCGAGGAGGTTTCTACTTCCTTGTTGGTTGAGGAGGTCCGAATCACCACCGAGGACCTCATGGTCTCAGCTTCCCCTCGCCATGACTCACATGACACCGACGATGATCATTGTTTGGAGCCTGCTGGGAGTGAGACCGGGACCACTCCCCCGATTAGTTCCTTATGTTCTTCGTCTCCTTTATTCCTTGACCCCCCTTCTCCCTCTGCGCCTATGCGGGTTGACTCCCTGCAGGTGAGTTGGGTTGACATTGAGCCTTGTGCTCAGGTTGTCGGTGAGTGCCTCAGCGTGCATGAGGAGTTTCCTACTCCTTTTGCAGTTGAAGCCTCTACCTACACCTTCGCCCCCAACGAGCTTGTGGTGGACGATACCTTGCTAGGCAAGGATTTGTTTTGTGGTGAGATGAGTGAGGACCAGTGCTCCTCCTCATCTTACTTCCTATTTCCTCTACCTGTGCGTCACAGGTATTATTATCTAGGTAGAGGGGTAACTGTGCTATCACCGTATCGGTACCCGTTACCGACACGGATATTAGGACAGTTGCCTGTGCACTTTTCTTTTCATAGGCCCATTAGCTAGAACTTTTCTTTTGCTGAATAAGTCGTGCTGGGATGACAATAACCCCAGTGCTTATCTTTCATTTTCTGCATTTTTCTTTTTTTATGTCTAGCTTAGTTTAGTATTTCTTTTTGTATATTTTTCTTTTGTTTTTGCGGAGCTCACCCCTGCAGGTATTCATGGATACTACGCATTGGCGGGGTTGTGATTCTTCGTATGGCGGGCCTGCTCCTAGTTTTCACGCGTCTTCTGGTATGCTCACTAGCTGAGCATTGGGTAACCTCTTCCCTTAGCTCTTTTTGATTTAAATTTCTCTATCATTTGATGTGTTGTTTAGTTTAAGTCTGGGGGAGAGTCAGTTTACCTTTTGCACGTACACATTTCTTTTGCATGCTAGAAGCTTTTTGTATTTTATTTTGTTTATGTTCATTGCATCGCACACCACTGCACCCACATGAGCGCGAGCTTAGCGGTTTGCGTGTCACGAGTTGAACCTGTATCTTTGTTCGATTTGGAAAATTTCTGTGCTAGTTCAGGATTGCGCGACGGAGTAAAATGTTGGCCTTGCTGTGTTTCTAGTCAACTGCTCTCGTTTTGTATAGAAATTTGAGTAGATTTAATTTTTCTGTATGCTTATAGCTTTATATTTTTCTAGCTGCGTAAATTCTTTTTTATTCTACTCAAAAGTTGGTGAATCCGGTGTGAATCAAACGGTAGCGTAGGAATGTGTGTAGCCGCCACTAGACTCGTATTGCTTGAGTCGGGAGGAAGGATTATCTTTCTCGGTTGCTAAGAACTTGCCCCAAGCTATTCTTGAAGCATTGGTACACGGTTAGTCTAGCGTGAGAGTGATGTAGGCCATCTTTTGGCCCGGTTGAGCTTTGTACCGTTCCTAACGTCATATCCTCGCTACGCCCCTTTGTGCCTACCCTTTCTTTTGATTCAGCTCCACCTATATTTCACCAAAGCCTTATAGCCTATCCTAGTCGCGCACCCAAGTCGAGCTTAATGTTTTATATTTTCATGTTGGGTTGTGATGTGGTGTTATTATTTGTGAAAATGTGGAAGTGCTTCCAAGTTATATCTGCTGAAATTGTGAAAATAAAAAGATGAAAAAAGAAAAGAAAAATATTTGAAAAAGAGAAAAAGAGAAAAGAAAAAAGAGAAAGAAAAAGTTTGATTGAAAATCTTTATTGGAGATGATTTGGATTTGGAGTAGGCGGTGCACACACCCATTTAGTAAAAGTTAAGTCTGGGGGTGTGGTGCACCCGTATTTATTTTGTGGGCAGCGGGTACTAGTTTTGTACGTTAGCTCTTTTGGGTTAGGTGCATAGCCGTCATGTTTATCTTTGCTTTCCTCACCTAATCCCAAGCCCCGTTATTATCCTAAAGTCCTACGGACTTGCGCTTGAGTTGACTAGTGCCGTGGAGAGAGTGCGAACGGGCAAGCTTATGGTTTCCGACATTGGTGGATTCCTTTGGGGGTAATCTTGAGCCCCGGTCTTCGGCAATGCTCACCTCAGTGGCCTGCCTACTTTCTCCCTGCGTAGGACCGGATGATTCACCGTGATTCCACTTTTGAGTAATAATAAATTTTTAATACGCATTGTGAAAAATATAAAATATTTTGTATACTTAAAAATTTCCTCTACTTTATTTTTATGCACGCGAGCATGCGACTTCGCATGGTACTCCGTTTTGCAATTTCTTTGTTAGCTAGTTCATTTTCCCTGTCTGCTTAGGTTTTGTTTGCTCGGGACGCGCAAATGGTTAAGTCTGGGGGTGTGATGAGTCCTCTTTATATACCTATTTTCGGACTCATCTAGGCTTATTTTCTTGTCTTTGCACACCGTTTAGCGTCATTTGCACTCCTTTTGGTTCGCTACGGTTATTCCACGTCTTGTGCACTTTATTAGCCTATTTCTGTGCGTGTGTGTATTTCCCTTTTGCTATGCATTATATTTATGTCTGTGACTGCCATATCGACATCCCGTCCAGTTTTCCTGCAGGTTCTGGGATCGTGTGGGCGTCCGGGGTAGGATTTTCACCCTGCTTGGCAAAGGAGTCAATGGTCGTGCGTTTTTACCCACGCACGACCGTCGACCTCTTTGGCGCACGATCATCGGTCGTGCGCAGCCATGACCTCTCCTGTGAAAGTTCTGTCCCGGCATATCGCACGATCACCAGCCATACCGCGCACGATCACTGCTCGTGCGTTGCCGGTCGTGCGCAGTCACACTTTCTTTTCCCACTTTTCTGCCTCCATATCGCACGATCACAGGCCATACCGCGCACGACCACTGGTCGTGCGCCTGTGATCGTGCGCGCTGTTTAAATCTGTTTTCTATAAATAGCGCAGGTCCGCCCTAATTTTGATCGAATCGGGGATCACGCGATTTTTCCGCCGTTTCTCGTCCCGAACGAGGGTTTCCGCCGTCTTCCTCCATCTCCCACCTTAGGGAGGGTCTCCGGGCAAGCTTACAACGCCAAATCAACGCCGGAGCATCCTCTCGGCCTCCTCCTTCATCCTCAAGCTTCAAGCGGAGTTTTGACCGAGCTTTCTCCATCAAGCAAGGAAGGGCCGGAGCCGCAATCTACGGATCATTTCAACGAAGAAGACGGGTCCATTGGGAGTGAGTGACAGCCTCCTCTACCCCGGACGCAGTTGAGGACCGAGCTTGGACTCGGATTGACAACCCGGGATTCCAACCGTGAACCCTCAACAAGGCTTCGGATTCGGTCGATTCGCACACCTCTTCCTCTTGTTGTTGTTAGCTTAGTTATTCTCTTTGTATTGATGAAGAATGTTTATTGTAATTAACGCTTGTGCTAAATCATGTCTTTGTGATTTGTATTTTCGTTATTTATTGTTTGAGGTGCGCCTTATTATTCCACCATCCATCCGCCCTTGCCGCACTAGCAATTGCTAGTGGCGTGCGTTGCGAAGAGGTGCTCACGACCCTCATTCCGCCATTCTCACCACCTCATCCGCTAGCCTACTCTTCCATCCGCCTAGCGATTCGGTGCATAGCGGCCCGTGTAGTTTCCATCCCGCCTGGCGAAGCAGTGCATAGCGGCCTGCATAGTAGGATTTCCGCCGTTCTCTCCACCTCATCCGCTAGCCTACTCGCCCATCCGCCTAGCGATTCGGTGCATAGCGGCCCGTGTAGTTTCCATCCCGCCTGGCGAAGCATCGCATAGCGGCGTTGCATAGGAGTAGTTGTTAGATTTTTACTTTATTTTCCACAACCATCAAAACCCCCATCGTTACCTCCGACCCGAGGACTTCAATCTCAAGTCCTCCTCGACATTAACTCATCCCTTACTGTGTTCCTCAAGAGACCGACACTCGGGGATTTATTCCCAAACTTTATTACTTGTGCGACCGGTGCGCTTGCCGTTTTCCACGCATCAACGAGGTGCGAAGCTAATACCTTGAAAGATGACTTCCGAGTCTCCATATCTCAAGGAAATCCTCTTCTCCGCGCAGTCAATCCTTGTGTTGTGCCAATCCAGCCATGTCATGCCTAGAATGAGGTCGAACTCTGGCATTCTCAAAACTGTGGCGGAGGTTTCGAAAAACTTTCCCCCAAGGAGAACATCAAAGTCACACTTCGCGGTGGCAGTCATCTCCGATCCATCTGTAAAGCGCACCCTTTGAGCAATACTAGTGAAGTATTGCACTCCATCTATATCTTTGATGAAGTCTTCAGACACAAAAGAGTGCGAAGCACCGGTGTCGAATAACGTATAGGCCGGTTTCCCGCCGACCATCATGGTGCCTAAGTGTCAATAATAATTCTCAAGTTATGCATCTAGTATATCTTAAGCAACTTGAGGGTATTAATGAAAATAAAATGACCAACTGTAATCATACCTGCAATCACTTCCTGAGGGTTCCGCTCTTGAGTCATGTCTAACGCATACATCTGATCTCAAGCGGGTCCGGGGTTTCCTCCTAGTGGTCGTCGTCCTCGACCACGCATGTGCTCCCTCCCTCGAGGAGCTGCTGGAGGGAAAGCGAGAGGCGCATTTCCAAATAGTTGCGGGCAGTAGCGACGAATGTTGCCCGGTTGGTTGCATTCGAAGCACACTCGCTCTTGCCGCCCACCGGGTTGCTAAAATTGTTGAGGCGGAGGCAATGCTGGCGGTTGCAGAACCGGTCGCTCCATTCTAAAATTCTGGTGGAAACGCCCGCCACCTCTTCTATATCTTCTTCCCCCTTTATTATCAAATATCCTTCTATTGCTGGGGCCTGCTTCCATCACGCCCTCCGCTGGCCTCTTACCACTTCCCAAGTGGTCCGCTTCCAACCTCTTCGCCATGTCAATAATCTCGGCTAGGCTGGAGTCCGCTATAAACAAAAGGGTTTGCCTCAGGGGGTCTCGCAAGCCTTTGTAGAATTGTTTTGTGTATCCTCTATCATCCAACTCATAAGAGTCAACAAATCTAAACAAGTGCTGAAACTCCCATTGGTATTCCGTCACCGACTTGGACCCTTGCTTCAGTTGCAGAAACCTCTCCTCAAGATCATCCCGAGCAGCCAAGGGTATGAAATGCTCTAAAAAGGCTTCAGAGAATTCGTTCCAACTGATATCTGTGTACACCCGTCCTTGAAAGGTGGATCCCATGAGGGACTTCTACCACCTTTTGGCGTGTAGCTCTAAGAGTGTCACTACAAGGGTCACCGCCATGTTGTTTGGGCACCTTATCCCTGCCAACAGTTCTTGTACAGTTTCGAGCCATTCTTCCATACGCACTGCCGAATCTGTCCCAAGGTAAGCAAGGGGGGAGAGAGTTCAGAATGTGCTTAACCAATTGGATCCCGGACCCTGTTGTTGTATAGGGACTTGTTGGGACTGGGACCTGAAGGCATCCAGGATAGCTATGAGCGTCTTTTCCAGCTCTAATTGTTGGAATTATGTAGGTACGAACGGGGAGGGGGTGCCTCTCACCGGCTCGATATGCACTGGGATCTACACGTAATGTACTAACTTAAGGTCAGGTCGGCTAATCTAAGGTCAAAGATGGACAAACTTAGTGTGAATTACATATGGGTACACCACTTCTTCCGCTAAGTCAGTTTGTCCGCAAACTGACTAACTGAATGGGGGTGGAACCATTATTGAATGACTTCTTCAGTTCAGGATCGTAGCAAGCTGATACCATTTGTAAGACCCCCCTCCCGGAACACAAAACACGGCACGAGAGGGATCTTATGCCCAGAACAGCCGTCTTGCGGTAGCACTAACACTCGGGCTAGCCTGTACCACAAGACTCCTATTCTGCCGGCTACAACCAATATCAACCATTGCCAACCTAACCAGAATATAAAAGTACAGAAGTAAAATCCATACCAAGCATATAGTCCATAAAAAGCATATGTAAAGAAGCTACAACAAGCTTCTAATATCAGAGTACGTAAATAGTTTTCCCAAAAAGGGTACAATAAAAACCTCACACACGCGCATCTGTAACAGACGGTAGCGATGGTACCGTACCCTCAGGCCCTGTCGTACTGGCCTAGCTGTCTGGCTGCATAACCTGCTGGTGCTCCACCTTCGGGGTTTCCTCCTAAAAAAGAAGACGTAGCAACCGTTAGTCATAAATACTAAGTGGATTCACATCCGTTCCACCGGCGACTCCTCAGCACCGGGCGGAGAAAGGGACATGATACAATATATAAGTAAAGCATAAGTACAAGAAAGTGGTAATAAGTAAACAACACCGTATTCTAGCAATTCTACGGCAGCATAAGAGTGTAATGTTATAACAGAAAGGAACTCAACTTATATGAATGCTCATACAATCATATAAGTTGAGGATCGTTCAGCAGTAAGTAACTCATCGTATAGGAGTGCCCATACAAACTTATACGATGAGGATCTTGTGTATGTAATGAAGTGTAATGGCATGTATGCAATGAAATGACTCACCCATGTTCACGCACATGCAATCGCTATGTCGACACAGACTTGTAGTTCCCACTTTTAGAGCAGGTAGCTAACCTCTAAGAAATCATCCATCGTGGCCAGACGGTGACAGTAGAGCAGGCATCTCCACTACTAGGCTGGTCTCCACACTACATGATATAGGCCTTCGTATGCCTCAACGCTAAGAACACAACAGCGGAGCTCACATGCGTACTACGGCTCAGCGGGTGTCTCGGGTAGATGTGCACCGAGAACCTAGCCCCGAACTGGCCTATGGTGTGTCACGGAAGGAGCCTCAGAAATGAGCACGAGGACCATGCCCAACCGTTCACTTGGCGCGGAAGGAGGCTCGGGACGTGAATACCGAGGACCAAGCCCAACCGCCCAAGGTCTATCTGTCAACTCCCATCGGTGTGATGATTGGCGAGCCCGTAGACCTGCCACACTATCCTTAACCCGGGATTACAACACCGTATGTCGACTCACACCGCATGCAATATAACCACATCGTGGCATGAAAGGAGCCTCGGGACGTGAACACCGAGGACTAAGCCCAACCGCCCATTTATAACTCTTCTCAACATTACCAACCAGTGCGATCAGACACCCGCACTCACACCCATTCTCAATCTTGTGCCCAAGGCACCTTAAGGGTTTACCACAAACACAGGTTGTGAACCACCTCATACAATGAACCATCTTAGACTCCCTTATATGACAAGCCTCAAGACCACGATATATTACGTCGAATGCCATGGTCACTTAACTTTAACATCACCAATTACAACTCCTTCACCAAAATCAATCACTTGTGTGCACATGAGTAATTCATCTATCTAACACATCATATGTTCATTACAATCAACACCGAACAATTACACAAGCTCTAGTAAATCTAATTATTAAACGACTAATTAACATTCGTTCTCTAACCCCCACCAAGTCGTTTCGTTCAACCACATACCATTTCACCATTTGTTTACATGGGTTCTATCCAATAATTTCAACATGCATTGAATTATAACCATTATACATATTATGGTTCGCCTATGACTTAACGTCAGATTGTTACAAAACCTCTTCCGAGTCCAAACTCAATCATATAACTAACCCAGGAATTTCAGGTGCAGAACACCTGCTGGACATCAACTTCAACCGAAGATTCCCATGGCTACAGGAATCCGGTGAGTGCGTATAACCTCTTGATGGAAAGGTCTTTCCATGGGCTATAACTTTCATGTTCAGTCTGCAACCCAGATCAGACTGCATCACGCATGACATTGGCTCCAAAGCCTGCTGCGTACAGAATACAATTTCTGCACGCTTAGTCTGACAGCCCTCTACTTCGATCAAACATTCCCGTGGCTACAGGCTTCACCTGACGGCGTGTAACCACTCGTTGGAAAGGTAATTCCAAGGGCTACGACTTTTGTGTTTAGTTGAAAGCCCAGATCTGGCCATATCTTTCCTGAAAAATAGCCAAGAATGTCGCTGCGTGCAGAACGCAGATTTCTGCACGCATCTTGAAGAGGAATGAACGGCATCAGTTCATCTTCTTCCTCAAGCCAATCCTCTGATATCACAACCAGAAGTTCCACCACCCTTATTCATCCTCTTAAGGCCATTCCTCTTCACGAAACCACCCCCATCATCACTTTGAAGGAAGGGGAGGTTGAAGATGATTACACGTTAGAACACAAGTTCTAGCATGGCCCTCCTAGAAACCTTCATCTCACTCATCAAACTCATTTGAGTCGATATCTCGCCTAAGAATAACTATAGATTTAGCACCAAGGGAGAGGGGAGGAAGCTTACCTCATTTCCAGCGGTTCCTTCATTTCCGGCCATGGATCTTGTCATTCTTCTTGTTGGCATCGCTTTTCCCTTGGCGGCGGTGGCGTGTCCTCTCGGAGTTGGTTGGCTCCAGCAAGATCTTCATCCTACAGAAGTTTTCCTCCAGAAAATGGGGCTTGGAAGAAAATGAAATGGCTAGGGTTTCATTTTTCCCTTTTATTCAGAAGTGACATGGGTAGGGACACGCTCGTGTCCTTACCCGTGTCCTGCTCGGGCGAATCAGCGTCAACGGTTCGACAGCCGCTTCGTACTCCTACACGGGTACTGACACGCCCGTGTCTGTACCCGTGTCTAGGTGACGCGGTCGTGGTTATACCCGTGTTCATACCCGTGTTCTGCTCTAGACACATTTCATCGATCTGCTCGACGCACACGGGTAGGGACACGCCCGTGTCTCTACCGTGTCCTTCTCTGGACAATCCTGATAGATGCACACGGGTAGAGGCGCGCCCGTGTCTTTACTCGTGTCCTTCTTGGGACAATCTGCTTAGTCCTGGTAGATGCACACGGGTAGAGACACGCCCGTGTCTCTACCTGTGTCCTTATCGGGACAGACCGCTCGACGTCATTCTCAAAACACCCAGCGCCACTTGAGTTCCGGCAAGTGCACACGGGTAAGTACACGCCCTTGTATCTACCCGTGTCCTACACAAGCCCAACTCCTCTTTTCCCCACGAGTGTGTGCCTGATCACCTGCACTCTCTGAGCCTAAATCAGCTATCCTGACTCAAAAGCGCGCACAAGGGGCCTAGCGCGAATCGGGACGTTACATGTCACCCATCTCCCGTGGTGAAGGAGACATCCTTGATGTCGGGCTGGTGCATGCGGATCTGTTGGTACCCTGAAAAAGCATCTAGAAAACTCATTAGAGAGAAACTGAAGGTTGAGTCAACCTGCGCGTCGATTCGTGGCAGTGGATAATAATCCTTGTGGCATGATCTATTCAATAAGGAGATATCGACGCACACCCTTCAACGCCCATCCCGCTTCTTAACCATCACCACATTGGAGTCTCATCTTGGATACTAAATATCTGATATAAAACCGGCCCTGAGATGTTTACTCACCTCCTCCCGAATGGGCCCAACCAGCTTGTTGGCGACAGATCTCTTCTTCTGTCGGATGGGGTGTGCGCTGGGATCAAGGTTGAGGTGGTGGCAAGCCACCTCTATATCAATCCCTGGCACGTCCTTCGCGCTCCAAGCGAAGATGTCGATGTTTTGCTGGATGCAGGCCAGGACCTTTTCCACATCCTTCAAGTTGAGCTCCCCACTGATCCTCATCTTCTCTAATCTCCCTACTTGGGATAGAACCTCCACTTTCACTACCTCCTCCACAGCCTCCATCCAGGATTACTCCCCCACTCACCCTCTGTCTTCTCTCCTCGAATGAAAGCATTTTCCTCCTCAACTCCCCCAACAATCATCTCCCAGTCCTGGTCTCCCAACAACTCACCTAGCCTATCCACTAGGGCTCTGCTCCCTTCTTCCTCAACCCTATCTTACTCCTAATTCCTTCCAACTTCTCTATCTCCACAACTTTGTAAATTTATTCATTCTCTGCCTCTTCCAACCATCCTTCCTACCCTGCTTGCTCTTCCAACTCCCATCCCATCTCCTTGGCTCCCTCCTTCTAGGAGATGGTGTAGATTGTCATTACGTAGCATTTATTTTCTACCTTCGGGTCTCCCCTGACCTTGACCTGGACTCCCCCCACACTGAACTTCAAGCACTGGTGGAACGAGGATGGGACACATCTGATTGCGCTGATGAGAGGACACCCAAAGATGGCATTATAGCTGCTCGGAGCGTCAACAAAGACGAACCGGTAGTTGCGGGACTGTCCCCCCAAGGTTACATGGAGTCTGAACCACCCCTTTCACTTCCTTCCTTTCCCCTGAGAACCTAAACAGCGGGCCGTCTGAGGCCAACACCCTCTTCGACTCCACCTTCATCTCATCGAAGGCCTTCTTGAAGATAACGTTGACTGAGCTCCCGTTATCAATGAGCATCTGTGAGATGGTGAAGTTTTAGATGGCAGTCTAAATCACCAGGGCATCGCAGAATGGATCCTCGTGATCCGGCATGTCATTCTGCGAGAAAATAATTTTTACTCAGGGGGCGGGGCTTGGGATGTTGAATCCACGCTTTGAAAAAACATGGTGTGCAGGCTCGCCCTCCGGGTGGCCTCGATCCCCACCCCACCATGGATCACACCAATCCCTCCTCGAGTGCCTATGGTTTCCCTATCCACACACCAGTCCTCCTCCTCCGCCCCGCTGGTTACCTCCTCTATCCTCACCGGTGGTTGCTGCTCCCTTGTGCCTCACGTCCTCTTGATCTCCAAGAACTCTGGGTAGGTGGCCATTGCATGCTCCTCCTGCTCTGCCTGCCCTCCCCTACCCTGACTGATCACCATAGCCTGCTGCGGGGGGGGGGGGGGGTAGGAGTGGTCTCTGACCTTGTCTCCATCATAGAGGGTTGAACCTCCCCTGACCCCCATGTGAGTCCCCCCTCCCTAAGCAAACCCCTTATCTTGTCCCTGCGGATGCCTCCACCCCATCTTCGGAGGTCTCGGCTCTTCTCTCCTTCTTCCTTCCTAGAACCTCCCTATTCTCTCGACTTTGAGTTACTCAACCTTGCCAACTTCTTAGCGAATGTCGGGTTGCCTCTTCTCCCTCGATCTCCTTTGCAGCTCTCTCCATCAACTCTTTGAAGGACAAGGGTGGCTTCTAATTCAAGCTCATTTTGAATAAACCCTCACGCAACCCCACAGTGAATGCCAGCTGGAGGGAGAACATCGACACCTCCTGAATGAGCAAAATCTCCTCCTGGAACTTATCCACATAGCTGGCTAGTGACTCCTCTATCACCTGTTGGATCTTGAAGAGTGCCTAGACACTTTTCTTCCTCTTCTTCGAGGTTGAGAAACACAATTTGAAACTTCGACGCAAGTCTTCAAATGTATAGATCAACCCCATAGAGAGATGGTGAAACCAGTCCCTTGCTTTCTCCTTTAAGGTGATGGCAAAGAGACGACACTTGAACGCATCTGACATTGGCCTAATGGAGACCATGTCTTCGAACCACTGCAGATGCTGGGCAGGATCATCTTTGTTAGTGTAATAGGTCATTTCTGGCTCCATGCACCCTTCCGGAATGGGCGTGTAAACAACCAGTTTGTAGAATGGGCTCCCGCCGCTCGGGGGTCTCACATGCTCCACCCGCGCGACAAGTTCGGAGGTCAGGGCCGCACTCGTAAGGCCCACACTCGCCGGGCTGGGGAAAATCTCTCTCCTTGCTAGATCCCTCACCTGCCATCCGCTCGCCGCCTCCTTTCTTGGCCTCTGCCCCAGGGCACTCTCGCCTACCCTTAAAGGCATTAATGCTTGGACCGCGGGGGTCGAGCACTCGCCGCGTACCGTGAAAAAGGTGAAGTGGATAGTCTCCAGGACCTCTCTGTTAAACTGCTCCAACATCTCAACCGTAGCCGGTGCCGAAGGTTGTGACAAGCCGCAGTGGTCAGCACCTTGTTCTTTGTCTCCAGCCATTAAACTCCCCAGATTTTCCTGTGTAAGCTGCAGTTCATGCTCACCGCACCAAAAATGTTGGAACCAATATTTGACCCACCAAAGAGTCAAGACCTAAAGGGGGCAGCCCACACTTATTTCTCCTTAGAAAGAACGTTAAGCTGAAGACTTGGTACTTGACACAAACCCTGGCTACAACACGGAGGACCCACCACACACCAGAAAGAACTTTGAGTGCTTCCCCTCCTAAGCTAATACTGAAATCGGGCACCTTGAAGAGCCTTCGAAGACAACCAAAAATGAATTGAGGAGGAAGAAGCCAAAAAATTGGATCCCACCCAAAGGTGTCTTTTAGGGTCTATTTATAGTTTTTCTTGCAGGGACTGCCAATAACGCAATCCTACCTTTTGGAATTACTAAATGCACCCAAAATTAATCTGTCAATGGATATCCACAGACAAATAAATAAAACCTTGCATGGAGATCATTCTTGGAGGTGCGAGTGCCTGACGAAACCAACACTCGCCCACCTCTTTTGGCGAGTGTCTGGTGAGACTAGCACTCGCCCGCCACTCTGGCGAGTGCCTCTTGAGAATAGTGATTGCCTGCCTCTTTAGCGAGTGCATGATGAAACTAGCACTCGCCCGCCTCTTTGGCGAGTGCCTGATGAAACTAGCACTCGCCCGCCTCTTTATGGAGTGCATGATGAAACCAGCTCTCGCCCGCCGCTTTGGCGAGTGCCTGATGAAACCAGCACTCACTCATCTCTTTAGCGAGTGCTTAATGAAACTAGCACTCGCCCGCCTCTTTGGCGAGTGTCTGATGAGACTAGCACTAGCCTGGCTATTTGGCGAGTGCCTGATGAAACTAGCACTCACCCGCCTATTTGGCGAGTGCCTGATGAGACTATTACTCGCCTGGCTCTTTTACAAGTGCCTGATGAAACTAGCACTCGCCTGATTAAGGGTTCGTCGATTTAGGTGAGAGCAAGCCAACCTCTCCGTCTTTCCCACTCAGCGAACATGAGGTTGTACAAAGCCTACTTTGAGCTTATGACACATACAGACAATGTTAACTACGACTCCCAATATAATGGGAAGGTAAATTGTTGTTTCTATTCAGCTCTCATGAGGGAAACCGTTCCCAGCTACCCATACCTTATTCATCGGGTTGAAGCCTAGATAGCGGTCGACGAGGCCATTGAAGCACACCGCCAACAGTTTAAAGGCAGATAGAAGAGGAAGAGAGGACAGGAATAAGCCCTCATAAGGCATGAAGAGCGACGTTAGGATGAACGTCAAAATGATAATCGTCAATGCGACCCGCCAAGGAATGGGGGAATCGTCCGCCTCGAGAATAAACTTCACTAAATACCACCGACACAAACATGATGTACCCAATTCAGAGTGATTCAGCATTTAGCGACTGAAAGTACCGCCACCAAACCCCAGAGCTGATCAGTCAAAGTACTGAGAGTTTCACCACAAGACTAGTCACACTATCGAGAAATGCTTCAGGTTGAATAATGAAATCGAGCGCCTTGTCCGTCAGGGAATCCTTGGAAGGTTTTTACAGGGACAAGCGCAAGGCTAACAAATACAACGTCAAGGAAGAGACAAAAAGAACGTGTCGAAAGGGGCCACAAGCGTCAGGAAAATGGTAGGCAACATCGAAACCATCGTCGGGCCCCTATTCCTCTCTACCAAGATATTTTCAGTTGAAACTATAGACGAAACTCATAAGGACGCGGAACTCAATCAGAATTCCACCATCTCCTTCAAAAATGAAGACCTCGAAGGGTTGCAGATTTCTCATCAGGACCCGCTTGTCATCAGCACATGGATAGGAGATCCCTGCTTCAACGTTAAAAGACTTCTTATAGACAATGAGAGTTCAATCGATGTCCTATTCTTATCCACTCTCTACGACATGAAACTTACCCCCCCCCCCCAGCATCTCAATCCTGCCATAGGACCCGTTTCTGGTTTCAACAATTGTCCAGGTCCCATTCAAGAAACAATTACCCAGACAGTAACAATGAGTGAATTCCCAAGGCAGGTTACCTGAAATTTCCAGTTTGTCATCATCGACTTAAGTTTACCCTATAACACCATCTTCGGAAAGCCGATCCAGTCAGTCTATGGAGCGATCTCGTTAATTCCTCACCTATCTATGAAGTTCCCAACCCCGGGAGGTGTAGGGGTCATTCACTAAAGTCAGGAAGTGGCTCGCGTCTGCTACTTAAAATTGACTCAACCAGAAGTTGCAATCACATTTGAAATTGGAGATGTCAACCTACGCAACAAATCTGTGGCGCTGCAAGGAAGCTCTTTGTAGAAGAATACCCCCGCCAACAACACGACACCACCTTATCCTTATTTTTATATATTCATTTTAATTTCCTGTCTTAAACTTTGTATGATGTAAAAGTCGCGAGCCACGACTCGTGCAGACTATTTCTGGATTTGATTATGTTGCATTATGTTTTCCTTATTCTCGCTTCGAGACTTCTTCGATCAGGCTATGTCACTCCCCAGATTGAATACTTACATTCTCCAGCGAGCAATTTTTGACCAAGCTCGGACACTTCTGTAACACCCATATCCGTCTCATAGCATATCGTAGTAGGTCCGGCTGGGGCCCGATACCATATACCACGGACAGACTGGTGGGTTACTCAATGAAACCATCCTTCCAATAACACGTCCTACTCAGAGTACATTCTACCGGAAGCAATTTAAAAGTTGTTAATAAAGAACCCAGCCAAAATCATGATGTCCACTAACAACTCAAATTAGGAATGAACGTACAAAATACACAAAGTACTTGGTCTTATGGCCTTACAAGGGTTTACTTAAATAAACAGTGGTTTACAAACATCGGCATGCAGGCCGGTCACACATGAATATAACAAGTAAACATTCGCATGGCCTTCGAGGGCCGGCTCAGTAACCAGGGTTTCATCCCGCTACTTGCCACTGGGCTCTGTGGCACCTGCAAGCAATAATCCACCGCAACGGTGACAAACAAAAGCAACGGTGACAAACAAAAGCAACGGTCAGCTAAAGCTGACCAAATTATAACGACCACACCCCCTTATTGGGGTGGCGGTGCTCCTTCCCTGCATTTCGTTAGTATAATCCAACGATTAAAGTGAAAGTACAATATTTGCACAATACAGTACAGGTGCAGGCCCGCGGCCACACACCCCATGCTCTCAGGGCAATTACTCGGTGAAGCCGGTCCATTCCATGGCTCCACCACTGCCCCCAGGACGGCAAACCTCATGAGCATTTAGTCCTTTCAGCCCTAGCCTAGACTCGTTCTCCAATTATCGGTAAGTCTCATGTACCTTAGGTCACTTTAACCGAAGCAGATGGAGGGGGTAGGGTTCCACCCGCCCGTTGCTCACATCATCATGGCCATTTATCCATCGATGCGGGCCAAGTTTCCCCCAGTCCCAAAGCATCGATCATACAATTGTACATAGCCTCGATATGTACCAGGCTGGCTCCTAGGCCACCAAAATGGCAGAACTTTGCTTCCGCCCAGATTTCTGGGTGCACCTTGTGGTTAATCCTCAAGACTCCCTGCTGCAATCTACCACGTAGAAAACCTGAAAATAACCATCGCACGGAATCTTCTCCGACTATTCATGCATAATGAAACATCGCCAATCTAGACCAACTTGTCTGGGTAGGCTTCACACACCATGTCTATGTCCGTACTTCGATTCCGGACTCTACATGAAAAACAACGGGGATTATTCATGTCTACCCGAAGGAACACCTCAAACTCACCGCATACTCGCGAGAGTGAGCTTCCTATGCAAAAAGAAAAGAGTACTTCACATGTACAAGAAGAGAATCGTTACCCTAGCATTTCTCTTCGGCGCCATGAAGATCTAGTCGGATGGAATGCACCGTATCGGCCTCGCCTTCGCAGATCTGGACTAGGATCGAGAATCGAGGCTCTAAAGCTTCTCCGGCGACCGGATTTCTTCTTCCTCTTCCTCCCTGCTCTCACCTCTCTCTAAAGCTTTTAAAAAGAGAAATCCCAACTTGAAGTGAGGCTTTCTAACCCTATTCCCGACCATATACCAGCAGGGGAAGGGCTGAGCCGTCAGATCCTATTTGAAGGAAACTAACGACCACGATTTGCACTTAAAGTCAAATTATTGGGTCGAACACGGCTTGTGACACGCCCGTATCATGGGCCGTGTCCTCAATCGGCGCTGAAACTATCACGTCTCGAACAGGACACAGGCTTAGACACACCAGTGTCACAATTGACACGCCCGTGTCAAACAGTACATACCCGTGTTGCGGGGCGTGTTCTCTGAACCGACACAGGACCAAAATATCCTGAAGAGGACACGGCCCTGTGACACGCCCGTCTCACAGGCCGTGTGCCAGACACGCCCTGGGACATGCCCTGGGACAGGCCCATATCCCAGGCCGTGTAACTCTTTCCACACGGCCCGGCAAACAGCCCGAGCAGGACACGACCCTGAACACGCCCGTGTCTCAGGCCATGTTCTCAACCTTCTACGATCGTCGACTGCATCTCGACGACCACACGGGAAATCATGTAACCCGAGCACAACATGGCCTTGGGACACGCCCGTGTCCCAGGCCGTGTACACCTTACCAAGCCCCAAACTTGGCTCAAATGCTGCCCGTCCTTTTTTGAGTTTCGGGGCATTACAATTCTACCCCCCCCCCCCCTCCCCCCCCCCCCCTTAATTGAATTTCATCCCGAAATTACAGAAAGGAAAAGAAAGTACTCAAACTTAAATGATACCTGAAAAGAAGAGCTCGGGATACTCTTCGAGCATGGTCTGCTCTCGCTCTCACGAAAGCTCCTCACGCCCGCAATTGTCCCATGATACTTTGACCATTCTGATGTCTTTGTTACGCAGACGCTTGACTTCTGAGTCCTCAATATTAGGGCTGTAACGGTTCGGTTTGGTTCGGTTTGTAAGCAAAACCGCAAACCGAACCACCCCTATGTGGTTCCAAAAATTTGAAACAAATGGTTCGGTTCGGTTTTGGTGGTTTAAATAATGTGATAAAACCTAAAGATTTATAGATAGAGATCAGAGATGGTGCAATGAATGAGGCTCAACAACCCAACATGAAAGTGTTGTATGAACACAAATCTTATCACCTAATCATTTCATGACTCCAAAATCAAATGAATGGAAAATGAAATATTCATCAGCATTATTTGTTTGGAGAAAGATCTAGATTAGAAAAATATCTAAACTAGAAATCAACGACAACTTAAATGCTTAATCAAAACAAAAAAGAAAACTTAAAAAATATGAAAAACACGACTCGCGAGGGAGAAGTAACCAACAAAAATGAGATCTATATCGCCAGGTGAAAACCGCGAAAAATCACGCCCGCGTGTGTTGGGTTCGCTCATGAGTTTAATCATTAATGAAATATAATTAACTGTTTTCCGCAAAAGTTAAAATCATGAAATGTATGGTTTAACGCTTTAACGTATGGTTTAATGAAAATATGAAATGTAATTAACTGTTGTATGATTAATCGTATGGTTTAATGAAATTTAATTAATAAATTAAATGTTTTTATACACATCGGTTTGGTTTGGTTCGACTCGATTTTGTTTGTCACACAAAACCACAAACCGAACTGAACCATATGATTTTTCTAAAATCAAAACCGTAACCAAACCGCGGACTACTGAAACCGAACCAAACCAAATGGTTTGGTTTGGTTCGGTTCGGTTTTGCGGTTCAGTTGGTTTTGCCTACAGGCCTACTCAATATGTACGAGCTTGACCTTTGTCGTCAACCCAACATCAACCGGTACTTGATCGACTGCGATCACTTGCGAAGGCTCTTGCACCGCCTTCCGCAGCACCGATATGTGGAATACGTCGTGTAGACCACTCAACTCCACCAATAGCTTCAGACGATAAGCCGCTTCACCAATATGCTCCAGGATCTCAAACGGTCCAAGGTACCTCAGACTCAGCTTCTTCTAGCGTCGTACCCATGAGACACCCTTGAACGGCTTAATCTTCAAATACACCCAGTCCCCAACAACGAACTCAATGTTCCGATGCTTGTCATTATAGTATTTATCCTGTCTGTCCTGAGCGATCAGCAGTTGTTCTTGAATAGTTCGTACCAATAAAGTTGTGTCTTCCCCCTCTTGTTGTTTGTATAGTTTCGTCTCACCCGTTTTCAACCACGACAACGACGTGCGACATTTCCTATCATAAAGGTCCTCGAAGGGCGCCATTTGAATGCTCGGTTGGTAGCTATTGTTATAAGCAAATTCTACTAGGTACAAGTGATCTTCCCACTACTTCCCGAAATCCAAGACGCACATGCGGAGCATGTCTTCCATCGTCCTGTTGACCCTCTCGGTCTGACCATTCGTCTGCTGATGAAAGGCCATGCTGAAACTCAGCTTGGTCCCCAACATTTGTTGCACCAACCTCCAGTCATTGGACGTGAACCGTCCATCTCGGTCGCTCACGATGCTGCAGGGCACACTGTGGAGTCGAACAATGTTATCCACATAGAGTTTTGCCAGTTTATCCACTGAATCATCCTTCCTATTCGGAATGAAGTGCGACACCTTCGTTAATCGATCTACGATCACCCAGATGGCATCGTTTCCCTTCTGCAACCTTGGCAACCCATGCACAAAGTCCATAGAAATATCGTCGAACTTCCACTCCGAAATAGGCAAGGACTTCAAGAAACCTCTGGGCTTCTAGCACCCCGCCTTCACCAAGGCACACGTTTGACACTTCGCCACATAAAGTGCTACGTCCTTCTTAAGTCCTGGCCACCAGAACAACTTCTTCATATCCTGAAACATTTTTCGTGCTCCCTGGATGAATCGAGTACTTGGTATGATGAGCCTCATACATCAATTCCTCCTGCAGCTTACCCACACTTGGTACGCACAGACGACTGTCCTTCCATAACAGTCCATCAACAACCTCAAACTGGGAATTTGACCCATCCAAAGCCTCATCCATGATTTGCTTCTTGTTGCTATCCAAAAATAGAGGCTGCTGAATCGATCAGCCAGGTCATACTGAACTTCTGTCCAATTCAATTGGGCTTTGGCACTCGTCTACTTGTCAACACAAGAGATCTCTAATGCCTCCAGCTCCTGAATCAAACGCTTGTCATGAACCGACAACTAGTTGGCCCGCGTAGGGGCCTGCGGCTCAATGTGTCCGCAACTGCATTGCCTTTCCCAGGCACATAGTGAATCTTGAATGTGTAGTCCCCCAAGAACTCCATCGATCTCCGCTGCCGCATGTTTAGATCTTTTTGATCCAACTAGTATTTCAAGCTCTTGTGGTCGGTATAGATATCGACCTTCACCCCGTACAGGTAATGTCTCCACAACTTCAGAGCAAATATCACGATCGCTAAATCCAAGTCATGGACCGGATAATTTCTCTCATGCACCTTCAGCTAGCGCAAGTCATAAGCTATCACTCTCCCGTGCTGCAGTAGAACACAACCCAAACCACTACCCGGAGCATCATTGTAGATCTCAAAGCCTTTGGTCCTAACCGACGAACATAGAATGGGTGTCGTCGTCAACCGACTCTTCATTCTTCGAAAGCTTGCACGCACTCCGGCAACCACACAAACTTTTGATCTTTCCTCGTCAAAGTTGTGAGGGGTAACGCTATTCACGAAAATTTCTCTACAAAGCGCCTGTAGTAGCCGGCAAGTCCCAGAAAACTCCGGACTTCCGCTACGGAACACAATACAGACCACTCCTGTATCGCAACTATCTTCGTCGGATCCACCGCAATCCCTTCTCCATTGACTATATGACCAAGGAATGCCACCAAGGACAACCAAAACTCGCATTTGGAGAACTTGGCGTATAGTTGGTTCCTCCTCAACTTCTCCATCACCAAATGCAGATGCTTGAAGTGATCCTCTTCGCACTGCGAGTACACCAATATGTCATCGATAAAGACTATCACGAAGTGGTCTAGGTACTCTCTGAATGTTATGTTCATCAGATCCATGAACACGGATGGCGTATTAGTCAGCCCAAACGGCATGACAGTAAACTCATAATGCACATACCTCGTGTTAAAAGCTATCTTGGGGATATCACTTTCTCTTATCCTCAACTAATAATACCCGGACTTAAGATCTAATTTAGAGTACACCGATGACCCGACTAACTGATCGAACAGATCATCAATCCTTGGGATCAGGTACTGTTTCTTCTCTCGATAATCGATACAGAGTCGGAAGCTTCTGTCATTCTTATTAACAAAAAGTACCGGTGTGCTCCAAGACGACGAACTTGGATGCACATAACCCTGTTCCAACAGATCTTCCAGTTGAACCTTTAGTTCTGCCATCTCCTTAGGCGCTAACCGATACGGAGAGCGTAATACAGGTTTGGCACCTGACACTAGCTTAACTGTGAATTCAATCTCTCGCTACGGTGGGCTCCAGGGAGATCATCAGGGAATATGTCAGGGTACTAGGATACCATTAAGATACTGTCCAAAGTAGGCTTAGGCTTCGAAGCCTCCACTAGTGTGAAGAATAGCTCTGCACCGGCATGAACTGCCTTAACCACCTGAAGAGCAGACATCAACGTCTTGCTCGACCCTTTCAAACCTACAAATATCATCTCACGACCAGCTCCCAACTTTACCTCCTTGCGATTGCAATCAATGTATGAATGTTGCTCCGCGAGCCAGTCCATACCAAAATTCACGTCAAACTCCACCAGCGGCATTAGCGATGCTTGCAAGTCGAATTCCTTACTCCCAATCCAAATCTTTACGCAATAGATTCTATCTGCGTGCATTGAATACCCGTTAGGCAACAACACATCCAATTTATCCTTCGTCATCGAAGAAGGTACTCCGATGCGCGATATAAATCCTTCAGAAAAAAGGAGTGTGAAGCTCACATATCGAAGAGTGCTCTTGTCGGATTATCAAAAATCAAAATGAAGCCTAGTACAAGCAATAATAAGCTATCATGCGCAAGGTACTAAGTATTTAAAGCTAAATTGCTATAAATTTAAACCGTACCTGTCATCACATCAACTTGCTTTATGGCCTCCTACTTGCCAAGGTTATAGACTCACGGTTGAGTTGGAGCATAGTGCGATGCAGTGGACTCCACCGCCTTGTCCTTCTCTTCGTACGTTGCTCCCGGCTTCCTTTCGGACTTTGGGCGTCCGCTCCAACAATCACGGGCACTATGCCCCGGCTTCCACAGTTATAGCATGCACCCGGGTTTCGGCCTGTAGTTGCCCCCGAAGCACTAGAAGGAGTTGGACTCGAAGTCCTAGCCTTCTTACCGAACTTACGATAACCAGACTTTGAGGTGGTCGGCACCTTAAACTTTGTCCTCTTCGCACCAGATTCCTTCTTGCCTGCACATTCTTCATATCTTTCTCCAAAGACCAGGTCGTGTTGACCAAGGTTAGAAAACCCTGCATCATAGGCCCCGAGAGCAGTAGCCTTAAGTCATCCCTTAGACCTTCATAGGATCGGTTTGTCTTTCGCTCCTCATCAGCTAATGTAGCGCTTGCATACCGACCCAAACGTGTAAATTCGTGGAGGTACTCGTCCACGTTACTCTCTCCTTGTACCAGCTTCTGAAACTCATTCTCAATCGCAATCCTCTGCGCCGAGGGAAGGCACCTTGCCAAGAACAGTCTCGAAAACTCTTCCATCAAGACGTCCGGGAGTTGCCTTCCCCCCAAGTGGTGTAGCTTAAAGCCTTCCCACCACAGCCTTGCATCGCCGTCCAACAAGAAAGTGGCTATAGTCGTCTTCTGCCCTCCTCCGTCTCCGTAGCTGTCAAGACTCTCTTTACTCGGGAGAGCCAATCCTCAACTTGGGTTGGGGTTCCCGTTCCCGAGAACACCGGAGGGTTGAAGCCCATAACATGCTTGAGTTGCTTTTCAGTTGCTTTCCTAGGAATCAATGGCTCCATGACCACTTACTCCACCCTTCTTGGTTCCGCTGCTTGAAGCGGTACTTGCTCCACAGCAGGGGCAGGCTGTTGCATTTGCCTTACAAGCTGGGCATTTATCATAGTGAACACCGCTTCAGCTACCAATCTTATGGTTTCTGCTGAGGGAGGTGTTGTAGGCACATTGTTCGGTGCGCTACTTGCCTCAAAATGTGGGTTTTCTGAAGGTCCTCCACCACTCCTGGTCACCTATAGACGTACAAAACACCGTTATGTTACCAAACAATATTGCAAAAAGCAATTATAGGAACACGCAGGTTCCTCAAACATATGTATTTTCATTCCTAAATGAACATTCAGGGGTTATTTTTATGTTATAACGATGACACACACACATGTGCTCACCACCCCTTAAAAGAATTCACCCACGAATTCATTTAAGCATGACCGAAACCGATAGTCTGATACCAAATTGTAACACCCCTATCTGTCGCATAGCATATAGCAGTAGGTCCGGCGGGGGCCCGACACCATATACCACGGACAGACCGGTGGGTTACTCAATGAAACCATCCTTCCAATAACACATCCTACTCAGAGTATATTCTAGTGGAAGAAATTTAAAAGTTGCAAAGAAAGAACCCAGCCAAAAGCATGAATGTCCACTAACAACCCAAATTAGGAATGAACTTACAAAATACACAAAGTACTTGGCCTTATGGCCTTACGAGGGTTTACTTAAATAAACAGTGTTTTACAAACATCGGCACGCAGGCCGGTCACACATGAATATAACAAGTAAACATTTGCATGGCCTTCGAGGGCTAGCTCAGCAACCAGCGCTTCAGCCCGCTACTTGCCACTAGGCTTCGCGACACCTGCAAGCAACAATCTATCGCAACGGTGGCAAACAAAAGCAACGGTCAGCTAAAGCTGACCAAATTATAACGACTCCACCCCCTTATTGGGGTGGCAGTTCTCCTTCCCTGCATTGCATTAGTATAATCCAACGATTAAAGTGAAAGTATAATGTTTGCACAATACACCACAGGTGCAGGCCCGCGACCACACACCCCGCGCTCTCAGGGCACTTACTCGGTGAAGTCGGTCCGAACTCAGTCCATTCCACGGCTCCACCACCGCCCCCAGGACGGCAAACCTCATGAGCATTTAGTCCTTTCAGCCGCAGCATAGACTCATTCTCCAAATTATCGGTAAGTCCCATGTACCTTAAGTCGCTTTAACTGAAGAAGATGGAGGGGGTAGGGTTCCACCCGCCCGTTTCTCACCTCGCCACGGCCATTTAGACATCGACGCGGGCCAAGTTTCCCCCAGTCCCAAAGTATCGATCATACAACGGTATATAGCCCCGCTATGTACCAGGCTGGCTCCCAGGCCACCAAAACGGCAGAACTTCGCTTCCGCCCAGATTTCCGGGAGCACCTTGGGGTTAATTCCCAAGACTCCCTGTTGTAATCTACCACATAGAAAACCCGAAAACAACATCGGCACGGAGTCTTCTCCGGCTATTCATGCATAATGAAACATCACTGATCCATACCAACTTGTCCAGGTAGGCTTCACACACCATGCCAATATCCATACTTCGATTCCGGACTCTACATGCAAAACAACGGGGACTATTCATTTCTATACGAAGGAACACCTCAAACTCACCGCATACTCGCAAGAGCGGGCTTCCTATGCAAAAAGAAAAGAGGAATTCACATGTCCAAGAATAGAATCGTTACCCTAGTATTTCTCTTCGGCTCCATGAAGATCTAGTCGGATGGAAAGAACTGTATCGGCTTCGCCTTCGCAGATCTGGACTCGGATCGAGAATCGGGGCTCCAAAGCTTCTCCGGCGACCCGATTTCTTCTTCCTCTTCCTCCTTGCTGTCACCTCTCTCTAAAGCTTTTAGAAAGAGAAAGCCTAACTTAAAGTGAGGGTTCTAAGTATATTCCCGGCCATATGCCAGCAGGGGAAGGGCTGAGACGTCGGATCCTATTTGAAGGAAACGAACGACCACGATTCGCACTTAAAGTCAAATTACTAGGCCGAACACGGCTTGTGACATGCCCGTGTCATGGGTCGTGTGCCTCAATCGGTGTTGAAACCGTCACGCCCGTGTCAGACAGTACACGCCCATTTTATGGGGTGTGTTCCCTGAATCGACACAGGACCAAAATATCCCGAAGAGGACACGACCCTGTGATACACCAGTGTCCCAAGCCGTGTGTCAGACACTCCCTGGGACACGCCCGTGTCCCAGGCCGTGTAACTCTTTCCACACAGCCCGGCAAACAGCCCGAGCAGGACACGGCACTGGACACGCCCGTGTCTCAGGCCGTGTTCTCAACCTTCTACGATCGTCGATTGCATCCCGTCGACCACACGAGAAATCATGCAACCCGAGCACGACACGCCCGTTTCCCAGGCCAGGTGCACCTTACCAAGCCCCAAACTTTGCTCAAATACTGCCCATTCCTCTTTTGAGTTTCAAGGTGTTACAACTTCCAGATTGAATTTTTATATTCTATGGAAGCCACCTCTTCGACCAGGCTAGGCCACTCCCTGGATCGAATACTTACATTCTTCGGAGAGCAACTCATACTCAGGCTAGCTCGCACCACGGGACCGAATATTTACATTCTCCGGCGGTCAGATCGAATACTTAAATTCTTCATCATTACTGTATACCAACGCCCCACCATCGCGAGGACCTCCCCCCCTCCCTTACGGTCGCATTGTCAGATCGAAAACTTACATTCTCTAGCACCCAGATCGAATACTTATATTCTTCAGCAATCAACTCATAGCCAGGCTAGGTCGCGCAACCGAATCGAATATTTACATTCTCTGGCAGTCGGATCGAATACTTACATTCTCCGCCATTACTGCAGGCCAACCCCCTTGCCATCGCCAGGTCCTGCCCCCTCGCGGTTGCATCGTCAGATCGAATACTTACTGTTGACGCACGAAATGCGCCCTCCAGTTAACGAGTTGTTTGATCTCACAAGCTAGAAGAATAAAAGGGTTACTGGGATAGCGGTGAGGTTTGAAGTAAAGGAGAAGCTTGCTTAAGCAAAGAAAGAGCTTGCTAGGGCAGAGAAGAAGCTTGCTTGAGCAGAGGAGAAGCTTGCTTGAGCAGAGAAGAAGCTTGCTCGAGCAGAGGAGAAGCTTGCTTGAGCAGAGAAGAAGCTTGCTCGAGCAGAGAAGAGGCTTGCTCGAGAAGAGAAGAAGCTTGCTCGAGCAGAGAAGAAGCTTGCTCGAGCAGAGAAGAGGCTTGCTCGAGTAGAGAAGAAGCTTGCTCGGGCAGAGAAGAAGCTTGCTCGAGCAGAGAAGAAGCTTGCTCGAGCAGAGAAGAGGCTTGCTTGAGCAGAGAAGAAGCTTGTTCGGGCAGAGAAGAAGCTTGCTCGAGCAGAGAAGAAGCTTGCTCGAGCAGAGAAGTATCTTGCTCGAGCAGAGAAGAGGCTTGAACAGGAGCTGTCGAGCAGACGCTACTTTGGCGGTTGAGCTCTGATGGTTAGAATGAGAGAGGGAAAGAAGAGATGGGGCCTCTTGCAACAGTAATAACAGATATCGCCTGCCGGGATTTGAATGCCACTCTTGCGGCGGACTATTCCATTAATCAAGAAGCAAGATTACAGTGCGCTATTTCACCATTACAAGTAAAAGCAATAAAGGGTACATGAGGAAGCTGTCGGCTGAGAAAAGGAGGTGTTAGAGACTAAGTAAAAGAGACTGCAAGAAACTGTGGAGGACTGCACAGACTAGAATTCGAGTCCATAGGTCTTGCTGGATAAACTGTGGAGGACTTGGCGTACTGGAATTCTGAGTCCGCAAGTCTTACTGGCAGTGGCAGTTCTGCGCCCGTCCCCAAATGAGAGGCCTTGGGGCTTATTTATAGGCTCGAGGGGAATCTTCTTGAAGCGGGGCCAAGTGACGTCATCATGGAGGACTGGGCAGACTCGGCAGACTGAGCATTTTGAGTACGCAGGGCGGCTGAAGAGAATAAGCTGAGCAGATTAGGGCGGCCCGAGGAGCAGGCCGCCCCTAGGGCAGGTAGAGGGGGCGGCCTGAGGAGCAGGCCGCCCCTGAGCCAGTGGCCTGGGGGCCAGGCCGCCTAGAGGGCTGGCGGCCTGATGCCAAGCTACCCAGAGGGCTTGCGGCCTGAGGCCAAGCCGCCCCTAAGCTCGCGGCTTGGGGCCAGGCCGCCCCTGGGCTGCAGGCTGGGGCCAGGCCGCCCCTGGGCAGGCGGACTGGGGCCAGGCCGCCCCTGGGCAGGCGGCCTGGGACCAGGCCGCCCCTGGGAAGGCGGTGTAACACCCCGAAACATAAAAGTGAAACGGGCGGTGTTCGAACCAAGTTCGGGTCTTGGTAGGGTGAACATGGCCTGTGACACAGGCATGCCACAGGGCGTGTCGTGCTCGGATAGTCGAGTTGAGGTCGACGAGCATTGAGTGCTCGAACACGGCCTGTGACCCGGGTGTGTCTGTCACATGGCCGTGTACTTCTCTGGAAGTTTGGGCATGTGTCGACTGAGGGACACGGCCCGGAATACGGGCGTGTACTGTATGACACGGGCGTGTCAGTTTCGGCACGAGCGTGTGGTTACCCGTGTCCACCAAGGGACGTGATGGTTGGCGTGGTGGTTATTCGTGACACGCCACTGGTCACGGGCGTTTCGATGACCTGACACGGGCGTGTCAAGTTGGGACACGGGCGTGTCCCAACCCGTGTCCTTTTTTGTCCTCGACAATCGTGTCCAGATCGAGGCACACGGCCTGGGATACGGCCATGTGCAAAGTCGTATTCGGCCCAGGGTTTGGAGATTTTAGGCAAATCTGAGCCGTTCGTTTTCTTTAAATACGATCTGATGGCCCCGGTGAGTTCCTGTTGAGTTAAGTTCTGGAATTGAGGGTTAATTCCTCATTTCATCCTAAACTCTCTCTTTCTAAGAAGTTAGAGAGAGGAGAGAGCAAGGAAGAGGGAAGGGCAGGAACCGGCCGCCGGCGGAGCATCGGAGCACGAAAGTGAGAACCGAGACCAGATCCATGGAGAAAATTCCCTTGCGAAGCCTTTCATCCGGCTAGTTTTTCATGGCGCCTAAGAAGACTTCAAGGGTAACGATTCTCAACTTGAGCATGTGAAGCTCTTCTTCCTTTGCATTGTAAAACCCTCTCCCGCGAGTGTGCAGTGAGTTTGCGGTGTTCCTTGGGGTAAATATGTGAATTCCCCCTTATTTAGAGTCCAGATTTGTAGTACGGACATAGGCATTGTGTGTGAAGCCTACCCGGACGTGTTTGTCTGGATCGGTGATGTTGCATTGCATGAGTGGCCGGAGAAGACTTCGTGCCTTTGATTATTTTTGGGTTTCTATGCGGCAGATTGCAGTAGGGATCCTTGGGGATTAACTCCAAGGCACACCCAGAAAATTGGGCGGAAACGTGATTCTGCTAACTTGGCGGCCGGGGAGCCAGCCTTGAACATAACTGGGTTATGTGATGTTTGGGAATGTTTTAGGATCTGAGTGAAGCTTGGCCCGCGCGTATGTCTTAAAGTGACTAGGCGGCGTGAGCAACGGGCGGGTGGAAATGGACCTTGGCTTTGCGGTTCGGTGCTAGAGACCCTAAAGTAGAACTGGTCGTTGGCATAGTTGGGAGTCTTGGACTGCGGTCGGAAAGACTCAAAAATGCTCATAATGTTTGCCATCCTAAGGGTGGTGGTGAAGACACAGAATTGACCAGATTCACCGAGAATGTGCCCTGAGTGCACGGGGTGTTTGGCCAAGCGAGCCTACACCTGTGGCAAAATATATATATTTGCACTTTACTATTTAGCTAGGCTAATGATATGCAGGGAAGGAGCACCGCCGTCCCGAGTAAGGGGCAGGGTTGTTATATTTTGGTCTGCCTTAGCTTACCGTTGCTTTGTTTGTCACCATGTGGTGGAATGTTGCTTGCAGGTGCTGCAGAACCAAGCGCCAAATAGCGGACTGAAGCCCAAGCTGTTGAGCTAGCCCTCGAAGTCCAAGCGAACTGTTGTTTTAATTTTGTCATGTGTGGCCGGCCTGTGAGCCGATGTATGTAAAACATTTTATTATCAAGTGAACATTTGTACGGCCTTAAGGCCATGCACCCTTTTGTGTATTTGTTGTATTTCATTCCTGTGATGTATAGTAGACATTCATGTCAGTGTTGTGCAAATTTTGGATTCTCTTAAACTTTTTAAAAGCTTCCGCTAAAATGCTCTTTGTTAGGGTGAGTAGTTGAGTATTTTTGGTATTATTCTGTAACCCTTCCGACTGTCCATGGTATATGGCGTCGGGTTCCAGCTGGACCTTATATTATATGTCATACGACGGATGAGGGTGTTACAATTTGGTATCAGACTAGGGTGTCGGTCGTCTGTATTTGAATTCGTTGGCGAATTCTTTTAAGGGGAGGTGAGCACACGTATGTGCGTCATCGTTATAACATAAAAGAACCCATGAATGTACACTAAGGAATGAAGAAATACACTTGTTTTGTGGAATCTGAGTGTTCAAATGATTGTTTTTAGCAATTTGTGTGTCGCCTAATCAAGAGTTTTTTCTATTATAAGTAACTAGGAGCAGTGCTGGGCAATCGGAACATCCGCAATCGGCGTAAAGTAGTGCACCGAGTGATGTGCCTACAACACCTCCTTCAGCAGAAACCATCAGATTGGTGGTTGAAGCAGTCTTTGCTATGATCAATGCCCAACAAGTGCAGCATGCACCACCTGCTAATGAGCAAGAACTGATTAGAATGGCAGAGCCGGGAGTGGTAGAACGCGTAGCAGTTGATCCGGTAGCACCAAGGAGAGCCACAGAGAAACAGCTCAAGCATGTGATGAGCTTTAATCCTCCGGTGTTCGACGGGATGGGAACACCAACTCAAGCTGAGGATTGGCTCTCTACGATGAAGAGGGTCATGACCGCCACAGAAACTGCGGAGTGGCATAAGACCACAAAAGCGACCTTCTTATTGGCTGGTGAGGCAAGGATGTTGTGGGACGAGTTGGACGTTCATCTCTTATTGGGAAGGCAACTTGTCGAAGTACCGATGGAGGAATTCTCAAGGTTGTTCTTGGCCAGATACCTACCTTCTGCCCAGAAGCTTGAGATGGAGAATAAGTACCTTGGTTTGACTCAGGGAGCGAATAACGTGGATGAGTATCTCCATGAGTTTACTCGGTTAGGTCGTTATGTTGGTGCTATGTTTACTGAAGAAGAGCGGAAGACCAACCGATTTTATGAGGTCCTACGGGGTGACCTACAGCTACTCCTCGTTGGTCCTAAAGCACAGGGCTTCCTAGCCTTGGTTAATGCGGCTCGGTCTTTGGAAAGGGTCGCGAAGAAAGTTTAAGAGAAGAAGGAGCCAGGGGAAAAGAGGTCAGAGTTCAAAATGCCGAGTTCAAAGTCTGGTTTCCGTAGATGGAACAAAAAGCAGAAGACTTCAAGTTCAGCCCCTTCGTCTAGTGCGACGGGGGCAAACTCAAGTCGAGTCCCAGGAGCGTGCTACAACTGTGGAAAGGTGGTGCATTTTGCACGTGAATGTTGGAGCGGACGTGCAAAGTCTGAGAAGAGACATGGAGCAACTTATGAAGAAAAAGGGAAGACGGCGGAATCAACCGCATCCCACCAAGCTCCAGCCCAGCCTAGAGTTTACAACCATGGTTTGCAAGAGACCATTAAGCAAGCTAATGTAGTGACAGGTATGAGTTAAATATTTACTGTTTAGCTTTTGTAGCCGTTACCTTTTTACATGTTAGCTTTTAAATCTTGGTGCTAGGCTTTGTGTTAGTTTTCGATAGTCCGGCGAGAGTCTTGTTTGATACGAAAGCTTCACATTCCTTCTTGTTCGAAAGATTCATATCGCGCGCCGGAGTTCCTTCCTCGATGGCAAAAGATAAGTTGGATGTATTGTTGCCCAATGGGTGCTCAATGCATGCGGATAGAGTCCGTGTGGTAAAGTTGCGGATCGGGGACCAAGAGTTTGATTTGCAAGCGTCAGTGCTGTCGTTAGTGGAGTTTGATGTAATCTTTGGAATGGACTGGCTCTCGGAGCAGCGAGCATGCATTGATTGCAACCGAAAGGAGGTTAAGCTGGGACTGAATACCGATCGGGAGACTACGTTTGCAAGCATGAAAGGGTCGAGAAAGATTTTGATGTCGGCTCTTCAGGTGATTAAGGCAGTTCGGTCTAGGGCAGAACTGTTTGTCATATTAGTGCGGGCTTCAACGCCTAAACCTAGTCTTGACAGTATTGCAATTGTGTCTGAGTATCCCGATGTATTCCCAGACGATTTCCCCGGAGACCCTCCTCAGCGGGAGATTGATTTTACAATTGAGCTGGTGCTGGGTTCCAAACCGGTGTCGCGCTCTCCGTATCGGATAGCTCCTAAGGAGATGGCGGAGTTGAAGGTGCAACTACAAGAATTGTTAGAGCAAGGGTATTTGCGTCCAAGTTCGTCGCCTTGGAGTCCACCGGTCCTCTTCGTTAAGAAGAAAGATGGGAGCTTGCGACTCTGTATCAACTATCGGGATTTGAACAAGCTTACGGAAAAGAATAAGTATCCGATCCCAAGGATTGACGATCTATTTGATCAGTTGGTTGGTTCAACGGTATATTCGAAGCTAGATCTAAAATCCGGATACTACCAGCTAAGGATAAGGGAAAGTGACATCCCAAAGACAACGTTCAGCATGCAGTTTGGGCATTACGAGTTTACGGTCATGTCGTTTGGGTTGACCATTGCGCCATCCGTGTTTATGGATTTGATGAACAGGATGTTCAGATAATACCTAGACCATTTCGTGATAGTATTTATCGACGACATCTTGGTGTACTCGCGGCGTGAGGATGATCACTACAAACATCTGCATATGGGCTTGCCGGCTACTATAGACGCTTCGTAGAGAAATTCTCGCGGATAGCGCTACCACTCACGATGCTGACAAGGAAGGATCAAAAGTTTTTATGGACGCTGGAGTGCGCACAGGCTTTTGAAGAATTGAAGAGGCGGTTGGTCACGACGCCTATTTTGCATTCGCTGAGTGGGTCCGAAGGGTTTGAAATTTATAGTGATGCTTCGGGCAGTGGTTTGGGCTGTGTTCTGCTACAGCATGGGAGCATAATAGCCTATGGATCACGACAATTGAAGGTTCATGAGAGAAATTGTCCGGTCCATGACTTGGAGCTAGCAGCCGTGATATTTGCTCTAAAGCTGTGGAGGCACTATCTTTACGGTGTGAAGGTCGATATCTACACTGATCATAAAAGCCTGAAGTATTTGCTAGATCAAAAAGACCTGAACATGAGGCAGCGGATATGGATGGAGTTCCTGGGGGACTACACTTTCAAAATACATTATGTTCCCGGGAAAGGAAATGCAGTGGCGGATGCGTTGAGTCGTAGGGCACATGCGCAAGCCAACTGGTTGGCGGTGCATAATGAGAGTTTGGTCCGTGATTTGGAGGCTTTGGAGATCTCCTGCGTTGACAAGCAGGCTAGTTCCGAGGCAATATTGTGTTGGACGGAGGTGCAGTATGACCTAGCTGATAGGATTCGGCGGGCTTTGGTTCAGGATATCAGTATGAAGCAGATCTTGGATGAATCATTGGATGGGTCAAATTCCCAATTTGCGTTGAAGATGGACTGCTAAGGAAGGACGGTCGCCTATGTATCCCTAGTGCGGATAGTCTTCGGGAGGAGTTGATGTATGAGGCTCATCATACCAAGTACTCAATCCACCCGGGGAGCACGAAGATGTATAAGGACATGAGGAAGTTGTTTTGGTGGCCAGGATTGAAGAAGGATGTAGCACTTTATGTGGCGAAGTGCCAAACTTGTGCCCTGGTGAAGGCGGAGTGTCAGAAGCCCGGAGATTTCTTGAAGTCATTGCCTAACCCGGAGTGGAAGTTCGACAATATTTTCATGGATTTTGTGTATGGTTTGTCAAGGTCGCAGAAGGTAAACGACGCCATCTGGGTGGTCGTAGATAGTTTGACAAAGGTGCCGCACTTCATCCCGAATAGGAAGGAAGATCCGGTGGAAAAGTTAGCCAAGCTCTATGTGGATAATATTATACGGTTGCATAGTGTGCCACGCAGTATTGTTAGTGACCGAGACAGATGCTTCACGTCTAATGACTGGAGGCTGGTGCATAAGTTGTTGGGAATTAAACTGAGTTTCAGTACAGCCTTTCATCCGCAGACGGATGGTCAGACTGAAATGGTCAACAGGACGATGGAGGATATGCTTCGCATGTGCGTCTTGGATTTCAGAAGACAGTGGGAAGATCACCTATACATGGTAGAGTTTGCTTACAATAACAGTTTTCAAGCAAGTATTGGAATGGCACTGTTCGAGGCCCTGTATGGGAGAAAGTATCGCACGTCGTTGACTTGGTTGGAGACAGGCGAGTCAAAGTTATATAAATGTCAGGCTGTGGAAGACGTCACTTCAATGGTACGTACGATTCAGGAAGGTTAAAGATCGCTCAGGACAGGCAGACAAAATACTATAATGTCAAGCATAGGAATGTGGAGTTCAATGTTAGCGATTGGGTGTACTTGAAAATCAAGCTGTTCAAGGGTGTCTCGCGGATTCGACGCTTGAAAAAGTAGAGTCTGAGATACCATGTACCATTTGAGATCCTGGAGCGGGTTGGTGAAGCAGCGTATCGAATGAAGTTGTCGGTGGAATTGAGTGGGCTACATGATGTATTCCACGTTTCGGTTTTGCGGAAGGTAGTACAAGAGCCTTCTCAGGTTGTTGCGGTCAATCAAGTGCCGATTGATAGTGGGTTGACGACCAAGGTCAAGCCAATTCGCATTGAAGACTTTGAAGTCAAACGGCTCCGCAACAAGGAAATTCGAATGGTTAAAGTCCGATGGGATAACTGCGGACGTGAGGAGATTTCTTGGGAACGAGAGCAGACTATGTTGGAAGCATACCCCGAATTATTCCGCGCAGGTAATCTTTAAGTTGTTTTGTGTACCTTTACATAATTTCATGAACGAAATTCTTTAAGGGGGTAGATTTGTAAGGCCCCGAAACTTAAAAGTGAAACGGGCGGTGTTCGAACCAATTTCGGGTCTTGGTAGGGTGAACACGGCCTGTGACACGGGCGTATCACAAGGCGTGTCGTGCTCAGGTAGTCGGGCTGAGGTCGACGAGCGTTGAGTGCTCGAACACGGCCTGTGACACGGGCGTGTCACAGGGCATGTCAGGCATACGGCATGTGACACTGGCGTGTCACATGGCCGTATACTCCTCTGGAAGTTTGGGCATGTGTCGACTGAGGGACACGGCCCGGAATACGGGCGTGTACTGTATGACACGGGCGTGTCAGTGTTGGCACGGGCGTGTGGTCACCCGTGTCCACCAAGGGATGTGACGGTTGGCGTGGCAGTTATTCGTGACACGCCACTGGTCACGGGCGTGTCGATGACCCGACACTGGCGTGTCAAGTTGGGACACAAGTGTGTCCCAACCCGTGTACTTTTTTGTCCTCGACAATCGTGTCTGTATCGAGGCACACGGCCTGGGATACGGCCGTGTGCAAAGCCGTGTTCGGCCAAGGGTTTGGAGATTTTAGGCAAATCTGAGCCGTTCATTTTCTTTAAATATGATCTGACGGCCCCGGTGAGTTCCTGCTGAGTTAAGTTCGGGAATTGAGGGTTAATTCCTCATTTAATCTTAAACTCTCTCTTTCTAAGAAGTTAGAGAGAGGAGAGAGCAAGGAAGAGGGAAGGGGAGGAATCCGGCCGCCGGCGGAGCATCGGAGTACGAAAGTGAGAACCGAGACCAGATACGTTGAGAGAATTCCCTTGCGAAGCCTTTCATCCGGCTTGTTTTTCATGGCGCATAAGCAGACTTCAAGGGTAACGATTCTCAACTTGAGCATGTGAAACTCTTCTTCCTTTGCATAGGAAAACCCTCTCTTGCGAGTGTGCGGTGAGTTTGCGGTGTTCCTTGGGGTAGATATGTGAAGTCCCCCTTGTTTTGAGTCCGAAATCGTAGTACGGGCATAGGCATTGTGTGTGAAGCCTACCCGGACGTGTTTGTCTGGATCGGTGATGTTGCATTGCATGAGTGGCCGGAGAAGACTCCGTGCCTTTGATTGTTTTCGGGTTTCTATGCGGTAGATTGCAGGAGGGATCCTTAGGGATTAACTCCAAGGCACACCCGAAAAACTAGGCGAAAACGTGATTCTGCTAACTTGGCGGCCGGGGAGCCAGCCTTGAACACAATTGGGTTATGTGATGTTTAGGAATGTTTTAGGATCCGGGTGAAGCTTGGCCCGCGCGTATGTCTTAAAGTGACTAGGTGACGTGAGCAACGGGCGGGTGGAAACAGACCTGGGCTTTGCGGTTCGGTGCTAGAGGCTCTAAAGTGGAACTAATCGTTGGCATAGTCAGGAGTCTTGGACTGCGGTCGGAAAGACTCAAAAATGCTCATAATGTTTATCATCCTAAGGGTGGCGGTGAAGCCACAGAATTGACCGGATTCACCGAGAATGTGCCCTGAGTGCACGGGGTGTTTGACCGAGCGAGCCTACACCTGTGGAGAAATATATATTTGCACTTTACTATTTAGCTGGGCTAATGATATGCAGGGAAGGAGCACTGCCGTCCCGAGTAAGGGGCGGGGTCGTTATATTTTGGTCAGCCTTAGCTGATCGTTGCTTTATTTGCCACCATGCGGTGGAATGTTGCTTGCAGGTGATGCGGAACCAAGCGCCAAATAGCGGGCCGAAGCCCAAGCTGCTGAGCTGGCCCTCGAAGGCCAAGCAAACTGTTGTTTTACTTTTGTCATGTGTGGCCGGCCTGTGAGCCGATGTATGTAAAACATTTTATTGTCAAGTGAACATTTGTAAGGCCTTAAGGCCATGTACCCTTTTGTGTATTTGTTGTATTTCATTCCAGTGAAGTATAGTGGACATTCATGCCAGTGTTGTGCAAATTTTTGGTTCTCTTAAACTTTTTAAAAGCTTCCGCTAGAATGCTCTGTGTTAGGGCGAGTAGTTGAGTATTTTTGGTATTATTCTGTAACTCTTCCGACTGTCCGTGGTATATGGCGTCGGGTTCCAACTGGACGTTCTGTTATATGCCATACGAAGGATGAGGGTGTTACAGGCGGCTTGGGAGCCAGACTGCCCCTAAGCTGGCGGCCTGAGAAGCAGGCCGCCCACCGGGGCTGGCGGCCGGAGGAGCGGGCCGCCCTCCTGCGGCTGGCGGAATCCTGAGCTGGAGGAGCTTGCCGAGCCCGCGATAGTCATGTTGGTCGAGGGTTGTCGCTGACGGAACGACCCTGCGGACTGAAGGAATAAATTGCACAAACCGCCCCCTACTGCTGTAGGTTGCCTCCTGCAAGGAAGAATGTTGTGCGATTAGCTAGCCAAACCGTGTGGCCTGTGAGGGTGAGCTATGGGAGCAATCCACCGCCCCGCAGGGCATGCGGTGGCTATGCGACCGGGGCGGTTAGACTGGGGAGACCGTCCTAGCCGCACGGCCTGAGCGGATAGAAGACCCTATCCGCCTGGCCCAAAAAAAGGGCTGAGGCAGATCGCGACCCTCGGGGGGAACCCCTGAGCGGGCCGCCATTTGCGAGCTCGAGACCTTGGGGAGGGATCACCGATTTTGTGGTTAACACTTACATTCTCCGGCACCCGAATCGAATACTTACATTCTTCGGCAATCAGCTCAAAACCAGGCTAGGTCGCACAATCGTATCGAATATTTACGTTCTCCGGTGGTAGGATCGAATACTTACATTCTTTGCCATTACTGTAGGCCAACACCCTGCCATCGCCAGGGCCTGGCCCCCTCACGGTCGCATCGTCGGATCGAATACTTACATTCTCCAACACCTTGATTGAATACTTACATTCTCCGGTAATCGGCTCATAGCCAGGCTAGGTCACCCAACCGGATCGAATAATTATATTCTCTGACGGTCTTATCGAATATTTATATTCTTCAGCGATCGGATCGAATACTTACATTCTTCGTCATTACTGTAGGTCAATGCCCCGCCATCGTCAGGGCCTCCCCCCTCGCGGTCGCATCCTTAGATCGAATACTTACATTCTCTGGCACCCGGATCAAATACTTACATTCTCCGACAATCGGCTCATAGTCAGGCTAGGTCGCGCAACCAGATCGAATATTTACATTCTTCGGTAGTCAGATCGAATATTTACATTCTCCGTCGTTACTACAGGCCAACACTCTGCCATCACTATGGTATGCCCCCCTCGCGGTCACATCATCAGATCGAATACTAATATTCTCCAACACCCGGATTGAATACTTACATTCTCCGACAATCGGCTCATAACCAGGCTAGGTCGCGCAACCAGATCGATTATTAATATTCTCCGGTGGTCGGATTGAATACTTACATTCTCCGTTGTTACTACAGGTCAACGACCCACCATCGTTAGGTCCTGCACCTCTCGCAGTCGCATCGTCGAATCGAATACTTACATTCTCTGGCACCCTGATCAAATCTTACATTCTCCAACAATCCTCTCTTGGCTAGACTCAGCCCCGCAATAGGATCGACTCAATACATTCTCGGACCCCCAGATCGAATACTTACATTCTCTGGTAGTCCTCTTAAAATTGAGCTTGGCTCCGCAGTCAGATTAAATCCTTGCATTCTTTGACCCTTCGATTGAGATGATACACTCTCTGACAGTACCACAAGCTTACATTCCACCAATTATCGGGATCCAGACCACAAAAGCAAAAAAAAATACTGCCATGTCAACATAAGTGCAGGTGCGCTACATAAAATCACAAAAAGGTAATGACAAACATACATCCGACGTAATAAAAAAGCAAGCGTATTCAAGCAAACAAAAGTAAAAGTACAAGTTGTTACTCATATCTATACCAGACTCATGGCTCTCTGCCTTCATCATCAGAAATATCGTCAAAACTAAGGCTTGAAACATTACACTTCAAATGTTTGGCTACTAGGCGAAAAGCCTTCAACACACCGCATCTGAGCGCAACCTCTAGGACGTCCTCTATTTGAGGCTCAACCTCCCAGGACCAAACATATATCCTCGCAAATCTCCTCATTAAACAAGTCACGATCACGCATGTAATCTAAGGAATCTAGCTCGGTACTCCTCCAGTCCAACCACCTTCATCTCAAGTACGCGTTCTTCTTAAGAAATACGTGTTATCTCTGCCTTAGAAATCTCCAACTCCGCCCGCAACACAAAGCTCTCCTCCTGAGTAATCTTCAAAGTATACACAATCTTTTCCACCATCAACTTCTCGGACTGCACCGATGATCGAGCTTCCTCCATCTCAGACTTCAGCTTCGATCCGATCTGCCGAAAACGGGATACCTCCCAATCTAGCTCCTCCCTGGAGGCCGCAACTGAAGCTTCCGCTGCTCGAAGCTTCTCTTGGAGAGCCAAATATTCTTCTTTCAAGCTCACATAATAGTCGTTTCATGTAAACGGTATATGCTTAATTCTGAGCTTCAATCTGTAAACAAAAATAAAGGGTTAACGCCATATGGGATAATCAGTTCAAATGAAGATGAATAACTCACTTATCACGTCACTCATTGCCTTCAAAGATGAAAACACTTGGGGGGGGGGGGGGAACGCCTCTACTACCATAACATCAAAATCAGCTAAAGCAAGCTCGTCACACAGGGCCTCCTCAAACAGGTCCTCTCTTTGACTCAGCAAAGTTCGTAATCCCTCAGTTGTGTCACGACTATTATTCAAAATAAGCTTCCTTTTGCAAACTAATGACGCAACGCGCTCAGCATCGGCTAAAAGGCCGCAATGGGACATGCGCTTCTCTTCGACAAACAAGGATATGTTGAACAAGCGGTTTGCCAACTCGCGAAAATCTGCGAACCCCAGTATTGGTGTGAAGTTCTGCTCCAGCCCTCTCGACGACGGCAGCGATCGGGCAAGGAGTTCCAGGGCTCAGGTAATCCCCAGGAGTTTTGAACATAACCAAGTAAAGTATTTCCATGACGTCGGTCAGATCATCTCTCAAAGTCAAGCAAGCTCTTGTTGCTTCGGATCTCGACACGATCGTCACCATCAACGCGAACATCGCACCAGTCTCTAATTAAATACATCCAAGGAGAACTTTGAACCATGCTCCCTGAAGAAGGCCACCAATCCCATGATCTGGGTCATCCCTGTTGGTGTAAACTATGATATTGGAACACCACAAAACTTCAAAATATCAACCACCTCACACAAATAGTTGACTTTGCATGAGACAAAACATAGTCCTTCAGTCAAAGTTGAATGCACAGATGAAAATGATATTGATAAAGCTATTAATAAAGATATTGATAATGATATTGAAGGACTCTTAAACAGGTATAAGACACGTACTGATCTTCAAAAAAAGAAATAAAAAGAAAGCTTCGTGAAATAATCAATCCACCATTAAGTCAAACTCAAGAATCAAAAATTTCGAGAAAGTTGATGAGGCGTCCAAAGGGGAGTTCAAAGAGAATGGTAGATGATTGTAAATCAACAAAAAGAGAGTCGTCATATTTTGAGCATGTCTTGATGCTTGATCACTTACTCATAAATATCAAACCTTTAAAGATGAATATGAAGAAAACTGTAGGAAGAGTTATCCACACAAGAAATACTTTGCTTGAGTGTATCAGATCACAAATGTCATCATTCATGTAAACACGTATTATTGATGTCACCGTCGTGATGGACGATGGTCACTGCAGATATAGAGCGGTAAGTATTGCTATGAACATGAAGAAAATTTGAGTTCAAATGCGTCGCAATTTATGCCAAGAATTATGTGAACATGAAGAGTTGTACAACATGATAATGTGAGTGACAAGGAGATTGGAGTTACTAAGCTCGCTAGATTGTTATATTACTCCTGCACCGGTGGATAAATGGATTTCCATGTCAGATATGGGTCTAGTAGTGTCAGCATGTTACAACGTCCAATTTATTCATTACTCAAGAGAACAATCATTCATCCTTCTTCCTTTGCATTCGGCGCCACCGACATTTAGAATGGTTATCAATATTGGTTTTGTTAATGATAACCATTTTGTTCTTTTGAAAATCCATGAAGATTGTCCGCTACCGCAACTATTTTCGGTATGGTCGAAGTACCGTCAAGACATAGCGGAAGAATGAGAAATTCCTTACATAACACGTATTCAGAAAATGTGAAAGGTATGCATTTGTTTAAGTGCGATTTATTTTATACATAATTGTTTTTAATTTATATACTCAATTTTTTTTGTAGATTTGTCATTTAGTGCATTCACGCTTATTTTATAAGGGGCAAAAAATATATATATATTTATTTTGTAAGATCTTGGCAACTTCAAAAATTTATTTTATGATAGCAATTCAGTTTTAGAATACTAAACATAGTTTTTAAATTCCGTGCAGGCTAGTATTCATTTTGGAAAAGATGTATTCCGATTGAATGATATGTGCTCATTGCTATAGCGGAGCTGAATGAAAAAATATATATAGTTTTGTCATTTTGGTTTTGTTATGATGACAAAATTTATATTTTGATTTGAATAATATATGTGTAGTTTTAAATTTTTTAAAATTTATCAATTAGGAGAGGAAAACAGATTTAAAAAACTTAAACGTAATTAAAAAAGATTGCAAATATTGGACGGGATTGCAAATATTGGACGGGATTGCAAATATCTATTTATGAGTTTTAAATATCCACACACTATATGGATTATAGGCTATAATTGATTGAGAATTATTGAATGGAGCAAATGTCTTTAAGCATGCGAAGTAGTCATGACTATAATTAAAGAGGAGGCAAAGATTGCGTGTGGAATAAGTAATGTCTTCAAAAGCTCTTCAGACTTCAACGCTACTGTCAGGTGCGGGCCCACACCGACAGCCTTCAGAAGCATCGCCGCCGAGGGTCGGGTGGCGCAGCCGGTGGCGATATGAAGGGAACAGCATAATACTAGTAGCTCCTGCGGAGCACCATAAATCGTTCTGCAGCAAATGAGTTCCACCAGGGCGACAATTTTAGCGTGGGGCCGGCTTGCTCGCGATTAGCGCTGTGAGAAGTCCCATCGTCTGCCACACGCGTGCGGCCTCGGGCCGGTGAGTTCTTGCCCGCACAGCTGCGGGCTGGAAAGAGAACAAGGGACGGTCAGCACAGAATGTAATGATATGATGAAATTTGGTAAAGTTCAAAGCTCATAGAATTCCCTATGAACCTGACATGAATAATTGTCATGAGTGGGCCAAAAGAAGCAGGTCATGACAATTTGTTATACATTTTGGTGATTGTTATTAGTACTGTACTTTTGAATATTCGCACTTTTTTTATTCTTAATTTTCTGCGCCTTTTGAAAATACTCATTGTACATGCATTTTTAGGAAAAGTGTTCAACACGAAAGTTGTAGATCTCGACGAGATCTACAACTTTCGTGTTGAACACTTTTCCTAAAAATGCATGTATAAAGCGTATTTCTAGAAATGCGCTCAGATTCCGCGTCTTTTGAAAATACTCCTTGTACATGCATTTTTAGGAAACGTGTTCAACACGAAAGTTGTAGATCTCGACGAGATCTACAACTTTCATGTTGAACACGTTTCCTAAAAATGCATGTACAAGGAGTATTTTCAAAAGACGCGAAAAATTAACAGTAAAAAAAGTGCGAATATCCAAAAGTGCAGTGCTAATAACAGTCACCTAGATTTTTCCTCAAGCGATTCAATGGTTCAGACAGTAATATCATTGTTTATATATTTTTAATGGATAATTCTATACACCAATGTTTTGAAAACCGGATCCGGCCGGTTCAACCGGTCGAATCACCGACCGGTTCACCGGCCGGTCCGATCACGCTCTTAAAACCATCTCTATTGAAAACCAGCTCAGAACTGGTTAACTGGAAACCGGGCCGGTTTTCAAACAACCGGGCGGGTCCCAATTCGTCTCTTAAATCTAAAAAACATAATGAAATGTTAGAATCAAACTTGAATCACTCCTAAAATTCTCACTGCCTACAACCACTATACCAACTAAATTTGTTGTTTTGAACCAATATATATTATATATAATATAATGATTTTCATATTAATTTATCTAAATATAGTCTGTTAATTATTGTAATAAAATTTCATTATGTATAAATATAAATAATATTAGTAATTGAATTTAGTAGTATATAGTATATATAACATATTTATTTATGTGTATATTATAATTATACATATCTTATAAAAGGATATATTCAAAATATTATTTACAAATTTAAATATATATTCAAACTAAAATTATATATATATAAATAACGGTTCGATCACGGTTAAATCGATTGAACCGGTTCGACCTTGAACATTTCCTTCCACCGCTTTGATATCCGGTCCGATTTTCAAAACCAAGTTATACACATCTAAAGCATATCTAAAAATCAAAAAAAGTGGGGCTCATATACAATAAAATAATTTATTTGGCCTTTTCCACATTTTTTTGCATTTTATGTATAAAATAAATTATTTTATTATGTATGAGCATCACTTTTTATGATTTTTTACTTTTTAGTTATGCTTTAGATATGTACAAAATTATCCATTTTTAATATAGACAAAACAAAATTACAAATAAAAATTGATCTTCATTAATATCCATTTGTTCCCCCCTTCCACCACATAAATGGGGGTTGGGTGTCAAGCACTGAATTAGTGGTGGTTTTGTGTGGAACAGTAGTCCACTAGTCATCTCTGTTGTTAGTAAAGAATTTGATCGGAGATCTTTTAAATAATGACGGGCAGTTTTATTTGGTATGCGTGTATATAGGGCGTTGTTATATGCACATAATGTTTGACATTGTGCGCATTATTGCTATGTTCATGTCATGAAATCTTATTTGCAGGTCATGCTGTTAGAGAAAATCAAAATTTTAAATTTTGATTTTCTTTTCTTTGCTTCAAGAATGATACTCTTATTCCCTTCTACTCTTGAAAACAACAAAAAAGAAATAAAATGTAAAGCATAAAACCCAAAATATTTCTACCGATCATCCCAAAGATCTTTAAATGATACAATTAAGTTACATCAAAATGTTCATATTCCATTTTTTAGTTCATGTTGATCTTCATGTGCATGCATATTTAAAAATGTGTTATGTTTTGAGTAAACACAATATTTACATGTCATTAAAATTTAAAGTACCAATACCTTTTGAATGGTATGTAAATTTGATTATTCACAACACCCCAAATTCATTTGATCTGTGCATGAGAACTAACAATTGCATTAAAAAGTTAAAGATTAAGTATAGTAATGAGCCCAAAAATAATTCATATATATATTTTCAAGGATTGATCAAATTATCTGTTGTATAAATGTCAATATTCTTCAACTGCATGAGTATACCTTAACCACAGAGTATATAGGCGGAAATGGACACTCTTCTTTAAAAATCGCGCATCTCCAACGAAACCCCATCCCCGCCCCATATGAAATTCCCTCCCGCGGGTCTATAATTGAAACAACCTCCTTCACAGTCAACGGACAAAACTCCTCAACCCTGCATTCCATGCGAAACATCCTCCACCGTGATCTTCAGCAATTGCGCCTCCTTCTGATTCTACCTCAAACTATCACCATGCATCTCCAGCTCCCTCTTAGGGTACCATCGCGCGACTCCCTCTTTGGATCAAGAACTTTGTCAATGGATTGAGTTTTCAATTCATACAACCTTCGCCAATGTATCGGTTCTTCCTCCGATCTTTCTTAGGTGATTTTCTGAATTTATTTCATCCTTTCATCGAATTCTTCGGGCTTACATATTTACTCAAAATGATTCATTTTTGTATCACAACTCTCGATCTTCTGTTATTAATATTTTTGAACCTAGAAAACAAATATTATCAAGAGTCGTGATGCCTTTTGAAGAAAATTATGAGTCTGCAGAGACATTGGGTGTACTTGAAATGACCCCAGACATTAGCTCATTATGAAAAACTTATAACAAATTTCAAGCAAAACATTTCTTATGAATGTTTTTGGAGGTTGTTAAGGTGGAAGTTACAAACATATTACAATATTTTCATAATTAAATCGTCGTTGTTGTCGTCATCATCATACACATGTTAATTAGAAGTTAGTAATACCTTTTAAAAAAAAACTTCTCGTCATTGCTTATTTATACGTCCCCATCTTTCAATATTGACGTTTTATTCTATTTAAAAATGGTGATTGTTATCCGCACTACAGTTTTGGTTATTCGCAAATATTTTTTTCCTAATTTTTCGCGCATTTTGAAAATACGTCTTGTATATGCATTTTCAGGAAAAGTGTTCAACATCAAAGTTGTAGATCTCGATGAGATCTACAACTTTCGTGTTGAACACTTTTCCTGAAAATGCATGTACAAGATGTACTTTGGAAATACACCCAGATTTCGCGCCTTTTAGAAATACGTCTTGTACATGCATTTTCAGGAAAAGTGTTTTAACACAAAAGTTGTAGATCTCGATGAAATCTACAACTTTGGTGTTGAACACTTTTCGTAAAAATGCATGTACAAGACGTATTTCTAAAAGGCGTGAAAAATTGGGAAAAAAAAGTGTGGATAACCAAAACTGTAGTGCGGATAACACTCACCTTAAAAATCTGCATTTATTATGAACTAATAAATTGTGTAGATGAATAAAAGCTATTTGTTGATTTGGCCATTATGCTTGTGATGTGTTACAAATTTGAATTGTCTTTGTTATTTTGAAGTGTAGATTTTTTTCAATTTTAAATTTCTCACAGTTGTATTGTTGTTTTGCTTTTTTCTCATAAATCTATGTAACTCAACTTTGTAGTGAAATCGGATCGAGTTAAGCCGCGGTAGCGCAACGGAATTTCACGAATGAGCAAGAACCAATATCGCGCAAAATAAAATACGGAACGAGATTCTAGCATACACAGACGACACAAAAGATTACGTGGTTCGGAGTATGAGACTCCTACTCCACGGGGAGAGTGCGCCGGACAAGATCCACTAAAGTCAGAAAGTTACCGATTACAATAGAGCTCAATGGGTCGAACAGAGAAGGAAACAAAAGGCAAAACAAAAAACTGAAACTGGAGCTGTCGCCCGGAACGTTGCTCCTCCTGAGCAACCAAAGTGCGCGCGCCAAGCTCGGCCGGAACTCCCTCCAGACCACCGTGCTCCTTCGCCGCCGCGTCTGATGCCTGTCCCGTTGCTGCTCTGCCACCGGGCCCAAGACCCGCCGCCGCTGCCTGAGACGAAGCCGAAGCCGCCGGAACACAACTCCAACAACCTGGAAAAACTCTTCCTCCCTCTGGTTTCACAGTTTGGATCTCACAAATTTTCTCTCTGTTGATGGCCTGATCTCTCTCTTCGGCAAGACAAATGACCCCCCCAATTTATAATGGCAGTTAGCCTTCTCTAATTAGGAGTTAAATCATATTTTAGGAAGCAATTAGACCCACAATAAGCAGCAATAACTCACCCGTCTGAATAGGAGAGAAATCCTAATATTGGAATGAGATACCCGGCCACAAATGATCTTCCTAAAATAGGGATTTCAGAATTTAACCGGCCTCAATAGCTTTCTAAACATAGTCTTCCCAAAACAAGCTTTCCCGGATTTGGAATTAACTCCTCCCACGGATCGCCGACGTGGCGCGATCCGGACGATCCGTGCGCGTGTGAGGTGTCACGATCCTAACAATCTCCACCTTGACGTCTCACGCAAACGAAACTCCACCTTCAGCTTAAATCTCTACTACCGGCGACTACGAGCCCCCTCTCCCTGGGGCCTTACTGCGATCAACGTGCATCAAAATGAGTCAAGTCAAGACCGTTCTTAAACTTGACTCCAGTTACTGGACTTCCTCGCAAGTCCGTACTAATATCCCTCCAGGATATCTCCCGCAGCTTCCTGCCTCTACCTCTACCGAACTCCCTCAACTCCCGGTGGCGCACCCCGACGTGCTTCGCCCTTGCCCTATAGACCGAGTCTTTTGCAAGACGACTCGCACTCAACCTCTCACTGTGCGACTCCACCTTCTCCTGAGTGATCATGAGTTCCCTGGTGGGACCCTTGAGCCGGATGGCTCCCTTTGCGGCGTCTGGGCTCTCCTGAGATGACTCTCCGCCCACGAATGCGAAAAATTTACCTCCATCAAGGTCCTCTCTCTGCGCACACGCCCTCGCCACGAAACCTGCCCTGCTCCTCCGCCGGTCCTTCCTAGCTTTCTGCTGAGAGCGGATCCTGCTCTCTATATCTCTATCGAAGGAACCGCGATCTGGGGAGATCGCATGAAATGCATATGCTACTGTGCCATGTAGCTCGAGAGACGGTTTGACCTCTCTCCTCGCATCTCCCCTGGCAGTCGTGGTGCCAATCAGACTATAGAGCGACCCGAAACGCTCTCCTCTCAAGACTGTCAGCGCGCCTCTCCTGACCTCCAAATATTCGCCGTTACTAGTAAAGGAATACCCGGCGGCCTCTAGAGTGCCTAATGAAATCAAGCTCTTCCTCAAATCGGGCACATATCGAACGTCGTTGAGGGTCCTAACCACTCCGTCAAACATCCTGATCCTGATGTTATCGACTCCCGATATCTCGCACTCCGAAACATTCCCATCCGAACTCGACCACCCTCATATTGCCTAAGGCCGGAGAACCACTTTCTGTTCGGGCACATGTGGAACGTGCATCCTGTATCCAAGATCCAGGAGCCTATGGTCTCAATGCTGGGTGCAGCATGAAGAGTGTCGGCATCGTTCTCATCCTCAGATGCCACCGCAGCCAAATCTAGCTCATGCGCCTGCTCCTTGAGCTTCAGCTTTGGACACTTGTCCTTCCAGTGCCCTTCCTCTTTACAGTAGTGACACGTGTTCCTGCCTACGGACTTTTCCCTAGGTCGGTTTTCCCGCTTTCCTTTCCCTCTCGATCTACCACTCAATGTGTCCTTGCTCTTTACGAATAAGCCTTCGTCGGCCCTAGGGCCCGACTTGCTCCTTGTTTCGTTCGAGAGCAGCGTCGTCATCACTTCTTCCATCTTCAGGGTATCCTTCCCGTAGAGGATAGTGGTGACCAGATGATCGAAGGACCTCGGCAATGAAAACAACAGGAGCAGAGCCTGGTCTTCCTCCTCGACCTTAACGTCCATACTCCGCAACTATGAGACGAGCTTGTTGAACACGTTCATGTGATCTAGCAGTTGCGAGCCCTCCGACATTCTCAGGTTGTATAGCTGCTTCTTCACATACAGCTTATTCGTCAGCGACTTGGACATATATAGCTCCTCGAGCTTCTTCCACAAGTCCGCCGTCGTCTCAGCATCCACCATGTTGTACATCACCTCATCGGTCAAACACAGCTGAATCGTGCTGATGGCCTTCAGATCGAGCTCCTCCCATTCATCGTCCTTCTTCCCGGACTTCTCCTTGCCGAGGAGAGCCTTGTGAAGACCTTGCTGGACGAGAACGGCCTTTATGCGCTTCTGCCAAAGGCCAAAATCAATCTTGTCGTCGTACCTAGAAATCTCGAATTTTGCCGACATTGTCTTGCTCGCAGAGCTACTGGGCGATCAAGATGATATTCGCGGAATCGATCTGGGAAGATAGGGAGCGGACCAATGTCGTCACCCACCGTTGACCCAAATCCGAAAACCGGAACGTCCAGACGATCACCCCCGCGGAACCTGCCGCTGATACCAATTGTTATAAAATCGGATCGAGTTAAGCCGCGGTAGCGCAACGGAATTTCACGAATGAGCAAGAACCAATATCACGCAAAGTAAAATACGGAATGAGATTCTAGCATACACAGACGACACAAAAGATTACGTGGTTCGGAGTATGGGACTCCTACTCCACGGGGAGAGCGCGCCGGACAAGATCCACTAAAGTCAGAAAGTTACCGATTACAATAGACCTCAATGGGTCGAACAGAGAAGGAAACAAAAGGCAAAACAAAAAACTGAAACTGGAGCTGTCGGATTTCCGACAGCGCTGTCGCCCGGAACGTTGCTCCTCGTGAGCAACCAAAGTGCGCGCGCCAAGCTCGGCCGGAACTCCCTCCAGACCACCGTGCTCCTTCGCCGCCGCGCCTGATGTCTGTCTCGTTGCTGCTCTGTCACCGAGCCCAAGACTCGCCGCCGCTGCCTGAGACGAAGCCGAAGCTGCCGGAACACAACTCCAACAACCTGGAAAAACTCTTCCTCCCTCTGGTTTCACAGTTTGGATCTCACAAATTTTCTCTCTGTTGATGGCCTGATCTCTCTCATCGGCAAGACAAATGACCCCCCCCCCCCAATTTATAATGGCAGTTAGCCTTCTCTAATTAGGAGTTAAATCCTATTTTAGGAAGCAATTAGACCCACAATAAGCAGCAATAACTCACTCATCTGAATAGGAGAGAAATCCTAATATTGGAATGAGATACCCGGCCACAAATGATCTTCCTAAAATAGGGATTTCAGAATTTAGCCGGCCTCAATAGCTTTCTAAACATAGTCTTCCCAAAACAAGCTTTCCCGGATTTGGAATTAACTCCTCCCACGGATCGCCGACGTGACGCGATCCGGACGATCCGTGCGCGTGTGAGGTGTCACGATCCTAACTCAACTTAGCATTGTAATTAACCATGATTTCTTTAATAAAAAATTAAGGAATGCTTATTAATGGGAATGAATACATATTAGAAGCTGGAAAAAAAATAAAGTTTCATTGTTATTGCTCCGCGTGTCTTTTCCATTTTGTTCATTTTTTTAAAATTGGGATGGATTGCTCGTCAAATATCTGATTGTATATGTTTTAAGATGTGGTTGTAGTAGTCTAATCAACTATCCAAATTTTTCGCAATATTCTTGAGATTCGCATTGACTAGTTTCTTTTTGTTCATGCCTCAAGGCTTTGTGATCGCCGCTTTAGAGGTATAAGCATTGCTACCGCAAATAAAGGAATATGAGCTAATTGTATAACTCATATTCATCGAGGGTGGACCCAGTCAAGACAAAAGTCAAAGTCAATAGACCAAGGTAGAAGTCAAAGCTAGCATTCAAGAATAGAAGGCATAAGCGAGTATGACGAGTACCCCTCGACCCTCGCATACTCCTCAGGTAGGCGACCAAGACAGATACTCGCTCAAACTAGTGAGCTCTACCAGTAGTCGCTTGGTTGCCAAGTGGGGTTGGGCTATAAATAAGACCCTCCCCCCCCCCCCCCCCCCCCCCCCCCCCCTCTTGGATTTCTCTATAAATAGGATCCTGGGGTACAAGGATGAGAACTTATGCATAAGCTTTTGAATCCTGCTATCGAAGACTTGAACCGTTAGATAGTGATCATTCTTATTGGTCGCCATCTTCAGATAGTCGTTAAGTTAGTGTCCCCCCCTTATATTCTGTTTGGTCATTCTTGGTTTACCAACTTCAACACTAATGTTTTTCTCCTCAAAGATATTCAACTTTCGTCTTTACTTTTTGAATCTAATTTTGTTACTTTGCTATGTATTATAATTACATATATGCCTCGCAGTTACTACTACTTCATGCGTTGAATGGTCAATGAACATTTTTTTTAATGTCAGAAGGGGCATTTGAGAGTGAGTGAAGTTCAATCTTTTGGAGCTCCAATTTGCATGATATTTGGCATTTAAATTATTTGTTATTTGTTTTCGGTATAAGGCTTTTGTGTTGTGATGGTTTAGTTTTTCGGTATAAGGCAGTCGTCAATTAAAACTTTTCTTCTCCAAGTTGTCCATATATTTCACATGAAAGGAAGCTTCTAAGAAAGTAGGCAAAACATAGGAAATGGCTATATATAGGGTTTGATTGTGGCTTGGAAAGAAACCTCACCGTTCTCATCCTCAAGAAAGTGGCTCTAGGAGGTGGATCCACGAAGGAGGCAACAAGGATGCGGAGGGCGGATGTGGAGGGATGCAATGAGGGCGGCGAGGATATGGTGGGGCAAGCCATGTAGTGAGTAACAGGCTTACACGCGAGCTGAGCATTATCCCGCGTCAACTCCTCCGGCGGCGGTTAGTCGTTTGATGAAGAAGGTTTACCGAAGCAAACATTGTGCATCCTTCTATGGATTGCAGTCCAAGATTGTTTGTCCGCCCACAAATTAAGCTAATATGTCTCATTTATGGTGTACTTGTATCGGATTGATACTTTTGTTTCTCATATTTGTAGTTTTTCTTATTATCTTACGCTGATTTTTCTTCACATTATTCTTTGTTCTTTGTACCCATGTGATTATTGTGACTATCATGGGAATTGTGAGAAGTCTCAACAAGTGATATTAGAGTCATGTTTAGTAGGTGGTCGTGATTGGACGTTCTAGGTAAGGTTTGATTATGATGGTGAACGACTAGGTTTTTTTCGAGTTGATCTTGCGAGGGAGTGACAAATTGCTCGCATCAGTAAAGAATGAGGACTGGAAGCATCTTGATGAAAAAGCCATGAGCACAACCAGGATGCGTGCCACTAATCAAATGCTCTTCAAAATCAGGACTGAAGAGACGACAGTCATGCTTTAAGACAAGCTAGAGCGACTGTATTTGGCAAAATCTGTGACAAGAAGATTGTTACTGAAGCAGTGCCTCTATTCACTGTAGATGCAAGAAGATGGCAACTTTCTTGAACACTTTAATGTGTTCAGCAGTCTTTTGAATCAATTGCATATGGTTGACTCGATGGTAGAAGAATAATACAGAGTTTTCTTGCTTCTTACCTCACTCTTGACGTTATATAAGCACATGATGATTACGCTCCAATATGAGAAGGATGTAGTGGGAGTGAAAGAAGTCACATCAGTGATGTTATCCAATCACAAGCTAAAGGACCCCACTCTAAGGGGTTACTAGATCTTGATAGCGCATGGACGCGAGAAGAGTTTCGAAATAGGATCGAGTGATGCACGGGCTCGGTCGCCTTCAAAGAAGGCAGTGATGTATTTCCACTGCTGGTAGGTTGGTCATATTAGGAAACATTGTCCGCAGCGTGCATGGTGTTCTCATACTTCATGTGATGTCGAAGATGCGGGCATTGTGACATTGAACTTGGTATGAGACGATGACTTTTATTTCATCATGGAAAGTTAGTGGCTCTGATAGCTGGATGCTTGATTCTGGTGCAATGCAACATGCTTGCTCGGATGTATCAATGCTCAGTTTCTTACATGTGATGACCAAGTAAGTCATTTTGGGTGACGACTCATGATGCATGGTCATGGGGATATGGACAGTGGACTTGTGAATGTAGAATGAATCAATTCATAGGCTTGAGATGGTGCATTAATTAGTGCCCAAACTGCGTAAGAAACACGTGTCGTTAGGCAAATTAGACTCGGAAGGCTGCAGTTGGATGGCCATATATGGAGTTCTAACGATGATGCGAGGGAGAACCATGCTCATTTGAGTTGTACATCGCAGTAGACTATATCAGCTGATTTAGACCACTATGCAAGGTGGGGAACCCATAATTTATGCTAGTAATATGATTGATAATCATGGTGATACAGTGGATTGCCTTCCCAGGAATTGAGTTTGATGAGTCGGTTTTCACGATCTGGTTACATCAACTTTCTCGAGTTGAGCCGATTCATGATGGAGTCTACTGGTGCAGGTCAACTGACACCTCGGTAAGTGAGGGGGTTTTTCGTCCAGATGCTCAGCACAGTTTGGTTCTTCATACAAATGCTCATTGCAGTTTGGTGCTTCATGCAAATAGTGCTTTGAGTATATGATGCTTAGTACAGACAAGGATTTGTGTCGAATATGGTGTTTGAAATTCAAACCAAGGTGGTGGTTATTGAGTTTGTTTATTTTTTCAAACCCATGTGATTTACACTTCCATCTACCAATCATCAATTAAGATTTTCTCCTTCAAGTCCCCCCATGTGCTTCATATGAAGGGAAGCTTTTAGGAAAATGACTAAGACATGAAATGACTAATTAAGGGCTGGATTGTGGCTTGGAAAGAAACGTACACCACCAGTTCTCATTTTGGAAAAAATAGGCTCTTGGAAGTGGATCAACCGAAAAGAAGGCGACAAGGCTGTTGCGGAGCGTCGCAGTGAGCAGCAAGCTTACATGAGATCTGGGCATGATTCTGTGTCGACTTCTTCGGTGGCAAAGGTGGTGGTTGGTCTTCTAACGACGACAATGAAGGTTTGCGTCCTTTAAAGGACGTCTCATCCACGGTGTATGTGTAATGGATTGATACTTTCGTCTCTCCTATATTCATTTTTTATTAATTATCATACGTTAATTTTTCTCCAGATCATTTTGTATCCTTTGTGCCCCTGCGATTATTGTGATTGTACTCATTCCACTTTCTTCAAAGTTCACAAGTGTTTATCAGATCCATATAATTGTGTTATAGTTGCAGTGGTGCACGAGACAGAGCACGTTCGAGATTATCAAGGGTACCGTCACGTCCAAGAAGAAAAATGTGGGCAAATTAGCACAAGAATAATATTTTTATCTTGCATGTTGTTGAGGTAATCAAAGGGATGGCAGGTAGCCACATGTGAAATAAGATGAAAAACAAAGAAAAGATCATTTTTCATTCATAATCACATAATTATATTATTCCTATAATTGAAGAGATCCTCTAATTATTTCCATAACAAAATAATATCTCTAAAACAGGAAAGAATATTATCTTACATAGGAAATAATTGTAGCACAATATTGTCAAAATATCTCAACACGTCCCCTCAAGTTGGTGCATAGATTGTCACACATGCCTAACTAGCCCAAAAAATTTGAGAATACTCAACTCGAGACTGCTTTGGTGAGGATATCAGCCAACTGATCTTCTGATCGAATCTGAGGCAACTCCACAATTTTCTCATCTAACTTTTCCTTGATAAAGAATCTATCTACCTCCACATGTTTTGTACGATCACGTTGTAACGGATTATGAGCAATATCACATGCTGCTTTATTGTCACAATTGCCTAGGCGGATAGCCAAAATCCATCAAGAGAAGCCTTAGTCACAGTGCTTCAAACATTCCAAGTGTCATACCTCTAAATTCAGCCTTTGCGCTTGAAGGTGCAACGACATTCCGCATCTTGCTTCTCCACGTGATGAGATTTCCACCTACAAAGGTGAAGTATCCTGAAGTAGATCATCTGTTATCTATTACTTTGACCCAATCAACATAAGTGTATATATTCACACTTTGACAATCTACATTTTTAGTGAACAAGATGCCTTTTCCTGAAGCAGATTTCAGATACCTCAAAATACGCATAATTGCATTCATATGTTGTTCTTCAAGATTATGCATGAACTGACTAACAATACTCAATGCATAAGCAAGGTCTGACCTTGTGTAGGCTAAGTACATCAATCTTCCAACCAACCTTTGATATCTCCCTTTATCAACAAGCACCTAATTATTCTCAACACATAACTTCGATCCTTCGTCTACTGGTGAATCCGCAGGTTGACATCCTGAATCAAATATAAAGCGTATTTTCTTTTAGACAAGAAAATCTCTTTATCAGGTCGAGACACTTCGATCCCATGAAAATATTTCAAATGACCGAGGTCTTTCATTTCGAATTCTCATGACAAATAACTTTGCAGAGCCTTCCTTTCATCAGGGTCGTTTCCTGCAAAGACCATGTCATCAACATACACAGTAAGAACGATAATATTACCATGTTATATTTTTAAGAATGGAATGTGGTCTGAATTACTCTGATGGTAGCCAAAAGATCTCATGGACTTTGTGAACCTTCCAAACCATGCTCTCGAAGATTATTTTAGCCCATATAATGATTTCTTTAATTTGCACACTTTTTGACAATGCGCTTCAGGTATCATGCACCCTGGTGGCAAATCCATGTACACTTCTTCTGACAACTCGCCATGCAGAAAGGCATTTTCACGTCAAATTGTTGCAATGGCCAATCCAGGTTCACAGCTAGAGACAACAAGACTCGAACTTTGTTGAGTTTAGTTAGAGGTGAAAATGTATACAATCAATTCCATAGGTTTGGGTATATCCTTTTGCCACCAGCCTCGCTTTAAAACGTTCAATTGTACCATCTGCTTTGTGCTTTACAATATAAACCAATCGACATCCAACTGGTTTCTTTCCTGGAGGGCGGTCAACAAGTTCCCAAGTTTCATTCTTCTGCAAGGATTTCATTTTCTCATTCATAGCATCTTTCCACCTTGGGTCGACTAAAGCTTCCCGCACACTGTTAGGAATAGATACAGTAAATAATTGATTTACAAATGATTTATTTGTTTCAGACAAGCGATGGTTAGACACATAATGGCTCATGGGATATTTGACTTTACTAGAAAGTTCGGGTTCATATGTGGGTTTAGGGATACCTCTGGTTTGACGCAGTGGTAGCCCCTTTTTTAGTGGTTCAAATACTACATTAGGACCATCCTCAACAGACAATTGGTTTGGTGTATTAGCTTCCAGTGGTGCAAGAGAATCAGATGGAGGTTGAACCATATGGCATTCATTTTTTGGGCTTTCATTACTTTCATCACCAGTGTGGCCTAACGTTATACCACTCAAATCCAATTCACCAGTATTCTCACTAACAAGTTTCGGGCCTTCCTTTTCATTCCCATTCAGCTTGTTACCAGGTTCAGAGAGTTCCCCTTCTATAGAGATTAGGAAATCATAGTCTAGAGCTTGGACTTCTTCCAGGTGTAGGCCTGCGAGTGGTTCGGTTTGGGTTGGTTTGGACCCAAACAGAAACCGAACCGACATGCCTCGGTTTTTGGTTTGTCCAAACCGACCCGGACCGAATCCGGTCGGTTCGGTTCAAAGTCGGTTTGGTTTTTAGTCGGTTTTTTGCGGTTCGGTCTCGGTTTTTTTGTAAATAAACATATAAGCAGATATTATATAATATAATATCAAAACTGAATAGTAAGAGGGAAAATAGATATTGCAGATTGATAATCTGAACATGCTTCACAGATTGAGCAAGTCGATCCCAGGCATAGAGTTTAGGTTGTCGTTTAACTAGTTTTGAACATGCTTCACAGATAAGCAGATATTGCAGATTTATAATATGACATTTCGATAATAGTTAATATGAAACTATTTATATTAGTTTGAATTTTTTTTACCCAGGTAATATACAATTATGCAATGAACTCTCTAAAGAAAATTCTTTATACAATCAGGTATATCATACCATACAATCATGTTTAATAAGTAAAGAGATTGAAAATACGAATAATTGAACTCAAAGCAATTGAATAACAACATCATGGGCAGAATCATATTGAAATCAATTGAAAATATATGAAAATACTACTATACATCAAGACAATTAAATAACAATATCATAGACATTTCTATACATAATTTAAAATTTAAAATATAGTATACAATTATACATAATTTAAAAATTTTATAACATTACTCGGTTCGGTTCGGTTTGATCGGTTTTTATAACTTGAAAACCGACCCGAACCGATAGTTCTTCGGTTTTCAAAAGCTCCAGACCGAACCGACACCGGACCGGGCGGTTTGGTGTCAAAATCGGTGCGGTTTGGTCGGTTCGGTCGGTTTAGTCGTTTTCGGTTTTCGTTCCTCACCCCTATCCAGGTGCTCCCCTTGAAGTTCAAGCTTAGGGGAAAAAATATATCGAGTCTTCATGAAAGATTACATCCATTGTAACAAACATCTGTTTGCTTGGAGGGTGATAGCATTGATACCCAATTTGATACGCAACTTATCCTAAAAAACACATCGCAATGCTCAAGGTTTCAATTTGTTGTGATGATGCTTATGAAGATTTATAAATGCTACACAACCAAAGACATGAGGAGGCAAGTTGTGAACAACTAAAGCAACGATTGTTTCAATGAGAGCCTGAGACGGTGCCCGAAAATCAATAATGTTGGAAGGTACTCAGTTGATCAAATATGTTGCAGAGGTAAGTGCATGTCCCCAATAGGATATGGGCATATGCGTTTCTATCAATGAAGTACGAACAACCTCCAATAAATGATGATTTTTCTGCTCCGCCACCCCATTCTATTGGGGTGTATCAGAACAAGTAGTCTGATGAATGATTCCATGGGCTTCCAAATACCGCTTCAATTCAAAACTCAAGTATTCACCTCTATTGTCACTACGGAGAACTTAAACCTATGCATTGTACTGACTACAAACCATTTTATGAACATTTTGAAATAACAAGTTCACTTTGGACTTCATCAAACATACCCAAGTCATCCTAGTACAATCATCAATAAAAGTAACAAACCAACGCGATCCATCCAAAGTTGCAAATTTAGACGCACCCCAAACATCAGGATGTATGAGCATAAATGGAATTAAACTTTTATTAAGTTAGTGGAAACGAAGCACGATGGATTTTTGCAAGTTCGCAAACATCACATTTGAAACTAGAAACATCAAAATTTGCAAATAAACTAGGAAATAATTTCTTCATGTAACCAAAGAAGGCATGCCCTAGATGTTGATGCCATAACCATATCTAAAATTTCTTCTTGTCCTCATCTGAACCCCCAATCTTTAATGCTTGACACAATTTATCTAAACTTGTAGACACCAAGTCTAAGTAATGCAAACTTTCCTCCCCTAACACCACAACCAATCGTCTGTCTTGTCCGGATGTCCTTAAATAAACAAAAGTCAGGCCAAAAAATAATAACACAAAATAAGACGTGAGTTATTTGAGAAACTGACAAAAGGTTATAATTCAAAGAGGGAACAACCAAAACAAAATCTAAATTCAAGGTGTTAGTGAGGGACAAGGATCCTTCCCCAATAATTTAAATTGAGGTGCCATTGGCAGTGGAAATGGATTTTTGTGGGGAAGATTTAAGAGATGAAACTTGTCTAGAATCAAATGTCATATAGTCCGCAGCACAAGAATCAATTATCCACGCTCTATTAGAAATAGGTGTAGAAATATTTAAAACCTTACCACCAATACCTGCAATTGCTGCCAATGCCGAGATCTTTTCACCGCAATTATCCTCTGTCTTTGTTTCAACAATTGGAGCAATAAAGGCCTTCTTGGAATTCTTCTTCTGGGAATCACGACTTTGATCCCACCATTTGGGATACCCCACAAGTTCATAGCAATAACTTTTTTATATGACCAGATTGATCACAATGAGTGCATTTGTATGATGATTTGTCACCACCATTCACAGTCTTAGGATAGATGTGCATTTTTTGGTCTTACTGATGTTGAGGAGACCAGTTCTGATTAGATCGATTTTGAGTCACCATGGCCGAAGCTTCAAAATTTTCCAGTTGTCCATCCATCACCCCGCGACGAACATCTTCACGACGAACTAGGACATAACACTCTTCTAATTCAGAGACAGGATCCTTCCTCAGGATTTTGCCATGCACTTGCTCAAAATCATCCTCTAATCCAGCAGAAAGATTTGCACCCTTTGTTGCTGAAGCACTTTCTGATAGGATGCAATCTGTCTTATCCACCATGACCACCTTATCACGATGATCCAACTCACCAAAGATTTCAGTCAGTTCTCCATAATATATAGATAGCGGTCTGCTATTTTGTTTGGCAGAGAAAACCCTCTGGTTCAAGGTAAAAACTTGTAATTCATCCGCTCCATCATAAAAAGCTTTAGATAGAGCTTTCCAAATATCTCGTGCGGTAAGTAAGCGAATGTATCACTTCATAATCTCCGGAGACAGACATCAACAACCTTACATTCTGATTGTCTGAATACCACATTTCATAGCCTTCTTCTTTCTCCTTAGGTGGCGGCGACGTGCCACGAATAAAGGAGAGTTTCTCCTTCTCGGCAATTTGCATCTTCAACATATGAGACCACAAATCATAGTTGGTCTCATTCAATAATATTCCTGCACTGAATGATGAACCCTCGTGTTGGATAATGATGGGGGTGAATTTGGTACCAGACGTTTCAGAATCTGATTCGTTCATGGTTTAAGGATTCAAAGAAGAAAAAGAAAAAAAATAATTCAAAGAAAAAAAAAGATTTAGGGTTTCGAACCTAGCTCTGATAGCAAGATGAAAAACAAAATAAAGATCATTTTTCATTCATAATTCCATAATTTGCACATGTAAATATTTATAGAGATGGAGAGATCCTCTAATTATGTTATTCCTATAACTGGAGGGATCCTCTAATTATATTATTCCTATAACTGGATGGATCATTGGATCCTCTAATTATTTCCCCTAATGCTCCTCTTTTTGTATTTAAAATTATCCATTATTATTTTAATGTTTTATGCATTTGCACCTCTCTCTCCATCTTTAAATGTTTTCAATGTATTCCTAATCAAGTGCTGGGTAATGCTCATTAAAAGTTTTTTGATGCAAACGGTTAGTCAATATTTTGTTATTTTTTTTATTTTTTTTATATTTGCACTTAATAATTTGAATTATACATATAATTTTTTGATCCGCACATAAAATAAATTTGCACCTAATCAAAATAAATTTATAAGTAACAAAATTACCTATTTGTACTACTTAGGCAAGAAAAATTATGAGAAATCTATATTGGGATTAGAATTCTATAAAAATGGGTAAAAGAGATGTTGACGTAGAAATAGAGAAGCATGCAAAATATTAGGGCGCTGATATCTGTACCGCAGTTTTGGCTAGTCGCACCACACTTTCTCCTAATTTTTCTCGTCTTTTGGAAATACGTCTTGTACATGTATTTTTAAGAAAAGTGTTCAACACAAAAGTTGTAGATCTCGACGATATCTACAACTTTCGTGTTAAACATTTTTCCTAAAAATGCATGTACAAGACGTACTTTGAAAATACGCTCAGATTTCGCGTATTTTGGAAACACGCCTTGTACGTGCATTTTTCAAAAGTCGTGAAAAATTAGGAAAAAGTATGATACGACTAGCCAAAACTGAGATGCGGATATCAGCGCCCAAATATTAATAGCTGTATAAAAACTTTTCAACTAGCATTAACACCCGAAAAATGCCAAAATTGATTTGTTCTGACCTTTCACAGTGAATGTAAACATAAATAACCAAAATTGATTCTGTGGGCATGTGCAGATATACCAGCAGAGCTTTCTTTTTTTCCCTAACAACAGTAATATAGCTGTTGAGTATTCGGGTTGCCGGTGCCCGACAGAATCCAATCGGATAAATTATAATTGGTACTTAAATATGTAAAAAAAGCATAATAATATGAAGTTATTATTCAATCAATGGGAGGCTTGGGAGTTGGGAGCCACTGCATTTCTTATTTAAACAATATTAACATTATTTAATAATTTATCTAATTTCATTTTTTTTAAACACGTTTTAACTGTATACACTATACAGTATGCCGGTTTTGAACTAGTTATCATTTTTATGTTCAAAATTAGTTAGTAGTTATCATTACATGGTGTAGATTTGTCATAATTATTGTCTTGTCAAATATGTATTTTATGAGGGTAACAAGTTTTTGTCCAAATTAAATCATCGGTGCCAAAACATCGCCTAAAACATGAGAAATTTTTAGGTGTGACTTATGCACACAACTCTATGTGCATCATGGTCAATTTTATGCTCCAATCACAATTTTTTATTTCTACATATTTTACTACAATCGTAATGCATGATTATTACATGAAATATTTTTAGTGCATAAAATTGATCACGATGCACATCGAGGTGAGTGTCCAAGGCTGTTATATTTGCCACCTCACTAATCTATGTGCATCAACAATTCCTAAAATAAGGCAAATCCTATTTTGGAATATGTTTATTAGGGAGGCCCGTTTTTGGCTGGACATTTATTCGGTTAGCAATTCTTTAATTAGGAGATCATTCCCTAATTTAGTGATACCTCCATTTCGGGCCATGGGATCCTACGCCTATTTATATTGGTGCCTGCTACCTCCTTTTGGACATTGAATAAGAGGCCCAACTCCAGCATCCGAGGGAAATCAGTCAGAAGGAATCCGTGCAAATGGTGATTGCTTGCTTCGGTGGTGGTTTCAGGCGGAGGCGGTCGTCCTCCTGCGGTGCTGTGGCAGCATCAAGTGTTCGGTCTAGGCGGGATCGACTTTAGGAGGCTCCGTTCAGACGGCGATTGTGGCAGCAGGAGTGCTGCAGCAAGGGGGCGACAGATCCAGGCGTGCGGAGGCATCAGGCGGCCGATCCAGGCGGGATCGGCTTCAGGCGTGCAGAGCAGGTGACGGTTCCAGCAAAGAAGAACATGGTTTTTCTTTTGATTTTCCCTTTATTGCTTGACCCTTGCGGTCTCAGTTGTAATCTGTAACTCCTATTTTGATAGTGGATCTTTTCCGGCGCGCTCTCCCCGTGGACGTAGGAGCTTCTCTCCGAACCACGTAAATTTTTGTTGTTGTCTGTGTGCTTGAAATCTCGCTCCTTTATTTTATTTTGCGCCATTATTTTGCTCGATTTAATTCCGTTGCGTTACCGCGGTACTCGGTCCGATTGCATAACAATTGGTATCAGATGCAGGTTCCGCGGGGGTGATCGTCTGGGCGTTCTGGTTCTAGATCTGGGTCAACGGTAGGTGACGACAAGGTCCACTCCCTACCTTCTCAAGATCTGATCTGAGAACATTTTTCTGATCACTCAGTAACACTGAGAGCGAATCAATGACGGCAAAATTCGAGATTTCCAAGTACGACAGCAAGATCGATTTCGGCTTATGGCAGAAGCGGATCAAGGCGGTTCTCGTTCAGCAAGGACTCCACAAGGCGCTACTCGGCAAGGAGAAGTCCGGCGTGAAGAAAGACGAGGAATGGGAGGAACTGGATCTGAAGGCCATCAGCACAATCTAGTTGAGTCTCGCCGACGAGGTCATGTACAACGTGGTCGACGCTGACACCACCGTAGACCTATGGAAGAAATTGGAGGAGCTGTATATGTCGAAATCTCTCACAAATAAGCTCTATGTGAAGAGATAATTACATAACTTAAGAATGTCCGAGAGCAACAAGCTGCTGGAACACATGAATGCGTTCAACAAGTTGATCTCCCAGCTGCGGAGCATGGACGTAAAAGTCGAAGAGGAAGACCAGGCGCTTCTACTACTGTCTTCTCTACCGAAGTCCTATGACCATCTGGTCACCACGATCCTCTACGGAAAGGATACGCTCAAAATGGAGGACGTGATGATGACGCTGCTATCGAACGAAACGCGGAGCAAACCTGGCCCCAGCACCAGCGAAGGTTTGTTCGTGAAGAATAAAGAACCGGTCAGAGGGAGATCGAGAGACAGAGGGAAGAAATTCAATCGGGCTAGGTCTAAGTCTCGGGACAAGAAGAACCAGTGCCACTACTGCAAGGAAGAAGGGCACTGGAAAAACAACTGTCCCAAGAAAAAGGCGAAAGAAAAGAATCAGGAACAATAGCAGGCGGCTGTGGCGTCTGACCCCGAGAGCGATGCTGACGTACTCCATGTACACTCCACCCTGGATACCACCGATACGTGGATCATGGATACGGGATGCTCGTATCACATGTGCCCGAACATAGAATGGTTCACTAGATTCAGGCAATGTGACGGCGGTCGCGTTCTGATGGGAAACGACTCGGAGTGCAAGACGCTCGGGATCGGCAGTATCAGAATTAAGATATTCGACGAAACAATAAGGACCCTTACTGATGTAAGATACGTGCCCGATCTGAGGAAGAGTCTAATTTCCCTAGGCACTCTAGAGGCGGTTGGGTGCTCATACACCGGCGAGGGAGGATATCTGAAGGTCAAGAAAGGCGCTCTGGTGGTCATGAAATGAGAGCGCTCTGGTACTCTCTACAAGCTGATTGGCACTACCATCGCCGGCGACGCAGCGGTTTCTGAGACGACAGATGAGGATTCCTCTCTGCTGTGGCATGCTAGACTTGGCCACATGAGCGAGAGAAGACTGCTGGAGCTTCACAAGAAGGGCCTACTGAAAGGAGTCAAGACATGCAAGTTAGACTTCTGCGAGACCTGCGTTCTCGAGAAGCAGCACAGAGTGAAGTTCGTGACATCTACACAGCGGAGCAAGCAGGCACTGGAACATATACACTTAGATGTTTTGGGGGCCTGCCCCAGAGCCGTCTCTTGGTGGGGCCAGATACTTCGTGACTTTCATCGACGACTTTTCGAGAAAAGTCTGGATCTACTTTCTGAAGCACAAGTCCGAAGTATTCGAGAAATTCAAATTCTGGAAGACGACAATGGAAAAGCAGACCGGGAAAAGAGTCAAATATCTGAGATCTGATAACGGTGGCGAGTACACCTCAGCGGAGTTCCAGGAATACTGCAATCAGGAGGGCATCACTCGACACCTTACTATTCCTGGTACACCGCAGCAGAATGGCGTGACAAAAAGGATGAATCGAACGTTGCTAGAGAGAGCTCGGTGCATGCGGTTATTTGCAGACCTACCAAGGTCCTTCTGGGCCGAGTCCATTAATACGACATGCTATCTAGTAAATCGATCCCCATCGATGTCACTGAATCTTAAATCGCCACAGGAAGTGTGGCTAGGCAGGCCGGTTGACTATTCTGACATCCACATCTTTGGTTGTCCTGTGTACACCCTTGTACAGGACTCTGAGAAGACAAAGCTGGATGCTAAGTCCAAACGGTGCATCTATCTGGGACGAAAGACCGGCACGAAGGGTTTCAAACTGTGGAACCCGGACACAAAGAAGGTGGAGGTCAGGCGCGATGTGATCTTTGATGAGGCCTCAATGCTCAAGAAATTTGAGGCTCAGTCTAAAGAGGTGGAGGAGACTCCAGTCACACCCCTAGAGGTGGAGCTGGAAGGGAGCGACCAAGCTGACGACCACGGTGATTCCTCTGACCCAGAAAATGTTGATGCTGTGCAACCTACGAGAGCAGAGCCGTACTCTATTGCTAGAGAAAGGGCAAGGAGAGAGGTCAGACTGCCTCTCAGGCTACAGGACACGATAGCGTACGCTTTCCAGGTGATCTCCACAGATCCTGGATCTTATAAAGAAGCTGTAGAGAGTAGAGAGAGATCTCATTAGAAAGCAACTATGGAAGAAGAGATGGAGTCCCTTCGTAAAAACCAGACTTGGGACTTGGTTCGTCTGCCCAAAGGGGCGAATGCAATCAATTCCAAATGGATATTCAGGAAGAAGGAATCTACATCCGGCAAAGACCAGTGGAGATACAAGGCCAGATTCGTTGCCAAGGGGTTCGCGCAGAAAAAAGGGTGTCGATTTTGATGAAATATTCTCACCCATGGTAAAACACTGCTCCATACGGGTGCTTCTTGCGATGGTGGCAATGAACAACATGGAGCTAGAGCAGATGGACGTGAAAACAGCGTTTCTTCACGGCAACTTGGAAGAGGTGATCTACATCTTACAGCCTGAAGGGTTTGTACAACCCGGTGACGAGAAGAAGGTGTGTAAACTAAGAAGGTCCTTCTACGGTCTTAAGCAAGCTCCAAGAATATGGAACAAGAGATTTGATACGTTCATGGTTTCACAAGGATTCAGTAGGAGCCAGTACGACAGCTGCGCCTACTACAAGTTTCTGGCAAACGACGACGTTCTGATTCTGATGCTATATGTCGACGACATGCTGATTGCGTGCAAGTCAGCTCAGGAGATCCAGTCTTTGAAGCAGAAACTACAAGCTAAGTTTGAAATGAAGGATTTGGGTCAAGCACAGAAGATCCTTGGCATGGAAATCAAGCGAGATAGGAAGCGGGGCATGCTTTGGCTTTCTCAGACAGGGTACATTCATAAGGTTCTGGAGAAGTTCAATATGACTGAATCTAAGCCCGTTTCAACCCCTCTCGGGCAACATTTTAGATTATCGTCACAGCAGTGTCCAGACACAGAGGGAGAATGACAAAAGATGCTCGGGGTGCCGTACGCTAGTGCGGTAGGATGCTTGATGTACGTCATGATCTGTACAAGACCAGATATCGCTCAGGCTGTGAGCGTAGTCAGCAGATATATGGGGAATCCGGGGTGACAACACTGGGAAGCAGTCAAGTGGATTCTAAGATATCTGAATGGAACGAAAAACGTCGGTTTGCTGTTTAAGAAGAGCGGAGTTTCTAGAGTCCTATAGGGCTACGTTGATTCCGACTATGCGGGCGACCTCGACCGAAGATCTACCTCCGGGTACATCTTCCTTTGTGGTGAGGGCCCCATCAGTTGGAAAGCCACTCTGCAGGACATTGTGGCTTTATCTACGAGAGAGGCTGAGTACATTGCTGCAGTGGAAGCTGCGAAGGAAGCAATCTGGCTCAATGGTCTCGCCAAAGAACTCAGGATTTCTCAGGAAGCGGTGAAGCTGCACTGTGACAGTCAGAGTGCGATTTGTCTGGCCAAAGACCCGGTCTATCATGCCAGGACAAAACACATTGATGTGCGCTACCACAAATTAAGGGAGTTCGTCGCTGGCGGAGACATTCAGTTACTGAAGGTGCCCACAGAGGATAACATTGCGGACATGCTGACCAAACCAGTGACGGGAGTCAAGTTTAAGCACTGCCTTGACTTGGCTCATATTGGTGCAAGTTAATTAGGGCGACCCCAGGGAGAGGGGGTAGTTTGCCGGAGGGGAGAGATCCATGCTGCAGGTGGAGTTATGTTCTGTGAGGCGTCAAGGTGGAGATTGTTATATTTGCCACCTCACTAATCCATGTGCATCAACAATTCCTAAAATAAGGCAAATCCTATTTTGGAATATGTTTATTAGGGAGGCCCGTTTTTGGCTGGACATTTATTCGGTTAGCAATTCTTTAATTAGGAGATCATTCCCTAATTTAGTGATAACCTCCATTTCGGGCCATGAGATCCTACGCCTATTTATATTGGTGCCTGCTACCTCCTTTTGGACATTGAATAAGAGGCCCAACTCCAGCATCCGAGGGAAATCAGTCAGAAGGAATCCGTGCAAACGGTGATTGCTTGCTTCGGTGGTGGTTTCAGGCGGAGGCGGTCGTCCTCCTGCGGTGCTGTGGTAGCATCAAGTGTTCGGTCTAGGAGGGATCGACTTCAGGCGGCTCCGTTCAGACGACGATTGTGGCAGCAGGAGTGCTGCAGCAAGGGGGCGACGGATCCAGGCATGCGGCGGCATCAGGCGGCCGATCCAGGCGAGATCGGCTTCAGGCGTGCAGAGCAGGCGACGGTTCCAGCAAAGAAGAACATGACTTTTCTTTTGATTTTCCCTTTATTGCTTGACCCTTGCGGTCTCAGTTGTAATCTGTAACTCCTATTTTGATAGTGGGTCTTTTCCGGCACGCTCTCCCCGTGGACATAGGAGCTTCTCTCCGAACCACGTTAATTTTTGTTGTCGTCTGTGTGCTTGAAATCTCGCTCCTTTATTTTATTTTGCACCATTATTTTGCTTGATTTAATTTTGTTGCGCTACCGCGGTACTCGGTCCGATTGCATAACACAAGGCATCAAAAAATTTCCCAGAGAGCCTAAGAATTTTTTGCTAGAGCAGTGACATTATGAGTGTTGAGAATGAAGGGAGGGAGTTGCCATTGCATTGAAAATTAAAAATTATATTTTCAAATATTAATAAAGAAGAAGAGTGATTTACCAAATATCTATTTTAAATAATAATAATATTTTGTTGTTCTACTTACATAGAGAAAAAAACAGCCAAATAAAGAGAGCCTAAGCTACATACATTAAAAAAATAATTTAAAATTTTAAAATAATAATTCAATTAACATGTAAAATATCATAATTTTTTTAAAAAAAATGAACCCTAAATCCTAAACCATTCTAATATCCTATTCGACAAGTAAAAATTAGGACTAGTCATCGGGCCTAGAAGAAGGTCCGCGAGCCACTTAATCGTGTGATTTCTGATTTGACAGTCAGAAAAATTCACAATTTTAAAATAATTATAATATGATATTCGGCGGGATCTTAAAATGCGCAATATCCTACCAATTTTTTTTTAAAAATATATAGAAAAATAAGATCTTAAAATGAATAGAAAAAAATTGATTAATATTTTATAATTTATCTTAGAGAATAAAATGTGGATTGACTAAAAATCATTTTTTGGTGGAACGTCCAAACCTTCCTCTAGATCCGAGTATCAGACAAAAATTTTCCCCTATTTGACAGGAAAAGGGGGGCGAGGGGTGTTGTACTGCACCGAGCAGTGCGCCATCCAATGGCTACCAGTGCATTAGCACTCGCGCCGAGATATATGATGCATGCACGAGATGGATGCACTCGCAGCCGCTGGATGTGCTGCAAAGCCGAATCCGGATCCTCTGGAGTTCGTGCGGGAACTCCAGGGTGGATTTCGCGCAATCTCGCTCGTCCCATTGAAATCCAACGGGCGAGTATTTTATATATTTTTAATATTTTAACCTTTTCTTGTCTTTTAGCGCACGAGAAGTCCAGCCGTTAAATTGATGGAGTGGAGGGTTTTCACGTCGTTGGATTGAACTCCACCCTGGAGTTCCCGCGCGAACTCCAGAAGATCCGGATCCTGCACAACCTATACAACACTGTCCAGTAAAGCACACCCCCCCTATTCGACGAACAATTTTTTGGTACGGTTATCGCACCGTGCGAGTGCCCATCCCGCCGTCATCTCGTACATCAAAAATTATGCTCGCACATCGATTGCGCAATCGAACGGCTCGGACAGCTACATCTCTCGTAGCATGTGAAAAACAGGTGGTCAGGAGTGAGGAGTGGAATTGAAGGGGCGGTGGAATGAGTGGCACGTGTAGGGTTGGGGATGACCCTGAGATGATCGGAAGAGGTCGGCCGTCCGATGCTTGCAGTTGTAGGGGGGACCGCACGTGAGCGGAATGGTGTCGTGGCGGCTCGTGACTCGCTGTAACATTCAACGAAAGAGTCAACGAGTCAAACAGGAGTAGGTGAAGTACGACTTTGGAAATGACCAATGGACAGTGCAGCTAGAAGCTAGGCTTTGCAGAGCAGGTCCCCTGCATTACCGGATACGCAACGTAAAGAGGGACTCTCAGATATTTATTATTTTTTTAATAAATAAATATAAATATTTCTGAAATCTCTGGCACATTAATTACCGGAATAAATAAATTTCAAAACTGACAAAAATCATATTATTCATTTAACATTTTAACCCATAAAAATTGAATTTATTTCTTTTTAGGCTTATTATTCATTTAAGCAATGATATTAGTAAGGTTGCGCGTTTTGCTGGATGGTTTTGCTCATGCGGAATTGAAATGTCCGCTCGGCCATTTTAATCAATCATATTATTCATTTATTCATTTTTTGAAAGAAGTGTCTGCTCCGCCTATTTAGAGGTGGGCAGGTGGGGTCATGATGCAGATTTATTTTGCACAGCGGATCCCACAAATAACATAAAGAATGGTGTGTCGAGCGGACCGTATTTTTGCTATATTGCAGATTTGCGGTGCAGAAGGCATGACCAATAACACATTAGTCTTGCCCTTCAACCACCCAACATTGAAAGCATATATTAAATTTGTCAATTGCCGAAAAGTACCAAAAATGAATAATATAAATAACGAACGTGGCACAACCGGGAGCACCATGTCTGGAAAAGACAGTTTGTAGAAAGACTGTGATGTTGTTTCGTCCATCAAATGTGTTGATATGCTGGGCTAAGGCTTCGTTTGTCATGATGGTGGCGGTCACAAATGTATGAGTTACACCATTATTTATTAAGGATCATCCAACAAGCATTATACGTTTGAACATAAAAGTGAATGAAGTTTATTTAGATGAACGTTAACAAATGACAATTTAATCCTCATGTTCATGACCCAGTGCCAAACCGAGCCTAATCTGCACGACTTGGGGGGAGTAGTAACGGAGAAGATAATTGTGTTTGAAAATTAACATATAGCATTTTAAATTTAAAAAAAAGGACCTTAAAAACATAAATGAAAGTTAAAGGATCGAAATGAATCAAAATAAAATTAAAAGACCAATTTAAAATATGGCATAAAAATAAGGGACGAACGTGAGTATTTTGACTATTTTCACTATTTCGTCTAATTATAAAAATACCGTGGCTTTACGCACAACAAGTGCATTGGCATCAGAGGTATAGGCATGTAAAAAGGCCTTCGGCCTTAAAAGCCCATATAGACATGCCCAATTAAGACTCACAATGGGACAGAGCACGGGCAGGCCTGGCCCAACCCGTTCAGATTACTCCCATCAGCCCACATGAGAGGCGGCCATTGGCCAGGTAAATGTCAAGCTCAGTCGTAATCCTAAAGGTTAAAAGCCCCTTAGCCACTTACTAAAGTTCTTCCCCATGAATTCAATGAATTCACCTCATCAAAGAAATGGGGAAAATTGTAAATATGCGCAACTTATGAGGAGGATCTTACTGGACAATTTTTGCTAAAAAAAAATATAATTCTAAATTACAATTCAAAAATTACAATAAAAAAACTGACTATTTTTAATAGAAATTTTCAGTTCAAATTATAATTGTAAATTCAACTGTATTTTTATCTATTCATTTTAAATTTCAAAATATACACATGAGTATTTAAATTGATCTTTAAAAAATCATAATTTATATTATGTATTTTTTAATTTCGTTTTAAATAAAAAATTCAATTTTCAGCTAAAATAAACCCTCCAGCGCAAAATAAGTCTATTTTCCTTATAGAAAATTGTCCCAAAGAAATGACACATGAGTCAGCTATATATACTGATTTTAGCTTGTACGATGAGTTGGCCTCTTATCGGATACTCACGTTAAATTAGTGTCGAATCAATAGTTTCGATAAATCTTTGACAAAATAATTTTTTGGACAAGTAACAAGTTGTAGAATACTCGAGTGGACTTATAATTTATATGGCAGTTATTCTTATTTTATACACAAGTCTTGGCTCCTCAATTGTATTACAAATATGTATATCTAAAAAGAATTCTATGAATCTTGTTGGCAACAGCCAATTTCACTGAGCAGAGCACTGCCTGCACGTAAGATATTTTGTAACTAGAAGAATTCGTTGGAAGATGTAGTGATGTAATATTATGATAAATATGAGGTGTAGACGGCCTCTTTTTATTGCATGGTTTGATATGTTGAATATATTAAACATATATATGTAAAGCCCATCTTCTAAGCCCATATTGATCTCTCTATTTAGGCTCCGTTTGGGGGGACTTATTTTCACCGGTTAAGCGGTCATGACCGCATGAATCAGGACTTAATTAAGGTCCGGTACATGCGGTCGTGACCGCTTGACCGGTGAAAATAAGTCCCCCCAAACGGAGCCTTAGTCTCACATCTTATGCAGACATTATAGTTGGTTATCTCTCTTACATTTTTATACCCCCAATGAGGGATGAACATAATTATTCAAGATAACAAGATTTCTCCCTCTCACTCCATCTGACCCAGTCTAGTTATGGGGCGAAGCTGTTCACACACGCGTATTCTTTATAAATAAAATCTTGCACCCAATATATAAAACATATTCCATATGAATGTCTTCATAATACACTCCCTTCGTACTTCTAATGAGTTTTTGCGTGTACTTGCTGTGTCCAACTTCCAGTAGTAGAACGTAACAAGATTTCACCCCACTTAGTTGTCTGTGTCTTTCTTGGTTATAATTCTCACCACAAAAGCTACAGGTGCTACGATCCTATTGCTAGACACATGCGTATCTCATGTCATGTGGTCTTTCTTGAACATCCACCCTATTATACTGATCTTTCTAATCTTCTTATACCTTTACCACCCTTCTACCCCAGAAGAGTGAATATTTCTTGATCGCATATCTATGTCAACTCTGCAAGCTCCTGGTCTCTTTTGTTGAAATTGATCAAGCTAAGGACTCCCCAACGACTCTGATTTTTCTAACACATTTCTTCCTCAATATGAAACTAGTGATCTATATTTATCTCCATCTCCCCTTCATCGCTCTACGTGACCACATTAACCTCCTAATTGCCTTAGCTTATTATATTATCTTGCTCATGTACTTCCAGCCTTCCTCTCTACTACTTCCATGATCTAGTCATCAGGAGTCCCAGACATAACAAGAGGCAGTATCTATACATATTTGGCAGCATGCCATGAAAGAAAAATTGTTTGCTTTACATAATACTAGAACTTAAGATATTGTTTCATTACCTAAGGGCATTCACCCCATTGGTTGTAAATGAGTCTACAAAATGAAACATTAGTTGATGGAACTATTGTCAATTATAAGCTTGTCTTGTTGCTCATGAGCAACACAACATTGACTATAATAAGACTTTTGCTCCGGTTACCAAAATGACCACCATATGTGTTACCCTTGCCATTTCCTCCATACACTCATGGGATATCTCTTAGCTAGATGCTAAGAATGTTTTTCTCCATGACGATCTTTCTAAAAAAATCTGTATGACACCACCTTCAGGAGTTCTCCACTTAGTAGGAAGAGTGTCATCTTCACAAGAATTTTTATGGGCTCAAACAAGCTCCTCGTGCATGGTTCTCCAAGTTCATCACTACCATCCTGTCAAGTGGATTTACTGTATGCTTCTCAGATCTTGCCTTATTCATGCATACATATAGTACTCTTTTGTTATTATATGTTGATGGCATATTCGTCATGTGAGGCAACTCGAGGCATATCCAACAGGTCAAGAATCACTTAAGACTCAGTTTGAAATGAAAGATCTCATATATCTTCATTATTTTCTTGGTCTAGAAATTTATCACTCCTCCAGGGTCTACCTCATATCACAACAAAAGTTCATTACTGAGATTTTTCATAGAGTTGCTTTAACTGACTTGCGTTCTACTGCTACCCTATTTGAGCTAAACCTCAAACGCATCTCTCAAGAAGAACTCCTAATCGATCCCTCTAGATACATGCAACTTGTCAGAATGCTGGTATATCTTACCATCAGTCATCCTGACATATCTCATGTTATTCATATCATCAATCAATTCATCTCGCAACCACGGAGCACTCACTATGTAGTACTTCTCCACATCTAACATTATCTTTGCAGCACCGATCACTAGATTGTTGATTTCCACATCCAACACATTTACGGATCATCGTGCTTATGCTGATGCTGAATGGGCTGGCGATGTCTCTGATCAAAAGCCCACCACTAAATATTGTGTCTTTCTTGGCTATTCTCCGATCTCTTGAAAATCTAAGAAGAAAGATGTCATACTTCGTTCCAGTGCTGAAGTTGGGTATGACATGGCCACTAATGTTGCTGAAGTGACTTGGATCCGACGTCCCTTTCAAGATCTTCACATTTAGTCTCAAATGCCACACCACTATTTTGTGACAACATCAGCGTCATTCATATAGCATCAAATCATGTGTTTTATGAACGCACCAAGCATAATGAGATTGACTATCACTATGCCCATCAACAATTCCTTAACAGATCCTTTCACTTCCACATATCTCATTTGCTCTTTAGATTACATACATTTTTACCAATACTCATATAGTTTAGAGACGTAAATTCCTAATTCAACATCTTTCATTTGGAGGGTGGCCGTAGGATCTCAGCAGTCGCTCACTGTCTTCGACCGTCCGCGTAGCGTTGAAGTAAGTAGCAAACTTTCTCTACAACATCAAATCATGTCTGTCAAGATGCCCAAGTTCGCATGCTCCCCTTCGCATGGAGGAGCAAGACAACTAGCGAAAGCGTGGAGCCCTATCGCGCTCAGAGCACTTAGAGGGTGGCATGATCTCAACAGTCACTCACTGTCTTCGGCCGTCCGCGTAGCGTTGAAGTAAGTGGCAAGCTTTCTCTATGATAGGGCTGAGCATATTGTTTGAAACTACAAATCGCTCGAATATTGAGTCGAATCGGAATCGGTTAAACTTGATCGACTCAATTTGACTCGAATCTTATTTTGAGCCGATTTTGAGTCAGCCCTGAATCACTCGAAATATGATTCGAATCGATTCAAATTAATTAAAAATATTATGCATTTAATAATGTATTCTTATTTTTAAAATTAAAATAATAAAATTTAAAAATAAGTAAAAAGAATGAAGACTTTAAGTGTTTCATTTGTTAAATTTATAGGTTACCCAATTTTATTTTGAGCCAGCTACGAATAAAAAGAAAAATTGCTCAATTTGATTTCGAGTTGACTCGGAATCGAGCCGTTTCGAGTCGAGCTAACTCAACTCGAAATAAATTTTAATTTTGAGTCGATTTCGAGCCAAGTTCGAGTCAAAAACTTTGATTTTGAGTTGAGTCAAAATCGCTCAAACTCGACTCGATATCAATCCTACTCTACGACAACAAATCAAGCTATCAAGATGCCCAAGTTTGCATGCTCTACTTCACATGGAGGAGCAAGACCACCGGCGAATGCGCGGAGCCCCGTCGCGCTCAGAGCACCCTCTCTCTCAAAATATTTAATTAAATCATTTTTTCTTTAATATAAGCTTTATATGTGTCACATCTAATTGTAGTTCTACTTACTCAATGCTACTTTGGACGGAGAGCTCGATGAATGTAGGTGCTCTCATGGGTGTTGTTATAGTGATTAAACAACAAACCACGTTCGATGGTGTTCTCCATTTGCATTTCTTACTGTCGTATTTGATCATAGGTCCAGATTTTTGTAGGCAGCTGAAAGTTGTGTGTGGCTAGCTTCCGTAGTTTGTTTTGCAACACATGATTTGATATAGCGCATGTGTGAAGTTTCTGTCTATCGTCGACAACTTCGAACAATTTTGACACTTCACTTTAAATTCATTGTCGACACGCACCTTGACAAAGTGCTCCCAAACTGGAGCACTATATTTGTGCTTGATAATTTAAGGGACAGGAATAATTGGAGGTCCCACGGCGCGTGAGCATCCCGTGCACACCGGCGTGCGCCGGCCTTCCGCCATCGCCATTTGTCGACGCCACCCCCCGCCATCACAACCCCTCACCGTCGGAGGACCTCCCAGACCGCTCGGGGCGCATGCCCGTCATTTTCTAGAAATTAGTGATCTAGGAGCCCAGAATAACGCATCCTCATTCGCCAGCTCGAATTCCAAGATGGCTGAATTATCAAAATGCTCCTAAGAAAAGCTATAAAAAGGCTCATGGACTTTCATTTAAAAACAAACAACCATGAAGAGAAAAGAAGGCTCTGAAATTTTCTGGCGAAGACTTGGATTTTTGCTTGCTCTCCTGCTCGAGTGCTCACTGATGGGTAAAATTTGCGATTAATAATATCTCCAAATTCTATGAAATATATGCAAGAGCACCTATATAATATTTAAAAATATCAAGTGTCGTATGCAATAATAAAAGAGAAAAGAAAGAAAAGAGTATTCGATCGAAAATTCTTTTTAAGTAAAATAAATCGTAAATATAAAATTCATAACAACAGATCGAGAATAATTTGACAGTGGAGATTCCCAATTCATGAAAGTGCCACTCTCGAGAACATGCTAATAACTAACCTTAAGTTGATCGATTAAGACCCCTCAGTCAGTCGAAATCCCTAACCTTGCTTTAGGCGGTGAACTTCTATATTAGATAAGACTCCAATCTGGAAGATTTATGTTGGTCTATCTCGAGGAGTGCATACAACTCCATTCACTAAAAGACGATCTACACGTAATCACGGATCTCTCGATCAACTAAAATACTGATCAAGAATCGATTAGCATATGTCTACAATATGAAATCAAGAACGATCTGTTCGGCGGGACGAAAATGACTTTCTAGAATTAGTTTTGGGCCACAGTAAAGACAAATCTTGTGTTTGGAGGGACGGAAATGGCTCGGAAATGGCTTTGATGTCAAAACCGACGGATTTCAGATTTGCCTAAAACCCCGCTACCCGAATTCTTGTTGAGGCTCCGCTCAAAGTATTCTACGAATACACCATCAAGTTTGGAATGGGTATTTATAGTACTTCCAGCGTAGAGCCTAACCCTAGAACGACACGAACCCGAAACCTATTCCGAGTCGGGCTAACACGCGTGCGGACATATAATTAAATATCTAACAATCTCCTCCTATGTCCGTCGTGTACCCAGACTTCGGATAGAGGGTGGTTTGTGCAAAGTTCAACCAAACCGTGAATCATACACAACCGTGTCCAGCACCTGTTTCAAACAAAATTAGACTTAAGCACAAAATAGTATGCACGCATAAGTAAATAAAACTCAGCTGCAACACATAAATAGTCTCAGGTACAACAAGACACAGGCCTTATATGCCTGACGTCACAATCAACAGAGAGCTAGAAAGTCCAAACAAAACAGTGCATAAAAGAAGAGCTAAACAGTGCTCTAAACAGAAGTAGCAAGAGAGAAACTAATAACGCTCTAAAACTCCTCATCCAAAAGATCATCCTGATCCGGATTCCAGTCAACCAGTGCTCCTCCTATCCCAGCAGCTCCTGCAATTTCAACACAGAATTTCATTTCAGAATGAATTCTATCCTTTGCAAATTTGCAAATATCTAGTTCTACAAAAAGAACTTAGTATTAATCATTTTAATTGGCTGGGAGGACACGTTCACAGAGTATTATAGTTTTACCTCAGAACCTGATATCTATTTCAACCGAAACGATCTCAGACTTCTGGACACCGCAGCTATATCTGTGATCCTATATGGAATGTCACGGTTACTGCCCTTCTAAAGTTAATTGGAACTCATCAAGTTTGGAATGGAACCAATCTCCAGAAGAAGAGTCAAGACCAAGTCAGATTGTGTTATCAAGTTTGGAATAACACTCTCTTCCAAGGTAAAAGCCGAATCCAGGTGAAGTTGTTAGCATCAAGTTTGGAATGAAACAACTTACCAGATCCGAGCTCAGCAACCAAGAGCATCAACAGAGCACAACATGCTTGCTTTGACAAAGAAAATCAGACTAGTCAAAACATTTGGACAAAAGGCTGAACTAAATCGGCTATTGTTGAACTAAGGCTGAACTAAATCGCCTATTGCTGAACTAAGGCTGAACTAAATCGCCTTTAGTCTCATTTTCCCCACTGTTTTGATTAGTCGGTCTTTTGGCATTCTTTTCGTCAATGGATCAGCCAGGTTATCCTTTGAACGCACATCAATCAAAGTGATAATTCCTTGTTCTTTCAGATAATTCAGTAAAGCATGTCTCAGTCGTACATGTCTCCTTTTAGTATTATAGAGGGCATTCTTGACGACTTGAACTACTGCTTGATTATCACAGTACAAGCTCAACGAGTTGACTTGTAGCTTAGACAAGGGAATGTCTAGAATCAAGTTCCTGATCCAATTTGCCTCTTCACCGGCCAAGGCTAGGGCAAACAACTCGGCTTCCATAGACGACAATGCTATACAGGTCTGTCTTTTGGATTTCCAAGTGATAGCAGCTCCACCCAAGGTGAATATATATCCACTGGTAGACTTGCTGTTCCCGGCTTCTGAACACCACGAGGCATCAGAATGTCCTTCCACAGTAGGTGGGTAACCAGTGTAGCACAGAGCATGATCTTTAGTACCTCTCAGGTATCTTAACAGCCTGTCTAGGGCTACCCAATGCTCTTTGCCTGGATTACTGGTAAAACGGCTCAGCATGCTAACCAAAAAAGCAATGTCTGGTCTTGTACAGCTTGTGGCGTACATGAGACTACCAATTATTTTGGAATATCTAACTTGATCAATGCTGGTCTCTTCATTAGGACTCAACTTGATGTTATGATCAAACGGTGTCTCAGCCGGCCTACAGTTATCATATCCCCAGGTAGAAAGAAGTTGCTCAATATAATGAGCCTGACTAAGAGTAACTCGACCCTTGTCAACTCTGACCTTCATACCTAACAGGGTATCTACAGGACCGAGGTCCTTCATGTCAAAAGCTTCTGCCAAAGTGGATTTAATATCCCTAACTGCAGCAAGATTAGACCCCAAAATCAGCATGTCATCTACATATAAGCATATGATGACTGTTTGATTTGACAATGAGCGGTGATAAAGGCATTTATCTGAGAGACTGGACTGAAATCCGAGGCTCTTTACCACCTAGTCAAACTTCATGTGCCACATCTTAGGCGCTTGCTTAAGCCCATAGATTGATTTATCCAGTTTGCACACTTTATCTTTTTGATCTTTCTGCACATAACCTTCAGGTTGTGCCATGTAGATCTCTTCATCAAGCTCTCCATTTAAGAAGGCTGTCTTCACATCCATCTGATGAACTATAAAGTTCTCGATAGATGCTAAGGCTAGAAGAATCCTGATAGTCGATAGGTGACACACAGGTGAATAAACATCAAAATAGTCTATTCCCCCCTGTTGTTTATAACCTTTAGCTACGAGACGCGCTTTATACCTGGCTATAGACCCATCACTATGAAGTTTCTTCTTCAACACCCACTTGCATCCTAGGACTTTAGCGCCTTTCGGCAAGTCAACTAGATGCCAAGTATTATTATGTAGCAGCGAGTCCATCTCATCATCAATGGCTTCTGCCCACATCAACAAATCTCTAGATCTCATTGCTTCCTGGTAGGAGAATGGATCATCCTCTAAGTGATAGGTGACGAAATTCTCACCAAAGTTCTTAGGGATCCTCTCTCTTGTAGATGCTCTAAGTGGAACAGGTTCCAACTCTAACGGTTGAGGAGCAGTGCCAGAGGGGCCAACTTCAGGTTCTACGATAGATTCTGAAATCATATCATTAGACCCAGAGACAGATAAACCATGATCTTTGACAAATCTATCTTCAAAGAATATAGCATCTCTAGACTCTATCACGGTATTCGTGGATAGATCGAGAAATCTGTCTGCTGCACTATCTTCTGCACTACCTAGATAGACGCACGTTGTCGTTCTAGGTCCCACCTTAGGACTCTTAAGGTCCTGTATGCGCACATATGCAATACAGCCCCAAGTCTTTAGAGTATCATATCTACAAGGATGACCGTGCCATAGCTCATACGGGGTAGACGTGAGCTGAGAATGAGGCACTCTATTCAGAATGTGATTTGCAGCACGAACTGCTTCTCCCCAAAAGGAATTAGGCATGCCAGCTGTTAGGAGCATAGAGTTCAACATCTCTGTTAAAGTTCTATTCTTACGCTCGGCGACACCATTCGACTGGGGTGAGTAAGGAGCTGTTGTTTCAAGAATTATTCCCTCAGAGGCACAAAATTCCTTGAACCCAGTAACAGTGTATTCTCCTCCTCGATCACTTCTAAATCTCTTAATTTTCAAATTTAACTGATTTTCCACACGAGACTTGAAGGTCTTAAACGTCTCAAAGGCTTCATCTTTCGATTTCAACAGATATACATGACAAAATCTTGAAAAATCGTCTATGAACGTAATCAGATACTTCCTTCCCCCTCTAGTGACGTGACTACGAAAATCACAGAGGTCTGAATGTATCAATTCAAGAAGTTTCGTGCTTCTAGAAACCGATCTGAAAGGCTTTCTAGTGATTTTGGTCTGAGCACACACCTCGCACTTATCAAATCGAATCGACAGATCTAAGGGGATGTTATGACTCTTAGCTAACTCTAGCATTTTCCTATAGTTTACATGTCCAAGTCTGTTGTGTAACAACTTAGGATCAATAAGGTTTGAACTAATTTGGTGAATGCTATCATTGTTTAAGCTAAGTCTATACATTCCGTTGATCAGGTACGCACACCCAAAATAATGTGAATTGACTGCTAAGGTCATTCTACCGTTCTGAGTTGTGAAGGTCATCCCAGCCTTATCTAATAGACTAATGGAAATCAAGTTCTTGGTTAAGTTTGGAACTACTTTTACATTATGCAAAAATAAAATTTTACCTGAAGAGAGGACCAGCTCGGCTGTCCCTGCATGGGTCACCTGAGTCTCTCCTCCATTGCAGTTCTCCACCTTCTCCTGGACCGCCTTGACCTCAGTGAGTAAAGCTCTGTCATTCGTCACATGACAGGTAGCACCGCTATCGAGCCACCACTCAGAGGACGAACTGCGGTGACTGCTCCCAATCATAGCCACGATTGGTCTGGGATCCGGGTCGTCGACCGGCAGATGTCCACTGTTTTGATCCTCGAGGCGGATAAGTCTCTTGAGATCATCTAGAGTGGTCTCCTCCTCCAGTCGGAATGTGATCCACCCAGGAGGCAGCTTGTGCAGTATCAGACTTACAAAAAGATTATCGGATATTACGGACTGTTCGTCCGCCAGCTTGAGACGCAGTTTTTCCAGTTCTACAATTTGGGAGGTGATTGAAGAATTTGCATCAAATTTAAAGTTAAAGAATTGCTCGCTGAGAGGAATTCTCAACGATCCCTCCTCCTCTTGGAAGCGCGCGTTCAAGCGATCCCATAGCTCCTTTGCAGTCTTACAGTCACTGAAGGTCAGGGAGAGACGAGGACATAAAGATCTTCGGAGGTAATCCCTGCATAAAACATCGTCTTTTCCCCACTGAAATACGTCCACATCCTCTCGGGTAGTGGCGTAATCGCTCAGAACTGTGTAGAAAATATCACGTTCTTTCATCCCTAGCTTGACGTGCAGTTTCCAAACTTGGAAATCAGTGGCAGAGAACGACTGAAGCTCCATGATATCGAGTGAGCTACACCCCGACATCTCAATTTAGCTTGAACAGAAAAACAAGTAAGAAGTCACCTGATCCGTGCGGAGACGACCCAGTGTCTTCAGATCCAATCCAATCCAAGTATTAGTTCGCTTTGCTCCTCTCAGGCTGAAAACTGCTGCCAAGGACTAAAAAAAAACGTCTGAAGTGCACAAGATGGAATCAACTACATCTTCATCATCCAGGTCTTTCTTTCTTTTGCTGCATGAAAACAGGAGAGTCCAAGAGAAACAAAACCTCCAAACGGACTGGATCTGGATGATAGAAGCACACAGAGTCCTCAAAAACTTCTTGAATTAGATATCCAAGTGTTTTCTGATTCCTATCAGGGATGCCCTCCCAACGGATCTGGATGGAAGGTGAGAAACCCCTTTTTTCAGCAATCGACCCAGAGAAAAGGTTAGATCGTGATCGATCCGGCGGAAAAGAGAACAGAGGATCCGGCAGCAGATGTAAATCTGATAGGACCGGCGATGTAATTCAGCGTCTAAGGAGTAACCCCGAACGGACACATGCGGTGAGATGTTTTCCTCTTAGGTTGTGCCGACTCCTCCACTTGCGTTGAACGGAGGCTGCGGCAACAGAAACTACCGAGAAACCAGCGATCTGGAGATCAAGGACGGCGATAGGGACTAGCAAATCCCTCTTCGTCCTTCCAGCGATCAGATGAAACGGCAGAAATCGTGATCTGCGACGAACAGGCGACGATGGCGGATCTCGATCTGCAACTCCAGATCGTCTACCTTCTTAGTTTTGCGTAGATCTACGAGTCTTCCTTCTTATCGATCGGCGACGGGAAGACCCTCTTCTCGATCAAGAGCCGCGATCAAGCAGGGAGAACGAAACGACGACCGGCTTATCTGCAATAAGCTTTCTTCTTCCCGATCCGGGAACTCGCCGAACGAACACGGGAGCGACGAGCAGCGGAAAATCGCAGAACGAATACGGAGAGCGGAAACCCTAGCGTTACTTTGAGAATGTTGAGGCTCCGCTCAAAGTATTCTACGAATACACCATCAAGTTTGGAATGGGTATTTATAGTACTTCCAGCGTAGAGCCTAACCCTAGAACGACACGAACCCGAAACCTATTCCGAGTCGGGCTAACACGCGTGCGGACATATAATTAAATATCTAACAATTCTTACCTCCGGAGGCCAGTTTTCCACGGTTTTCAGTCAGCCCGATCGAGAGCGCGACATTTCGGCGGCTTCTTCTTCCCGATCGATCGCAAGGCCATCCATTTTTTTCTCCGCTGTTTCACACCCAGGCTGATTCTAGTTCTCAGAGCAGGTGTTCCTTGTAGATCGACGACAGACACTCCGGTTCAACAACATGCGTAACTCCATCCTCTCAGATCAGGTATACATCCTTTGCTTCATCCTTTTTCCCGATCTGTATGGCAGGGCTTCAGATTGACAGATCAAGTGTTTTTCCTAGGGATTTGTTTTTCAATTCCTGTTTTTGCCGTTTTTTTACTTTTTCTGATTTTGTCGTTGCTTTAATTTTCCCCCCGAGCTGTATGGTAGGGCTTCTGATTTAGCAGTTGTAGTTACATACAAGTTCAGTCCATCTTCTATAGAAGCTTCAGTCCGCTATAAGTTCATTCTATCATTCATTTTCAGATGTAGTTGTATTGGATCTTTTTTTTCATATGCACAGATTATTGGAGTTCAATGATTTTTAGTTCATGCTTCAATTTCATAGATTCTTTTTTCATTATTGTGTTTAGTTATTTTTAGTCCATTATTTTAAAAAAATTAATTTCTAAAAATTATAATTCGAGAAAATCAATTTCTTTGCGCAGCCAAATAACATTTAGGTATCAATGTCAATTCTGTTCACTGAGTACCATCCTGCAGCCAAATAGCAGAATTGGTTTTTTACACAAAACCAATTCCTAATATTGATTTTCTAATCAAAGCCAATTTCAAAAAGTCAATACATGCGCGTCGAACGGACTCGAAGAGTATGTTAAAGATGAAATCGTAAGAATTCTAAATCAAAAACTATGAAAAGGAAATTACGAAATAGAAACTCAAGAATTCACTCGATAAAATGCTATAAAATTAGCTACTGATGATAAAAAGAAAGACAATTTTATAACTAGAAATTGAGAGTTCAAGTGCAAGAAAAGAAATACTTTGCTAGGAATTAAAATAACAAGATAATAAAATCAAAGTACAGTAAGGAATAATGGAGAAATTGTAGTAAAAGTAACCCAAGCCAAAATATGGACTGGATGGGGATCACTTGGCAGTTGCTGGGCTTTTAGACTTAAAAATTCTGGAAGTCACGCCGGTAGCCTAGGACGTGTAAGACACGAAACCGCTGTCTTGAAAGCCCGAAAACGTTGGGAGAAAAAACCGCCAAAATCCGTAAAAAGGCGGGTCACGCCGGAGACCTAGAGTGTGTCTTAACTGGGTCAGAAAACGGCGGGAAACAACATGATCCAGAGTTTATCTGGCAGTTGCAGGAGATGTCACGCCCCATGATCACGCCCGCGACCATGGGCGTGTAAGCTTAAACTGCTCGGCAGCAAAAATTGGCTCCTTTAAAATTGAGTCATGCCTCTGTCTTGGAGGTCTCACCCCCCCCCCCCCCCCCCCCCCCCCCCCCCCCCCCCCGTCATGCCCGTAACTGGGGACGTGAATTCATGTTCTGGAGTTTCCGGGGGAGTCACGACCCGTGATTATGGTCACGTCCGTGACCTGTGGGTGTGTAACAAGGATTTTTGCAGAAAGTATTCAATCATTCTCCTGAACACGACTATGAGCTCAAAATTGCTATTGGCATACTCAAATTACCTGAAAATGCAAAAGAAAACAAATTTGACAATTATTAAATAAAAGTAATTAAATCGTACTAAAATATTATATGAAAATAACTATAAATAATGTATTATCACTCACTCTGCTCAAATGTTCACTTCGCCCGATCTCTCTCGCGCTCTCTCTCGCTCACCATAATGCCGGTTCTAGAAGCTGCTCTTGCGAGCACCAAGGAAGATTTTGCTTCTTTTTTATCTTCAAGTACTTAATTATAAAGAGGTGGTGACATGTCACCATCTCGAAGATTCTAATGCTTTTAACCTCAAACAAATTAGTGTATTTGATCAGCACCGAACCGGTCCCGTGATTTTTTCCCCTTTTCGGGTTTTCCACATAAAAAGTCTCGTCTTCTCTGCTATTGGTTCTCTTTTAACTATTAAAGTGTTTGACACACTCTCGAGCTATCTCGAGCTAGGACAGCTCGATTCTTCCAGATCGGAGAAGCGCTAAGCGACTCGTAATATTCTTATACAAAAATTACGTAAGGTAGCATGACGTGCTACTCGGAGAAAGTATATATGCACGTACTCCGATTATGTGTATATACGTATATATTTAAAAATGTAACTCCCTTTGAAATTTTCATGTTGAATATACTGAAGTGACACTTTGGGCACACTAAACATTAACACTATTCTAATGAATTAAGTTCATAACTATCTATTTCATACAATTTGTTTTCCCTCTTCGGCTGTCGGAAAATTATTGTCATGTTTTGTAGAATGCCAACATATAGGCCCCATTTGGCACGACAGTGATGGTCATGAAAGACCCAAAATGATTTTTCTGCGTGTGCGTTCAATAACACAATGACAATTATTTTTGACAAAAAAGTAAGTATAGTTTTATCGAAAATGTATCAAAATTGAAATTTTAGATTGAACAAAATAACTAAATAAGATCAATCTAACTTGTTTACGGTACTCTTTTTCGATGTTTCATATTTTGAAAGCATTTTATGATATCTTTGTTGTGGATGCTGAAAAATATATCTTTTTAATGTATGTAACTAAGTAAGCTTTCATCCAATCATCTTTCATTCAATTGTGTAGTGATGTTTTGATAATATTCATCGCGAAAAAACTCAATCTATACTTGTAGTTGGAATAGGTAGGAGTAATATAGTTTTCAAGTTGATTATCAAGTTTCATGAGGTCAATTGAAGATAATTCCAACAAATAATATTCAACGAAACGAATTATCTTTATTTATCAAATGTTGTAAATGTTAGAGTGCTCGAAGCATCCGCGTGATCATCTAGTTTGGAATGGTCTCCTCGTTGCCCCTAGCTAGGGTATTTATAGGTGAAACCCTAAATCCCCGACTACGGGTTTGGATTCCTATCGGATCCTAACCGACCCGTTAAAGAGCCCATTAACACTTAAATAAATATACCTCAACAATCTCCTCCTATATTATATATAAGTGTTAGCATAAGAAAATGGGCTACTTATCCAATAGTTAATAATGACCATAGCAAAAAGTTTTTCAGAAATATAAATATGAGTTTTAGATAACAAAATGTTAAACTCAAACCAAATATTCCAAACATGAAATAAACAAGAAACTGGAAAGCTCAAACTGATAATTGATCTAGGCGAACAGCAGATCATCATCATCTGGGTCAAAATCAACTCTCTCTCCTCCAATCTCCATATTGCCTGCAAACAATTATAACAAGAATGTCATGAGACAAATCTCTATGAATTCAAACATTTGCAGAAATAAAGTGATTAGTTCTAACAGCGGGTGAACTTAATACTCTAACTGGCAGGAAAGAATCTCAAAACAACATCTTTATCTAATTTACATAAAATTAGACTAGTTGATTTCATAGAATCAAACCATGTTCCTTCGATTATTAAGATTATTATTAACGTTCAACAATTGTGCTATATCATCAAGTTTGGAATGATACAACAAGCTGTGACTATTATATCATCAAGTTTGGAATGATATAACTAATAATCATAATATCAGGGCACATATCAGCAACTTCAGTATTTCTTTTTGGAATGATACCCAATTCAGCCTTTGGCAAAGAATAATTACGTAAGTCATCAAGTTTGGAATGACTGGCAACTATCTCACCTCTAGCTTTCATCAGATAACATCTGAAACACTTTAGTGTGCTCAACGTAGATGCTTGAATGTAAGCAGACAACGGTTCTTAAATTTAAAACATAAGCTAGGTATTAAGTCCTCCTAAATGGACGTTAATCCCATCTCCCCCGATGTTTTAGATGTGAGAACCTTACATAAGCCCTTAGTAAGGACATCTGCTACATTATCTTTTGATCTCATGTCCAATAGAGAGATTATCCCCTGACTGGTGAGATAGGTCAACCAGGCCTGTTTCATCCTTAGTTGCCTTCGCTTTCCATTGAACAACGTATTTGTAGCAATGGTCTTTGTGGCTTGATTGTCACAATAAATCGAAATAGAGTTCATTTTTAGACTCGTCATTGGAATGTCCAATATCAGGTCTCTTATCCACTCTGCTTCTTCTCCAGCTGAAGCGAGAGCATAAAGTTCCGATTCCATAGAGGATAGTGCAATGCACGTTTGCCTCTTAGACTTCCAAGCTACTGCAACTCCTCCTAGTGTAAACACAAAACCACTAGTGGATTGACAATCAGCTATTTCCGAGCACCAAGATGCGTCGGAGTACCCTTCAAGCACTGGAGGATGCCCACTGTAACATAAAGCATACTTTTCAGTGTACTTTAAGTATCTCATTAGCCTGTCTAAGGCGTCCCAGTGGTCCTTCCCAGGGTTACTGGTGAATCTACTCAACATGCCGACCGTAAAGGCTATGTCAGGTCTAGTGTAGGTAGTAGCGTACATGAGACTTCCTATGAGTTTGAAATAATCCAACTGTCTAATAGCTGAACCTTCATTCGGTTTCAGTCTACTATTATAGTCGTATGGAGTCTCAGCCTTTTTGCTCTTATCGTAACCCCACTTTTCTAGTAGATTCCTAATGTAGTGACTCTGACTCAGGGTAATACCCTTTTTTGTGAAGTTCACTTCCATTCTTAGGATGGTTTTTACCTCACCTAGGTCTTTCATGCTAAATTGTGTCGTCAATGCAACTTTCACGTTTTTCACTTCAGACTGATCAGTGCCCATAATTAGCATGTCATCAACGTACAAGCATATGATGGCTACTTTATTTGCACTTGTTCTTACGTACAGACATTTATCTGATAGACTGGATTTGAAACCCAAGCCTTTTACACAGGTATCAAATTTTTCATGCCATATTTTAGGTGTTTGTTTCAATCCGTATAGTGACTTAATCAACTTACAGACCTTAGTTTCTAGACCTTCTATGACGAATCCTTCAGGCTGGTGCATGTAGATCTCTTCAGTCAGATCTCCATTAAGAAATGCAGTCTTGACGTCCATCTGATGAACAATGTAGTGTTCAATAGATGCTAGTGCGAGAAGAATCCTAATTGTCGCATAGTGATATACAGGTGAGTATATATCAAAGTAGTCTACACCACTCACTTGAGTGAAGCTTTTGGCAACTAGACGTGCTTTGTATTTTGCGATACTCTCATCAGGATTTAGCTTCTTCCTCAGAACCCACTTATTTCCAATGGTTTTAGCCCCTTTGGGCAAATCGACCAAAGTCCTTGTGTTGTTCTGCATAAGAGAGTTCATCTCTTCGTCTATGGCTTCTTTCCATAATAGAGAGTCTCTAGATCGCATCGCTTCCTTATAAGTAGATGGATCAGCTTCAACTTGGTAAGTCACGAAGTCTGTACCGAAGCTTTTGGGCATTTTCTCTCTACTAGATAGCCTTCTGGTATCTAAACCAATCGTGTCTACAGGCTCAATGTCAGAGTTACGTTGTCCTGGCCCAGCTAAAGGCTCAGTATTAGTGGCTGGCAGACCTGGCAGAGTCAGGTTCTTGTCTTTAAGGAACTTATCCTCAAAGAAAACAGCGTCTCTAGATTCTATTACAGTATTAGTGGATAGATCCAGAAACCTGTCTGCAGCACTATCATCTGCACATCCTAGGTAGACGCAGGTATTAGTCCTGGGTCCAATTTTGATCTTCTAGAGTCTGGTATCCTAACATAAGCGATACAGCCCCAGGTCTTAAGATTGTCAAATCTAGGGGGCCTCTTAAACCAAAGCTCGTAGGGTGTCTTAGTCAACTTAGCATGGGGAACTTTATTAAGAATGTGATTTGACGTGAGGACGGCTTCACCCCAATAGGCCGCAGGCATGCCGGCAGTCAGCAACATGGAATTCAACATTTCTGTTAAAGTCCTATTTTTCCGCTCAGCGATACCGTTGGATTGTGGTGAATACGGAGCAGTCGTTTCAGGAATTATGCCATTGCTGGCAAGAAAATCTCTGAACTCCCCCGAGACGTATTCGCCTCCTCTATCACTCCTTAGCCTTTTAATTTTCATGTCAAGTTGATTTTCAACCCTATTTTTGAATATACGAAATTTATCAAAAGCCTCATCTTTGGTTTTAAGAAGATAAATGTGACTGAATCTAGAGTAGTCATCGATAAAAGTTATCAGATACTTCCGACCTCCTCGTGTGACAAAACTTTTGTAGTCACAAATATCGGAATGTATTAACTCTAGCAATTGTGTGCTCCTAGAAACCTGACTAAAAGGTGTTCTAGTTATCTTAGTTTGAGCACAAATTTCACATTTTTCAAATTTGGTTTTTGTGTCGAGGGGTATGTTATGAGTTCTAGCTAGCAGGAGTAGTTTTCTATAATTGACGTGTCCTAGTCTTGCATGTAAAGTCTTAGGATCTATCAAATTTGAGCTAACCTGATTTACTACTTCGTGTGCTAGACTCAGCCTATACATCCCGTTAACGACATATGCGCAACCAAAGTAATGCGAGTGAACCATAAGGGTTACTCGACCACCACTAATGTTGAAAGACATACCCGCATCGCACAACAGACTAATCGAAATTAAATTAGCAGCTAATGTCAGTATTAATTTAACATTTTTCAAAGTTAGAGTCTTACCTGAGGAGAGAGTTAGGGTAGCATTGCCGACCTTCAACACGTCAGCTACAGCTCCATTCGCAACAGTGACGGTCTCTTCTACCTCTTTTGCATCCTCCAGAAGCTTTGGATTGTTGCAGACGTGGTAGGTAGCACCTGAGTCGAGCCACCACTCTGAACTGGCCGTCCCGTTACCGACCATGGCAACAAAGTAGGTATGCGCAGTCTGATGAATCATGTTGGCTTGATTATCAGTTCTTGGTGTGCTGGTGTCGCCCCGTTTGGGCTGACGGCACTCGGAAGCGCAGTGACCCCACTTATTACAGTTGTAGCACTTGCCTTTGAATTTCTTCTTTATCTGTTTGCTGGTGGCAGCAACTGCGGGTGCACTGGTCGGTGGGCGAGTCTTTCCAGACTTAGGCTTTCGCTTAGGATGCGTGATCATGTTAGCAGTAGAGGACTGCTTGCTGATCGTCTCTATAGCGTGCCTAGTCCGGTTCTCATCCTCAATGCAGATGAAGCGCTTGAGGTCTTTAAAACTCACCTGCGTCTTCTTCCGGTACATCTCAGTCTTGAAGGAATACCAGGCCGAGGGCAACTTGAAAATAATTTCCCCTGCAACGAATCCATCCGGCAGAGGGATGTTCTCACTGTTGAGCTTGTCCACCAGATTTTCGAACTCAGCAACCTGTGGCAGGATTTCCCTTTCCTCAGTGAAGGTGAATGCCATAAACTTGTCCACCAGGTGCGTCTTGGACATGTTCTCCTCCTCCTTGAACTGCTCTTCTAAAGCTTCCCAGATCTCCTTGGCCCTTTGCATCTTGCCGTACGTCTCTGCAAGCCTGTTGGAGAGGCAATTCAGAATGTAGTCTCTGCAGAAGTCCTCGTCGTTGACCCACTGATCTTCATCTTCGCTTCCTTTGACGTCCTCAAAGACAGTCTGTACTGTGTAGAAGATGTTCAGGTACTTCATGCCAAACTGCATGTTCCTCTTCCAGGCATTGTACTCAGCGTTGGAGAATTTCTCCAGCTTGATCATCGGCACAGGAGACGACAGATTGCTTGCTTTCGACATTGTGGGTTACTTATACGAAACTAGAGCTCCACTAGCAATCTAAACAAGAGTAGTAAAACAAGAAAGAAATCACCTGAGTGAGCTGACGACAGTCTTCGGATCCAATCCAGTAAATTTTGTTTTGCTCCTCTCCGACTGAACGTAGTCAGCAAAGACTAGGTCCAAACAACAGTAACTCCACGGCAAAGCTTGACACAAGCACAAAATTCTGTGGCAAAATCAGTAAGAGACCAAGGTCAGTTATGAGAAGGCAAAGATATCCCTTCTTAATTAATGATGATCCGAAACTTTCTCATCTTGGAAGAACAAATGACTTTTGACTGGATTTCTGCAATCAATTAATTTTGACTGTCTTGCCAAGCATTTGAGTGCCTGGAAGGAAAAATATGTCTGCACTGTTGAAATTAATCGCAAGAGGCAGAACACCGGGGGTGCCTCCAAATATCTACTCTCCCAGATTTGGATCACCCGCAAAACAGCAGAGCGACGGGAAACACTGGATAAATTTGGCTTCTTCCAGATCCTTTTCCCCTTTACTTTTGACTGGATCACCGGCAGAACAGAGGTGACGCTTTTCTGCTTCTCCGATCAACACAACAAGGAACCACGATCCTGGGAGATCCACGATCTACGGCGGCGATGGCGTTGGAAAAGGAAGCGGCTTTCTCCCTTTTTCCGATCTACGACGGGAAGAAAAGCACGCGACGGGGACGAAGTCCAAGCCTTCTACTGCGATTCGACGAGAGCGGCGGGATTCGCCGAGATCGGCCCAGCGATCTGGAGATGGAGCGGCAAAACTCAATCGGCACCGGCAATAAACTGGAGTGGGATTCACTCCTTCGCGATCGGCGACGAGGACGATGCAGAGAAACGCGAACGGCGTCGTCTTCTCCTTCACGATCGGCAGCGATGGCTTCCTTCACGATCAAGGCGACAGGATTCGCGAAATACGGAAGAAGTACCAGCGCGGCGACGGCGATCCAGGAAAAAGCGAGCGAGAGAACGACGGCTACGGGAGCGGGGGCTAGGGCAAGAGGAAAATCTTCGAGAATGTTAGAGTGCTCGAAGCATCCGCGTGACCATCTAGTTTGGAATGGTCTCCTCGTTGCCCCTAGCTAGGGTATTTATAGGTGAAACCTTAAATCCCCGATTACGGGTTTGGATTCCCATCGGATCCTAACCGACCCGTTAAAGAGCCCATTAACACTTAAATAAAGAGCGGTGTTATGGACACACCATGATTGGCTATGGACAGCCAACGGTTATGTACAACTCAATATCGCTATGTACAACCCATTTACATTATGTACGCACCAAATTGCTATTTGCAAACCAAGTATTAGTAAAGTCATTTAACCCTTCAAATAATTTTTAAAAACATTAGCGCTAAAAATAAATACATTAAATAGTTATTTACACAAAATAGTTGAGTCCAAAAAAACGATATGAAGTCAAAACGCCACTCTCACTCTCAGTAGTAAAATGCATCTCAACATTTATGTTATTGTCTTTATTTGAGTCACTCAAAACCAACAACGTATGTTCCTAATCCATTTTATCCTATATGAAAAACAATCAAAAATATAATTTTATGGATAGGAACATAATTACTTCAAGCCAAATACTAAGAAAATGCAATATAATAGAAGTAAAGCAACAAAAAAAACAGAAATGAAACAATCAAAAATAGATCATAGATCTACTTCTATTCTTGAAATGCGAGAATTGGGCTTCTCCTTTCCATCATTGCTTGCACATGATCAAACTAAACCAAATTCGTTCTCTCTGTTCTTCACACCAACCAAGATTATCACTGCCCAAACAACCGCCTCTCTTTCAGAAATTTCCTCAAACACCTTAAAGACATTAGTTATTATCAGGAAAATCAAAGAGGATCCAGTGCCACTACTTTGAAATAATAGCAGATAGTGGGATTAGAGCTCAATAGGCATTTGCATTTCAATATTTGCAAGCGACGAAACAAAAAAAGAACATGATCCCCGCTTTCTTTTTTGCTTTATGTACCACTGATGCTTTTTCTCTCTCAAATTCTCCATTAGAAATCGACAAAATCTGTAATTATATGGAGAAAATAGAACAAGATCAAATGATTCTATGTATATCACTGCGGACTTCAGCGCTGAGAGAAGGTGATTTGAGCCAGGCCGAAGAGAAAGCGTCGGCCTCCTAGTAGCGCAGCCGAGAGGGCTGAGACGGTGCAGAGCGTGGGGGAAAAGACGAAGCAGATGATGGACGGAGTTTGGGAGGCGGTGAAGGGGACCACATGGAAGATAAAGGAAATTGTGACAGGGAAACAAGAGATAACGGGATAGGCTGTCCATAGCCTTAGAAGAGAAATCAGAAATTAGGCATTTTAAGTGGTATTATTTTGTATTTATGGTGTGTCCATAGCCATTTAGGATATGTCCATAACACCGCTCATATATATACCTCAACAGTAAAATCATTATTTGAATTTAAACATGTCATGTATAAAAACAATTCAATGTTTACTTTATCAAATCAACTATTCAGCTTAATAAGTTGAAGATTAATGACTGTACTATAAAATAAATCTATCCTATAAATTTGAAGGTTTGTTGTATTTTCTTATTTGTGTCTCACTATTAGAACTGGACTTTTAGCAATGGCAAATCGATGAGGCTAAAAATTTAATACCGTGGCAAAAAGTCTTTTGCAATGGCCTGCTCACGGGAAATAGACATGGCAATGCGAGTGCAGCAAAAGAAATTTGCCATGCCAGTTGGTAGCAAAGCTCTTGCCAAAACTTTTAGCAAAAACACATCATTTGCCACTATTTTTTATAAAACAATTTGCATTTGCAACTGTTAGAAATTGTAGCTAACACTTGACTGCTTTATTTTAAAAAGGAACTTTTGTCGTGATTTAAAGTAGTGGCAAATACTTACCGCTGTATTTAAAAAAAACAAATATTTACCACGATTTGAAATCGTACAAACAATTAATATGTTTAAAAAACATTAATGTTAAAGCACGTAGATCTTTCATATTTGAAACAATAATATCATGTGTTGAAGTCAAAAATGATTTCTGTGGAGTTCGGGGTCCCAAAAGAGGGGTGACCGCGCACCTGCTGCACTCAAGTGAATAATCTAGGCTCTAGACTAGGAACGTAAGGGACAGGCCCAAAGTCTCAGCGTGGAGGTCTCACCACACACCCGGAAGACTAACGAACTCTTCCCCTCCCAAGCCAAATGCTGATCTAATTAGGCACCTTTGGAGTGCCCTCTTGGCCGACCAGAACCTCTAGAGAGGATCCCAAAATCCACTCCCTCTTAACTAAAGGTGACACCTCGGGTCTATGCACAACGACCTTCAACTGCCCTACTAGTAGCATAACCTCGCCTAATAGTTCTATTTTTCCATAGCCCCCTTTGGGCCGCCACCAACGTAACATAAGCCTTCTAGGGCCAGCAAAAGCATCGCAAGCATTTCAAATTATAGGAATATACATTCCATACCTCGGCACGCAGGCCGACAACATAAAAAAAATAGGCCTTCAAGGGCCGGCACGAACTTGAGCTTAAACCCGCTGCTTTCCGCTAAATAAAGAATGTACAACTTCCTCGGAGTCTTCTCCGGGAACCCCAGAACATCACCAATCCGACTCATACATCCGGATGGGCTTCACACAGTATGCCTAAACCCGTACTCACACTTCCGGATGGTAATACAGTTAATAGTGGGGACGTACATGTCAACCCGTCGGAGAGCTCCTTTCCTCCACCCATTGGTGGAGAGGGGCCTCCATGCAAATATGTAAATCGAGGGCTTCACCTGCCCGAGTAGAAACATCGTTACCCTTGACGCGTGCTTGGCGGCGGTGATGGGAGAGGAGCTCCTGACCGACCTTGCTAGGAGTGATGAATTCTCACTTTCTTTTTTTCTGGTGGCCGAACCCTTGTTGGAAGAGGAAGCAGATCTTCCTCTCTTGCTCCACTTCTACATGGTGATCGAGCCCCTTGCCGGCGGTGGGAGAAATGAGACCTCCATTTCCGACTTGGTGTATGACTCGAGCTCCGGCCGGCGTCGGGAGAGAAGCTCCCGACCGACTTAGCTCCGGACGGCTGAACTTGCCCCCATGAGGCCGATACCGGCTCCAAATGCCCAAACTCAGCTCTACCTGGCCGATCAATGCTCCAAGTGGTCGGATTTGACCATGGGCGGCGGCGACGGGTGATGTGGAGGCCGAACATTGCTCTTTGCTGGGCCGGCGACGGGAGAGAGGAGGAGGCCGAGCCTTGCTCCATGCTTGGCCGGAGACGGGAGAGGTGGAGGGAGGAGCGGCTGTGCTCCTTTTGGCCGACGACGGGAGAGATGGAGAGAGGAGCGGCTGTGCTCCTTTTGGCCGGCGACGGGAGAGGTGGAGGGAGGAGCGGTTGTGCTCCTTTTTGCCGGCGACGGGAAAGGTGGAGGGAGGAGCGGCTGTGCTCCTTTTGGCCGGCGACGGGAGAGGTGGACGGAGGAGTGGCTGTGCTCCTTTTGGCCGAGCCCTAGCTGGGAGAAAAAAGAAATCCCATCCTCCTCCTTTTTTTTGTTTTTCTCTTTTTTTATGTTGTTGTACCCGCATGCCCCCCCCCCCCTCTCTCTTCCTCCTCTTTTTGTTTTTCTTTTTCTCTTCTCTCCCCCTCGCCAGAATACATATATAGATATATATATATATAATAAAAGTTATTATAAATATATATATATATATATAATTAACATATATATAATTAACGTGTATCATTATAATAGGAAGCATAAAACCCCCATACGTTTGTACGAGAGCTCGCACGTCCCCGCACGGGGTTACATCAAAACGTCGCTCGTAGCACGTCCCCAGCCCGCTACCTGGGGAGGGTCCCACTTGGCCGGATACGGGGTTGTACAAGGTTGCTCCCTAGATTTTTCATCTCGTTCTCTCCTCCTTCCTCTCCCTCACCTCCGTCGGCCCTTCCCCTGGCAAATTAACTTTCCGTCACTTCAACTTGTGTTTGGAGAAGTATGGATCTGAAGTCCATAATAATGGATTTTGCTGAAGTGCAGTTCAATGATGTCTACTCATTCTTCATGAGCTCAGCAGTATTAGGAAACTTAATTCTTGAATTTGTTTGGTCTAATGAATTTTACTTTTTTTTTCAACCTTCTATTATTTATATAATTTTATGATTATCATGAATAAAATTACAATATAAGCATCCTTTCAAAAACATTTATGTACTTAAAAACTATATACTCAATGATCAAAATAAGGATTACTTTCAAACCTCATACAGAAACTCACTTATCATTTTCATGATGGTAATTAATTCAACAAAATTATTAGCTAAATTTGATGCACTCGCTAACCAGGTACTTGGGTCAATTGTATGAATCGTCATTTACCACTAGTTAATATTGAAATGCTATATAAGGTGTTCTTTTCAAGAACTTCTAAAATGATCACTTAGTACTCACTACTTGTGTTAATTCATGTTGAGTGCCACTTTAAGGTGAATGATATTCAACAGTTTTATATCTACTACATGGTGCTATACATGTTAGCTTAGATCTGCCGACTAGTGTTAGAGCAGTATGATTTTAAGAGGTTGACAAATGAAGGGTAGATGCGGCAAATTGTTTCATACCATTCCACTCTCTGCATAGATAGAGCGTTTCAATAACTCTACTTTCTCTTCCTTCTGTCTTTCACGCTCCACTAGCAATTCTTGTCGGCGTTGTTCTTCATCATTAAAATTTGTGCGCTCTGTTGCCAGGGCATTCTTAAGGCCTTTCTTTAAGGCTTTATCCATCTTGTGACGATGATAAGCATCTAAATCATAGTACTTCTTTGATGGAAATGTGGCTGTATTGTGATCCTCCATGAATTGTTTGAACATCTGCTTTTCTTCCCAGTTTGGTAAGGTCTCCAAGTTAACCTGTCTAACTTCAGCTAACCATGCAGTAAACTCTGGCCGTTTATTCCAAATGTCGGTCTCTTTAATCACGCCGAACTTCCCCCAAGAGTTGGTGACGGCCCCCTTTGTGATTCTATCCTTGTTCTTCTTCTTCTCCTTCTCCTTCCTCTTCTCTTTTTTTCTCCTCCTCTCCTCCTTCTCCCTCTTCCTCCTCCTCTCTCTCTCTCTCTTTCTCCTTCCTCCTCCGCTTCCTGCGGCGGCGGGACGTGGTCTCTTGGTCACTGCCTCCATGCCTGCTGATCGAACCTCCTCGGCTCCCGAAGGTTATCCCTTCCCTGCAGACCTCCTCCTTGACCCTGGGGGCGACCCTCCTGAGGCCTCCAACCCAACCGGTTGTGTAGCTCCCGAGCCCCCCAACCTTGGTTCTGCCCCTGCCTCCGGGGTTCTTCTCTTCTCCTTTCCTCCCTCGGCTCCCTCTGCTCCTTCTGCTTCCCTGACGCTGGTTCCTTCACATCGTCCTCCGCCAACCGGGCCAACTTCCTAGCGAAAGCCGGGTTGGCTCTTTCGAAATCGATCTCTTTCGCCGCCCTCTCCATAAGCTCTTCAAACGAGAGAGGGGGAACTCTCTTTAGCTCCATGCTATAAAAACATGGTCTCAACCCCAGGGTAAAAGCGAGCATCAATGCATACCCCGGGACTTCCTGGACTAGGAGGATCTCTTCCTGAAACCGGTCAACGTAATGACCCAGAGTCTCGTCCTGCTTCTGCCTTACCGCAAACAGGCACTCCGCCTCCTTCTTCCGCTTCTTCGATGTTGAGAACCTCAACAAGAAACCCCGACGTAGAACCTCGAAGCTGTAGATTGAGCTTGCCGGCAACTGGTTGAACCAGTCCCTGGCCTTCTCCTTCAATGTGATGGCAAACATCCGACACTTGAAGGCATCAGACATCTGCCTAATCGACACCACATCCTTAAACCATTGCACATGCTGTACTGGGTCATCTTTCCCCGAGTAGTAGGACATGTCAGGCTCCCGGAACCCCTCTAGCACCGGGGCTGAGACGATGAGCTCGCTAAAGGGGGTCTCGCATCCTGCCTGGCGAGAGGGCACGTCTCGCAACCTCGGCTGGTTGGAACGATCTGCGAGACCGTGCCCTGGGAATAACTCCCGCACCGCCGCCTCCCTCTCGCCCAAGTCTGCTAGAATCTCCTTTCCGGGACGCTGGCCTGGGAAAAGCTCCCGCGCGGCCACGTCCCTCTCGCCGACCTCCACCGGGACCTCCTTCCCGGGGCGCTGCCCTGGGGCGTTCTCGCCCAATAGCGGGACCACCTCCACTGTAACTTGAGGTGTCGCCCACTCACTTCTTGCCGAAAAGGCCAGACTGATTGTCTGCAAGACTTCTCGTCTGAAGTCCTCTAGCATCTTCCTTATCGCTTCTTCTCGCCGGGTGGTGGATCCTCCTGAGTCAGATCCTTCACCTTCACCTCCAGTCATGGGACCAAACTCAAGGCTTTCTTACACCGGCTGTCTTCCACGCTCACCGCACCAGAACTGTTGAAACCAAAATTGAACTCATCAAATGTTCAAAACAGGGATGCAGCCAACACCTACTTCCCTCAAGCCTTGCCCATCGACTGATAGCTAACAACCTAGGACTGACCCAAAGCCTCAGCAGGGAGGTCCCACCTCACACCCGGAAGATCTCTGAGAGCTTCCCCTTCAAAGCCAAAAGATGGGCTAGGAGCTCCTCAGAAAGCACTAGAGATTCAGAGAAAAAATGAGAGTCCTCTTTCTAAGAAGCCCTTATGGGTCTATTTATAATCTTTTGCTGACCTGAAGTTACTGAAATACCCCTGGCTGGTCTGCCAATAGCCAAATCTCGCTGTTTGAGAAGTGTTAAATACAGCCTCAAGGGGTATAAGAGTAATTTTACCCGAGGGTAATTAAATAATCTTACCCTGAACCCGGGGCCCCACTCGGCGAGAGCCCTAAGCCGGGAACCCTCTCGCCTTCATTGGGCGAGAGCTAAAAGGAAATATCAAAAGTCTCAAGCTGACCCTGTCCCCGCCTTCTCGCCGACTCTGCCGAGAGCGGGTCCTGGCTGACCGATGGTGAATGCTCTCTCCCCTCTCCAGGCGGGAGCTCCTTTGACCCTGACGCTGTCGCTACTGGACGCGACGTTGAGTGAGTGGAGCTCGCCCAATGCCCTTGCTGCCGACCACGGCGTTGAGTGTGTGGAGCTCACTCAGCGCCCTTGCTGCTGACCGCGGCGTTGAGTGAGTGGAGCTCACTCAGCGCCCTTGCTGCTGACCGCGGCGTTGAGTGATTGGAGCTCACTCAGCGCCCTTGCTGCTGACCGCGGCGTTGAGTGAGTGGAGCTCACTCAGCGCCCTTGCTGCTGACCGCGGCTTTGAGTGAGTGGAGCTCACTCAGCGCTTTTGCTGCTGACCGCGGCGTTGAGTGATTGGAGCTCACTCAGCGCCCTTGCTGCTGACCACGGCGTTGAGTGAGTGGAGCTCACTCAGCGCCCTTGCTGCTGACCGCGGCTTTGAGTGAGTGGAGCTCACTCAGCGCTTTTGCTGCTGACCGCGGCGTTGAGTGAGTGGAGCTCGCCCAATGCCCTTGCTGCCGACCACGGCGTTGAGTGAGTGGAGCTCACTCAGCGCCCTTGCTGCTGACCGCGGCGTTGAGTGAGTGGAGCTCACTCAGCGCCCTTGCTGCTGACCGCGGCGTTGAGTGATTGGAGCTCACTCAGCGCCCTTGCTGCTGACCGCGGCGTTGAGTGAGTGGAGCTCACTCAGCGCCCTTGCTGCTGACCGCGACTTTGAGTGAGTGGAGCTCACTCAGCGCGGAGTTGAGGCCATTCGACGCCTTCTCGCCCGCTGGATCACGGGCGGGACCTCGCCTGCTCCTAGGAGGAAGCTCCTCCGGCGAAAGCTCTCTTGGTCTTCAAGTCCAAGTAAGCCCGAGGCTGGTCTAACCCTGACCGTTGATGCTTCCGGGTCCTACCCAGCGAATATGGGTTGTACATCATGACTTTTACAAAGTGAGTTATTTTAGTTGATGTAGAATTTCATCCATTGTCTCTCATTGTTAATATTCATTTTTTCGAAACTTTCACAAAAGTTATTATATTTAAAAGATCTTGATCTTTTCTTTGTAATGTTTGTAACATCTCATTGGTGATCCCTAAAATGATTCTCATTAAGTGAATCAAGAACATAACTTCGAAACATTGCATAGCAGTCAACAAATTACTTGCTTCAGTTTTATGCTCCACAAGGTTGTCATCCTTTTCGAACTTCAAGCATATCAATCACCGAGAGTACAATCAAATTAAACTTAGGAGAGTTGTATAATGAAAGGTCCAGCTTCTGTCTCCTGCCCTTTTTAATGTTTTTCTTTATCCAAGTATCTTCGTGTTACAACTTTGTCGTTGTAAATTTCTTCAATAATCTTTGCAAACGCTTCTATCGAAGAATGTCTCTATGCTTGAAAACGAGTATTAAAACTGAAATCAAATGAAAATTGAAAACAAGAATGAAATTGAATGCAAAAGAGAAAGAAATCTCTCTGAAAGATTGAAAATGAGAATGAAACGGAATGAAAAAAAGAATAAAACCGAGAATCTGAAAACGAATGATCTGCTTCTGAAAATGAGAATGGAATCGATTTACCTAAAATTGAATGCATCTGATTGTTGTTGCATGTTGGAGAGGGCAAGGGCGATTGCCGACGAGCTGGAATGCAGAAGCAGATGTTGCAGAACCCATTGGGCAGACCCGCAGACATTACTCCATGGTTTTCTAGTGAGAGGATGCAAGAAATGCAACTCAGAGACGGGGGAAGACTCTACTCAGCACTCATCCTACTTCTTAACACATGTTTTTGTGTGCCCGCTCTGACATAAATTCTGCTCCAGTACGCACCTCCACGCCTCCGTCAACATGCATTCATTGCATGCCCGCTCCCTGTACAAGACCATTTTAGTGCGTGCCTCTGCACACCGATCTAGAATACGCCCTGCTTCGCTATGCGTCATTGACTTAGAAATATCTTTATATAAGAAGTGATCTGTCAACATCGGGAAAGTTGACATATGTACTCAACTGATAAAACTAAATTTCGTTGGAACTGAGCACGACCCTTAATTTTTCCCTTTTGGGGTTTTACAAGTAAAATAATTTTTGTCTGGTGTTAGTTCTCTAATTTGGTTGTTTGCGCTCGACTCATTCTCAAGCTAAGATGGTTCGTTTCGATCGGTCTGTGAAAGCGCTAAGCAGCCTGCAACAATTTGGCATTGTTTATGGGAAAGTGCTCTTAACCCTCTAAAGATTTCTTGAAGATGGTACTTGCTCTACAAAAATACTTTCGACCGGCAGCAATGGTAAGAAGAAGTATTCACATTACTAATGGGGTAGTTCCCAAGGAAAATGACGATCAAGCTCTCGCCAACTCTCTCACCAACAATATGATGTTCTTCAAGGAAGCCTTAGTCGCACTGGAAACATCTGTGCATAAGAATGTGTGAAAAATAGAGAGCCTGGATGAGGTGCTCACCATGCTGAGGAATTTAGGGGGCTCTCATGCCCTAACCTGGTTCTTGCACCAGATGATCAACCATGGCTACATTCATAACACACCTTGCAATGAAGTCCGTCACTCCTGGAGGTCAGGGTGAGCGTTGTGCGAGGGGATCAGGAGGCAACGCGGTTCTGCTATCTGAGGAAGACCTGACCAAGGAAGGATACAACCCTCAACTTCGATACCATCAATCTGTGAGACATGGTCGGATCACAGCATGACATGATAGTGAAGGGCTTCATGGAATCCTGACACAAGCAATCCAAGGGTGTCAGATAAAGTGATTCTCCCCGATGCCCAAAACGCGCATAATTTGTGCCACTTCTGTTAACAATGTACTTTCATGTTTTATTGCATTAAGACTATAAGCCCCTAGTTCAAACTTGCTCACATATCTATAACTCCAACTATTTTCTGACTTCATTTATCATGCTTATCGTAGAAAATACATCTCCAAATGGTAGAGTGACAACCTCTAGTAAGATAGGGGTTTTCCCCTTACAACGAGTAGCTAGCTCAAGCTTTACGGTGGCGGAGGCGCGCCCCCTTTGCGAAGGGGTGGGAATTGGCTTCCCCGTCAACCAATCTCCTAAGGACTATGCAACGACCTCTGGTAAGATAGGGAACAACCCCCTACACTGAGTAGCGAGCACGCATCCAATGTCTGTGGAGGGCCTTCCCCGCTCTGCGATCGTGAGGGAACTGGGTTCCATGTATAGAAATTACCTGTAGTACTAACACTGGGTAGCACGCTCATAACTGCAATAACTACATCTACCGAGTAATACACTGACAATTACATGTGCTGAGTAGCGCGCTCACAACTACAACAACTACCTTGTCTGAGAAGCATACTCACAACTTCAATAACTACCTGCACTGGGTAGCGTGCTCACAACTACTACAAAACCTCCACCAGGTAGCATGCTCATAACCCCGACAACTATCTCTGTTGTGTTGCATGCTTACAACTATCTCCACCGGGTAATGCGCTTGCAACTACAACAACTATCTCCAGCAAGTAACACGCTCACAACTACAATAACTACCTCCGCTTGTAGCACCCTCACAACTATACCAACTATTTCCACAGGGTAGTGTGCTCACAACTACATTAACTACGTCCACCGAGTAGCATGTTCATAACTACAACAACTACCTCCACTAAGTAGTGCTCTCATAACTATAATAGTTACATCCATCGGATAGCGCCCTCACAACTACAACGACTACCACCACCAGATAGCACACTCACAACTACAAAAACTAAAAACTATCTCTACCACGTAGCGCACTCACAATGATAGTAACTACCTCTAAAACCCACACTGAATAGTAAGCTCATAATCACAAAGAATAGTGTGTGGTAACTACACAGAGTAGTGAACTCATAATTGCAAAATTAATTCTCACAAACATGCACACAAAGTGCCAGCATGAAAAAATGAATTTGTCTCTCAAAACAAACGAAAAATACGAAATACATAAATAAAACCAGGATGTTAGCGTTTTTATGTGCATCATACAACAAACACAACAAAAAATCAATGCAAAATAGACATAAGGTCAATCAGCTACTAGGGTCACCCCTCAACATCAACATTAGAGCAGTCATTCTTTGAAGCGTCACACGCACTAAGGTCTGTTGTACCGCACCCAAGACTCCTCCATGCAAATTAATGGCCCTTCCCAAAGCCTGTTCAGAAGTCAATCTCACGCTCATCCCCTAGAAGCCGATCTACCTCAATAGTCATGCCAAGGGAAACTCCCCCCATAACCAAGAATCTGCCATATAGTCGGTCCGGAATCTCTACCCAAAAGTTCATTTGTGTGTCACCGCTCAACACATTCATGTGAGTTCAACTCTGCAACATGTCCATGTCCACACAACCTCTCAACACATTATTGTGTGCACAGCTTTGCAACACGTTCACATTTGCACAACCTCTCAGCACCCTCACATAAGTCTATCTCTGTTGAACATTCACGTTCGCACAACCGCTCAACACCTTCATGTGTGTACAGTTCTGAAACACATTCATGTTCACATAACCTCTCACCGCATTCACGTATGCAGATCTGCAACACATTCTTGTTTGCAAAACCTCTCAACACGTTCACGTGTGAGCACCTTTATAATAAGATCACGTTCACACAAACTCTCAGCATGTTCATGTGAGCATAACTCTATAGCACATTCACGTTTGAACAACTACTCAGCATGTTCACGTGTGCTCAGCTTTACAACATGTTCACATTCACATAACCTCTCAGCACATTCACATGTGCACGGCTCTATAACACATATATGTTCGGACAATTAACCTCTTAGCACGTTCATGCGTGCGCAGTTTTGTAGTATGTTCATTTTTGAACAATTACTTGACATGTTCATGTATGCACTGCTTTGCAACACGTTCACATTCGCATAACCTCTAAGCACATTCACTTGTGTGCAGCTATATAACACATCCACGTTCAAACAACCTCTCAGCACGTTCACTTGTGTGCAACTTTGTAAATTGTCCACATACGCGCAATCCCTCAACATGTTCACATACACACAGATCTGCAACTCGTTTACGCACTCGAGACTCTATAGCACGCTGATACCTTGCAACTTTGTCACACGCTCGCTTACACACTATTAATGCCAGAAGTGATATGCAATAAAGTTCAAACTAAAGGATAAATGTTGAGTTCCCAGTAACTTTGAGTCACGAATAAATGAGCAAGGGATGGGGTGACGAAGACATTGCCGCAAGAAAGTGGTGAGGCTAGATTTACCCGCAGTAGTTAATATCACTTGTTGCGGGAAATAAAATTAATATAAATCTTGTATTACATTATGGGTTACATCAAGATACATGTAAAAACAGAAAACATGACCCACAGAGGGGAGCTCGCGGTCTCTGAAGGGAGTTCTCTCTAGGCCGCTCGTGCGACCTCAAGTGTGGTGTACGCCCTATCTATTTTGTCCTCCTATTGAGCATGCACGAACACTTCAAAGGAGGTTGTAATTCCTGGCCCCCGTGACAAGGGGGATTCCTCTCCCATGGGAGACATTGTGGATATAGCGATCACCAAAAAAGAGTCCGTGAGCACTCCCAAAGGGGAGACCTTATGGACAGGGTAACCATCAAAAATTAGTCTACGAGCACTCTCGAAGAGGAGACCTCACAGACATGCCAATCACAGAAATGGAGTCCGCAAGCACTCTCGAATGGGAGATATCAAAGACAGGTCGTTCAAAGAAAATAAGTCGGCGGCAACTCCGAATGGGAGATTTTGAGGATAAGGTGATCACTAAAAAGGAGTTAGAGAGCAGTCCCGAAGGGGAAACAGAACAGGGCGGTCAATGTAAAGGAATCTGTGAGCACTCTCAAAGGGGAGACCTCGCGGATAGGGTGATTACTGAAAAGGATAATCACCTAGCTAAGGCTAGCATGCAAAGCAATCACTTTAGAGGAGGTGATGATTAATTTCAGGGTAAACAGGCACAACATTCCAATATGTGCCCTCGTTTAAAAGTGCGCACCACTCTACAAAAGCACATGCATGCATATTCGTGATTGTGCACTCCTGAGCGCACTTCTGAAGGATAAATCAACGACCTCAAGTAACAAGTGAGATTGCCCCATACAACGAATAGCAATCTCGCATCTTACGGTTATAGAGAACACAAAAATTCACATGAGCAGGCACACTAAAAGTCATGTCAAATTTTACAAGGATAAGATGATTGAGAAAACTATCGGTTTTCTTTTCAAGTTATGAACTCCGAAAATTGGGGCATTTGATAGGGTTCCCCTAAAATCCAAATAATTGAGCTAGAGATCATGAGCCACGACCTGGACCAGCTTGTCAAAATTGTTTTCCTAAACCACGTGGAGTCTTTCCCCGACCAAAAATCCAATGCATGTGGGGTCTTTCTTGCGCATGTACCCCCGCATCCTCATCATATGCACGCTTGCCGCACTTTCCTCATAGCAGCCTTCACTTCCACTATCGTCACCACTGTTGCCTCCATCGTCGACGGCCATGCCCAAGCTGCCTGATCTTCCTCGGGGCAAGGTTATCGTATTCAATAAATTGGTGATCCACGATACCGGAATCGACCGAAGAGGACCGACCTAAATAAGAGTGAGCCAAACATATAAACAATTAAAGTAGAGAACCAACAACAAACATCAAGTCTTTTACTTGGAAAACACAGAAAGCGAACAAAAACTGGGTGACCATGCCCTGTTCAAACAAAATACACTAGTTGCATCTCAGTAAAACGATTAGCTTCTCAGAGGGTGACATAACACCTCTCGCTTATAAGTATTTCTTAGTATCTGGTGTTGAGCAAAATGGATTGTGGTGGAGCGCACACTAGAGCAATCACCAAAGCGAAGCGGACATGTGAGAAGTGCGTGTTTGATTCGGAGAATGAGTGCTAAGTCGAATCTTTGTGCCTTTGAGCTGGACATAAGTCTGCAACTCTTCATAGGAAAATCTTAGATCTCATTCTTCTCCTCTTTTTTTGTCCTCTTCAAAAAAATACTTAGGCCCCTTTTTATATTTTTTTGGAAGTGAACACAAGTAATTGCATTATCTTAGATATTAAATGGGCAAATAGAAATGAACAGTTGAGGTGCCTAAAGTCATCTTTTTGGGGGATATGACGACCTTGTCCCCCCGGGAGGCCAGGGCAACTTGGACAGCCCAATCAGACCCACCATAAGGGAAGAGGTGGGCAGCAGCAACAACGCGGCGCACGCGGGTCCAAGTTGTTGGTGTCTTTGTGATCTAAAAGTAGTCAATGAATTAGTCTTATTGTCAACGTAATATGAGCTTATGAGGTCGTACATAATAACGTACGAGAAATTAGATAACTGAGCAAGGTGATTCAACTCATAAAGGTTATGGGTGCAAATGCAAACTTTGTTGATTAGAAACTGTTTGACACTTTGTTGAATAGAAGATTGCCTGGAAAAAGGCCAAGTCCAGTATCGACTTGATGTAGTCGACATAATACAGTTGATGCAATTGACATGATGTAGTCGATGTAGTCGACATTGCTTGTGCAGTCGATGTTTCCAGTATAATTGTTTAACAGCTTGTTGACTGGTTGCAGTGGATGTAGTCGATAAATGAAGTAGTTGATGATGTCGAAGTAGTCGATAAAATTGTTAACTTGGATTTGAGTCTAAGTAAAATATCGACTTGATGCTACTTTTGCCAGAATATAAGCCATGATCCCGGTTCAGCCTTTTAAGGAGTAATTCCTGTTAAAGTCAAACTCGGTTCACTGAATTATATATATATATATATACAAGAGCATCTTCGCATGGGCTATGCCCGTGCTCGATGCTCTCGGGCGGCCTTCGATCACATCTAGGCGGGCTTTACCCGCCTCCGCACGGGCTTCGCTCGTGCTCGATTCGTCGTTGCGGGCTGCGCCCGCATCAAGGCGGACAGCACTCGCAATTGTTGAAACCGAAAAATCGGTCCCTGTGGAGTCCGACCCTTGCGGAATGGGTGATCGCACACTTACTTCTCTACTCACAAGCCCAAGTTACAAGGGAGAAGGACCGGGAACAGACCCAAGGCTTCAACACGGAGGTCCCACCACACACCCGGAAGATCTTAGAGCGCTTCCCCTCCTTAGCCAAGTGCTGAAGCTAAGGTACCTCAAAAAGCGCTAGAAGACCGGGCACCAGAAAGCGTGCCTTTTGAGGTACCCCTTGGGTCCTATTTATAGGAAAAGATGGTCTGTAAATATCCAGCCGTCACTGTTTTCGAGGACTATAGGCAATCCAAAGGGGTTAACATGGTAAAAACACCCCACAACTGAAGGGCGAGCCGGCCCTGAGAAGAGCCTATTGAGCGGGGGCGGCGAGTACGGGCGCGAGAAGGCTCCCCTCTGCGCCGAGGTGAAAAGCGGCGAGTGAGCTCGCCTCTCTCAGCGCCGCGGGAGAGGGCGTTGGATGAGCTCGCCTCTCTCAATGTCACGGTCCGGGTCGCCTCGCCTTAGGCCTGGGAAAGTTGGGCCTGAAGCCCCAACTCGCAGATGACGGTCGCGTTGGCACTCGCCAACCCCTTGACTCTAGACGAGCACGTACTCGGCCGGCCCCACGATGAATGGCTTCCTCACGTCGGGCTCAGCTCCACGATCTTCGAGCTCGACCCAACGATTGCCGAGCCCGTACTCGGCATGCTGGGCTCGGCATACCCTGCTGAACTCGCCTGGGGCTCGGGGGCGGTCTGGGCCGGCCGGATCGGCTCCTGTTAACTCACTCGCTGGATACGGGGTTGTACACAATCCCCGCTCTTTGCGAGGTTGGCACAAACTCGGAAAGAAACATCCAACCCACTAGGATCCTGCGAGCGCGACAGGAGCCGAAAGGAATCTCTTGGTAGGACCCACCGGTGGCTATATATACATGCCCTGCCTGCTCGACTGACCTCCGCCCCTCTCTTTACTTAAGCCCTGCCGAGATGCCACTCCCGAAAGAAGTCATGGAACGACTCGCGAAATCATGCAGGGAGACCGCCCTTCGCGCTGCGGCCCTGACGGATCTGAGCGCCCCGGCTCGCCGCTTTGCTGAATTTGGCTCGGCCAAGAGGGCGAGGCCCTTTCCTCCCGAGGCCGAGCACATCTTTGCTGACCTAAAGAACACTTTGGCCAATGGCTCTGACTCTTCCAACCATTCTGCCCTGGCCCCTCATGACAAAGGCTTTGTGGATCTTACCGCCGAACAGGACCAAGGCGGCGAGGTCTCCACACCAAGGGTCGAGAATCTACCTGCCAAGGCGCCTGAGCCATCCTCTGACCCGCGCCCGCGAGACTCGCCCCTTGTCACCGAAATCATGGAGCCGGATTCGCGGGGGCTGGTATTGCTGGCTCGCCTTCACTCTCAACAACCCTCTTCCGCTCCCGCGGCTACTGGGGTGGATGCCGAGCACACATCCGCTCCTGCTTCCCCCGGAGATTCTGAAGGTATGTCACTAACCCCCTCATTTTGCGTCCGATTCTAACTGGCGCTCGCCCCTCCCACTCGCTATCTCGACTTCCCTGTGCAGGCTTCCCTAACCGATCTGGGGCTGATGACTCAGCCGAACAGGCTGTCTACTCGCCCCTTCCATCGCCGCGCGCTTTGGAAATCTTCTTGGACTCGGAGGTGGACAACCCCGAACGGTCGAGGCGGAGTAAACTGGTCCTCAAAAAGTTAGTGCGCAAGCTCCAGGAGCTGAAGAAAGACAATTCCAGACTGTAGCAAGAGTGCGCGCGGCTTGCTGGCGAGCCGAGGGTCAGCTCGGTGTATGCGGCGACGTCTTCCTCCATATTCTTCGATGAGATTGATGAGAACCTGCGAGCAGCGAATAGGAATCTGGGGCAGCTTCGGCAACTCTTCGCGCAGCGGCTGGCGACATCGGGTCGGCGAGACCGGGGTAATTAAGGACGGCTCCCGTGCGAGCCGACCGGTACTCGCCCCCACTGTCGCCTGGTCTATACGCGCGCTTTTCTGTTTTTCTTTGTTCTGGACAATTTGCTTTTTTAATGCTAATAAAGTGTATAAATTTTTATCATGCGAGCGAATCTTTTCTCCTTCGAGCGGTGCGTGCCTTTTCGAATTCCTCAGTTAGGCTCGCCTAGGTCGGCGAGTAGAGAGCGGCGAGACGGGATACGCGAAACAGGGTATGCGAGCCGGGCTGGTCAGTCGGTTTCGCTTCCCCTCCCTTTTTCTATAAATAGGGATCCCCACCTACCCCCGGCTACGCCTTTATTGCCTTCTCATTTCTTCCTTCCCTTGCTCTCCCTACCTACTGCTCGCGTGCTTTCGTTCCCTCAGCGAGTATGGGTAAAGGAAACCCCGACTCCGAGGGCCGCACCAAGTGCGCCTAGAACTTCGCGGACCACTGTTTTTTCGAGGGGAACACCACGGCGAGCGAGCTCGCCGAGTTTGTGGTGGATTATGTCCCTGCCGGCTTTGTGGCCCGCCTCCCGGCGGAGCATGAGGCCATCAACTCCTTCTTTGAGGACGAGCTCGCCTTCCCCATCTCGCACTTTGAGGTGGGGTTGCGCCTGCCGCTCTGGCCGGAGGTCCGCCAGGTCCTCAAGTACTATGGCGATGTACCCGCGCAGCTCAACCCCAACGCCATCGCTATGATAGTGGGGTTTGCCTACTACCTCCGCCGAGAGCGGATCGAGTTCAACCTCACCGTCTTCCGCAAGCTCTTCTCCTACAAAGCCAACGCCGACGGGGTCTCCTTCTTCGGCGGTACATCCATAAAGATCCGCGAGGTCGCCAACAAAAATCACAACTGGATGTCGAAGATCGCCTTCATCCGGGGCGACCTCGGCAACATTCCCTTCTCGCCCCTGCAGAAGAGCGAGGAGGTGTACCGGCCGCCGTCCGTGTCTGGCAATGACGCCGAGCTCCACAAGTTCTTTCTGTACAAGGACTTTGAAGTCGCCTTCCTCCGTCGCGGCCTCGAATCCCTGCCGCCTATCCTTCCTGGTAAAGGTTTGCCTCGCCCACCTCCCGCTCGCCACTTGGACTAACCGATCAGAACCTTATTTTTCGGCTAAGTCTTTTTTGCAGGGGAGCGACTGATCCCGGTGAACCCTCCCTTCGCCGACCCGGGAGTGTTTTCGGACCCGCTTGAGTGGGCCCGGGCCGCGGCTGAGGCATGCCGGGAAGAGAAGGTCAGAGGCAAGCCCTCCAGTAAGAGGCGGCTGGAGCTTGGGGGGCCGAGCTCGTTTCACCGCCCCCCGGCCCCTAAAAAGGCGAGGGTGGTCTCACGAGGCCTGCCACAGCAGCCCGTGTCACCCGTCAGGTTCATGAGCTCGCCGGAGGTTTTCTCCGACAAAGCCCCAGCGAGCCCGCTGAAGGAGACATCATCCCCCCGCGGGAAGAAGCGCGGGTCCTCCTCTCCTCCTTCCGTCGAGGAGGTTGCCCCCAGTGGCTCGGGAGCTCCCAAGGACCACCCCCACTTCGGGAAGGGGGGAAGGATCAAGGATGTGGCTGGCGAGCCGATGCTGCTCTGGGATGAGGGGGCCCACCGCATCTCCGTCTCCACTCGCGCTCCCTCCTGGGGAGCTCGCCGGCCTCCCACGGGCCACGCGTTTGCCCTTAGCTTTGGCCTCTATGGCCGGGAGGGCGTCGATGCCTACAAGAACTTGACTCCTCGGCAGATAGGCCACGAGGGTCTGCAAGCTCATCTGAGGGCCTTTGAACTTCACCATATGATGGTCCGCCGCGACTTCCAGCTCAGCCAACTCCTGGTAAAAGCCGAGCAGGAGCGCGAACTGGCGGCGGAGAAAGCTGCTGACGCGGAGCGGCGGTTCGGCATTGTCGAGCGCTTACTCGACGAGGCCTCGGGCAGGCTGGTAGCGGGAGAATCGAGACCTAACCCTAGAGTGAGAATGCTTAGAACATTTTCCTCCCCCGGGTGCTACCACCAGGCCTGTCAGCTAGACGGGAGCCTGAGGGCGGGTGTTGAGCATCCTCCGGGCTCAGCTCCAGGGTCATAACGACGTCCATCGAGACCCCGACCCTGCCAGCTTGGAGAGAGCCTGGCAGCGGGAGAATCGAGACCTAACCCCAGAGCGAGAACACTTAGAATATTTTCCTCTCCCGGGTGCTACCACCAGGCCTGTCAGCTAGATGGGAGCCTGAGGGCGGGTGTTGAGCATCCTCCAGGCTCAGCTCCAGGGTCATAACGACATCCATCAAGACCCCAGCTCTACCAGCTTGGAGGGAGTCTGGCAGCGGGAGAATCAAGACCTAACCCCAGAGCGAGAATACTTAGAACATTTTCCTCCCCCGGGTGCTACCACCAGGCCTGTCAGCTAGATGGGAGCCTGAGGGCGGGTGTTGAGCATCCTCCGGGCTCAGCTCTAGGGTCATAACGACGTCCATCGAGACCCCGGCCCTGCCAGCTTGGAGGGAGCCTGGCAGCGGGAGAATCGAGACCTAACCCCAGAGCGAGAACACTTAGAATATTTTCCTCTCCCGGGTGCTACCACCAGGCCTGTCAGCTAGATGGGAGCCTGAGGGCGGGTGTTGAACATCCTCCGGGCTCAGCTCCAGGGTCATAACGACGTCCATCGGGACCCCGGCCCTGCCAGCTTGGAGGGAGCCTGGCAGCGGGAGAATCGAGACCTAACCCCAGAGCGAGAACACTTAGAATATTTTCCTCTCCCGGGTGCTACCACCAGGCCTGTCAGCTAGATGGGAGCCTGAGGGCGGGTGTTGAACATCCTCCGGGCTCAGCTCCAGGGTCATAACGACGTCCATCGAGACTCCGGCCCTGCCAGCTTGGAGGGAGCCTGGCAGCGGAAGAATCGAGACCTAACCCCAGAGCGAGAACACTTAGAATATTTTCCTCTCCCGGGTGCTACCACCAGGCCTATCAGCTAGATGGGAGCCTGAGGGCGGGTGTTGAACATCCTCCGGGCTCAGCTCCAGGGTCATAACGACGTCTATCGAGACCCCGGCCCTGCCAGCTTGGAGGGAGCCTGGCAGCGGGAGAATCGAGACCTAACCCTAGAGCGAGAACACTAAGAATATTTTCCTCTCCCGGGTGCTACCACCAGGCCTGTCAGCTAGATGGGAGCCTGAGGGCGGGTGTTGAACATCCTCTGGCTCAGCTCCAGGGTCATAACGACGTCCATCGAGACCCCGGCCCTGCCAGCTTGGAGAGAGCCTGACAGCGGGAGAATCGAGACCTTACCCCAGAGCGAGAACACTTAGAATATTTTCCTCTCCCGGGTGCTACCACCAGGCCTGTCAGCTAGATGGGAGCCTGAGGACGGGTGTTGAACATCCTCCGGGCTCATCTCCAGGGTCATAACGACGTCCATCGAGACCCCGGCCCTGCCAGCTTGGGGGGAGCCTAGCAGCGGGAGAGTCGAGACCTAACCCCAGAGCGAGAACACTTAGAATATTTTCCTCTCCCGGGTGCTACCACCAGGCCTGTCAGCTAGATGGGAGCCTGAGGGCGGGTGTTGAACATCCTCCGGGCTCAGCTCCATGGTCATAACGACGTCCATCGAGACCTCGGCCCTGCCAGCTTGGGGGGAGCCTGGCAGCGGGAGAATCGAGACCTAACCCCAGAGCGAGAACACTTAGAATATTTTCCTCTCTCGGGTGCTACCACCAGGCCTGTCAGCTAGATGGGAGCCTGAGGGCGGGTGTTGAACATCCTCCGGGCTCAGCTCCAGGGTCATAACGACGTCCATCGAGACCCCGGCCCTGCCAGCTTGGGGGGAGCCTGGCAGCGGGAGAATCGAGACCTAACCCCTAGAGCGAGAACACTTAGAATATTTGCTGAGTGTTTTTGATGCTCTTCCACGGAAGTTTCGCCACATCACATGTTATTGTTACGATTATTGTGAAAAAGGGAGGCTCAAAGGAGTGAAACACATTGCATTGAAAAAAACTGAGGCACGTACAAACATTCAGGGATAGAAGCGTTTCAGGTAGTCGCCGCTCCAGGTGTGGCTCAAAGTCTCGCCTTCCACATTTTAGAGGCGGTACCCTCCCGATTTTAATGTCTCCCTTACGATGTAGGGCCCCTCCCAGCTTGGATGGAGCTTGCCCACGGCCGTCGATCTTCCTGCCGCATCTACGTTCTTTAGAACCAGGTCGCCTTCCACAAACTGCTTGACACGGACATGCTTATCAAAATACTTAGCCATTCTCCGCTTGACTTCCTCCCGCCGAACCGCGGAGAGGTCGCGCACTTCCTCTATCAAGTCCAAGGAGAGCCGTTGTTCTCCCTCATTCTCAACTCTCCACTCCTCCCTTCCAGTTTCCGCCTCAGCGACCCTGGGATTACTGACCTCAAGTTCAATGGGGAGCACCGCCTCGCTTCCGTGAGATAGTTTAAAAGGCGTCTCCCTGTGGCGGTGTTGGGAGTATTCCTCAGGGCCCAGAGGACCGAGGGGAGTTGCTCTACCCAATTCCCCTTCAAATTTTCAACCTTCTTTTTCAGGAGGTTCACGATAATCTTGTTGGCCGCCTCTACCTGCCCGTTGCTCCTTGGGTGGTGGACAGAGGCGAACCTGAGGTCGATCCCGAGCTCTCCACAGAACTTGATGAACTTGTTGCTGGCGAATTGTGGTTCGTTGTCGGTTACGATGGCTTGGGGCATCCCATGCCTGCAGATGATCCCCCCCATACGAAATTTCGAATGATCTGCGAGGTCACCTTGGCCAAAGCCTTCACCTCCATCCACTTGTAGAAATAATCGATCATTACTAGCAAGAATCTCCTCTGCCCGCTTGCCTGGGGGAAGGGACCTACCAAGTCCATTCCCCAAATTGCAAAAGGCCAAGGGGCCGTGATACTCCTGAGTCGCTGAGCAGGTTGCAGTTGGAGGGGGGCAAACAGTTGGCACTTATGGCATTTTTTGACAAATTCTAAGGCATCGTGCCCCAGGGTAGGCCAGAAGTAACCCTGCCTGATGATCCTTCCCTCCAGGGTCCGACCTCCCGAATGACTCCCACATTCCCCAGAGTGGAATTCTTCCAAAATCCTCGACACCTCCCCCTCCGCCACGCAACGAGCCAGTAATCCCGAAAGGGTCTTGCGGTAAAGTTGCCCGTCGCGCAAGAGGTAATATGCTGACTTATACTTGAGCTTCTTTCTATCCATCCCTTCTGGGTACTCTCCCGTGGACAGGTAGGTAGTGAATGGGTCCATCCATGTGGACCGCCGATCTATCTCCATCAACTCTCCTTCCTCCAGGGATGAGTGGAAAAGGTCCGTGATAGTGCCCCCCACCCGAGGGCCGCGCTTGGCGAGGTGGTCGACTTGTTCATTTTCCTCCCGCGGCACATGCTGAATGGAGAAGGTTTGGAACCCCCCAATAATTCCCTTAACCTTGGACAGATATCATTGCAGGGTGGGCTCCCTCGCCTCGAACTCCCCGTTGATCTAGGAGGCTACTACCATAGAGTCAGTGAGGACTTTCACATCATGCACTCCCAATTCCTTGGCCAGGCGCAGTCCTGCGATTATCGCCTCGTACTCGGCCTGGTTGTTGGTTATGGAGAAATGTATCACCACCGTTTGCTCAATCTGGGTCCCTTGGGGACTCTCCAAGACGACCCCAACCCCCAAGGAGTGTTTCCCTGAAGCCCCATCCACCATCACCTTCCAAGGGACGGGGCAAGTGAGTTTGTCTTCTGCTACCTCGACCACATAGTCAGCCAGGAAGTCAGCCATTGCTTGCACCTTAATCGCGAGTCGAGGGACAAAGGAGATGTCCAACTCGCTCAACTCTACCGACCACTTGGCGAGTCTTCCTGAGTGCTCCACTCCCTCGAAGATGTTGCGGAGGGGTGGTCGGTTACCACCTGGATGGAGTGTGCCTGGAAGTAGGGCCTGAGCCTCCGGGCCGAGATGATTAGAGCGAAGGCCAACTTCTCCAAGATGGGGTAGCGGAGTTCCGCCTTCCTCAGAACCCTACTCACATAATAGATGGGCAGCTGCTTTCTCCCCTCTTCCCAAACTAAGACAGAACTTACGGCCTCCGCCCAGACCCCTAAATACAAAAACAAGTCCTCCCCCTCCTTTGGCCCTTAGAGTAAGGGGGCCTGAGTCAACTGCCTCTTCAAGGCCTGGAATGCTTCCTCGCACTCCGGGGTCCATTTGAACTTCCGACCTCCCATCAAGGTCTTGAAGAAGGGAGAATACCTCTCCCTGGCCTGGGAGAGGAACCTGCTCAGTCCTGCCAGCTTCCCTGTCAGCCGTTGTACCTCCTTCGCATCCCGAGGTGGCCCCAACTCCATAATTGCCCGGACCTTGTCAGGGTTGGGTTTGACTCCGGTAGGGGTGAGGAGATGACCCAGAAATTTGCCTTTGCTCGCCCCGAAGATGCACTTCAGAGGATTCAACCTCATCTTGTATTTACGCAAGGTGCCGAAGGTCTCCTCCAGATCCTGGAGGTGAGAATCGACCTCCCGGTTTTTTACAATCAGGTCATCCACGTACACTTCCAAGTTCCTTCCCTTCTGCCCCTGGAATACACGATCCATCATCTTCTGGTATGTTGCCCCTGCGTTCTTTAACCCAAAAGGCATCATCTTGTAGCAGTAGCATCCATCTTCCGTGATGAACGAGACATTCTTTATGTCAGGAGGGTGCATCCTGATTTGATGATAACCTGAAAAAGCATCTAAAAAACTCATTATAGAGAAACCAACGGCTGAATCTACCAGTGCGTCGATTCTAGGCAAGGGGTAACAATCCTTCAGACATGATTTATTAAGTAGTGAAAAATCTACACACATCCTCCATCGGCCGTCCCCTTTTTTCACCATTACAACATTCGAGACCCAGCCGGTGTATTGAATTTCGGAAACGAAACCGGCCTTAAGGAGCTTGGCGACTTCCTCCCTGATGGGTTCGGCCAGTTTGTCCGTGACAGACCTCCTCTTCTGCTGGATGGGGCGAGCCTTCGGGTGTAGATTGAGGCGGTGGCAGATGACGTCGACATCGATCCCAGGCATCTCTACTGCGCTCCGGGCGAAGACATCCACATTCTTTTGGATGCACTCCAGCATCCTGCCTTGATCTTCCGGGGTCAGTCCCCCGCTGATGCGGACCTTCTCCACCCTGTCATCCTGGGTGAGGACTTCCATCTCCACTACCTCCTCGGCGGCCTCCAACCGGGACTGTTCCTCCCACTCTGCGGTGTCCTCCCCCCTTGGAGTAAGGACCTCCCCTCCTTCTACGATCATCGCCTCAACTGACTCCTCTGGGAATACATCCTCGCGTGCTTCCCCTTCCATCCTTCCTTCCTCCCCGCCTTCTTCTCCGTCCTCCTGCCCTTCCACCTCCTCCATCCTTCTCCCCATCTCCTCGGCCTCCACCTGCTAAAAAATGGAATTCACCGCCGTCACGTAGCATTCCCGAGCTGTCTTGGGGTCGCCGCGAACCCGGACCTGGATCCTGTCCACGTTGAACTTAAGACATTGATGGAAGGAGGAGGGGACGCATCGGAAGGCGCTGATGAGGGGCCTCCCAAAAATGGCGTTGTAGCTACTGGGGGCCTCCACTATGACGAACCCACAGTTCCTGGACTGTCCCCCCAAGCTGACATGGAGTCCCACTCCCCCCTCTACTTCTTTCCTCTCCCCCGAAAAACCGAAGAGAGGCCCATCGGAGGCCAGCACCCTCTTGGCTTCTACTTGTATGGCATCGAAGGGCTTCTTGAAGATGATGTTGACGGAGCTCCCATTGTCAATGAGGATCCGGGAGACTGTGAAATTCTCGATGGCTGTCTGGATGACCAGCGCATCGCAGAAGGGGTCATCATGACCCGACATATCCTCCCTTGAGAAGGTGATCCTCTCCTCTGGGGGTGGAGTCTGAGATGTGGAGCCGATGCTCCTTCGGTACATGGTGTGGAGGCTTGCCTTTCGAGAAGCCTCGACTCCCACCCCCCCCCCCCCCATGGATCACTCCGATCCCTCCTAGGGTCCCCACATCGGCCCGGTCTTCGCAATGATCCCCCTCCTCCTGAGGCCGGACCTCCTCAATCCGCACCTCCTGATGATTCCGCTGCTGCCGCTGTTGATCCCTGTTCTCCCGCATCTCGAGGAACTCCGGACACGTGACCGTCGTGTGCCCCTCCTCTTGATGGTAGTCGCAATAGGGTAGGTCTACCCTGACCTCCCTCCTCCTCCTTAGTTGCCCTCTCCTTCTCCCCCCCAGGGCGATAGCCATGGCCTCCTCCTGGTCGGGAAGAGGCGGTCTCTGGCCCTGCCTCCCTCCCTGGGGGTAAAACTGGCCACGCCCACCTTGGCGGTTGTATCCCCCCTGATAACCCCTCCGTGGCCCTTGATCCTGCCACTCTGGCCTCCAACCCAATCGGTTGTTCGGCTCCTGACGCCCCCACCTATGCTGCTACAGCTGCTGTTCTCTCTGTCGGGGCTCGACCCTTCTCTCCTCCTGGGCCCGACCTCCCCTTGGCTTCTCCTCCTCCACGGCCCACCTGGCCAACCTCCGAGCGAACTCTGGATGTGCTGCCTCCATGTCGGCCTCCCTTGCCGCCCTTTCCAGGAGCGCTACGAAAGACACCGGAGGCTTCCTCTTCAACTCCATGGCGAAGAACCCGGGTTGGAGACCCAGGGTGAAGGCCACCATCATGGTGTGCCCTGGCATCTCTTATACCTGGGACAGTTCTTCCTGAAACCTGTCCAGGTAACTTCCCAGGGTCTCCCCTACTTTCTGCCTGACACGGAACAAGGACTCGACCTCCCTCTTCCTCTTCTTTGAGGTGGCGAATCTCAACATGAATCCCCTGCGTAAATCCTTGAAGCAGTAGATGGAACCGGCCGGGAGCTGATGAAATCACTCTCTCGCTTTCTCCCTGAGGGTGATGGCGAAGAGCCTACACTTGAAGCCATCCGACATCTGTCGGATTGACACCACATCTTCGAACCACTGGACGTGCTGGATCAGATCTCCCTTCCCTGAGTAGTAGGACATCTCCGGCTCTCGGAACCCTTCTGGAACTGGGGATGACAAAACGAACTCGCTGAAGGGACTTCCTCCTTCGGCCGGGCGAGTTGGGAACTCCCTCCACACCGTCTCGTCGAACAGGTACTCGCCTGCCGAGCCTGGGAAGAGGACTCGCCCCCTCGGCTCGCACTCCCCCTCGCTCGCGACCTCCTTCCCCGCGCGTCTGAGGGGCGCATCGTTGCCTAGCGCTGGATCGGCGACCACGGGAATCGCTGGCGTCGTGCTCTTGGCTCGCATGCCGAGTGCGACCCTGACGAGTCCGAGCACTTCCTCCCTGAGCTCCGCGGACATCCCCGCCATCGCGGGAGGGGGAGGGGGTGGCGAGCTCGCCCTGCCTGAACCTTGCCCCTCGTCTTTTCCATCGGTCCTGCGGAAGATTTTCTGTGCTGATCACGCTCCACGCTCACCGTACCAAAGTGTTGAAACCGAAAAATCGGTCCCTGTGGAGTCCGACCCTTGCGGAAGGGGTGATCGCACACTTACTTCTCTACTTACAAGCCCAAGTGACAAGGGAGAAGGACCGGGAACAGACCCAAGGCTTCAGCACGGAGGTCCCACCACACACCCGGAAGATCTTAGAGTGCTTCCCCTCCTTAGTCAAGTGCTGAATCTAAGGTACCTCAAAAAGCGCTAGAAGACCGGGCACCAGAAAGCGTGCCTTCTGAGTTACCCCTTGGGTCCTATTTATAGGAAAAGATTGTCTGCAAATATCCAGTCGTCACTGTTTTCGAGGACTATAGGCAATCCAAAGGGGGTAATATGGTAAAAACACCCCACAACTGAAGGGCGAGCCGTCCCTGAGAAGAGCCCATTGAGCGGGGGCGGCGAGTACGGGCGCGAGAAGGCCCCCCTGTGCCGAGGTGAAAAGCGGCGAGTGAGCTCGCCTCGCTCAGCGCCGCGGGAGAGGGCGTTGGATGAGCTCGCCTCTCTCAATGCCACGGTCCAGCTTGCCTCGCCTCAGGCCTGGGAAAGTTGGGCCTGAAGCCCCTGCTCGCAGATGACGGTCGCGTTGGCACTCGCCAACCCCTTGACTCTAGACGAGCACGTACTCGGCCGGCCCCACAATGAATGGCTTCCTCTCGTTGGGCTCAGCTCCACGATCTTCGAGCTCGACCCGACGATTGCCGAGCCAGTACTCGGCATGCTGGGCTCGGCATACCCTGCTGAACTCGCCTGGGGCTCGGGGGCGGTCTGGGCCAGCCGGATCGGCTCCTGTTAGCTCACTCGCTGGATACGAAGTTGTACAGCAATATATACATATGAGTACTCAAAATGATTGTAAAAATAATATAAATCGATATTACAATTTTTATTTTATAAAAAAATTTACGTTTTGATGTAAAAATATTAATTTCTCGACCTCTTTCTCTTCCTATTCTCTCCCTTTCTCTCTCCCTCTCTCTCTCCTCCCCCTCTCTCTCCTCCCCTTTCTCCTATCCCTTCCACCATGTCTCTCCTATTCTCTCTCCCTCTCTCTCTCCTCCCCCTCTCTCTCATGTAGGGATAAGATTTATTTGATGAGATCCAATGATCAAAACTTAAAGTATGATGTGTCTCAAGATACGTATAATTGCTCTATATATATAAGGGAATATAGATATTTGAAGGCACACCATAGATTGAATATTGGTCATTGGATCATGAGAGAGAGCATGAGAGGGGAGAGACTTGGGAGAGAGAGAGTGGAGGGAGAGGGAGAGAGAGGGGGCGGGAGAGAGAGGGAGAGAGATAGAGGGGGAGTGATAAATAGAGAGGGAGAGATTAATTAATTTTTATAGATTAAAATTTGTAAAATTGTGTAAAATAAAAACAAGAATAGTACTTCATATTTTTTGCGGCCATTTTAAGTACTCATATGTATATATTTTGAAAAAAAATGATTTCGGGTGCGTGCGCAACCCGCTCATAAGCGGGCGCAGCCCGCAGCAATGCATCGACCATGGGCAAAGCCTGTGTGTAGGTGGGCGAAGCCCGCCTGGATGCGACAGAAGACCACCCGAGAGTATCGAGCACGGGCGTAGCCCGGGCGAAGATGCTCGTAAGATATATATATATATATATATATATATATATATATATATATATATATATATATATATATATATATATATTCAGGTTTAGGGTTATGTTTTTCCGATTCTTCCCGAGCCCAAAGTGTTGCGGAACTGTTCTGTTACGGCGCATCCCGACGACAGCCTCCCTTTGCAAACCGGAGCCTAGCACCGACGATCCTCTCATGTAATCGAACCTAGCGCTCAGTTCATGAAGACGAAGCCCTTGATCTTTTCCCCCACCATCTTGTCCTCGTGTGACGACGGTGAGGTGTTTTTTCCCATTAGTGTGGATACCTGTAAAGACATAGAAGGATCTCTGTGCTTTCGAACTCATCGAATAATGTATAACTAGAATACGATTTTTGTTCAGAACAAGAAGAGGAAGCCATTTCAGGAGCACATTAGTTGACTTTGAATCGACTCCTTGCAGGTACCATGCATCTATTATATGTCTGCCCATTTCATGATCCATGGAAATGCAGGTTCCTACTCTAGTTAGGATTTTCTAGATTTTATTCTGACGTGCAAATGGTGATGTGTTGTTTCACTCCCTTAAGAAAAACCCAACAAATGTGTATAGGTGCATGTCATGGTCCGCATGTGGGCGTGCATAGGCTCCGTGCATGAGCAAGCTGGTCTGTGCTTGTGCGTGATGCACATGTCGTGCTTTGTCCATTCTTGTACGTACTATGTGTTTATGCTTGAATGTGTTGCGGGCTCGTGCTTGTGTGTGCTGATTGACCGTGTTTGCGCGTGTGGCGTGTTCGTGCTTGCGCATATTGCGAGTTCATGCTTGTGCGTGCTATGTGACCAATAGCAGGTCCATGCATATGCGTGTTGCACGCACACTGTGTGTTGTGCATGAAGGTTCTTGTGTGCGCACTCTGCATTGAGTATACACGCTCTCTGCGCTCGCAAGTGCGCGCACTACGTATTGCTCGTACGTGCGTTGATAACATCTCAAAAAGAGTTATCTTGGTCCTTAATTTTAATCCTTTTGATTAATATATTTGAAAAATACAAGTTAAAATGTATTAAATAATGAATAATTTGATTTTTGATAAAAGTAAGAGTATTATAGTCATTTTAATCTTTTTTGATGTAAGAATTTCGAAGTATCCGCCTCGAGCAGTCAAGAGTTGGACGTATTTGAAGTCCAGTAAAAAATTTATAGAAGAAATGTGACAATTTAATTATAATTTGGAGCAGTTTTTAGTAATGCAGGAAATATGTTACAACTTATTTTTATAGTGCAGAAATTATGTTACAACATATCTGTAGGAACAAAATTTTCAAATCTGAAAATAGTCAAATTTGGATAATTTCAACACTAAGTAGATGCCTCTATTCAGCCTTTAAAACATTACTTTAGAGGAGGGAAGACCAACAAAAAAATGAATAGAGAGATATAAAGATTTTCTTACAATCCTTCATCATTCAAGACAGAACTAGAGTTTTTTGAAGAGGAGGAGCCACACGGATCATCATTAATGAGGGATTTTGTGTAAGTTTGAGTGTAATCTCATGCAGTATTTAGATCTCTAAACAATCATGTCTTGTATTATCTCTCTAATTTTGTGATGTATCTCCAAAATCATGAACTAATCTCCTAAGTTTTGTATTTTGAGAGTACTTTGTTATATTTTTATGTGATTTCTTTTTTTATTTCTTTTTATAAGATTTTTGGTGTGATTTTTTATTGAGTTTTTGATTTTGATGATAAAATTTTTGAATTATATTTTCAATCTATTCTCCGCTTTGAGAATTGAGAAATGAGATGTGTGAGTATTGAACGAAAATTACTTTACAAAACTGCGAGATTTGAGAGATGAGTTACAAAAATCTTTAACCAAAGTTTTCAGCCCGTTTTATTGTGTTTCGAGATTCGAGTGAGTAGTGATGTAAATGTATCGTCAACTCAATATAGCGTAGAAAGGAGAAAGAGATTTCACATGTACGTTAGCAACTTTGATTTTTATTATTATTAATATTTTTTGTTTTGCCTGAGTTAGATAGAGATGACAAGAGAATGAAGAATATAGAGATTTCTGATATCAAAAGATATAAATCTCTGCCTTAAAATCATTGCAGGAGAGCGCACCAAGTTTTATCATAAATTATTTTTATTGATCCATCATAATAGACTTAAGAAATTAAAATACAAGACCGTTTTCTCATCATTTGATAAAAAGTAATTTTATGTAGTCATTAATTTTTCTTAGAGTTTTAATTTTGTCTCAAAATCTCTTAAATTAATTTGCTTGTATTTAAAAAAAAAGTTTAGCTAGTATTTGTGAGTGTTAAATTAATCACCTCTCAACGGGAATAATTTTTATTCACTTTATATTATTTGATCTAGCATGTGCACTTACATTAATACGTAATCTATTTCAGGTGTATCAAATTTTTGGCATCGTTGTAGGGAAGTTGCAATTAATTTATTGTTTTTTCTTGCAATATTAGTAAACTCTGAGTATTTAGAGATAAAAAATTTATTTTATTCTTATTTTTATTTGTAATATTGTCTAGTGCATGTTCTTTTTTTAATATCATTTTTGTTAATTTAATTTCATCAAAATCTATTTTAAAGTTCATAAAGTAGGTTAGCCATTTCTGAAATAATTTTCGAGTGTGATTTATTTTTGCAAAGAAAGTTTAAATTTTATTTTAAACGCATCTATTCATAAAAAATATATACACATATGAGATGCGAGTGTTGTGAATCGTTTAGTCATACTACTGATGTGTGCATACTACTGATGTATATTACATGGGGACTGTTAGATATCCTTCGTGACTCACAAAACATAAAGAATATTTAGGCTCTCAATTTTGTGTGGCAAATCATTATAACTTAGTGTCCCCACGTCAAATAGTTCATCAACTTTATGACTTGACACCTTTGCTATCGAGCAGTAATGTAAGGAAGTGTTTGTTTTGTGTAGCACTAAACACATTTTGAATGATTACATTGCATTTCAGCGTCAAAGAAAGGTAGATAACAAACCAATTATCCAAATCATCTCATCCTCTTCTCATTCTGACATTTCTTATGGTTCTGATGATATATGCACATCAACACCTTATCTACACGGTACTATTGCAATATATCCATCGTTATCGTTGGTGATCGGTGTTATGATATGGAGGAGCTACCCCCTATACACATTCATTATCTAATTGAGATTCACCCACATAGGAACCTGAGCATACATTTTCTTAATTAGATACTAATGATGTTCCTTAATTTTCTTTGCAAAACTTTTCTACACATATTTTTACCGATCCTATTAAAAATATTGCGCATGGTGATGTTCTAGAACCTGAGACTGCGCCAAAGTGGGATGAAGATATTGTTCTCTTTGATAAAGGGAATGATTCATTGGAGCACGATGATGCGTCGAGGTGTGATGAAGATGATATCCTTTCTGATGATGAGGTTTGCACTTCTTCATTAGAGGAGGAGGTCCAACTCACCACCGAGGACCTTGAGTTCTCGGGTCCCCCTTATTATGATACTTACGATAATGTCATCGATCAATTTTTAGAACCTGTTGGGAGTGAAATCAGGATCACTCTCATGATTAGAAATCATTTATGTCTTTCTTTAATTTATTTCTTAACCCTCGTTCATTATCTTAGCATGAACAGGTTGATGTGTCACAGATGTTTCAGGAGGATATTGAGCCCTGTGCTAAAGTTGATGAGTTGGACATCTCCTTATGTGAGGAGGTTCATTCCTCCACCATAGGGTAATCCCTATTCATTCTCTTCTCTCTTTGCAGCCTTTCTGTTGACGGTGATACCTTGCTAGGTAATAACATATAATTTGGTGAGGTGAGTGAGAAGCATTCCTCCTCCTCTTCTTACTTTTTATTCCCACTACCTGTGAGGTGCAAGTGTTATTATTTAGGTAGATGGGTAGTTGTCTTATCATCATGTCGGTACCTGCTACCGACACGGATATTAGAATAATTATCTGTTCATTTTTCTTTTCATCGTCCAATAATTTAGAATTTTAAAATTTCTAGATAAGTCATGCTGGTGAGACAATAAACCCAGTAATTATCTTTTATTTACTGTATTTTGAGTTTTAGTCTTCCTGACCATTTTTTAATCCTACAATAAATTAAGTGTTACTTAGGAGGCAACCCAATATATTAAAATATTTATAAAATTATTTATTTTGATCTTATCTTTAGCTTTTTGTGTGTTTGTAGTTATTTCATTAGTTAAATAAACAAATAATAATAATAATAAAACTGTATAACTGCTGGTATTTATATGAGAATGAAATAGAACTTATCAAACTGATATAAAAAGATGTGAAAATGGTGTGAGGCTAAAGCAAGATTCCAGATGGAGATTTATTTGTTACAACAAAATTTTTGTTACAACTTAATTTTTACTCTCCGCGCTATAGGATTTCAGTATGATTGGTTGGTTCAATTGAACCAGTGCATGTTGAGTGGTTCACTTGAAAGAAGGGCTGATACACTTGGGTGACTCGCCCCAGTTCAATTGTGTCGTCGCCCTCTTAGAAACGCATACCCCCAAACCCCGATCCTCAGAAAAAAAAGGGTGCGCCTGAGGGTGAAAATGAGAGCGAGTGGCGAGCACTAGGGCCTAGGCAATCGACGAAATCTAGAGCGACGACACCATCAGATGGGGAGGAGTTTGAACCCTTCCACGTTTTAAACGCCCCAATCTAGATTGTGCCCTAACCCTGTTCCTGTAGGCGTGAATTTCGCACAATTGAAAGTAGCTTGGCACAGGAGGGTTGTGGGGTAGCAAAATCCTTACTAAATCAAAAATTCAACTCTCTATAAGTTATTTTTGTATGTCACTTCTGTTTATCTAAACCTCAGCATTAGGTCTTTTACTTTCAGGATATTAAATAGATTTCATTCCTCTGTGATGTTTGTTTTAAATGCTTGATATGCGGACAATTTGATTTAAGTGATGCTAACTAACAGATTTTTGATTGCTTTTAATATGCATTATTGATAGAGCTCATGATGTCATCTATAATTGTTATTGTCTGTGGTAATTCAGTTCACTTATTCTTTTGATTAGGTATTTTAATTTGGATTGAGCATTACATTCCTTTTCTGCATTTTCTGATTGTAGTTTATGTGCAAGTTGGGTATATTTTTATATGCGCACTTATGAATGACATTAACTAGTATCCATTAAGTTTGTGTGAACTTGGATGTTTCATTGAAAATGTTGTCATTGATTTAAATTTGTAGACTAATTTTTTCTTGGTTTTCTGTATATGTTCATGCAGGTTACCTATGAGCGTACTGTCTCTGCTTTTTACACTGTAACCATGACTTTAATACAAATGGATTAAAAGAACAAGAATGATTGATGTTTTAGACTTCAGGTTTCAGGGGAGTACTTTATTTTGGTTGCATCTATTATGATTGTTTTTTTTCAATTACTAAATTTCTGCTTCACCAAAATTGTGAGAATTGATATGCAATTTTTATGATAAGGATTAGCAAAAGCTTAAGTGTGAGAATGGACATATTGAGTGAAGAATAATTTGATTGAACACAAATTTAATGATTTTAACTCTTGCTTTATTAATGAAAAAGCTATTCTAATTATTCAATGATAATTAATTGGTATGATTAGACAACCCTAAGAGTTTAGATTATGAATTTGAAGTTAGTAAGATTTTTTTAGGTAAAGCTCTTTTAAGTTTTATTTATGCACAATTTTTGTTTACTCTCCTGCAATCTTTTGTATTGACATCTAAAATAATAGGGAGGAGTAAGCAAGAATTGAGATGATGATGTAAGCCAAAGATACGGGCTTAACTAGTTAATCCATTTTGATCATCTACTAGAACCTTTGTGCTTAAACCTTGCCATTTAGACACATTATCCTATGTTTAAATTTCCTACATTCTCACTAGTTATATCTTAGTAAACTAGTTGCTTATGAGAGTTTAATCTCAATTGAAAAAAATGGTTATATGCCATTACGATATGTGGCCTAAGTTTATGTGCACCTATTTGGAATGATCTCAACTATGATCATTTTAAAAAAAAGGAAAAAATTATCATAGTGATATGTGGCCTAGATATGTGAATACAGACTTGAAATAATCCTAACTATGAGCATAAAAAGAAAAAAAATGTATAAAGGTCATAGTGATATTCGATCTATGTATGTGTACACCTATTTGGAATGATCTCAACTATGGACAAAACAAATAGATATGATGTTTGAGAGCTAAACCCCTTAATATGGTGAATTATTAAGATTATGAACTAAGGGAACCACAATTTCACTATCAAAGCCTAATCATAAATTTCCACTAAGCCAAAGACAATTTGACTTTCAATTGAACTACTAACTCTTGTGAAGATCAAATCGTAGACCTAGCTTATTTTTATTCTTTTCTATTGATGTGGGGATTCAATGAGAAAAATTACATGCGAGTAAATTATTTTAAGAAAAAGCACACATAATACTAGAATTCTTAATTGAGCTTTATCTTCTATCAAACTAATGAATTTGCGAATGTTTGAACTCTTAAAGATTGACAAGCTTATCAGCCGAGTAAAGTGAATTTTTGAGTATGCTTTGATTAAATTTTTTTTTCAAGAAAACAAAAATCATTTGAATTTTTATCTTGATGTTATTTATTCATTCAATTTATGGTAATGATTTTTCTTTGTTCAGAACTAGCAAAAAACTAAGTATGGGGGTGTGATAACTTCTCAAAATAAAGTTATCTTGGTTCTTGATTTTAATATTTTTGATTAATATATTTAAAAAATATGAGTTAAAATGTATTAAATAAAAAGTAATTTGATTTTTAATAAAAATAGGGATATCACGGTCATTTTAATTTGTTTTTTATGTAGGAATTTTGAAGTATCCACCTCGAGGAGTCAAAGGTTAAGCTTATTTGAAGTGCAGGAAAAAATTGTAGAAGAGTTATGATAATTTAATTGCAGTTTGGAACAGTTTTTAGTAATGCAGGAAATATGTTACAATATATTTTTACAGTGCAGAAATTATGTTACAACATATTCGCGGAAATAGATTTTTCAAATATGAAAAAACTTAAATTTGGACAGTTTCAACACCAAGGAGATGTTATTATTCAGCGTTTAAAATATTCCTTTAGAGGAGGGAAGACCAAAAAAGAGATGAATAGAGAAATATAAGAATTTTTTACAATATTTCATCATTCAATATTCATCATTATTTAAGAGAGAACTAGGTTTTTTTAAAGAAAAGGAGGTGTCGCACGGATCTTCATCAAGGAGGGATTTTGCGCAAGTTTTAGTTGAATCTCTAGCAGCATTTAGATCTCTAAACAATCATTTTTGTAAGATCTCTCTAATTTCATGGTGTATCTCCCAAATAATGAACTAATCTCCTAGGATTTGTTTTTTGAGAGTACTTTATTTTATTTTGATGTGATCTTTATTTTTATTTCTTTTAATGAGATTTCTGGTGTGATTTATTTATTGAGTTTTTGATCTTGATGGTAAAAATTTTTGATTATATTTTCATTCTATTCTCCAATTTGAGATTCAAGAGATGAGACGTGTGAGTATATGAACAGAAATTACTTTACTACGCGGCGAGATTCGAGAGATGAGTTGTGTAAATCTCTAACCAAAGTTTTCTGCCTATTTTACTGCATTTTGAGATTCGAGAGAGCAGAGACGTAAGTGTATCATCAACTCAATATAATGTAGAAGGGAGAAAGAGATTTCATATGTATGTTAGCCACTTTGATTTTTATTATTATTAATATTTTTATTTCACCTGAGTTAGAAATGACAAGAGATCAAGGGATATAGTGATTTTCGAAATCGAGAAATAAAGATCTCTGCCTTAAAATAGTTGCAGGAGAGCGCACCAAGTTTTCTTATAAATTTCTTTTATTGATCCATCATAATAGACTTATGAAATCAAAATATAAGACCGTTTTCTTATTATTTGATAAAAAGTAGTTTTAGGTAATCGTTGTTAATTTTTCTTAAAGTTTTAATTTTGTCTCAAAATCTCTTAAATTAATTCATTTGGATTTAAAGAAAAAGTTAGCTAATATTTGTGAGTGTTAAATTAATCATTTCTCCGTAAAAAGGAATTTTATTCACATATATTATATTACTTGATTCAATATGTGCACTTGCATTAATGGGTAATCTATTTCGGGCGTATCATGCGTGCGTTGCGCGTGTCAGTAGCACAATAAGTATGCGTGTTGCGCGTGTCGGTAGCACACTACTTGTGCATCGTGCACTGCCATGGTGTGTGGGTGTGCATGCGACTTATGGGGTTTTGTGCCCTTTTATGCGTAATGCACGTGATCCAAGCTTCCATTTTAAGGGACCCGAAATATTGGGAAAATACCAATCAGAACAATCACGACAGTCGATCGAGGTTGCGAAAATAATTCTCCAACACGACCATTTAGAATTTTGGGGAACCCCATCAATACATTTTAATTTTTTGGTGTTAGGTAAGGATTTAAAATCGGTGAAGTACACATTTTTTATCTACTTTATTGGAGGTTTGCGGGGATTGGTTCATGGTAAGATTAATGCCCAGTTTATCTAAAGATGCATAATTTTTTTTATTAAAGAAAAAACTAAATAAAGGATGAGATTTGTGAACTAGTCGGATCAACTACGAATTAATTTGGATCATGAAATGGATACTATCCATTTAGAGTCAAATGGAGAGAAACTTGGTACGGTTTGTGGAGGGAGAAGACTAGTTTCACTTTGAAAATGATGAGTCTTTCAGAGTAACACGGAGGTGTGTGAGGTAGGCTCAAGCATTGGTTCTGTTTGTGAGGGAAAATATTGTATAAGCCAAGCGGTAATTTTGAGTTGAGTTCGACGATTTGTGGTAGAGTTGAAATTAAAATTTTTGAGTCAAACTCTCTGCTCGAATCGATTTTGTGTCGAGCCAAAATGGCTCAATTCGTAGCCGGCTCAAAATTGAATCGTGTCATCTCAGAATTGACAAATTTATCTCTTTATTTTGGGTCGGCTTGAAATTGAGCACATGAAACGTTTTAAAGCATCAATATTTTAATTTAAGTATAGACTCAATTAATATTCTTAATTTTAAGATAATAAATTGTGATTTAAATTGAATCCATTTAAATTAAGTCGAATGAATTGTAATCAGTTCTGATTCACCTCAATATTCGAGCGATTTTTGAGAGCCATTTGAGTTTTAGATAATGTTCTTGGTCCTATATAAGCATGTTTGGCTATGAGAGCTACCGGTCAAACAAATTAGTTGTTAAAATAAAATTCAACCCTCCAAATAGTGATGTCATCTAACTAGCTACATCAACACATACACACATCACACATACCTTTCAATTATTGAAGGACACTTTTACTCTCTCGTGGCTTGACAAGAACCACTAAAAATGAGTTCCACATTCAATTTTATACAATTAAATAGAAGAATATTTTTTGAAGGGTTTCATAATATAACACGATAAGGATGCCTATTCTTTTTATTAATTTTTGTCGGTATTTGTTAAGTTGTTGCGCACATGAGTGGACATTTATTTAAAGCGATCAAACATAGCAAAAATAAAGAAGAGGAACTTCATACAAAAAAAATATCAAAGTCCACATGAGACATGTCAATTAGTGTGTGTGTGTGTGTATATATAAGGCCAACAAATGCATTTGTGCTAATTGTGCGCAATGAAATTGTTCGACCGACACGATAGAATGAGTATTCGGAGATACTAGCTAGTCGACCAATTCATTCACAAAAGAGCACAACCCCCAAACAATCTATTGAGGGAGCTAGCTCGACCATTTAGGTGATTAGTTACGACGCATATGGGTAGTAGATTTAATAATGTTGCCTCGAACACAAGGGCATATTCTGAAATTTCAAGTAGTGGGCTAGATATCGTACGTCTTTCTCAAGTCAAAATTTTTTTTTGAATCCCTTCATCTTACCGGAGTCTTTTCTCCATCATCAGACCACTATTTTTAACATATAAGTTGTTGAAATTCATTGTCTCCATGCCTGGAATCCAAATTCACTATCCAATATTTCGCACAATATAATTCACCTTTTTGCTTAAAAGTGTAAGTCTAATGTCTTACACTTTTTTGCTTAAAAGAAAAATATAAAAACCATAAAAAAACTGAACCGATCAGATCCTCTTTTAATTACGTTGTTTCTCATTAATTGTAATTCTATTTAGTGTGAGGATTGTCTACAAATTACACTTATCACTAGATGGATTGAAGGAATTCTCTGATTATCTCCTTGTACAACAAATTTGACGGTTTCATGCATGATAGGTCGTGCATATAGCAGCACTATCTATGATTGCTGTTATAAGCTTTTATCTCTAAGTCTTTGTTTGGTGCGGTGGTGGCAGTCATAAACGCGTTTGTCATAACTTATCGTTCGTGAATGACCGACCTCACCGAATAAAAATTCATGCATTTTTGCGCTCAAAACTAGTTTATTTTCTTGGTTGATACGGTCATAATTTTTGTTTTGCCAAACATACGTAACATTTTTGACCAAACTCTTCGGAGCAAATAAGTCGTGCTAAACAAAACCTAAATGAGGTAAATCTTAATTTGCCAATGATGTAAAAGTCTAGCTCTCCCCACTAGATTAATTAGATATATAGAAATATAGAATTGGAAACATGATGCTTCTATAAATGAAATAAGAAGGCTGGGGGCCGGGAAGCTTCCACCATATTCTTGCACAGGCTAACAACCAATCATCTCCATGCAAAAAGTCTGGCCTGCAGCTAGAGAGCCTCGTCCAGTTGTCCACACATCTGTTTATACTTTAGAGAGAGAGAGAGAGAGAGAGAGAGAGAGAGAGAGAGAGAGACTCCCGCACCAGAAGCTCTATCTTCCATTCTTCTTGAGTTCTCAACAACTACTATATATATATATATATATATATTATAGTGTGTGTGTGTGTGTGTGAGAGAGAGAGAGAGAGAGAGAGAGTATGGGAATATTATTATTGGGTGGCCGGGTGGAAGTCGTGGAAGCAGCAGCATTGTCAAAAATGGCGGTCTCAAATGCTCATGGAGAAGACTCGCCATACTTCGCGGGGTGGAAAGCTTATGAGGAGAACCCTTACCATCCAGTTGAAAACCCTACGGGAGTCATACAGATGGGCTTGGCTGAGAATCAAGTATATATAGCTGAACTCTCGATCTGTATATACTCATATATAGCATTAATTATTAATTAATGAAGTATATATACATATAATATTCAGGTCTGCTTTGATCTGCTTGAGAATTATCTGGAGCAGCACCCGGGGGCTTCTACTTGGGGCTCTGGCCCCGCCAGCTTTAGAGAAAACGCCTTGTTCCAAGATTACCATGGCCTCTACGCTTTCAGAAAGGTACCCTACTCTCTCTCTCTCCCTCTCTCCCTCTCCCTCTCTCTCTCTCTCTAGGACATGAAATTTCATCCGAAGTAGTAGAGGTCATGGTTACAAGTCAATAATTCAACCATTGATTTAAGTTGTGTAATAATTGTATATTTATGTTAAAATATTTTAATAAATCAAAATTAATTTCAAAAAAATAGGGTGTCTTTTAAGCTGACTAAGAAAAAGAAGATTGCTCTAAAATTTAATTCTTTTTTTAGCATGTGTATGACATAATATAATAATTCTATTTACAAATTAATTAATTTTTGAACTAAAATTTCACAAACATTTGTTTTTGAAAAGTCGGGATCTGTACTTAATTGGCAGGAATTGTTCTTATGTCTAATCAGACCTATCTAGACGTATTAAAAATCCGATCGGGCCGGCTTGAATCAGACCGGTCGGGCCTGGGCTTTTCACCTTCCGAGCTCAGCAAGAGCCGGGCTCGGGCTTCCTCTAAAAAGAGGGGTCAACTAAGGCCCTAATGGATAGGCCGGGCCCGATTTTCCAATAGGTGGGAAAATCCCACCAATAGGCGGAATTTTCTCCCTCCTTCCAAGAGGAAATCCCGCCCCAGGCCACCAGGCGGGGTTTCCATTAATGGAAATTTCCCTTGGCTCGGGTGTCGGGCCCATGCGAGGCCCGGTGCCCGGGCTTATTCAGGCCCGGCCCGTGCCGGGCACCGAATCAATACAGGGGCCATGTAAGGCCCCTAGCCCGGCCTAGGCCCAGGCTGAACTTTTCCCGGGCCGGGATTAGCTGGGTTTTTTTCGGGCCATGCGGGCTTCTCTGGCCTGATCTTTTTGCACACCTCTAGACCAATCTATAGGCTAGTACAAGATCCAACCGGTCCTAATTAACGGTCTTGTTGGCCACTTCTTAGAACACTACTTGATAGTTGATACTACAGATATAACTATATATATGTGCTTTTAGCTAATTTTTGACAAGTAAATTCTCTTTAATTATCTCATTACCTTAATCTAAGATTAAGAGGCCAGGTCCCACACAACTTTCTTACATTATTTTTTTTTTTAATGTTTATTCAGGCAATGGCAAGCTTCATGGAGAAAATAAGAGGGGGCCGAGTAAAATTTGATCCAGATCGGATCGTTCTTGCCGCGGGTGCAACCGCCGCAAATGAACTCCTTGCCTTCATCTTAGCCGACCCCGGGGATGCGTTTCTTGTCCCCACTCCTTACTACCCCGGGTAAGCCATATATAAACTTAATTAAGGCTCTATTTGGGAGGACTTATTTTCACTGGTCAAGCGGTTACGACCGCATGAACTGGGCCTTAATTATGGTCCGGTTTATACGGTCATAACTGCTTGACTGGTGAAAATAAGTCCCCTCAAACGGAACCTAAATTGATGTAAAAATAATATATGGTTGATTTAAATCTATTGAGCTTAAATTTTTAGGGTGAATAGGAGATTGAGCAAAGCCAATAAATTACAATATAAGTGAGTAGGATTCAAGAATTTGTTATAATTAATCATGTAAGTTTTGTTAGTGGAGGCTGCCCTCAAAGTATTTTATGTATTTTTCATTAAATTTGGAATGAATATATGCGGTACCTCCTAGTGTAAAGTCGTGCCCTAAGTCGACATTTCACTAACGGATCACTACTGAGTCGGTTCTGCCACATGTGGACGCACTTAGCGAAGCAAAATATTCAACAAATTTCATATGTTTGAATTGTATGTGATCACGATCCATCATATTTTATGAGGTTGAAAGGCTCTTGTTTGTTGACTAATTAAAGAATGATTATCCACATAGCTAATATGAGAGACATTAGTGATGAATATTGACTTTACACCATATATATTGGAATATAAATATTATATATTATATAATGAGGTTTAGTCTAGTAGGATAAGCAAAGGCCTCATGACACGGAAGTCATAAGTTCAATTCTCACTATGTATGAGTTTTGTCTAGTTATTTAATAGTTTATTGTTTGATTGATTATTGTTTAATGATTTAATAATTGATGTTTAATGTTCTCAATATAATGATATTTGTATATTTGTTACTAAAAAATACCTTAATTAAATTATAATGTTGATAATGAATAAGATTGTTATATTTTTTTAATTATTTATATTTATTGGACAATTTACAAGATGCACCTTCCAAATGTATAGGGTTTTGATAAAATGCACTCAAATTGTTAAATATTGCAAAATGCACCCCCCCCCCCCCCCCCCCCCACACACCACCAATTAGAAAAAGGTTGACATTTTGCACCCACGTGCATGAGGGTGTAGTTTGCCAGTCTTTTTCTAATTGTAGGTGCATTTTATAATATTTAATAATTTTTGGTACATTTTGTTAAAACCCTACAATTCCAAAGTACATCTTGTCAATAACCCATATTTATTTATACCATAATTAGTTAGATAAAAGTTCTTCATGCATGCATGGACAGGTTTGACAGGGACTTAAGATGGAGAACCGGAGTGACCATCGTTCCCGTCCACTGCCGCAGCGCTGACTCCTTTCAACTGACTCTCCAATCCCTCACCGCCGCGCACGCCGCTGCCACCGCGTCCAACCTCAAAGTGAAGGCCCTTCTCATAACCAACCCTTCCAACCCTCTCGGCGTATCCTCCCCTCGCTCGCTCCTCGAAGCCATACTAAACTTCGTCGTTGAAAAAAACATCCACCTCATCTCCGACGAGATCTACTCCGGCTCCGTCTTCTCTGACGCCGACTTCGTCAGCATCGCGGAGATCGTCGGAAGCCGAGCCGACGTCGACGGCGACCGAATCCACATCGTGTACAGCCTGTCGAAGGACTTGGGCCTCCCCGGATTCAGAGTGGGGGCCCTCTATTCTTACAACGACGGGGTGGTGAAAACAGCGAGAAGAATGTCGAGCTTCAGCCTGGTTTCTTCTCAGACGCAGAAGATGTTGGCCGGCATGCTGTCGGACGAGGAGTTCGCGGTGAGGTATATTGAGACCAACAGGAGGAGATTGAGAGAGCGCCGTGAATGCGTTGTGGAGGGGATGAAGGCTTCGGGAATTGAGTGCTTGAAGGGAAATGCGGGGCTTTTCTGCTGGGTTAATCTGGGGGAGTTTATTGAGGAGGAGGAGAAGAAGACGACGGAGGGGGAGCTCCGGCTGTGGAAGGTGGTGGTGGATGAAGTGAAGCTTAATATATCGCCGGGGTCTTCGTGCCATTGCTCGGAGCCAGGGTGGTTTAGGGTTTGCTTTGCAAACTTGAGCGGCGGCGCGCTGGAAGTGGCGATGAGGAGGATGACGGAGTTTGCGGCGAATATCAGAGCCAGGAGAGCTCTTTCTAAGTCGTACGTGTTAAATTAAGGAAATATTTAATGATAAATAATATGTGGCTATTGGCAGCTCAAACTATTGAAAAAATAGCTAATGGCAGATTATTTTTTACGGTTCATATGTTTTTTTTATTTTGATCTGCAATTAACAATAATCTGCCTATAATTAAAGTTGATCTGCCTAATTATTATTATTATTATTTCTATTACGGTATTACCGCGAGAAAAATGTGTACGGTCAACGGTGCGATGTCGACCAATGACGGCGTAGGATATTTATTTCCGTTTTTATTCCGTCCATAATTTCATTGTTGTCTATAAAATTGTTTTTTTTTGAAGGAGATCTCAGATGTCCATAAAATTGTTGAAGTGCGATGGATGGTAGACATATATAGATAGATGATCGAATATTTTCAGTGCTTTTAATATTTGTTATAAAAAATATGTTGATGACCGAATACTTGTTTATTTTATTATAAATTTGATATAAATAATAGTGATATATATAAGATAGGGGTAATTTTATTCTATTATAATTTGACAGCGATGCAAACATAAATTAAATCAGCATCTTTTATTTTATTATTGTTATAACTCATTAATTTTGTATCTTCGTGCATGATTAATACTTATTGGGAGTTACTAATTTCTCTTAATTTAACTTTAAAATTATTCTCTAAAAATAGTATTGGCAGTACAGCTCTTTTTGGGACAGCTTATGCTGATGAATAATCTCTATTTAAAACGCAAACGCAGTTTTATAACAGTTTGTTTGTGCAGCTTATGGAAAATCACTTAATTTAAAATTGATGATAATTTGATTTTTCATAAGCTATTGGGGTGCAGCTTACAACTTCTCATAAGCAATTATCTCTTTAAAAAGTTATTTGCGTGATTTTTTTGTCCAAATGTGATTTTTTATCTGAACGTGATTTTTTCACCCGGGTGCGAATTTCTCGCCTGGGAAAGAATTTCTCACATGAGCGCGATTATTTCGACCGGGCGAAATTTTTCGCAAGAGAGCGGTTTTTTCGAACGGACGCTATTTTTTCGCCCGGGCACAATTTTTTCGACCGGCCGGGAAATATTTCGTCAAAGAGCGATCATTTCGCCCGAGCGCGTTCTCTTCGCCCGGATGCAATATTTTAGCCATAGCGTGTTTTTATTGCCCATGAGCGTTTTTTCGCCCGAGCGCGCTATTTTTGCCCTGTGCGACTTTTTTCGCCTGGGTGCGGTTTTTTCGCCCGGCCGTGATTTTTTCACCTGGATGCGTTTTTTCGTCAGAGCGCGATTTTTTTTGCCCGGGCACGAATTTTTTTGCCCGGGAACGATTTTTTCGCCCAGGTGCGTTTTTTTCGCCCGGGCGCATTTTTTTCGCCTGTGAGCGATTTTTTTCGCCCGGGCACGATTATTTCCCCCGGAACTGATTTTTTTCTTGGATGCGGTTTTTTCTTCCAGGCGCAGCGGGGTGCGATTTTTTTCCCCAGACACGATTATTTCGCTCGGACGAGTATTTTTTGCTTTGGCGTGTTTTTTTTTGCGTAGCGTTGATTTTTTCACTGGAATGCGTTTTTTTCGTTCTCCCGGGCGAAAAATATGCGTCCAAGAAAAAAACACGTCCTTTCAAAAAAATCGCACAGGGGCAAAAAATTGCGCCCGGGCGAAAAAAACACGTCCGGGCAAAAAAACGCTCTCGGGCGAAAAAAACGCACTCGTGCGGAAAAAATGCCCTCGGGCGAAATAACGTTCTCCGGCGAAAAAAAACGCCCAGACAAAAAAAATGCGTCCGGGCTAAAAAAACGTGTCCGGGCCAAAAAAATGAGCTCAAGCAAAAAAAGTGCACGGGCGAAAAAATGTGACCGGGCGAAAATAAATCGCGCCCGGGATAAAATACTGTTACCGGGCGAAAAAAGCGCTACCGGGCGAAAATAACACGTCAGGGCATAAAAAATCGCTCGGGCGGAAAAATCCGTGATCGGACGAAAAAAACTGTGACCGGGCGAAAAAATCGCATCTTGGCGAAAAAATTCGTTTGTGCGAAAAAAGCGAGCTCGGGTGAAAAAAATCGCGATCGGGCGCAAAAACTCGCGATCACATGAACAAAACATGCCCGGACGAATAAATCGCGCTTGGGCAAAAAAACCCTTCCAACCGAACGGACTCTTATGGATAAATGAAATTTTAGATAATCACTTATGAACAAACTATCCAAATAGTCGACTACTTATTCATCATTGATTTTATAAAATCTCTATGAGAGCATCAATTTTTAATTAGCTGTTTATTCAACATCATAAGCTGTCCCAAACAGAGCCTAACTCACACCATAATTTTTCCTAATTTATTATGTTATATATATTGTCGCTTGAAGCTCGACCTCCCGGCACTCTACTCCCTCGTCTCTTCCCTCTGCAGCGATGGATACACAAGCCATGACAAAATTTCTCCGACGAGCAAATCCAGGCAGAAATCCTTATGCAACACTCTTTTCGCTGACATCAATTACTGCAGCCTTTGCAGCAGCAAGAGAATGATGTTGAAATTGTTGAAGTGGAAAGTGATCTTCTGATTTGTGCAGACCGCATTAACCGCTGCCGATTAGAGCGGTTAGGCGTTGACAAACAGCCGTTCGTTGACTTTTGTCCCTTTGCTGCGTTTGTCTCAGCAAGCATCCTGGAGTTGTAACTGGGCGGTTATAGTTGAGCTAACCGTGGCTTATACAGTCTGAATTGGGAGACCGAGGTGTCCGCTGAGTTGGCATGTTCTCTGGTTCGCATGGAAGCATGTGGTTAGCGCGGATAGTGGAGGATAATCGCAGAGATCGCTGTGATCTGTCCACGCGATCTATTGGCCGAGGCCGCTGTTGTTGTGTACTTGGTCACGTTGATGTGCGAAATCTGCGTTGTTGCCTTGTTCGCGGAGACCGCATGGGTTGCTCAGCTTGTCGCCACTTGTCAAGTTACAATTCGGCCTTGCAGTCTGGTTATGGTGTCCGCAATAGTGTGCGTCTTGTTGCTGCTAGTCGCATGTTAATGAGCGGCTACCCTATCGCTTTTGGGTGGTGACCGCACTCCACTGATCGCCTATAAATAGGGGTCCTCGACTTGTCATTTATAACGGGAACAGTGAGAATTCAGCTCGCGTTTTGAACTTGCGGTTAGACTTTTTTTAACCGCGCGACTAAGTGAAGATTGTCTTGTGTTGTGCAGGCTGTGCGGCTAGCACCAAGCGACTAGACAAATAGTTGGAGGCTCAGTGTGGATCAATTGCGGATAGTAGTTTGCGGTATACAACAGCTACGGGTTTTTGCGACTAGAAGTCTTCCTCCTCGGGTTTGGTGATAGTTCAATAAGGCAGTTCGCCTGGTCTCTACAGGTAGGCTATTTACTAGTTCATCAGTATCTGTTTACAGTAAGCTTTAGCGGTCAAACGACATTGCGGTCAGGCAACTAAGAAGTGGCAGACGGGGTTATTCCCAGATTCAATAAGCATGCAGTCCGTTCGTTTGAGAAGTGGTCTGGCAGCTTGACGGTTTCAGTGGTTTGAGCTGTTAGAAGCAACTTGGTAGTTTCAGCTGACAGCTCTGGCGGGTAGGTGGCTTGGGCGATTATTAGGTTCAGTCCGTCAGTTTTGCCCTTGCTTGTAATTTTTGTTTCCATCGGGTATATTGCGAAATCATGTCTCGCAATGTATGTCTTGCATTATAAATGATATAATTGATTCAATTCCAGCTCTCGTCTTTTACTGCTCCTCGTTTATTTTGCAATCGTTTGTTCATAAATTTTTACATGGTATAAGAGGGACAAAGAAGTTAGTAGTGATCAACCTCAGAGGTATGCTAATCTTTTGGAAGTCTTAATTGAACTAGAGTTACACCAATGGAAGCTTGTTATATAAGAGGTATTGGAATTGAGCTCCTGATGCAGACCAACTTTAAAAAGTGAAAGGTTATCATGAAGAGCTATCTTCTTGGCAAGGACCTTTGGGAGGTCATCGGTGGAGACGATAGACAAGAGGTTGTTGCTGAAAGGAATGCTGAGGCGATGAGGGCTTGATGGAGAATGAATGCAAAGATAGAGTTCACTTTTAAGCGGCCAATCTCACCGGAGCTTTTTGACCACATCATTGGATGTCGGCTGGCTGCTGAGATTTAGACGTTCTTGGATGACATGTTCAATAAGAAGAATGTAGCATGACTACAGTTCTTGGAGAATAAGTTGACGAAAGCAACTCAGGGGGAGATGTTTATACCATCCTTATTTTTTGAAAATGAAGAACCTATGCGCTAAAATTTCAGCATTGTACCCGGAAAAATCTATCTTATAGGCAAAGGTGAAGAGACAAATTATCCGTGTCTTGTGGAAGGAGTATGTTAACTTTGTTACATCTATGCAAGGTTGGGTCAATCAGTCATCGTTGCTCAAGCTGGAAAATCTGCTTGCTTCGCAGGAGAGCTTGACAATGCAGATGGCGGGATGCATTATCTCATGAGGAGATAATGAGGTTCTTTATTTTGGTAAGGAAAAGAAGAGATGGGATAGACATAAGAAGATATCTGTATAAGATGGTCTATCTATTTCATCACAATAGGAAATGAGTAAGACTCCTAAGTGTGAAAGTAACGAACAAACGATTAAAAACAAGCCGGAAACTTGAATAATTGAAAGTTTTATTATCCAAAAAGATATCATTTACAAAGGTATGACCTCCCTTTTATAGAATGGGGGAGAGTAGAGAGAGTACAAACTAACAATGTGGGACTAAAAATATACAGAATCTGTGCGGCTAGAAATAAGCAGACCGAACAAGTCGCGCGGTTAGACAATGGGCTAACCGCTCGGCAATACCAGATGCAAGAGAGCGAGACGCGGTAGGAGACCGCTAGACCGTCCGGTTTCCAAGCCACCGGAGATAAACCGTCGGACTACAAACATCAACAGCCCGGTTTCCAAGCCGCTGGAGAGTAACCGCTAGACCGCGCAGTCTACAACCCGCCAGGCTTAGACCGCCAGACCGTCCGGTCTCATACTTCAACACTCCCCCTCAAGCTAGAGCATAGATATCAATCATGCCCAGCTTGTCACAAATGTAGAAGAAGGAAGTAGAAACCGGCTTGGTGAAGATATCCGCCAACTCTTTGTCGGAGGTGACGAACGGAGTGTAAATCTGTCTCTTCAAGAGCTCTTCCCGTATGAAATGGCAGTCGACTTCTATATGTTTCGTTCTCTCATGGAAGACCGGATTTTTGGATATGTATATAACGGTCTTATTGTCATAGAACATAGGAAAAGGATAGTCGTAGACCTTTCCTAGGTCAAGCATGAGAGCCCGTAACCATTTTAACTCACACGTGGTTGACGCCATACTCTGATATTCGGCTTCTGCACTGGACCTTAAGACAACAGACTGCTTCTTGCTCTTCCAACTCACAAGATTACCTCCAACAAATGTGCAGAAATCTGATGTAGATTTACGGTCACCTTTATCATCCGCATAGCTTGAGTCTGAGTAGGCTTCAACTCTCAGATGACCATGCTTCTAAAAGAGTAGCCCTTTTCCCGGTGCTGCTTTGATATACTCTAATATCTTCAAGGCAGATTGAAGATGACATTCCCTGGGAGCTTGCATGAACTGACTAACCTTGCCTACAACATAGGCGATGTTGGGTCTGGTCACCGTGAGATAAATGAGTTTACCCACCAGACGTCTATACCTCGTGGCATCGGATATAAGAGGTGAGTCATCTGTCCATGTTTTGTCTTCTCATGTAGCCATGAGATACCGGGCCGGTTTGGCACCGGTCAACCCTGCCTCTTGTAGAAGATCAAGAGCGTACTTCCGTTGGGAGAGAACCAACGAGTCAGGCTTCCGAGAGATTTCTATCCCCAAAAAATATTTCGGGGAGCCCATATCCTTCGTGACTAGGTGTTGACGGAGGTGTTTCTTTGTCAAGTCCACCCCAGCCTGGTCATCACCGGTAAGAAGAATATCATCCACATACACCGCCAAAACCACAAGGCCCGATGCAGTTTTGCGAATAAACAATGAGTGATAAGCCGAACTTCTTGTAAAGCCGATGGAAGCTACAATGCCACTAAACTTGTCGAACCATGCCCGATGGCTCTATTTTAGGCCATAGATGACCTTCTTCAACTGACATACTCGTGTCTCCCCCGGTTGCTTCATGTAGGCGTCCTCCTGAAGATCCCCATAGAGAAAGACATTCTTGACATCAAGCTGGTAAATAGCCAAATCCCTGTTGACGGTCACAGAGAGAAGAACCCGGATGGTGCTAAGGCGAGCAACTAGGGAGAAAGTATCAAATTAGTCAACCCCATAAGTCTGAGTAAAGCCTTTGGCCACCAGCCGGGCCTTGTAGCGCTCCACAGTGTCGTCTGGGCGAAACTTTACAACACACCTAGCGACAGTCAACCACATCAGTACCCACCGGTGGAGGAACAAAAGTCCAGGTATCCCTTTCAATAAGAGTGGCGATTTCCTCATCCATGACAGATTTCCATTGAGGAATAACAAGAGCCTCCTGGTAGGTGCGGGGAGTGGTAGTAGCTGAGATAGCCAAAGCAAAACACCTGTGAGAAGGGGTAAGCCGATCATAGAAAACAACATCCGCAACCGGGAGTTGGGTACACGCTCGCACCCCTTTGCGAAGAGCAATGGGAATATCTAGGTCAGCTTGTGCCTCAGGGACCGGAGCGTCCGTGGCGGAGAATGCTGGCTCGGGACTAGAGAGAGAAGACTGCAGAGAAGAGGGAGGGGGTATAACGGAGAGAGGAGGAGACGGAGGAGGAGATGATATAGGAGGGGAGACGTCGATATACGTGGAAGGAACACAGAGTGATGGTGGAGAGTCAGAGACATCAGGAGGAAGCGGGGATTGAGAAGAGAAGTAGGATGCATTCTCGAAGAAGGTGACGTCAGCGGAGACAAACTGTTTGTGCAGAACATGGTCAAAGCAACAATAGCCTTTTTGAGTGGTCGAGTACCCCAAAAAGACACATTTTGTGGAACATGGGGAAAGTTTGTCACGGGTAGCGGACGGAGCATGCACAAAAGCCGTACACCCAAAGATATAGAGAGTGAGAGGAAATGGTTCCTTGCCCGGGTAGAGAATGGAGAAGAGGGTCTTGCCATGGAGAACCGTAAAGGGAATGCGATTGATGAGATAGCAGGCGAAGAGAACAACATAGCCCCAGTAGGAGTGAGACACCTGCATCTGCGTCATGAGAGTGCGAACGACATCGAGGAGATGATAGTTTTTGCACTCCGCCATCCCATTTTGTTGGGAGTTGTAAACACGGCTGGTCTGATGAATAAGACCATGTTGCATACAAAAAGAAGAAAAATCATGACTGAGATACTCTTTAGCATTATCAGAGCAAAGGACTTTAATAGAAATAGCAAACTGAGTTTTAATCATATAATAAAAGGATTGTCATACAGAAAAGAGTTCAGAGCGATCTTTTAATAGATACACCCAGGTACATCTAGAGAAATCATCAATAAAAGTTACAAAGTAAGAACTACCCCGACCAACGGTGAGAGTAGGAGCAGGACCCCAGACATCAGAATGAATGAGATCAAACAGGCGAGAGGAACCACGGCCTTGCTTCGGCGGGAAGGAGGAGCGGTGATGTTTGCCAAGCTGACACGCATCGCAGTCGAGCGGAGGACTGGTCTGAGGTAAGTGGGGTAGAAGCTGACAAAGAATCCGAGGAGGAGGATGTCCAAGGCGAAGATGCCATTGAAGTAGATCGGTAGAAGAGGAAGAGAAGGCGGACAAAGCGGAAACATTATCGAGGAAGTAGAGGTCGCCGCTCCCAGTCCCAGTAGCAATCGTCTGTTGGGTTCTCGGGTATTGAAAACAACAAGAAGTAGGAGTGAATAAGACAGAGCACTGCAGTTGCTTGCATAAAGTAGTAACAGATAATAAATTGCAAGAGAACTTCAGGACATACAGGGTGTCCGCTAAGCGAAGCGACGGGGTGACTTGAACCATGCCCGTCCCATGAACTGGGGAAGGTGAACCATCCGCAATAAGAACCGGGGTAATCGATCATGTGTTTCTAGGAGAGAGAAGCATTGAGGATTGTCGGTCATGTGATTTGTAGCACTAGAGTCAATCAACCATTTATCTTGGGTAACGACGTGAGCACTACCTGTGGTCATAGCCACAGAGGCAGATGGCCGAGAGGAGGCGGAGGTTGAGGAAGATGTATCACCAGAGGGACGAAGATGAGGATGTTTTTGCCAGCAGCGGTCAACAGAGTGGCCGGTACGACCACAGTGAGAGCAGAGGAACCTTGACGAATCGCGCGGGCCTGACTGGTTGCGGCCACTAGTGCCACCCCGCTTAGCTTGGTGAGCATAGGAGTCCTGTGGAGGAGGGGAGGACAACAGAGGACGCTGGAGCAGCGAAGTAACACTGGCGATGCGAGCCGCGGTGGCATCCAAAGTGGGAGACTCTGCTTCGCCCAAGATCTGCTGGCGGATCATATCAAAAGACTCAGGGAGTCGCAGAAGATAACAAACAACCAGGAGTTCCTGGAAGTGTTTGTGCTGCTCAGCCAAGTCCGCGGAGAATGGGCGATTCTGGAGGATCTCAGCGCCAAGAGCCTGAACCTGCTGATAAGCCGCAGTAGGAGACATGGAAGGACGAGCGAAGAGGTCAGCATAGAGAGTATAAATGCGGGATGTCTGGGCCCCCTTCGAGTAGAGAGCAGCAAGGTGAAGCCATGCAGTCTTGATCGTCTCATCATGGCGTATGACAGGAAGGCATTCATCAGAGAGGCTGTTAGCCAGCCAAGTACAGACAAGCGCATCATTGGCATCCCAGTCATCAAATTGATCAGAGTTTGGAGGAGGAGGGTCCTCAGTGAGGTGATGACGTTTGCGTTGAGAGCGAAGGAGAAAGGTTAAAGAAATGCTTCAATCCGGATAGTTGGAACCAACTAGTTTATAAACCGTGCCAAGGTTTTCGAAAGGAGGAGGAGGAGGCGGAGCCGGATTGGCGACAGGAGTGGTGGCAGTTGAGGTCTCAGAAAGAGTCATAGGAGAAAGCAACGGGAAGCAGCGCGGTTAGGAAATAAGTCACGCGGTTAGGGAGAAGGAGAGCTACAGCAGTCACGATGTCAGACACCAGCAGCCAGAAAAGCCACAACCAAGCTGCAGAACCAAGCAGAGGGAAAGAAGTCAAGCAGCTAGAAGGCAGCCCGCGCGAACAGAAGAAAGGTCCAAACAAGGCGAACAAGGCTAACAGGTCGCGGCGACAGGTCGCGACGACTAAGCACGGGTAACAAAGAGATCGCACACACAAAGGGCAACGACACAGAGAGAAAGAAGCTGCGCGAACAGGGCGCAAGCCGGCGGAAGAAACAAGCCGCGAGAATAGGTCGCGAGAAGAAGAAGCAAGCCGCGCGGACAGGTTGTGCGGTCAGAGAGGGCACACAGAATCAGGAGGAGAAGATCGAGTCCTTTGATACCATGTGAAAGTAGCGAACAAATGATTAAAAACAAGCCGGAAACTTGAATAATTGAAAGTTTTATTATCCAACAAGATATCATTTACAAAGGTATGACCTCCCTTTTATAGAATGGAGGAGAGTAGAGAGAGTACAAACTAACAATGTGGGACTAAAAATGTACAGAGATTGTGCGGTTAGAAATAAGCAGACCAAACAAGCCGCGCGGTTAGACAATGGGCTAACCGCTCGACAATACCAGATGCAAGAGAGCGAGACGCGGTAGGAGACCGCCCGGTTTCCAAGCCACCAGAGATAAACCGTCAGATCGCCAAACTACAAACAGCAACAACCCGGTTCCAAGCCGCTGGAGAGTAACCGCTAGACCGTGCGGTCTATAACCCGCTAGGCTTAGACTGCCAGACCGCCCGGTCTCATACTTCAACACTAAGCAAGATGGAGGGAAGAAAAAAGGACCAAGATGTTATAGGTGCAATAAGCTTGGTCATATCAGGAAGGACCGTAGAGTTAATCTTCAGTCGGTGCACATTGTAGGAAAAGGAGAAGCTGAATCCAGGGATGATGAAGGTAGATATGGGAATGCTTTCATGATAAATATATCTGTAATAATTGTTCATGTTGTTGGGTACATTGGAAAATGTGTACCTGATTTGAAGAAGCCCAACCTAGCTCAATGATATACATCAAGGTGTATTTGATGTTGTTTTAAGTTGACATGTGCAGGTGAAGAATTGATAAAGTATGCAGAAAAATTCTAAGTCCAAGTGTCGACACAGAGGAAGCAGTGTCGACACATAGAAGAAAATAGTGGACACAACACTGGGAAGCAGTGTCGACACATAGCAGTTAGTCTACAACTACACTGGGAAAAAGTGTCGACACAGAAGAAGTAAGTCGACACATCACTGGGAATTTGTGTCGACACAGAAGAAAAGAGTCGACACAACTCTGGGAATTTGTGTCGACACAGAAGAAAAGCGTCGACCTCAACATTGGGAGAATGTGTCGACACAGAAGAGTATAGTCGATCTCAAGATTGTCGACATCAGCTGAATGTGTCGACACAGAAGAAAATAGTCGACCTCAAGTTTGTCGACACCAGCAGAATGTGTCGACACATTGTGATTAAGTCGACACATTAAAGCAGATTTAAGAAATGAATGTGCCGACACCTGAAGGCTAAGTCGACACTTACTAAGTTATGATTCTACAACAACTGTGTCGACACACAGGACTTGTGTCGACACACTGAAGAGTCAAGACCAAGTTATTTTCAGAAGAAGCTGTGACGACTCAAAGGCAACTTAGTCGACATCACTGAAGACTGTGTCGACACCAAAGTCAATTGTGTCGACACAGATAGACAGATGGTCTCGACACTTTCTGACAGACTGTTTCAACAACTTGTGGTTCAAGACTAAGGCACAGGACTTGTTTGAAGACTTGACAGCTGTGGGTTACCACCGGTTAACTGAAGCTGTCAGACTTGTCAGAAAACGGTTAGAAACCGGATCAGCCGGTTACCATGAAGAATGTCTATAAATAGACAGATTCAGAAGGAGAACAAAAAACCACAACAGATAGTCCTTTTGAATAACTTTGAATCAAAAAGGAAGAGAAGGATCACAATCCAATTCATTTCAAGAAAGTGCTAGTCACTTAAGAAGATCTTCTCCGGGAGATCTAAGAAGACTATCTAAGGATAGATCTAAGAAGAGTTCTAATCAGAATTCAGAAGAATCATTCAAAGTGCTGGATAGAGAGAGATCAAGCCAGAATTAGAAGAAGAAGAAAGAAACCACCAGTGGATTCTCAAGAAGCTGTTTGGAATCAACTCAGCTAAGTTCATTTTCAAGAAGGTTTGAAGAAGGCTCAGATACAGTTGATTGCATCAACTGATCAAGAATTGTCTTGGCCTTTTCTCTCTCAACTTTGGCAAGACAGTTTAATAATCTTTTCTATATTTCTGTAGGATCTGTTTACACAGATCTGAGTTGTAAGCCTATGTTATAAAGGCTGAGTGTAGGAGTGTTGAACTCTGAGTGGTAGGGCAGTTTGCCTGAGTGTAGGAGAAGGATATTCTCTGAGTTGTAGGCCTTGGGGCAAGGCTGAGGTAGGGCAGTTGTGCCTGAGTTGTAGGAACTAGTTGGGTTCTGAGTTGTAGGATCTGTTGATCTGAGATAAGTGGAAGTTTGGCCGAATCTAGCATACTGCTAGATAGGTGAAGGGGGAAAGTGGATGTACCCAGACCTTGGGGAACCACTATAAAACATTGTGCAATCTGTGATGTTTTATTTTCTGTGATTGCTGTGCCAATTGTGTTAGCTATTGAATTGAATTCTGCCTAGAAGTTTTTATAAGAAAAGCAGAACCTATTCACCCCCCCCTCTAGGTGTTTAGGCTGCCTTGAAAGTTAAACTATCAAGTGGTATCAGAGGGAGGTTCCTCAAAAAGGACTTAACATTCTGAGGTAGATCTGAAAGGCAGATTCAAGAATCAAGAAGATGGGTTCTGGAGAGAATCATAAGGAGCTGGGGTCTATGAAATTACCCATATGCAAGAAGGAAATCTTTGGGATCTGGAAAGAAAGAGTCAGATTGTTTATGGAGGCATCTGACCCAAGGATTTACATCACAGTACAGGAAGGCCCCTTCATTCCAATGAAGATATTTGTTCTTGATGCAAATATCCAAATACCAAAGACTTATTCAGAAATGACCAAGGATGAAATCATCTTGGCAACCATGGACAAAAGGGCACAGAACATCATTGTTAGTGCCATAGATGATTCAACATTTCAAAATCTAAGTCACTGCAAGACCTCCAAGGAGATGTGGGACACATTGATTGTCTACATGGAGGGATCTGAAGAAGTAAGGCTGGACAGAAAGTCTATGCTAAATCAGGAGTATGAAAGCTTTAGACAAGGAAAATCTGATAGCATAACTGAGTGCTATAAGAAATTCTATAGAATTGTGAATGAGCTAATCTCCTATGGAAGAGTCTTCAGTACCTATGAACTGAATGACAAATTCTTAAGATCCTTATCAAAGGACTGGGATACAAAGATCTGTGCCATAAGAGAAGTGGCTAAATTGGCAGAGATATCTCCTCCAACCCTATTTGGAAAGTTGCTATCCTATGAAATGCAACTTATGGTAAGGAAGGAGGAGGAAAGAAACTCAAGAGGAGAGCATAGAGAAAAGACTGTGGCATTTAATGCTGAAGCCACTAGAAAGAGTAGGAGGAAATCACCATCTCCTCCTAAAGAAGTTGAAGAAGATAGTTCTGAAAATTCAAATAAGGGTTCAGAAAGCTGTGATTCAGATGCAGACTTTGCTGTATTCACAAGGCAATTCCAAAGGTTCTTGAAAAAGAAGCAATGGAAGTCTAGGCCTTCCACATCACAGCAAGTTGATGACTATTATCAGAAGAGAAGGTCATCAAGGAAAGAGAAAAGCAGGTCAAAGCCCAGCAAAGCCACTACTTCAAAGATTGTCTGCTATTGTTGCAATAGGCCTGGACATGTAGTGGCTGATTGTCCTGACAAAAGGAAGGAATCTTCAGAAAAGAAGAAGACTTATCAGAAAGGCAAGAAGGAGAAATCCTTTGTAGCAAAGAAAGATAAAAGTCTGTCAGACCAGTCAACTTCAGAATCAGGATCTGAAGCTAAAGCATATATTGGACTATATGCTGCATCTGAGGAAGAGGAGTTTATGCAGTTGCTAGACTCCATCAATGAACATCAATGCATGGGTTTGATGACAAGATCAGAAGAGGACATATGCCAGAATCAGTCTGGTCCTAATGAGGTAAACTGTCCTTCCTGTACATCTGTTTGTAATACAAGTGAAGAATCAGCTACATCTGCATCAAGTGATGAAGATGCATCTGGATCTGAAGGAGATGTCTATCAATTGATAGACAAGTATGGGGACTTGTTGCAGGCCCTTAAGAAAAGCAAGAATCTGGTTAAAACACAGGCTCAGGAAATTGCTGAACTAAGGGTAGCAACAACTGAGTTAGAAAAAGTCCTTGATCAAAAATTAAATGAAATTGCCAAGCTGAAGAATATAACTATTATTCAGATGGGCACAATTAATTATACTAATGATCAAGTAAAGAGTCTGGAGGCCAGACTTAGAATTGAAAGGGATTTAGTGGCTAGTTACTCTAAGCCAAAATCTGTCTTACCCTTGATAGATGAATTTGTCACTCAGAAGGGTAAGGCTGGATTAGGATTTAAAGGTAACTCCAGGGCTGGCAGATTCAAGAGGAAAGGCAAAGCCCCTATTCAGCCACTAAACCTTTCAGTCCCCATAAAGTTTAGTAAGGAGAAAGTGCCTTCTAACATATATGATCATGAAGACATTCAAGATCATATTAAGACAAATGTTCTGAAGAACAAGGGTGTTAAGGCAAGCAGGCCTGCCTATGGTCATAAACCCAATGGTTTTAAGAAATCAGTAGGTGAAGTTGCAACAGCACCAGCAATGAACAGAAATTCTTCTGACAAGGATGTATCTAGATCTAGATACAATAAGTTTGAATGTTGGTGCTGTGGCAAGAGGGGTCATTTTGCATTGGACTGCTGGTATAACACAAGTGTTATAAAGAATAAGAGTCTACCTGTTAGAAGAGGTTATGATAACTTTATTAATGCTAACCTGAACCAAGGACCCAAGACTTACTTGGGTTCTAAGGGTAAGTAATTCTGTATTGCAGGTGAATCCAAGTAACCATGCCCCTATATGGTACTTGGATAGTGGTTGTTCCAGGCACATGACTGGAATAAAGGGGCTGCTGAAGGAGTATTCATCTGTCAAAGATGGACATAAAGTGATCTTTGGTGGATCTGAAAAAGGAGTCATCAAAGGGTTTGGTAACATTTCTTCTAACCTAATTACTATCACCCAAGTGGCCTATGTAAAAGGTTTGAAACATAATCTAATAAGCATAAGCCAGCTGAGTGATCTAGGATATGACATTTCATTTGGTAAGGATGGATGTCATATCAAAAGGTCAAGTGATCAAGAGATCATTTTGACTGGGTATAGGAAGAGAAATGTATATTGCCTTAATTTTGAATGTGAAAATAAGGCTTCCCCCATTTGTCTTGTAGCTGATGACAATGCTTCCCATTGTGTTAAGTGGCACAAGAGATTGGCTCATCTAAACTACAAGACAATTGGCCAACTCATTAGTAAAGGACTAGTGAGGAATGGGCCTCAAGTTAAGTGTATAAAGGAAGGGGAGGCTTGTCAAAAGGGCAAGCAGACAAAATCCTCATTTCAAAGCCTTGAAAATAAGGACTCTGTGAGGTGCTTATACCTCTTGCATATGGATCTTTTTGGTCCTATGCCAGTTCATAGTCTAGGTAGGAAGGTCTACACTTTTGTGGTTGTAGATGACTATTCTAGATTTACATGGGTGTTCTTTCTAAGACAAAAATCTGAAACCCCAAGTGTACTACTTAATTTTGTAAAGCAAATTCAGAATGAACTGAATAGTATAGTGGTCAAAATCAGAAGTGACCATGGTACTGAGTTTCATTCTGAAAGCATAACAAACTTGTGTAAAGACTTTGGGATTTTCCAAGAGTTCTCCTCACCAAGAACACCTCAGCAAAATAGAATTGCTGAAAGAAAGAATAGAACATTAATTGAAGCTGGTAGAACTCTATTGAGTGACACCTCTCTCCCAGAATATTTTTGGGCTGAGGCTGTTAACACTGCTTGTCATGTCATCAATAGGGCTTCTATCACCAAAAGCCACAGAAAGACTCCCTATGAGATTGTGAAAGGCAGAAAACCAAATCTATCCTATTTTAGGATCTTTGGTTGCAAGTGCTATATACTTAACAATGGCAAGTCATATTTGACTAAGTTTGCTGCCAAATCCCAGGATGGGATATTTGTTGGGTACAGCACAAATAGTAAGGCCTATAGAGTCTTCAACTTAACTACTCAAGTTGTTGAAGAATCTGTGCATGTTGTATTTGATGAAACAAGATTAATCAATAGTGAGTTGTCTTGTAGATCAAATGACTCAACAGGTATAAGCAAGAAGATGGACAAGCTCTCCATTGCTGAAGCTTCAAAGGAAGATGGAGCATTGGAAAATGAAGGCTGCTGTCCAGGGGGAGTACAAGAGATAATGGAAGTTGATGAAAACCAGGAGGCTCAGCAGAATGAAGAAGCTGGAGATGCTCAACCTGAAGGGAATCTTCCTCCAGCTATAAGATATCTGAGAGATCATCCAACTGATCAGATAATTGGTGATCCAAGACAAGGAGTGCAAACTAGAAGTAGAAATCAAAGCACAGTTTTGCATTCAAGTTTCTTGTCCCAGATGGAACCTAAGAAGTTTGAAGAAGCTATCCAAGACCAGCACTGGATTGATGCTATGCAAGAGGAGCTGAATCAATTCAGAAGATGCAAAGTCTGGGAGCTTGTTCCTAAACCAAGAGGCCACAATATAATTGGCACTAAGTGGATCTATAGGAACAAGCTAGATGAGAGTGAGATAATAGTGAAGAATAAAGCAAGGTTAGTTGCAAAAGGATACAGGCAGGAAGAAGGAATTGACTTTGATCAAACCTTTGCTCCAGTAGCAAGGCTGGAGGCAATCAGAATGTTCCTTGCCAATGCAGCCTACCAAGACTTCAAAGTATACCAGATGGATGTGAAGTCAGCATTTCTGAATGGTGATCTTAAAGAAGAAGTATATGTAGAGCAGCCATCAGGTTTTATAGATTCTCTTAAACCTGATTATGTGTATAAGCTTAGGAAAGCTTTGTATGGGTTAAAACAAGCTCCAAGGGCTTGGTATGAAACCCTGTCTACCTTCCTCATTGAGAATAAATTCTCAAGAGGAAAGATAGACAAAACTCTATTCCTCAGGGAATCCAAAGGAAAGATCATCTTAGTCCAGATCTATGTTGATGACATAATCTTTGGATCTACTGAAAACAACCTTTGTAAAAAGTTTGCCAAACTTATGCAAGGGAAGTTTGAGATGAGCAGTATGGGTAAACTTAAGTTCTTCTTGGGACTCCAAGTAAGACAGACTGATGATGGATTGTCCATATCCCAGTCTAAGTTCACCAAAGAATTAATTAAGAAGTATGGTATGGAGTCATCCTCCACCATGAGAACTCCTATGGGAACTAGTATGCCTATATGCAAAGATGAGACAGGTAAACCTGTTGATGAATCATTGTATAGAGGAATAGTTGGGTCTCTACTATATCTCACTGCTAGTAGACCTGACATTATGTATGCAACATGTGTCTGTGCTAGGTACCAAGCCTGCCCTAAAGAATCTCATTATACTGCAGTCAAAAGGATTCTGAGATATCTAAAGGGCACTCCTACTCTAGGTCTTTGGTACCCTAGGAATAGAGATTTTCTACTAACAGGCTATTCAGATGCAGATTTTGCAGGATGTAGAGAGGATAGAAAGAGTACTACATGTACTTGTCAATTCCTGGGAGAAAGACTAATATCTTGGAGTAGTAAGAAGCAGACCAGTGTGGCAATTTCCACAGCTGAGTCAGAGTATGTTGCTGCTGGAAGCTGCTGTGCACAGCTATTGTGGATGCAGCATCAGCTTAAGGATTATGGTATTCAGGTAAGTAGAACACCCCTTTTATGTGATTCAAAGAGTGCTATTTCTATTGCTAATAATCCAGTTTCTCATAGTAGAACTAAGCATATAGAAATCAAATACCATTTTCTTAGAGAACATGTAGAAAGAGGAGACATCTCATTGGAATTTGTAAAAATAGATTATCAAATAGCAGATGTATTTACTAAGCCTTTAGATGAAACCAAATTCAATAAATTCAAAATTGAATTAGGTATGTTAACCATTGATTAATGTATTAACAAAATCATTAACAATGCTATTGAAGTGGTATAAAAGTAAGTAAAAGTAATAACAACATAATCAAGTGTTAAAAAGGACACATTGAAGTTACAGAAATTGGCTAAGTAAGAATGTGTCGACACATTCAGTAATAATGTGTCGACTCAGAGAAATTATGTCGACAAGTCAGAAATATTGTGTCGACACAGAGAATATGTGTCGACACTTAAGAGTTATATTGTCGACTTAACCAGAAATGTAATGTCGACTCAACCAGGAAAATGGTGTCGACACTTACAGAATATGTGTCGACACTTATCCTTAGAGTCGACACAGAATTTCTGTTTATCTAAGGTGTCGACATAACCACAAATTGGTGTCGACACATAGTAGGCTGAAGTAATGTCGAGACAATAGAAGTTTGTGTCGACACATTCCATCTGTGTCGACACATTTTGACTGTTTTTGGCGCCTTTTGAACTTCTTTCAACTGAGGCTATAAATAGGTCAAAAACTCATTCTGTCGACACGCTTCCAAGGTTTTCGAGACTAAAACCCTGTGTCGACAGTCTATCTTTCTCTCTTCTCTCAAGCTTTCTCGACGAACCGATGGCGCCAAGGATTGAAGACAACATAAATGAAGGGTATGAGTTGGTGCGCCAGGCCTTTGCAGAGGCGCCGCCTGATGTTCAAGGAGTTATCACCCTCCTCTCTGAGTCAGGGTTAGAATTTCTCATCTCAGAACCTACTAAAATCTGGAAGAAGGAGGTGCACGAGTTCTTTATCTCTGCATCAGTCCACTCTACTGGCCTCAAGATTAAGTCCACTGTTCAAGGGACTAAGGTGAAGATTAATCAAAGAAGTTTAAGAAAGATCTTTCAATTGCAAGTAGTTGAGAATGAAGAGGAAGTTCCTATATCTAAGACAAGGGAAGCCCTTCAATGGTGTGGACTGGACTCAGGATTGAAGATTGGAGCTGCATTCAACAGGAAGGGTATGAATCAGCAAGGGAAGTTCTTGTCAGAAGTAGTTGGGAAAGTAATCCTCTGCAAGACAGGTGGACATGATAGGATTTCTGCCTATATGTTCAGCCTGATGACCAGGATTGTTTTTACTATTCCTACTGATTGGTCAGGAGTGATCTTTGACAAGATCAAAGAAGGAATCAAGAAGCCTAACATGGCTAGGATCATGAGCCTGTACCTCACTGGAGTGATTCCTGAAGTGATGCAGCAACTGCAAGGGAGTAAGATTAATCATATGAGAAGAATGGATATGAGACTGTTCTCTAGGTGGGATAGGGTGCTGTCCAAGGATGTGCCTGAAGAGAGCAGGCCAGACACCCCTGTGAAATCCCCTACACAAAATCAAGAATCTGAACAATTACAAGAAGACCCACTGAGGACACAGGTTGAAAAACAGCTTGACTCAACTATAGTCCAGGAAGTGTCAACACCCGCACAGATGCAGGGGGAGCCAGTTTCCACTCCTACTCCAAAGGTATCTACTCCTGCTCAGGTATAGGGGGAGCTAATGTATTTTACTATAAAAGACATTGCTCATATTCTTATTACTGCACAGGTTCAGGGGGAGCTAGTGTCCACTCCTACTCCAGATACTACAAATACTGAAGTGCAAGTACAAGAGGAAGCACAGTTAAACTTGTCTCAAGATTTAACTGCTGCAGAAGTTACAGCTCAACTGGAATTTACTATGGAGGAGTTATTCCCAGATATTGATACTACTGCTGATAAAGTAGGAGGTGGTCCAGATATTGAGAAGTCCATAGGTATGGACATTGATCAGGAAGCTGAAGTTGAGCCACAGGTTGAGGGTGAGCCAGTGGATGTTGAAGCTGAGCAACAGGCCCCTGGAACAGATACAATTCATCATCCTCAAGAAAGAATTCATGTAGACACTTCATCTGAAACAGAAACTGAAGATGCCAGGGTGGCAAAGAAAAGAAAACTTGTTGTATTTAAGAGAAGAAGCAAGCATTATAAGCAGGCTTTACAGACCACACCTCTACAAGTATCTCCAGCCTTTGATTACAACAAATTTATGATAGATCTACAAGTAAAATTGGATGAACAAAGGATGGCTATGGAAAAGTATGTTGATGAAAATAGCAAGTCACTTCAGTTTGACTTAGCTCAGGATATAAAGTCCATCCAGTTTCAGGTCAACATGCATAAAACTGAAATGACAGATTGCTTCCACAAGGGTGGCAATGCTGTGGTTTATCTAGCTAAACAACAGGAGGCTATTACTACAAAGGTGGATGACATTGCTTTGAAGCAAAGTTATGTTTTGGAAAATCAAATCAGAATGAATGAGAATTTAACTGAATCTCATAATGAGATCGTTGAGGAGGTAAAGAAGATTGTTCCAGGTCTGCCTGCAGATAGAGCCAAAGAAAGGGACGAATTTGATAAGAATTTTCAAGCTGTCATTGCTTCTGTTAAGACAGCCATCTCAACCTCTCAAAAAGAAATATCTGAAAAGCTTAACAAGTTAAAACCATTTTTTAGAGAAGGTGTGAATTATTTGGATGGCCAAATCAGATTTCAAAAGGAAGATCTAAGAGATCATATATCTAGAGAAGCCATAAAGGGGGAGAGGATGCTAATTCATGCAGGCTCAGAGCACTCCAAATGGGTGACCAATAGTATCCGAGCCACTTTGGGATATCCCCCATTGTGTGATGATGCTATGGTGGCTGAATCAGGAATACAATCAAATCTACTTGAAGGCAATCAACCTGAGGTTGCCCAAGTCATTTACCCCCCTCCAGATTTTGACATGATTGATCAGAAGGTTCAAGGAATGTATAGTCCTCCAAAGGAGGTTACTAATATTGCCTTTGGGAAGGTTGATAAGCCTGAGGCTACTCTGAAAGAACAGCAAGAAGCTCTATTAGCAAAGAAAAGATTCAGAGAGCAGGCTGTACTTAAGCCAGATTATGAGCAGTGGAGTCCTACTTCAAGGAACATAATACTCACTGTATGGAAAGCTGTACAAGATAAAGTTCATGAGAGAGGGAAGTGGTACAATGAGACAGAATGGCAGAAATATGAGGCAAGACAGGAAGCAATAGTCCAATTTAGAAGGAAAGCTAAGCTGGGGAGGCTGCCATCAGATGCTAAGGAGCCAAGCAAATACTTCCCAAAGCCTTTTCATTATTTTGAAAGGCAAAGGATCAAGGAAGAAGCTCAGAAGAAAGCTTATCTTAAAGGAAAGAAGATAGCTGAAGAATCAGAAGCTCCTGTGACAGCTACAATTCAATCTGGCAAAGGGATTATAATTAGAGAGCCTGATCAATCCTGATTATGTTTTAAGTTCTTTTATAGTGTTTTGTAATGTTGTGATGTAATCATTAAATGTAAAACATTGTAATCAAACATTACCCAGTTATAAACAAAATGTTGTTTGGCATATTATAATGTGCATTCTGTGATGAATTGTTTTTATGTTTTGTTTATATTAAAGTATTCCTATTATGTCATTAATCATCATTTAGTACTGTTTATAAATGGTGTATATCATTGGCTATAGGGGTTATGACTTCTCCAAATAGGGGGAGATTGTTGGGTACATTGGAAAATGTGTACCTGATTTGAAGAAGCCCAACCTAGCTCAATGATATACATCAAGGTGTATTTGATGTTGTTTTAAGTTGACATGTGCAGGTGAAGAATTGATAAAGTATGCAGAAAAATTCTAAGTCCAAGTGTCGACACAGAGGAAGCAGTGTCGACACATAGAAGAAAATAGTCGACACAACACTGGGAAGCAGTGTCGACACATAGCAGTTAGTCTACAACTACACTGGGAAAAAATGTCGACACAGAAGAAGTAAGTCGACACATCACTGGGAATTTGTGTCGACACAGAAGAAAAGAGTCGACACAACTCTGGGAATTTGTGTCGACACAGAAGAAAAGCGTCGACCTCAACATTGGGAGAATGTGTCGACACAGAAGAGTATAGTCGATCTCAAGATTGTCGACATCAGCTGAATGTGTCGACACAGAAGAAAATAGTCGACCTCAAGTTTGTCGACACCAGCAGAATGTGTCGACACATTGTGATTAAGTCGACACATTAAAGCAGATTTAAGAAATGAATGTGTCGACACCTGAAGGCTAAGTCGACACTTACTAAGTTATGATTCTACAACAACTGTGTCGACACACAGGACTTGTGTCGACACACTGAAGAGTCAAGACCAAGTTATTTTCAGAAGAAGCTGTGTCGACTCAAAGGCAACTTAGTCGACATCACTGAAGACTGTGTCGACACCAAAGTCAATTGTGTCGACACAGATAGACAGATGGTCTCGACACTTTCTGACAGACTGTTTCAACAACTTGTGGTTCAAGACTAAGGCACAGGACTTGTTTGAAGACTTGACAGCTGTGGGTTACCACCGGTTAACTGAAGCTGTCAGACTTGTCAGAAAACGGTTAGAAACCGGATCAGCCGGTTACCATGAAGAATGTCTATAAATAGACAGATTCAGAATGAGAACAAAAAACCACAACAGATAGTCCTTTTGAATAACTTTGAATCAAAAAATTAAGAGAAGGATCACAATCCAATTCATTTCAAGAAAGTGCTAGTCACTTAAGAAGATCTTCTCCAGGAGATCTAAGAAGACTATCTAAGGATAGATCTAAGAAGAGTTCTAATCAGAATTCAGAAGAATCATTCAAAGTGCTGGATAGAGAGAGATCAAGCCAGAATTAGAAGAAGAAGAAAGAAACCACCAGTGGATTCTCAAGAAGCTGTTTGGAATCAACTCAGCTAAGTTCATTTTCAAGAAGGTTTGAAGAAGGCTCAGATACAGTTGATTGCATCAGCTGATCAAGAATTGTCTTGGCCTTTTCTCTCTCAACTTTGGCAAGACAGTTTAATAATCTTTTCTATATTTCTGTAGGATCTGTTTACACAGATCTGAGTTGTAAGCCTATGTTATAAAGGCTGAGTGTAGGAGTGTTGAACTCTGAGTGGTAGGGCAGTTTGCCTGAGTGTAGGAGAAGGATATTCTCTGAGTTGTAGGCCTTGGGGCAAGGCTGAGGTAGGGCAGTTGTGCCTGAGTTGTAGGAACCAGTTGGGTTCTGAGTTGTAGGATCTGTTGATCTGAGATAAGTGGAAGTTTGGTCGAATCTAGCATACTGCTAGATAGGTGAAGGGGGAAAGTGGATGTACCCAGACCTTGGGGAACCACTATAAAACATTGTGCAATCTGTGATGTTTTATTTTCTGTGATTGCTGTGCCAATTGTGTTAGCTATTGAATTGAATTCTGCCTAGAAGTTTTTATAAGAAAAGCAGAACCTATTCACCCCCCCCCTCTAGGTGTTTAGGCTGCCTTGAAAGTTAAACTATCACATGTCATGACCTCTATCAACTTCAAGGATGACTTGATCATTGACTCAGGGTGTGAACATCAACTCACTGGAGACGAGTCAAAGTTTTCTTCCATGCTGCCATACTTAGATAATGATGTTATTATTATTGTTGATGTTACAATACATGCAGTCAAAAGGAGGATACATTTTTTTAGGCAGTGATAAAAGACCACTCACTCTGCGGAATATTTATCATGTGCCTGGAATGAAGAAAATCCTCTTCTTCGTGACCAACGTTGTAGATGCTAGGTATCACGTTTTTTTGGCCTGATAAAAGTGAAGTTTTTCTAGAATGTGTTAGCCGTGAAGGCTGATGTAACTCATGTTAGGAGACGGGTTAAGGATTTGTTTGTGCTGTCGACAAGTTCCTACGTTGAGAAGATGAGGGTCAATGATAACGCAACTATATGACATAAAAGGCTGGGGTATGTTGGGATGGAAAAACTGAAGGTTATAACATCATGAGGCTTGGTGAAAGGCTTGTCTAGTCTTTCATCCTTTAGAGATTGTCATGTATGTTCGGGGTGTTAGTATAGAAAGGGTTATCGTCTTCCATTTGACAAGTCACTGACCAGGTGCAAAGCATTTTTGGAGTGCATCCACGGTGACCTGATGAGACCGACCATCACTCCTAGTCTTGGAGAAAGCCGATATATGTTAGTATTGGTTGATGACTTCACTAGATATACCTAGGTATACTTCGTGAAAGAAAGTCAAAGGTGTTCCAGAAGTTTTGGAGTTCAAGAAGCTCGTAGAAAGCCGGCTCGCTCTGCGGATAAAGAAGTTAAGAACAGATAATGGAGGAGAGTTCAACTCAAACGAGATCTCCAATTTTTGCAAGAAATACGGAATTCAGAGAGAGCTTACTTGTGCGCATACTCCACAATAGAACAGAGTTGTTGAGAGAAAGATTTGTCAACTAACGGAGACCTACAAGTACTAGCTTCACTCCAAAGGAATTCTCAGGGCTTACTGGGAGGAGGTAATATCCTGCTGAGCTTATATCATCAACCGGATGCCCCTAAGTACCAATAATATAAAATCTTCACATGAGTTGATGTTCACGGAGAAGCTCAGCGTGGAACATCTTCAGGTGTTCGGGTCAACCTGCTATGTGTATATTTTAGATGCTCTCAGGACGAAGCTGGATGCAAAAGCAAGAAAGCTAGTTTTGGTCGGCTATGATGAGAGGAAGAAGGGCTGGAAGTGCATAGATTTTGAGACATAGAAGTTTGTGGTCTCCTGGGATGTGGGATTTGACAAAATGACGTCATACTAAGGTAGTTTACCTGTGGAACTACAAAAGAGCATATTAGATGGAGGGCAATGAGAAGCTGTTCGGGATCTTTTGGTGGAGCTGCTTGTATCTCCAAGAGCTCCAGTTACATCTAGCTCTAAGGAAGGTGCTTCTGGATCTAGAAGTAGGGGAGTGATACTCTAAGTATGCCTGTGAGGAGAGATGGATCAGAAGAAACGGCAGAAGTGGTTGTGAAAGCAGCAAACAAACAACTAAAAAACAAGCCGGAACTTTGAATAATTGAAAGTTTTATTATCCAAAAAGATAACTATTACAAAGGTATGACCTCCCTTTTATAGAATGGAGGAGAGGAAAGAGATTACAAATAAGCAATGTGGGACTAATAATTACAAGAACAAGAAACTATACAAGCCACACAAGCCACACGGTTAGACTAACCGCATAGACACTACAAAGAGGAAGACAGCCGGCCAATATTCCCAGACCGCTCAGACCGCCAGACAAACCGCCAGACCGCCCGGTCTCCAACCCGGCTACCAAATTGCTGGGACAAGCCGCCAGACCACCCGGTCTAAACCGACAGACCGCTCGGTCTCAACACTCCCCCTCAAGCTGGAGCATAGATATCAATCATGCCCAGCTTGTCGCAAATATGAAACAAAGATCGGACACCGGCTTAGTGAAGACATCTGCCAACTCGTTGTCAGAAGTGACGAACGGAGTACAAATCTGTTTCTTCAAAATCTCTTCTCGAATAAAGTGGCAGTCGACCTCTATGTGTTTTGTTCTCTCATGAAAGACCGGATTTTTGGAAATGTATATCGCAGCCTTGTTGTCGCAGAACATAGGAAGAGAATAGTTGTAGACCTCTCCTAGGTCAAGCATGAGAGCCCGTAACCATTTTAACTCGCATATGGTTGATGCCATACTACGATATTCCGCTTCTGCACTAGACCTGGAGACCACAGACTGTTTCTTGCTCTTCCAGCTCACAAGATTTCCTCCAACAAATGTGCAAAAACCCCAATGTTGACTTGCGGTCTCCTTTATCATAAGCATAGCTTGAATCTGAGTACGCTTCAACCCTCAAATGATCATTCATCTGAAAAAGCAGTCCTTTGCCTGGAACTGCTTTAACATATTCCAATATCCTCAGGGAAGGCTGAAGATGACACTCCCTAGGAGCTTGCATGAATTGGCTAACCTTGCCTACAGCATAGGAGATATCGGGTTTGGTCACTGTGAGATAAATGAGTTTGCCCAACAGACGTCGGTACCTCGAAGAATCAGATAGAGGAGGCGAGTCATCTGTCCAAGTTTTGTCTTCCCCAATAGCCATGGGACATCTGACAGGTTTAACACCAGTCAACCCTGCCTCTTTTAGCAAATCAAGAGCATACTTCCGTTGGGAAAGAAATAAAGAGTTTGGTTTTCGAGAAATCTCAATCCCCATAAAGTATTTGGGAGAGCCCATATCCTTAGTGACCAGGTGTTTTCGGAGGTGTTTCTTTGTCAAAGCAACCCCAGCCTAGTCGTCGCCAGTCAGAAGAATATCATCCACATATACAGCAAGAACCACCATACCAGAGGAGGTTTTGCGAATAAATAAGGAGTGATCGACTGAACTTCGTTGAAAACCAATGGCTGCAATAATGCTGTTGAACTTGTCAAACCAAGCCCGAGGGCTTTGCTTTAGGTCATAGATGGCCTTCTTCAGATGACATACTCGTGTCTCCCCCTGAGCAACATACCCAGGAGGTTGCTCCATGTAAACCGCTTCCTGAAGATCACCATAGAGAAAAGCATTCTTGACATGCAGCTGAGAAATGGGCCAATCCCTATTGAGAGCCACAGAGAGAAGGACCCGAATGGTGCTGAGACGAGCAACTGGAGAGAATGTGTCGAAGTAATCAACCCCATAAGTCTGAGTGAAGCCTTTGGTAACTAAGCGGGCCTTGTATCGATCCACACTGCCGTCCGGACAGAACTTCACAACGAATACCCAGCGACAGTAAACCACATCAGTGCCCAAAGGGGGAGGAACAAGAGTCCAGGTACCCCGCTCAGTTAGGATCGCCATTTCCTCATCCATGGTCATCTTCCAATGAGGAATAACAAGGGCCTCCTGATAGGAGCGGGGTGTGGTAGTGGCAAAGATAGCCAGTGCAAAGGCCCGGTGAGAAGGTGTAAGACGATCATATGAAACAACAAACAGCAAGGGGGTGTTGGTACACGTCTGCACCCCTTTACGAAGAGCTATAGGAAGATCCAGGTCAGCGGGTCCCTCGGCATCCGGAGCATCCATGGCAGAGAGAGCTGGCCCGGGAGTAGAGAGCGACGGCGGCGGAGATGAGGGAGACGGTTGCAGAGAAGAGGGAGAGAGAGGCGTGGACAGAGACGGTGTAGGGGTTGTGATCGTAGTAGGAGACGAGGGAATGAAGGGAACAGTAGGAGAAGCAGAAGCTGGGGGAAGAGGAGAGGAGTCATCCGAGAAGTAGGAGGTATTCTCGCAGAAGGTGACGTCAGCAGAGACGAACTGCTTATGAAGAACGGGATCAAAGCAACAGTAGCCTTTCTGAGTGGTGGAGTACCCCAGAAAAACACATTTGGTGAAGCGAGGGGAGAGCTTATCACGGGTGGCGGATGGGGTATGCACAAAGGCAGTGCACCCAAAGATTTGGAGAGGGAGAGGAAAAGGCTCCTTGCCCGGATACAGAATGGAGAATGAGGTTTTTCCGTGGATAATCATGGAGGGAATGCGATTGATAAGGTAGCAGGCAAGGAGAACAACATAGCCCCAATAGGAGCGAGGAACATGCATCTGGGTCATTAAGGAGCGAGCGACATCGAGGAGGTGACGGTTTTTGTGTTCTACCACACCATTTTGTTCTGAAGTATAGACACAACTAGTTTGATGAATAATCTCATTTTGCATGCAGAAGGTAGAAAAGTCATGACTGATATATTCTTTTGCATTATCAGATCGAAAAACTTTAATAGAAACATTAAACTGAGTTTTGATCATGAGATAGAAGGACGTCCATACAGAGAATAATTCGGAGCGATCTTTTAACAGATACACCCACGTACAGCGAGAGAAATCATCAATAAATGTGACAAAATATGAACTACCCCGACCAACGGTAAGGGTAGGAGAAGGACCCCAAACATCAGAGTGGATCAGATCAAACAGATGGGTAGATCCATGAACGTGCTTTGGAGGGAAGGAGGAGCGGTGATGCTTGCCAAGCTGACAGGCCTCATAGTTGAGGGGATGACTTTGTGGAGGAAGTTGGGGCAGAAGTTGACGAAGAAGATGTGGAGGAGCATGACCAAGGCGGAGATGCCATTGGAGAAGATCTGTGGAGGTGGAGGAGAAGGTGGACAAAGCGGAAACGTTGTCAAGGAAGTATTGGCCGCCACTCTCAATCCCAGTAGCAATCGTCCGTTGGGAGTTCGGATCCTGAAAAGAACAAGAAGTAGAAGTAAATGTGACGGAACAGTGTAATTGCTTGCATAGAGAGGTAACAGATAATAAGTTGCACGGGAACTTGGGCACGTAGAGAGTATCCGCCAAGCAAAGAGACGGAGTGACATGAACCATTCCCGTCCCATTGACCGATGATGAAGAGCCATCAGCGATAATAACTGGGGGCAACATATCATGTGTTTCTAGGAGAGAAAAACACTGGAGATTGCCGGTCATATGATTGGTAGCACCGGTGTCGATCAGTCATTTTCCTTGAGTAACAACGTGGGCACTACCAGAAGATGTGACCACCGAGGCAAACTGCTTTGAGGAGGATGTGAAAGCCATGAAGGGAGGAGAAAAAAAAGACTGTAGTGGTCACGGTGACAGCACACCAGCGGTAAGAAGGGCCACGACAAAGATGCAGAGCAAGGCAAAGGGGAAGAAGAGAGAAGAACAAGTCGCGCGAGAAAATAGGAGGTCACGGCGACTAACAAGCAGGAGCGGCTAAAGGAGGGGCCGCACAGAGGAGGACAGGCCGCTGCGACTTAGGAGCAGGTCGCGACGACAAGGAGCAAGAGCAGTGAGAGAGGAAGCTGCGCAAAGGCGCACAGGTCGCGGCGACTTAGATACAGGTCGCGTGGATAAGAGAGATAGAGCGGCTAAGAAAGAAGGGAAGAGAGGCCGCCTAAACAAGGAAGAAACCGCGTGAACAGAGAGAAATCACAGCGGTTAGTTGAAAGAGATCTGCAACGGTCACGATGATAGACACCAGCGGCCAGAAAAGCCACGACCAAGCCGCATAACCAAGCAGAGGGAAAGAAGTCGAGCGGCTAGAAATCAGCCCGCGCGAACAGAAGAAAGAGAAGACCACACGAACAAAAAAAAGTCTGTTGGGAGGCAAACAAGGCGAACAAGGCAAACAGATCGCAGCAACAGGCCATGACGACTAAAGAAAAGGAGCAGCTAGAAAGGAGGGCACGGCGACTAAGCACAGGTCGCGGTGAGAAGAATAGAGAAACAAAGAGGTCGTGCACACAAAGGGCAACGACAAGGAGAGAGAGAAGTCGCACGAGCAGGGCGCAAGCAAGCGGAAGAAACAAGCTGCGTGGATAGGTCGCGCGGTCAGAGAGGGCGCACAGAATCAAGAGGAGAAAATCGAGTCCTCTGATACCATGTGAAAGCAGCGAACAAACAACTAAAAAACAAGCCGGAACTTTGAATAATTGAATGCTTTATTATTCAAAAAGATAACTATTACAAAGGTATGACCTCCCTTTTATAGAATGGAGGAGAGGAATGAGATTATAAATAAGCAATGTGGGACTAATAAATACAAGAAACAGAAACTATACAAGCCGCATAAGCCGCACAAGCCGCACGGTTAGACTAACCGCACGGCCACTACAAAGAGGAAGACAGCCGGCCAATATCCCCAGATCGCCAGACAAACCGCCAGACCGCCCGGTCTCTAACCCGGCTACCAAACTGCTGGGACAAGCCGCCAGACCGCCAGACCACCAGACAGCCCGGTCTCAACTGACAGACCGCTTGGTCTCAATAGTGGTGTATCTGGGTCAATCCCTGTGGAGGTCCTAAAGGACCATTATTCTACTAGCTCGGTCTATGGATGGGAACATGGTGAGTTTCGTCCCATGTTTCTTTGCATGTTCCTTGGATGTGCGGGAGCTATCATGCTTTGAGAATGCCACTAAGATTAAGGAGTGAGAAGATATTATAAATGAGGAGATAGTTGTCCTCATGATGAATGAGACTTGGGATCTTATGCCCAAGATCGATGACATCACTCTTATGACCTGGAAGTGGGTGTACAAGCTCAAGAAGAAGACTGATGAAAGTATCAAGTGGTATAAGGCTCGTCTTGCAGCTCGGGGGGTTCTCACGATAGTATGAAGAAGACTATAAGGAGATGTTTAGTTTGGTGGCCAAGATGATTTCAGTTCGGGTGGTGATTGCTTTGGGGACTTATCAAGGGTGGGGGATTTGACAACTCGACATAAAAATTGCTTTCCATTACGATGAGATTGACAAAAATACCTTTATAGTGCACCCACCTAGTTATGTATTTAAAAAACATCCAGAACACGTCTATAAGCTCAAAAAGTCCCTCTAAGGATTGAAGCAAGCGTCTCGGGCATGGAATGGAAAGATTGTAGAATACCTCCAGTTTTGTGGATATTTTGCTTCAGCCTCTGATTCGTGTCTGTTTGTACAAAAGAGGGAGGAGCTTCAAGTCTTGGTACTATTATATGTTGACGATATAATCGTTACCGGGAACTCAGAAGAGGAGATAGATAGAATTAGGGCAGAGCTAGCTATCAGATTCGAGATGAAGGGTCTTAGGGAGCTCTACCATTTCCTTGGTCTCGAGGTGGAGAGGAATAAGAGCGGTGTGTTTGTTTCCCAAAAAGTCTATGCGGAGCGGATCATTAAGCGATTCGGCATGTGGGAGGGGAAGAGCAGCTCTACTACACTGGAGGTCGGTCTAAAACTTCGACGTGATAAGGGAAGGGTTCTTCCAGATCCCTTGGTGTTCCGGTATTTAGTTGGGAGCTTAATATACTTTACAATTACAAGGCTGGATATTGATTATGTTGTGGGTCGAGTAAGTCGATATATGCAGGAGCCGTGATAACCTCATCTGGTGCCGGCTAAGAATATCTTGAAGTACGTGAAGTCCACCTCAGATTTGGGTCTCTTTTATGAGAGGGACACAAGTTTCAACCTGTACGAGTATACGGATGCTGATTATGGGAGAGATACAAATGCTCGGAAGTCGGCGTCTGGATACGTCTTCATGTGCGGATTGATAGCTATCTCGTGGTGCAACAAGAAGCATGACTCTGTGTCTGTCTCCACTATATAAGCGAAATACAAGGCTTCGACCTTGACAGCTCAGAAGGCCATCTGGCTTCGGAGGTTAGTGGAGGATATCCAAGATGAGGTGCAAGGTACTACTCTACTACGCAGTGACAATGAGAGTGCCCTCAAATTGGTTAATAATCCAATTTGTCACGCGCGGACAAAGCACATCGAGATTGAGCATCACTTCGTTCGGGAGAAGGTGTTATAGTGGTCTCTGATGGTAGAGTATGTGCAGAGTCAGGATAACGTTGCGGAAATATTCACAAAGTCGTTATAGAAGGGACCATTTGTGCGGTTACAGGGATTGCTCGGGCTGGTTTCCACTTCCCACTTTAAGGGGAGTGTTAAAATTGTTGAAATGAAAGTGGTGATCTGATTTGTGTAGACCGCACAGACCGCAGTAACCGCTGCCGGTTAGAGCCGCACAGATCGTAGTAACACTGCGGTTTGAGCGGTTAGGTGTTGGCGGACAGCCGTTCTCTGGTTTTTGTCCATTTACCTTTGTTAACCGCGCGACTAAGTGGAGATTGATTTGTGTTGTGCAAGTTGTGCGGCTAGTACCGAGCGACTAGACAACTAGTTGGAGGCGCAGTGTGGATCAATTGCGGATAGCTGTTTGCGGTATGCTGCAGGTCGCGGTTTGTGCGACTATAAGTCTTCTTCCTCAGGGTTGCAGATAGTTCAATAAGGCAGTTTGTCTGGTCTCAGCGGGTAGGTTGTTTCCCAATTCATCAGCATTTGTTACTGGAAAGCTTTAGCGGTCAAGCGACCTTGCGGTCAAGCGACTAAGAAGTGGCGGACATGGTTGTTCCCAACATTCAATAAGCAGACAGTCCGTTTGTTTGAGAAGTAGTCTGGCAGCTTGACGGTTTCGACGGTTTGAGCTGTTAGAAGCGACTTGGCAGTTTCAGCGGACAGTTTTGGCGAATAGGCGGCTAGGTCTATTTCCATCGAGTGGACTACGAGCCTACGACCGAACAAAATGAAGTTGCCGGCCGAGGAGTCTACATAACCAGCTCTATTGAAATTCATGGGTGATGCTTTAAATAAATCTGTGGTGCAATTATTGTCTCTAAGGCTCCGTTTGATACGGTGATGACGGTCGTAAACGCATGGATTAAATTATCATTCGTTAAGGATTACCTATCAAACATGAACATAAAAATGAATTAAGTTCCTTAAATAGGCGTCAACCAATCACAATTTAATTCCTATGTTCATGACCGCGGGTCCGCCACCACCGTGCCAAAAGGAAGCCTAAACTCTAATCATTCAACAAAAATTACGGTGCCTTTTAACAAAGCTGTGAAACTAGCTATAATAATTGTGGTGCCTCGTAATACTTCAGAAATATGCCACGTGGTGAGAAATTGTTGTTGTCCGAGGAGTGCGGTGCGACAAATTAAAAGAGGTGGGTCAATTTGTGTCTCACTTCGAAGCTGACACAACTTGCAATGACGTGTACATTGAGGGCTTTTCCAATAAAGATATAGAATTTATGTGATGTGGACAATGCGGTTGTTATTTACTATTATTATTAATATTATCATATTGGCCTATAATATTTATATAAACTAATCAAAGTCGCCTGTTGAACACGATGGTCAACTTGAATTTAGAGTTTGTTTGGAACTCCCTAGTCTCATTGAAAACATTAAGCATCTCTGGTTATACATTAAAAAATAATTAATCAAATGATAAACTACTAAATAAGTAAATAAAAATCACTCACGATCAGAATTGAACTCATGACACGGTGTGCTTGTGCATTAAACATAGGGTGGTGTTAAAGACACACCATTTTCGATTATGTGCACACCCATCAAAAATATAATCTTTAATAATTTAGGTTTTCTAAACCCCACCCAAATAAAGCAGAAGCAGTCCGCCTCCCTCTTTCCGATACGCATTTTTTTAACTGCTTCTTTTACGTTCATTTTCAGGAGAAGTGTTCAACATGAAAGTTGTAGATCTCGACGATATCTACAATTTTCATGTTGAACACTTTTTGATTTATAGCCGTTTAGGCCCCTGATTTGGCCCCCGAAAAAAATCACGCGGACATTCATATGTTCCGTGTGATTTTTTTCGGGGGCCAAATCGGGGGTCTAAACTGCTTTAAATCAAAAAGTGTTCAACATGAAAGTTGTAGATATCGTCAAGATCTACAACTTTCATGTTGAACACGTTTCATAAAAATGCACGTAGAAGACGCAGTTCAAAAAGACGTGTATTTCATTTTAAAAAAAATTATGCAATCACGACAACGTCATCCTCCCCACGGCTCGTGGACATGTACTGCAGATGCGGGTGCGTTGAAGCAGCTTTGGAGGTGTTCCGCCGGGTTTCGAGCAAAGACGTCGTGCTTTGGAACGTGATGATCGGAGGGCTCGCGATGCACGACCATGACCGCCTTGCCATCGATTTGTTTGCTCTGATGAAGGAGACGACAACGGCGCCCAACGAGTCCACATACATTGCAGCTATGTTTGCTCAGACTGTGCACATAGTATTGGTGTGCATAAAGCCGAAGATGGTGTGCACATAAAATTCCAATGGGTGCACATAGTATTGGTGTGCACAAAACCGAAGATGGTGTGCACATAAAATTCCAATGGGTGCACATAGTATTGGTGTGCACAAAGCCGAAGATGGTGTGCCTTTAACACCACCCTAAACATAAAATCAATTTCATGGTTGTATGTGGCAAAATTTATGATGTATATTTGATGGGATCCCCCTGAGTCGGTTCGACCGAACCTATAGAACCGCACGCAACTGCCCGAACTGTAACCGTCGCGCCAACCATCTTAGTTACTGTAGGCGGGCCAACCAACGCTCCAGCTGCAAGCACCATCGCAGCCACAGCAGCGGCCGTCGTCGTTTCCTCCGCACGGGCCTTCTCCTGCTCCTCGCGTCAGGGGTAGAGCTGCCCAGGCTTGGCAGCCCTCTAGCCGCCCAACCTGGGCGGCGCCTCCTGTTATTTTGAGAAGGGGTTATTTTTGTCTTTTGTTTTTAGCCCAAATTTCCTCTATAAATATAAATGGGTAAGAGTTTTTCTCTTTTGAGAGAGTGGTGAGAGAGACTTTGGTGTTGTGTGGAGTTGTAATTGTATTGGCCTCTTCTTTTCTCTCCCACTAGTGATAGTGAACAACCCCTCCCCGTGGACGTAGGCGTTTCACGTCGAATCACATAAATCACATCGTGTTTATTGTGTTTGGTTGTGTGATTTTGGTTTTTCCGCATCGTTTCTGTTGGAGTATGAGACCGGACGGTCTGGCGGGTTGTAGACCGCGCGGTCTGGCGGTTACTCTCCAGTGGTTTGATATCCAGACTGTTGTTGTTTGTAGTCCGACGGTCTGGCGGCTTGGAAACCGGGCGGTCTAACGGTCTCCTACCGCATCTCTCTCTCTTGCTTCTGGTATTGCCGAGCGGTTAGCACATTGTCTAACCGCGCGGGCTGTTTCGGTCTGTTGTTCTAGCCGCCCAGATTTTTGAATAGCTTTAGTCCCACATTGTTAATTTGTACTCTCTCCTCTCTCCTCCATTCTATAAAAGGGAGGTCATACCTTTGTAAATGATATCTTTTTAGATAATAAAACTTTCAATTATTCAAAGTTCCGGCTTGTTTTCTAGTCGTTTGTTCGTTACTTTCACTTTTTTAGTCATTTGTTCGCTACTACCACCACTCCTATCGTCACTCCGGCTCCGCCTCCTACTCCCTCCGGAAACTTTGGCACGGTTTCTAAACTTGTTGACTCCAACTATTCGGATTGGAGCGTTTCTTTCACCTTTCTCCTTCGCTCTCAGCGCAAACGTCATCACCTCACCGATGACCCTCCTCCTCCAGACTCTGATCAATTTGATGACTGGGATGCCAGTGATGCGCTTGTCCGCACTTGGTTGGCTAACAGCCTCTCCGATGAATGCCTTCCTGTCATACGCCATGATGAGACGGTCAAGACCGCATGGCTTCACCTTGCTGCTCTCTACTCGAAGGGGGCCCAGACATCTCACATTTATACTCTCTATACGGATCTCTTCGCTCGTCCTTCCATGTCTCCTACTGCGGATTATCAGCAAGTTCAGGCTCTTGGCGCCGAAATCCTCCAGAATCGCCCCTTCTCCGCGGACTTGGCCGAGCAGCACAAACACTTCTAGGAACTCCTGGTTGTTTGTTATCTTCTACGGCTCCCTAAGTCTTTTGATATGATCCGCCAGCAGATCTTGGGAGAAGTAGAGTCTCCCACCTTGGATGCCACCGCGGCTCGCATCGCCGATGTTACTTCGCTGCTCCAGCGTCCTCTATTGTCCTCCCCTCCTCTACAGGACTCCTATGCTCACCAAGTTCAGCGGAGTGGAAATAGTGGCCGCAGCCAGTCTTGCACGCACGGTCCGTCAAGGTTCCTCTGCTCTCACTATGGTCGTACCGGCCACTCTGTTGACCGTTGCTGGTAGAAACATCCTCATCTTCGTCCCTCCGGTGATACTTCTTCCTCAACCTCCGCCTCCTTTCGGCCATCTGCTTCTGTGGCCACGACCTCAGGTAGTGCACACGTTGTTACCCAAGGTAAATGGCTGATTGACTCTGGTGCTACAAATCACATGACCGGAAACCCTCAATCTTCTCTCTCCTAGAAACGCATGATCGGTTACCCCTGGTTCTTGTTGCGGATGGTTCGCCTTCCCCGGTTCACGGGACGGGCATAATTCAAGTCACCCCATCGCTTCGCTTAGCGGACACTCTCTATGTCCCGAAGTTCCCTTGCAATTTGCTATCTGTTACTACTTTATGCAAGCAACTTCAGTGCTTTGTATTATTTACTCCTACTTCTTATTGTTTTCAGGACCCGAGGACCCAATGGATGATTGCTACAAGGACTGAGAGCGGCGGCCTCTACTTCCTCGACAATGTTTCCGCTCTATCCGCCTTCTCTTCCTCGTCTACCGATCTGCTTCAATGACATCTTCGCCTTGGACATCCTCCTCCTCAGATTCTTTGTCAGCTTCTTCCCCACTTACCTCAGACCAGTCCTCCGCTCAACTGTGATGCGTGTCAGCTTGGCAAATATCACCGCTCCTCCTTCCCGCCGAAGCAAGGCCGTGGTTCCTCCCGCCCTTTTGATCTCATTCATTCTGATGTCTGGGGTCCTGCTCCTACTCTCACCGTTGGTCGGGGTAGTTCTTACTTTGTAACTTTTATTGATGATTTCTCTAGATGTACCTGGGTGTATCTATTAAAAGATCGCTCTGAACTCTTATCTGTATGACAATCCTTTTATAATATGATTAAAACTCAGTTTGCTATTTCTATTAAAGTACTACGCTCTGATAATGCTAAAGAATATCTCAGTCATGAGTTTTCGTCTTTTTGTATGCAACATGGTCTTATTCATCAGACCAGCTGTGTTTACACCTCCCAGCAAAATGGGGTGGCGGAGCGTAAAAACCGTCATCTCCTCGATATCGCTCGCACTCTCATGACGTAGATGCAGGTGCTTCGCTCCTACTGGGGCTATGTTGTTCTTCTTGCCTGCTATCTCATCAATCGCATTCCCTCTTCGGTTCTCCATGGCAAAACCCCCTTCTCCATTCTCTACCCGGGCATGGAACTCTTTCCTCTTCCTCTCTGTATCTTTGGGTGTACGACTTTTGTGCATGCTCCGTCTGCTACCCGTGACAAGCTTTCCCCCCGTTCCACAAAATGTGTCTTTTTGGGATACTCGACCACTCAAAAAGGCTATTGTTGCTTTGACCCCGTTCTGCGCAAACAGTTTGTTTCCGCGAACGCCACCTTCTTCGAAAATGCATCCTACTTTTCTTCTCAATCCCCGCCTCCTCCTGCTGTCTCTGACTCTCCACCATCTCTCTGTGTTCCTTCCACGCATATCGACATCTCCCCTCCTACATTATCTCCTCCTCCGTCTCCTCCTCTCTCTATTATACCCCCTCCTTCTTCTTCTCCACAGCCGTCTCTCTCTAGTCCCGGGCCAGCTTTCTCCGCCACGGACGCTCCGGTCCCTGAGGCACGAGACGACCTGGATCTTCCCATTGCTCTTCGCAAAGGGGTGCGGGCGTGTACCCAACACCCGCTTGCGGCTGTTGTTTCCTATGATCGGCTTACTCCTTCTTGCAGGTGCTTTGCCTTGGCTATCTCAACTGTTACCACTCCCCGCACTTACCAGGAGGCTCTTGTTATTCCTCATTAGAAATTTGTCATGGATGAGGAAATCGCCACTCTTACTGAAAGGGGTACCTGGACCCTTGTTCCTCCACCGGTAGGTACTGATGTGGTTGGCTGTCGATGGGTGTTCGTTGTGAAGTTTCGCCCAGACGGCACTGTGGATCGTTACAAAGCCCGGCTAGTGGCCAAAAGCTTTACTCAGACTTATGGAGTTGACTATTTTGATACTTTCTCCCCGGTTGCTCGCCTCAGTACCATCCGGGTTCTTCTTTCTGTGGCCGTCAACAGGGAGTGGGCTATTTCCCAGCTTGATGTCAAGAATGCCTTTCTCTATGGGGATCTTCAGGATGATGTCTACATGGAGCAACCTCCTGGGTATGTTGCCCAGGGGGAGACACGAGTATGCAAGCTGAAGAAGGCCATCTATGGCCTAAAACAGAGCTCTCGGGCATGGTTTGACAAGTTTAGTGGCATTGTGGCTGCCATTGGCTTTACAAGAAGTTCGACCGATCACTCATTGTTTATTCGCAAAACTGCATCGAGCCTTGTGGTTTTGGCGGTGTATATGGATGATATTCTTCTTACCGGTGATGACCAGGCTGGGGTGAACTTGACAAAGAAACACCTCCGTCAACACCTAGTCACGAAGGATATGGGCTCCCCAAAATATTTTTTGGGGATAGAAATATCTCGGAAGCCCGACTCGTTGGTTCTCTCCCAACGGAAGTATGCTCTTGATCTTCTACAAGAGGCAGGATTGACTGGTGCCAAACCGGCCCGGTATCCCATGGCCACTGGAGAGGACAAAACATGGACAGATGACTCACCTCTTATATCCGATGCCACGAGGTATAAACGTCTGGTGGGCAAACTCATTTATCTCATGGTGACCAGACCTGACATCGCCTATGCTGTAGGCAAGGTCAGTCAGTTCATGCAAGCTCCCAGGAAATGTCATCTTCAGCCTGCCTTGAAGATACTAGAGTATGTCAAAGCAGCACCAGGAAAAGGGCTACTCTTTCAGAAGTATGGTCATCTGAGAGTTGAAGCCTACACAGACTCAAGCTATGCAGATGATAAAGGTGACTGTAAGTCTACATCAGGTTTTTGCACATTTGTTGGAGGTAATCTTGTGAGCTGGAAGAGCAAGAAGTAGTCTGTTGTCTCAAGGTCCAGTGTAGAAGCCGAATACCGGAGTATGGCGTCAACCACGTGTGAGTTAAAATGGTTGCGGTCTCTCATGCTTGACCTAGGAGAGGTCTACGACTATCCTCTGCCTATGTTCTGTGATAACAAGGCCGCTATTTACATATCCAAAAATCCGGTCTTCCATGAGAGAACGAAACATATAAAATTCGACTGCCATTTCATCCGAGAAGAGGTCTTGAAGAGACAGATTTGCACTCCGTTCGTCACCTCCGACAAAGAGTTGGCAGATATCTTCACCAAGCCGGTTTCTACTTCCTTCTTCCACATTTGTGACAACCTGGGCATGATTGATATCTATGCTCCAGCTTGAGGGGGAGTGTTGGAGTATGAGACCGGGCGGTCTGGTGGTTTGAGCCTGGCGGGTTGTAGACCGCGCGGTCTGGCGGTTACTCTCCAGCGGTTTGATATCCAGGCTGTTGTTGTTTGTAGTCTGACGGTCTGGCGGTTTATCTCCGGCGGCTTGGAAACCGGGCGATCTAGCAGTCTCCTACCGCATCTCTCTCTCTTGCTTCTGGTATTGCCAAGCGGTTAGCACATTGTCTAACCGCGCGGCCTGTTCCGGTCTGTTGTTCTAGCCGCCCAAATTTTTATATAGTTTTAGTCCCACATTGTTAGTTTGTACTCTCTCCTCTCTCCTCCATTCTATAAAAAGGAGGTTATACCTTTGTAAATAATATCTTTTTGGATAATAAAACTTTGAATTTTCAATTATTCAAAGTTCCGGCTTGTTTTCTAGTCGTTTGTTCGCTACTTTCACTTTTTTAGTCGTTTGTTCGCTACTTCTCACAGTTTTGCAAAAAACCTCCCACTCCTAGGGTGCATGGTCGCACACTCCCTTTCGCGGCAGCCCGCCTAGAGGCAAAGCCGCCCCGATCGGGCGGCCAATGGGCGGCCTCTCCGCCATTAAAGGCGGCTTGGCCGCCCGCCCCGTTCCTCGCTCCCCTCCAAGGGGTAAGACCGCCCTATCCGCCCTGATCGGGCGGCCTTCTGACCTCCCTTTATGGGCGGCCTCTTAGCCAGATTTGTCACCCGCCCCCATTCTGGCCTCCTGCCAAAAAGCAAGGCAGCCCCAAATTGGGCGTCCCTTTGGCCGCCCAGTTGGGGAAGCCTCCTCGCTGCCTGAAGGGGGCGGTAATCTCGTCGCTTGTCCCCGACCGGAGGACCTATTCCCCGTTCGCCGGCCTGCTCCGACCGACGTCCTTTCCAGACCGCCCCCCATAGCGGGAGAGGGGATTATTTTTCCGATAAGGGCAGTTATTTCTCAGTCTGGGGCGGTTTCGTCATTTGCGTAAATATGGCGATCTGCAAGTTCTAAACGGAACAATTCTATTCGCTCGGCCAGTGGTTACGGGGGGATTACCGGCTTGCCCCTCTTAAAATCTATAAATATGGCTCATTTCACTTCATTTTGGATCTTTTCCTTCGCCGGAAAATCACCTTACAGATTTTCTCTCTCCTTTCCTCCCCCTACGAATTTCTCTCTCCTTCCCTTCTCTTCCTAGGGCGCACTAGCGTGCTCCAGCGCGCGCCTCTTCGTTGCGCGCTCCGGCACGCCCCTTCTTTGTGCGCTCCCGCATGCGCCTCTTCCTTACGTGCTCGAGTTATTCAAAGAAACTTCGTACAATAATCAACAAATAGTGGAGGTTTGGTCGGCACGGATCCGGACACAAGGTTTTTCACCAAGTTGAAGAGTTTTCCACATTAAAAAATTCTCTTCCCAACTTTCTACTTAGTATGACTGTGTGCACGCTCGACCGCTCCCGGGCTAAGGCGGTTCAATTTAGTCATGTTTACCGGAGCCTCAAGCGATCCATAATAGTTTGCCGTCGATTGTGGGAATCGGGTTCCCACCATTTCTAAAAGACCCAGAATATAGTATCCTCAGCACAGTAATACACGAGACTAGAAAACATGGCAGGAAGAGCCGCCCGAACAACTCATCATATATAAGAGTTCATACTAATTTATATGATGAGGATCTGCAAGTGCGTATATTATGTCATGTTATGCAATGCAATGATTATGTAGTCACACACGACTCTGTGCACAGACCTTTCATGCATCCCCACTTTTAGAGGTGGCCAACCTCTCAGGTACCAACCATCGTAGCTCACGGTGGTCTCAACTCCTAAGCGGGCAGGCACACTACCAGGCCTAGAACTCTCGTACGCCTCAACGCTAAGAACACAACAGCTGAGCCCCTGCGTACTCTTGTTGACAAATACCAGTCTTCTGTGGTCGGGTGTGCTCTTAGGGGATATAGTCCTCCAGACCTCGGTATAAACATCTCACCGGTCTCCCCAAAGATCTACACTCCGCACTAGAGTCATCGTACTTCTGTCGGTGTGCCTATTAGACCAGTACCGAGTGACCCACCGCATAAGCACAAACCATGTATACCAATACCCTCCCGAGCCTCTAGCTCGTAAGACCAACCCATCCTGATATCGACCAACAACCCGAGTCACAAGCTCGTAGGACCAACATGCCCTATATCACTCCAACCCACACATGGGTGAGATCACTATAACATTTCTTACTCCTATCCGACTACTCTTGTCTAACTTCCGGATTACTTAGCGATTTATGATTAACTTTGGACTTCCCGAGGTCTACCCTGTGAGGGCTCGCAGCAGTACTAGAAACTATGATGGGTTGAACCCCATCGTTACCTTTCTCAAGGAACTTAATAGAGTTATACTACCCTTAACCAAATCCACTCTCCGGGTTACTAAGTGTGCGACCTCTCCAAAGTATCAACTATTGAAAACACTAATTTTCTAAAATTGTTAAATACATATCATATGATCTTGTATGTGTGTATGAATAGGAATCCTCTAAATACTTGGTCCTAGACTTAAGATTATTTCCTGAAACCTATCATGACATCTCAGACTTAATTCCAGAGATTTAAATTTTTCTAAAATAATCAGTAATTATTATAATTTTTCTATATTATTGCTACATGTGATTTTAAACATGAAGTGTCAGTTTATGTTATCAAACCAGCAAGATAAAATTATCATAACATCATCTTGAGTAATAATGGCTCTGGACCAAATTTCACATCATTCTCATAATATTTGATATTTAATTTCTAATTAAAAAAATCTGATCCATTAGGTCATGTCACGCATGAAGTACTATATATATTCATCAAATAATTCCAAAAAAAAATTTATTGGAGGTAACAAATGGTAAATAATTAACAAATGGTAAATAATTATTTAATCCAAAAATGTATAATTTTATAAGTCAATTTGAGCATAATTATCTCAATAATATAGAAGGGATAAAAATGGTAATTATAACTGCAACCCCAAGATTCTGACTTTCAAAAATTCCAATTAAATTATTCCGCATTTACCATACTAAATCATTGCTATCGACAATGTTTCATAATTTTTGTAATAATTTTAGTCACCCTAATTTCACTAATACACTTGTGTAATAAAATAACTAATTAATTCATTTGTTTGGCAAATCAACTCCAAATGTTCTAAAACTTCATGAGGAGATGTACTTTCACTAAATAATTGGATGTATAAAATTTTACTGGATTTGACCAAGTCAATCTTGCTAAATTCACAAGATACACATTTTTGGCTAAATGCACACCACATCACATATGACATGACAACTTGCAAGAGGATTCACCAACCTACAGGGGTCCAAAGGACCTAAAATTTTTACTGGTCCTACCCTAAGGACTTGTCCCATAAGAATTATCATACATGGAGTTACAGTGCTCCAAATGACCTGATTTTAATTTATAATTAAAGTAGACTCAAAGGGCTACCTTTTTTCATGTTGGATACTTTTCATGGTTTAGCCCCTAAGGGCCATCTTTTTGTGTTTTCAAAATGTATATTAAAAGTGACAAAATATATAAAAATTAATATATATCCAAATGATCAACGATGATGATTTCGTCTACCTCTTCTAGCCTAAGGTCGAGATCAGCCCGACCTGTAGCTTTTCTACAGCCATTTGCCTGCAAACCGGCCACTTCCCCGGCTGACCACTGCCACCACCTCCATTGAGGTGGTGGCTATCGTGCAGCAATGGTTTGGTCGTCGGAGGTGGTGGTTTCCGGCGAACTCGCCACCATGAAATTTTCCAAAAATCTCCATTTTTCTCTCATTGGATCTGGCTCTGTTGAGCCCAATTTATCTCATATTGGATCTATGATACTAGCATATGGGGAGAGGAGGAGAAACATGCCTAATTTCGGGCTTGGATGCGGCTACTCCGGCGGGTGGCCATGGATTTTGGCATTTTCCGGCGAACCTCTCCCTATCTCGATTCTCCACCATTTGCAGCAATCCAAGAGTCGATTTCAATTGCTTGAGACCTTCTGAAGGTGATGAAAGGATCAAATTGAGCTTTGGGGGCCTCTATATAGGAGATCCAAGTTTTGGGTGTTATGTTCATAGCCATTAAAGACCCTCCTTAATGTTGGACAACCTATAACTATTGGAAACATCCTCCTCTTCATTAGGGAACATGAAAGGAAGGGTTGGGGAAGAAGAAGGGAGTGTCACTTGGCTTTCCTTCATTATTTCCCCTCCAAATGAAACTTCCCCCATAATTAGCCTCATTAAATCACCTAATTAAAATAATAAATTAGATTAAGTAAATATGAAAATTTAGTGGGTCTTAGGATGGGCCTTGGGCAAGGTCTTAGCCCACTTGAATTGGCTTGGACTCTCATTTAGCCTTTAGGGTTAATTTGACCTTGGGGTTGACTTGTGCACATTGGGGATGCACATAGCAGTTTCCCTAATTTCAAGCTGAGCTAGGGTCACACTAGGGCCTCCATGCACCACTCAAGGCCTAACCCTAACATTAGGGGGGATAAAAGTGTGGAGGATGTTATAATACGACTAATCAAAGATACTCAGGAAGAGTGGAGGTCTTCGTTACGAATCCCGCCAAATCGGAGGACAACATTGTGGTCAAGCCTTCACTCCCCTCAATACCTCCAGAACAAAATACTCTCCACAATCCAAGGAACTGAGGCACTCTGTAAATCCCCGACCACTCGCTAAAAGCGCAGAAGATCGATCAAAGTATTGTGAGTTCCACCGCGGACGAGAGCATGACACAAGAAGTAGTTCCAAACTCAAGAAGGAACTCGAGCGTCTCGTTAAAGGACTGTTAGGATGGTTCTTACAAAACCAAGCGCCAAATCCACTAGCGGGGGCATAACCACTCACTCGCTAGGAGGGACTGGGAGGCAACCCATAGGACGATCATCTTAAGAGAATGCTTTCTACCAATTAGTAGGGCCCTACACACGTCATCGCAAAATTTTATCAACTTTGTTCTCTTTATGAATTTTTAATATAAATCACCACGAAACCAGTCTCGTGGCTATGGTTGTAATAGCTTTTGAAGTTTACTCATTCCAGGCCTATAAAACGCAAACATTGCCTATGTTGATGGAACTACGTACTCAATTCGCTCCAACAAAAGGATGTCCACAACACCTTCCTCAAGGCAACATGTTCTTATAACAACTGTCTCCGAGCAATGTGCTCGATATCTCTCCGGGACCACGTCCTTGCAGTCTCTCACTGTCGATGATCAAAAGTCTGCCCTTCTGTCTGCAATAGGTTGTGACATTGATACACCCAAATTAAATTTACGTATTAACACAAGTGAACGTGCCAGATCAAGTAATATAAAGTGAGTTAAGATCGTTCTTACGGAGAAGTGTTTAATTTATTGCTCGCAAGTACTTGTTCTACCTTTTCTTTAAATTCAAGCATATTAATTAGAGTGAATTTTGATAATGGAAAATTTTAAAGAAAACAATAACTAAACTAAATAACGCTTACTTAAAAATACTTTTATCAATTTAGAGAAAGTCTGGTACATTGATTTCCTTTGACTATTGTGATGAATTTTTAGAGTGATCCTTTATGAAATGCTTGGTTAACTATCCTGCAATGATTTAAAAGTGGAAGTCATTATCTCTCAATCTCTAAAATTCATTTATCTCAATTTCCCTGGTTATTTCTAACTTAGGTAGGAAAAAGAATAATATGAAGCACACAAATCAAAGTTACTAACATAAGACGAAATCTCTTTCTCTTTATGATATATTGAAATTTATGTTACCTTATGTCGCTGTTCTCTCGAATCTCGCAGCGCACTATAAAGATGGAACTTTGCTAAAGATTTACGCAACTCCTCTCTCGAATCTCGCTGCGTAAAAGAAGTGATTTAATCATAAATTAGCTTAATTCTTCTCTTGAATCTTGTCACGCAACTTAGAAGAAGAATACTTAATCCAAAATTTCTACAAATTGTGCAATGAGAGAACAGTTGACTAATTCCTTAGAGATTTCTCTAGATGAGGTGAATAGAGATTAAAATTTATTTAAAACTAGTTATATAATTCACAGAATTTGCATATACACATGCTCTTAACCAGAATTAAAACAGATAATTAAAATCACGACACAGTCAAAAATTAAATAACAGAATAAAACACAATCATAGAAGACACAAGAAATATAGTGGTTCTTTAAAATCTGGGTGTATACACTCTTTTATCCCTTTGTAGAAATTCACTATCAAAGTGTCTGAGTCTTTTGATAAGGAGACTCTTAGAACCAATCACAAGATCTTTTGATAAGGAGATCTTGAATCAATATAATCTGAGTCTTTTTCCAAGGAGACTCTCAGAACCTCTAACTGAATCATTTGAATAGGGATTCTCAAAACTATTTTCACAAACTACAAAGTTAATTGAACAAAAAATAAAAAAAGATTAGAGAATTTAGTGACCTTGTTGAGTCCTCTCAACAAAATTCTGAGTACATTATGGCACTTTGTGAATTAATACATGGTATTCTGATGAATCCTTGATTAAAAAAAATTCAAGTATTATAAGCGCTTAATCCAGATTATCCTTAAAACTTCTCTGAATTTATTGCAATAATTGATAAGCCTTTGAGAAGAAGAAGAATTGATTCTCTTTTCAGATTCAAGAACCAAGATGATGATATACTGATTCAAGGAAGAACTCCAATTGCAGATGATAATCTTCATATCCTTCTCTATCAATGTCTATCATATTATGCATCGACTTGATCCTTTAATTAATGTCGATTTATCATGTTTAGTTGCTCTGACTTGCACTCGAAGTAGCGTCGACTTCTAGTCGACGCATGTTAGCATTTCATGACTTAAAGTAATTTGTTAAGGTAATCATAAGGGGTTTTTCCAACAAAATGAAAACATAAATTCAATAAAGATAGTTCTCCAAACAATCATAAAAGAAGAAATTAAAATTACAATATTAAAACAAGACAAAATACTCTTGTTGCGGACTAACTCGACGTCCCGATCGTGCCGGAATTCTTGGACCGTCTTAGCTCTCGGAACGGTCGAGTGCGCACATAATCAAAAGAGTAGGTTGATTGTACACAAACAGTTTTAACATGAAAAAACCCCTCAACTGGGTAAAAAACCACTTGACTGGATCTGTGCCGGTCAAAATCCACTATTTCCTAGCGGTTACAGCTGGTTTGTGAAGCCGAGGGTGACAGGCCACCTCTCGTTATAATTACGGAGTGAGAGAACACTTTGCACACGAAGGATGACAGGTCGTCGCGCCGGGAGTTGTTACAAATTGCGCTTTGCGCTGGTGGTCTTCGAATAGAGGCTTACCGATTCTAGATGGGAGGCGGTGCACTTGGGTCTTTCAATTGCAGGAGTCGCTTGGAATTTGAACGATTTGGCTTCGTCGGGTGGTTTTAACTTGACCCTCTTGTGGCACGGGTGTGACTCGAGTGTGGTTCGGTGTGGCTCGGAGGTGGCTAGTAGGAGAAAATTTACAGAGCTTCGACCAGAGGAAGAAGAAGACTCTGAAGAGAAAAAAATGAGAAATGAGGAGACTTAGGGCTCTTTTTATAGGCTCCGGGAGGTGATTACGGTTGTTATGCGGCTATCCGCACACCGTAACCAAAATGACGCCTAATCAAACGCTTTAATTTCTCCGATAAAATGAATCAAAATCGCCACCAAACAAAAAATGCATTGTCGAGCATTGCCTTAAGGTAATTGTGCTCAAATTGATGGCAGGAGCGGGCCTATATGGGCGGCCGACGAACTTGCCGCCAAGTTCGCCGGCGAAGGGATTGCTGCCGAGAACGGTCGGGGAGGAGAGGCCGCTCTCCTTGGCCGCGTGCTGGCGACCGTGGGAGGGGGCGGCCGCCCCCTTGGCCACCGACGGCCAAGGATGGGGCGGCCCGGGCAACCGCCCTCTTTGGTCGTGCTCGTGGCCGAGCGAGAGGGCGGCCCGGGCGGCCGCCCCCTCGGTCGCTCCGTCGACCAAGCGAGGGGGCGGCCCGGGCAGCCGCACGCTGCTAGCGAGGTGCGATAGTTTCCCCATTATGAGTAGTCAGATCGGTGCGCAGGGGATCGGGCGTGGTGATCCCGTCCGCGGTCAAACCCATGATCCCACTCCTTTTGGGTGGAGATCATGAGTGTGTTGTTATGTGCACACCCAATTCCTATAAAATGGGGGTCATCCCCTACAACTCTCAACATATATGACTTAGAAATTTAGTTCATGGTAAAAGGACCAAACCACATAACAAGAAAGATCTTACTAGACATAACAACATTTTTGGTCTTTAGCAACACCTAACTTGACAACAGTTATAAAAATGTTGCCTAAACTTTGTTAGAGAACAGTTTATAAGTGTTGCAATAGGTTTACATCTTTAAGCAATACTTTCTGTGCAACATTCAAAAACTGTTCTCTAATCTCTTATAGGGAACATTTTTAAAATGTTGCCTTAGAAGATTCACTTTACGCAACAATTATGATATGTTGTCTTCTTAAAAATTTATTTGCAATATTTTTAAAAGTGTCGTTGTTAGTTTTCAATATAGCGAAAAATTTCTATATTTCGACCGTGTTAGATTTTTAAAGTTTGTTCAAAATCATTACTCCACATTTATTGCAACGTTTTAAAAGGGCCGTTGTTAGTTTTCAATATACCTACCTGGAATTTTAATTAACTTATATCGGACCGGATTTTAATTTATTGGAGTTGCGGAACACTTCCGTTTTGATCCTCTTGTTTCTCACACAGAGTTTGCCCACGTGAGATTAGAGGAATCGAAGTGTGAATCCCTTCGACATATTCGACGCCAATGACAGCGGGGGTCCGAGGGCGGATATCTGCTTGTTTTTCCATTCGAATAGATGTTTAATTACCTTAATTAATTCCACTCATCATTTAATTATATTACTTAATTATATATTTATACCCTACCCAAAACCAAGACACTTCAGCCATCGCCTAATTTCTTCCCGAAACCTAGCGCCAACCCTCTTCGCCGACGCGACGAGGAGCTTCTTCCCCGGGCGCGACTACTGCACCACCTGCATCCTCTTCCGCGTCGATGCCGGCGTGCAAAATCTTCTTCCCCTCCAACGACTACAGTCCTATTGCACCGACCTAGCTTCTTCCCCGTCGACGCCGATAGTCCGATTGCACCGAACCGATGACAAAATTTTCCGGAATTTCTCCGTCGGATACCTAGCGCAGGGTTCTTGCACATTCTTCCTCTGCATATCTTGTTCTACCGTTCTCCATATCGCTGAGGTATACCCCTTCTCTTACATATCTTGTGTCCTAGGTATACCCAGCTTGTTTGATTCCATTTTTTGTGTGCTTAAATTCTAAAATGTTGAGGGGTGGGAATCCATTCTTCATGTATGTTGTGTGTGTGTGTTGTAGGTGTTTATGTGTGTTGTTGTTGTGTTGTATGTGTATGTATGTGTGTGTGTGTGGTGTGTGGTGTATGTTGTATGTGTGTGTGTTGTGTGCTGTGTGTGTGTGCGTGGTTTGGTGTATGTTGTATGTGTGTATTAGTGGTGTTTGTGTGTGTGTGTGTGTTGTGTGTGTGTGTGTGTTTATGTGTGTTTGTGAGTTAGTGTTGTAGGTGTGTTTTTGTGTTTGTTGTTATTTTGTTGTATGTGTGTGTGTGTGTGTTGTTATTGTTGTGTTGTATGTGTGTGTTATAGGTGTGGTGGTTGTTGTATATGTGTATGTGTGTGTGTGTGTGTTGTTGTTGTGTTGTATGTGTGTGCGTTATAGGTGTATGTGTTGTTGTATGTGTGTGTGTGTTATAGGTGCATGTGTTGGTGTATGTGTGTGTGTGTGTGTTTGTTGTGTTCTATGTGTTTGTGTGCGGTTGTGTGTGTTGTATATATATGTGTGTGTTTGTTGTTGTTGTGTGTGTTTGTTGTTGTGTGTTGTATGTGTGTGTGTGCGTTTGTGTTTGTTATTTTTGTTTTTTGTATGTGTGTGTGTTGTAGGTGTGTATCTGTGTTGTTGTGTGTGTGTTGTGTGTGTGTTGTATGTGTGTGTACGTGTGTGTATCTGTGTGTTAGTGTGTGTGTGTGTGGTGTATGTTGTATGTGTGTGTTAGTGTTGTGTGTGTGTGTGTTAGTGTTGTATGTGTGTTGTAGGTGTGTTTTTGTGTTTTTTGCTATTGTGTTGTATGTTTATGTGTGTGTTTGTGTGTGTTGTATGTGTGTGTGTTTGTATGTGTTGTATGTGTGTTTGGAATGTGTGTGTTGTCATATGTTTGTTTGTGTTTTGTTTGTTTATGTGTGTGTTTGTGTGTGTTGTATGCTTATGTATGTGTGTGTGTGTGTGTGTGTATGTGTGTGTGTGTGTGTGTGTGTGTGTGTGTGTTTGTTGTGTTGTATGTGTTTGAGTGTGTTTGTGTGTGTTGTATATATATGTGTGTGTTTGTTGTTGTTGTGTTGTATGTGTGTGTGTGTGTTTGTTGTTGTGTTATATGTGTGTATTGTTGTATGTGTGTGTGTGTTTGTTGTGGTGTATGGTGTATGGTGTATGATTTACGTGTGTGTGATATAGCTTCTCTCTCTCAAATCATTTTTCATACACATAAATTATCTTGTAATGTTTTATACTAATATATTTCTCTTAACATATCAGCGAAGAGGACACAATTCTTCTTTTATAAATTTTGCTTTGATAATGTAACTCAACATAATATTTTTTTGTTTAGGCACCATCATTTTTCATTATTCAGAAGATAAAATATGATGAAAAAGGATAGGATTTATTTGCCTCGTTATGGTGAAGATTATATTAATGGTGTTAAACATTTCTTGGATATTGCGTTTAGTAAAGGGTTGTTCGAAGGAGAAGAGATTTTATGTCCATGTGTTGTTTGTTGTAATGGTATTTGGGGGAAAAGAGATATGGTGTTTGACCATTTGGTAAGTAAGGGTTTTGTAAAAGGATACACCGATTAGATTTATCATGGAGAGGATATTAAACATATGGATCTTGATCAACAAACTAATGATGATGTCTCATCTAATGATATCAATGGATTATTATTTGACACATTTAAAGATGTGTTTCAAAAAAATGAATTATACGAAGGACTAAATGAAGATGCAATGAAGTTTTATAAGCTTGTTGAGGAAGCAAATAAAGAACTATATCCTGGTTGTAAAAAATTCTCTACATTATCTTTTACTATTCGTACGTATTTACTGAAATGCCTACATGGATGGAGCAATGCATCATTCACATCTCTCCTAGAGTTATTGAAAGAGGTTATACCTGATTTGAACATCCCTATCTCTTTTAATAAAAAAAAGTCTATGATTAGAGACCTGGGATTAGATTATAAAAAGATTGATGCATGTCCTAATAATTGCATGTTATTTTGGAAAGAACATGAGAAAGATGACAAATGTCATACTTGTGGCGAATCTCGTTGGATTCTACATCCTGAAGTGAATTGTGAGTCTGAGAAATCCCAGAAAGCTCACAAAATTTCTGCAAAAGTGTTGAGACATTTTCCTTTAATTCCAAGACTAAAACGACTCTACAAGTGTTCAAAAACGGTTGATTCAATGAGGTGGCATGCAGAAGAGCGTTCAAAAGATGGTAAGTTAATGCATCTTGCTGATGGACAGTCATGGAAAGACTTTGATGTGAATCACCCAGGTTTTGCAAATGAAACTCGTAATGTAAGACTTGGATTGGCTAGTGATGGGTTTAATCCATTTGGTAATATGAGTCTGTCACATAGCACATGGCCTGTGGTATTAACAGTATATAACTATCCTCAAAATTTATGCTTGAAGCCAGAGAATCTTATGATGTCCTTGCTTATTCCTGGACCACGATCACCTGGAAATGCTATTGATGTGTTCCTACAACCATTAATTGAGGAGCTAAAGATATTGTGGGATGTCGGAGTAGAAACATATGATGTTTCCAAAAATCAAACATTTCAGATGTGTGCTGTACTTTTGTGGACAGTTAGTGACTACCCTGCATATGATATATTATCTGGTTGGAGCACTAAAGGAAGGTTGGCATGCCCTGCTTGTCATTATCAAACATCTTCTCGTTATTTGAAACATAGTCGAAAGATGTGCTACATGGGTCATCGAGTATTTTGGGATGTGAATCATAAGTGGCGTTCTGATAAAGTTTCTTTTAATGGGATGACAGAATATAGGTATGCACCTTCCTTGTTAGATTCAAACAATATTTTAGAAGATTTACAAGACTTTTCTGACACATTCAAGGAGAATGATAAGAAGAAAAAGTTTGGTCCGTGGAAGAAAAAATCTATCTTTTGGCAGTTGCCATATTGGAACAGTATTACTTTACGCCATAATTTTGATGTCATGCACATTGAGAAAAACATATTTGATAATATAATTGAGACACTTTTATAGATTGAAGGAAAGAGAAAAGATCATGCAAAGGCTCGTTTGGACCTACAAGATATGGGGATTAGAAAGAAGCTTCATTTGAAAGCAAGAAGTGATGGCAAGAAAACTCAACTCCCAAAAGCTTGTTTCTCCCTAACAAAAAATGAGAAATCTATCTTTTGTGGTATTCTTTTTCTTATATTGTGTGTATTTACTTTACATTGTCTTACTTGATTATGTTTACGTGCCCCACTATACACTGAAATTAGGAGCAAGGATCAAAAGAACTCGTGGAGAAACAATGTGCAAAAACATTCATGCAAGAACTTTTGAGGAGCGAAAAGAAGTTACCTTAAATGAACACGGTCAACCAATAAGACCTACTGACCGTGTCGTGTCAGACTTAAGTCTCTTTTTGGGCATATTGGCTAGAAATTCAGTATTTTGTCCATTAATTTACACAAGCTGGGCTTCCATGCCAGAGGAGAACTTAGAGCGTGTATGGAATTATACCAAGGTAAACTTACGTCTATTTTGTTTTCTTAATATATTTTGTATAATTATTTACTAATATTGATCGAATAACTTTTTTTCATTTTATATTTCGTAGTCAAAGTTTATTTTACAAGATGATGCAAAAAATTGGGTAAAGTTCACTGTTAGAGATGCTTGGAGACGTTACAAACACATTATTAAGAAGAATCATTTTTTGAAGTATTCCAACATGACTGATATGATCAAAAATCGCCTCATAAAGATGTCAGAGTCTCAATTTAAAAACCTTTGCATGTTTTGGAGTTCGGAAACTATTCAAGTAAGAGTAATATTATTTTTTTAATTATAGTAGAAAAAATATTTGTATGTATCTTTTCTCATTTTTTTAACTAAATGTGCAGTCAATCAGCAAAAGGAATACTCAAAGTAGGGCTACACAAAAGTGGAGGCATCGAATGGGCACCAAAACCTTTGCTATAATTCGTGAAAGAATGGTAATACATTATATTTCACTCACATCTCTAGATCTCAATTTTGATTCTTGAATGAAGTTTATACGCATAGACAATTATATTGTGTATATTTCACCCACATCCATTGCAGAGAGCATCAAGCTCCTCATGGGACCTCGCTGAAATCAACCTGAATTTCAGCGCGTTGCTGCAGCCCGCTGAATTTCAGCGCGCTGCAGGTGCAGCCCGCTGAATTTCAGCGCGCTGCAGGTGCAGCCCGCTGAATTTCAGCGCGCTGCAGGTGCAGCCCGCTGAATTTCAGCGCGCTGCTGCAGGTGCAGCCCGCTGAATTTCAATGCGCTGCAGGTGCAGCCCGCTGAATTTCAGGGAATTTCTCTTGCTTCAAATTTAAGCACGCTGCTGGTGCAGCACGCTGAGTTTCCTACCCTAAACTAGACAAACGCTGACATCAAGTACCTCGTTCTGACATGTATGCACGATCAAGGGATGTCTTTTTAATAACTTTATCCCATATTGCCATCATATAGCCTCAACATGGGTGAAAACCCTATAATAAGGCCACTGCTCACCACGTTGAGGGATGGAGGATAGGGTACAGGTTGCAATCCATTATTTTTTAGCTTTAATCTTCTCTTGCTTCGAACTGATTGTACGAGTTTTGAGTTCCTTTTTTTTTGTTCGCATGAGTTCTAATAAAAAGTATTTTTCTGAAATCCAACCTCAAGATCCTCTCTATCATTCTTCATTTGGTCAAAGCTGAACTTAACTAAAATCAGTCCAACAAGTTTAGTATTTTATTTATTCTAATTTTTGTACATGAAGTAGGCGTAATTTGATGGTTATCATGATGCTTTTATTTATCTATGCTAGCTATATGCCAAAAATGTTATAATTAGCTTATAAAAGTTGCATATCTTACAGATACACAGTGAATGAGAATTGGAGTAGGGTTGCATAGCTTACAAATACTGCCCCAGATCTTCGTGGTGAGCCTGCAACAAGCTGAATTTCAGCGTGTTTCACGCGCTGCAGGTGCAGCCCGCTGAATTTTAGCGCGCTGCAGGTGCAACCTGCTTAATTTAAGCACGCTGCAGGTGCAGCCCGCTAAATTTCAGCGCGCTGCAGGTGCAGCCCGCTGAATTTCAGCGCGCTGAATTTCAGCATGTTGCATTTCTCCAATGCTGAATTCCAGCGAGCTGTATTTCAGCACGCTGAATTTCAGCGAGCTGCAGGTGCAGCACGCTGAATTTCAACGCGTTGTACCTATAGCGCTTTGCAACGCTGCACCTGTAGCAATAAGCTCGTTGTTCTACTCCGCTACACCTTTCCTACCCTAAACTAGACAAACGCTGATATCAAGTACCTCGTTAGCTATCTAATTAACCCCGACAACAACATCCTCACAATCACACAAACCTTAAGCAATGAGAAGCACGCTGAAATTTATGCGAATATTGATCTTAAAATCTAATTTCATTGTTCATCCGAAGAATTTTTAGATATAGATTTCAACTGAGCTGTCAATTTATGCGAATATTGATTTTCTGATGAAAGTTAATTTCATCAATCTGCTGGCAGAATTGTATTTAGTTTTTTTTTGTTGGGATGAAAATTGAATGAGAATTGGAGTATTATGAGAGAAAATAAAAATGAGAAGCTTGCAAGTAATTCAGCGTGAGCGAGCTTGTACAAGCTGCAGGTGTAGCACGCTGAAATTAAGCGAGATGCACCTGCAGTACGCTGAAATTCAGCGTGCTGCAATTTTAGCGTGATGCAGGTGCAGCACGCGCAGAAATTCAGCGTGCAGCATGCCCTGCAGGTGCAGCACGCGCTAAATTGCGCAGTAATTCAGCGTGAGCGAGCTTGTAAAAGCTGCAGGTGTAGCACGCAGACATTCAGTGAGCTGCGCCAGCAGCACGCTGACATTCAGCGTGCTGTACCCGCAGCTCGCTGAATTTGAGCGTGTTGCGTTCAGCGTGCTGCGGCCGCAGCACGCTGAATTTCAGCGTGCTGCATTCAGCGTGCTGTACCCGCAGCTCGCTGAATTTGAGCGTGTTGCGCCCGCAGCTCGCTGAATTTGAGCGTGTTGCGTTCAGCGTGCTGCATTCAGTGTGCTGCGCCCGCAATACGCTGAATTTCGGCGTGCTGCATTCAGCGTGCTGTGCCCGCAGCACGCTGAATTTCAGCGTGCTGAATTCTGCGGGCTGCGCCCGCAGCACGCTGAATTTCAGCGTGCTGAATTCTCTGCGGGCTGCGCCCGCAGCACGCTGAATTTCAGCGTGCAGAATTCTGCGGGCTGCGCCCGCAGCACGCTGAATTTCAGCGTGCTGAATTCTGCGGGCTGCTTCGAACTGATTGTACGAGTTTTGAATTTCTTTTTTTGTTCGCATGAGTTCTAATAAAAAGTGTTCTTCTGAAATCCAACCTCAAGGTCCTCTCTATCATTCTTCATTTGATTACGTATAGTTCGTTAATTATGTGCAGTTCACTGATTTTGTTTAATTTTCAATAATGTTTTTTATGCATCTGTAGCGTTCGAAAGCGAAGAGAGACTCCACTCAAGCTGAAGTTTTTATTGAAACTCGAAGTAGCACTAGTGGAAAGGAGCTGGATTTAGAAACCAGCAATGCAATTGTGAGTTATTTTTTTATTAAGATCACATATAATTTGCTTATTTGTTTTTTTTAAAATCAACTATTCAATTTGTTATCAGTCACAACTTCAAGATACTATGAATAATTAGGAAGGTAATGTAGAAGCATTTAAAATTATGTTTGGGAAAGAACATCCTGGATCAATGCGTTGCTTTGTGAAAGGTATTACACAAACTGTTTTGAAGTGAAAGAAAGACATTGCGGCTTTGAAGAAAGTACATAATGAAGATGTGGCTTTATTGAATGAAAAAATACAAAATGTGGAAGATACACTTAATACTCTAAAAAGTGTACTTAAGATTATGCTGCAGCAAAGCAAATCCATTGGAGTTGATGTAGAATCATTGGAGAATCTATTAGGTTCATCTCTAGGGGATGTAAATAGTGGACAGAAGAGAGACGGGCTACCACATGCACATTCTTCTACATCAACACACGTTCCAAACTATGTTGAGGTATAATGTTATAGATTTTCACACAATATATTAAAATACATTTATATGTTTACAACTTTTTAATTATATATTGATCTTGATGTCATTATATTTATATATATATTATTTTACTTTGTGCAGAAAGTTCTTGATGTCGGGAAGACAAATGAGGAGTTGCAATATGATCGATGACCCCATATCATGAAGAACATTTGATGTTTAAGCTGATTTAGATAATTTTATTTGTGTACTGTAATATTTAAATATTTTGATGTACATTGATACATTGTTATGCTAATGATGGGTTATTAATTTGATGTTAATACATGTGAAACTTTAATATTCTAAATGAAAGTATTTGTCTTGTTAAATTGTTAAATATTTATGCGTTATAAAAAATGTCTCATGATATAACACTGAATTATTTTTGAAGTTTTAATTTATTTTCATGTCTTTTTAAAATTTATATTTTTTTTATTAATTAAATATTTTTGGCAACATTTATTAAATGTACCTCTAAACATTTTAAAAATGTTGCAATAGGTCTATGTAAAAACTGTTGTTTTTACTATAGAAATAGACAACAGTTTCAAGTAATGTTGCTTAAACATGTGAAAATTGTTGCCTTAGGTCTTTGGTAACGCGGACATAGGCATACACCCATATGACAACAGTTTTCAATGTTTTGGCAACGTTTTACGGTTTTATGCAACAGTTTTCAAATGTTACTAAAGACCAAAAATATTGTAGTGATAATAGGAGAAAATCAATATGTTGCAGGAATCTCTTCTCCTTTTGTGCATAAATTTGTCTTCTCATCCTTGCTTTCGTCGGTGCATCCAAACTCTAGTTATGTTCTTCTCCTTCTCCAAGATGATGACCTTCTAGATCTCTCTTCTCTGATGAATTTTGCATCTCCTTTTAGACAAGAGATTCTCCTCTTAAAAATGTGGAACCCCCTCTTTAATTGTCTCCTTCTAATTTTTCATTTGGCGAAAAATTTGAATTTTGAATTTTAAAATTTGTCCAAAACTAATTGCAACAACTAAAATAGGTTGTTGTAACAACCTGCGCATGCCAATAATATAAGTCCATTTTTACTTATTTTGATCGATTTCTTCGCTGTTTCTAACAAGAAAACATAAGAAAAATAACCAAATTAACCTCAAATAAAATAAATATGAATTTACTTATATTTTTACTCATTTAATTCATTTTCTTCATTATGATAAATATTATGTCAGAAAAATGAGCCAGATAACTTTTTGAGAAGTTATCTGGCATCACAAGGGCTTGCCTCCCTTGCACACACCAATAATTCAAAGGTTTTCCCTTCACCATTTCTACGGGACCACGTCCACGTGGCCTCCCACTATTGACGATCGAAGGCCTACCCTTCTCTCTACAGTAGGTCGCGACGACGCCAGGGCCTACCCTTGTCGCGCTCGTCAGCGGTTCGAAGGTCGGCCCTTCACCGTCTCTCCGACACCATGTCCCTACAGACTCCCACTACCGACGATCAAAGGCTTGCCCTTTGCTCCGTAGTAGCTCGTGGCATCTCCAGGGCTTGCTTGCCTCACGCTCGCTAGCGATTCAAAGTTTTGCCCTTTTCATCATCTCTTCGAGACCACGTCATTGCGGCCTCCCACTGTCAGTGATCAAAGGTCAGCCCTTCTCCCGTAGTAGGTCGTGAAACCGCCAGGGCCTGCCCTCCACGCGGTTGCCTAGGTTTGAAGGTCCACCCTTCACCGACACACACTTAGCGACATCCCCCAAACTAGTGAACTCGGTCTCTCACTGCCCGACTAGAAATGTTCGCCCTTCACCCTTGTAGTAGGACGCGAGACTATCTGGTCTCGTCCTTCAATCATCAACCTCTCAATGATATCCCCCAGGCTAGTGAACTCGGCCTCTCACTGTCGGGCTAGAAGTGTCCTCCCTTCGCCTTTGTGGTAGGACATGAGACTATCTGGGTCTCATCCTTCATTCATCAACAACTCATCGACATCCCCGGGACTGGTAAACCCGACTTCTCACTTCCTGGCTAGAAGCGTTCACCCTTCGCTCTGGTAGTATCCCACGGTACCATCTGGGTCTCGTCCTCTAATAGTCAACCTCAAAGGAGTTTCTCAAAGTTGCCCGCATAGAGATATCGGAATCAATTCTACAAATCTCACAACAAAAGTTCAAAATGACAAAAGGCTAATCAGTCAAAGGGAAGGCAAGACACGCAGAGCTACCACAACAAAATAAAGATACAAAGTTCAATCACAAATTCACATCAAATACAATACAAGTACAAAGTAAGATACAAGCTGAGTAGCGTACTCCCCCTCATCAATAACAAACACAACACACTCGTCCTCAGAGATGTCATTGAAGCCAAGTTCAGCAACATCGCGCTCACGCTTAATGAATATCATCCGCCCTTCTCCCAGGTAGTGTTCTGGGTGTCGTCTGGACCTCGCCCACCAACCGCCGACATCTAAGATGCAGAACAGGTTTGCTTACACAGAGTGATGGTTCCAACACCACTAAAGCTCGATCATCACCACGAGTAAGCCGTCGAAGCTAAAATAGTGAATAAACAATCAAGCAATGCCCGAAGAGCTACTAAAGCTTCGCAAACAAAGTATGAAGCCACTACATAATGCAGATATACAAAGGAGCAACCAAGGAACTGCAAGTATGACACAGATCCATTATGTAGCGCATAGGAGCAATAAAGGCAGAGCAATACCTCATCTGCATCAACATCAGAGCCCCTCGCTCATCTTTGGAAGGATCTCCAGTGCCAGATTCGGCTATGCTGCAACGCTGCTTCTGCACCCCCATATGGATCTTGACCCTCAATCTTGCAGGTATCTCATACCAATTCGCGTGCATTGCACCTTGCACTCACGGTGCACATTGCGCCCATGAACGAACGGTGCACATTGCGCCCTTTATACACATAGCGCACACTCCGCTCTGCGCACACGTTATGTAAACTTCGCGATTACGCACACATAGCGCCCCTCGCACATTGCGCCTAACACGTGCTCCACGTGCATTATGTCTTGCACTGATGCACATATTAAGTGCCACACGCGTAGCTCGCACTTCGTGCACAGTGCATCAATAGTGTACACCTCGCGAAAATTGCTTCCAGTGCACGAGGCGCCCTGTGCACGTCTTACCCCCGACGGATTCAGCCATAAGCACACACAATAACAAGCGGGCATTTCACTCGGTGGATAGTTCACCTTTTGTACCTTTGCCACACTGATCACCTCTACCCTGATCACGACAAATTATCACGCATGTGACTTAGTGAAAAGACCCATCCTCCATTCACTTCGACTCTTAGCTACGGGGACTTAGGTGGCAAATGGTGGGGTCCCCCTAGGACGGTTTGATCGAACCCATAGAACCGCACATAACCTCCCGATGTGTAATCATCGCGCCAACTGCCATCGTCACCATAGATATGCCAGCAAACGCTCCAGCCGCCAGCACTGTCACCGCCGCATCAGTCGCAATCGTCGTTGCGTTAGCAGTCATCGCCGCTGCCTTCACACGCGCCTTCTCCGACACCTCATATCCCATGCAGAGTGGCCCTCTGGCCGCCCATCCTGGGCAGCGCCTCCCTTTCCTAGGGTGGGTGACATCATGGCTGCCCACCCCCTTTCCCGGCGGCCCGCCTAGGGGAAAGGCCACCTAGATCGATGACCTTCTGTCCGCCCTCTCTAGGCGGTCTCTCTGTCGTTTAGGGAGGGCAGCCTCTTGGCCGCCCACCCCATTCCTAGTGCACCGCCTGGGGGAAAGACCGCCCAGATTATGAGGCCTTCTGACCTCCATTTCTGGGCAACCTCTCTGCTAGTAGGGGCGGGTGGCACCTTGGTCGCCCGCCCCCATTCTGGGCTCCTTCCAGGAAGCAAGGTTGCCTCAAATCGGGCATCCTTTGGCCTCCCAGTTGGGGCGGCCTCCTCGCCTCCCAGTTGGGGCAGCCTCCTCGCCGCCCAAAGGGGGCGACGATCTTGCCGCTTAGCCCCGGCCTCCGGCCATTGGCCTCCTCCGACCATCGTCCTCACCTGACCGCCCCTCCCCTTGCTGGAGAAGAGGTAATTTTCCGGTGAGGGCAGTTATTTTCCGACTATGGGCGGTTTCGTCAGTTGCATAAATATGGCGTTCCGCATGCTCTAAACAGAGTAATTCTATTCATCTGTTCGGTGGAGGGGGGGGGGGGGGGGGGGGGGGGGGATTACTGACTTGCCTCACTTAAAATCTCTAAATAAGGTTGATTACTTTTCATTTTAGATCTTTTCCTCTGCCGGAAAATCATCATACGAATTTTCTCTCTCATCTCCTAATCCTACGAATTTCTCTCTTCTCCACTTCTCTTCTTATCGCGCGCCTCTTCCTGCGCGCTCCCGCGCGCGCCTCTTCCTTGCGCGCTCCCGCGCGCGCCTCTTCCTTGCGCGCTTGCGCAGGCGTCTCTTCATAGCGCGCTCCCGCGCGCGTCTCTTCCTTGCATGATTAAATTAATTTAATGGATTAAGATAGCACGTGTTATACTCATGCACTTAATCAAGCATCTATCACAACCTTACTTGAGTGATTAGGATTCCAGAGGGCTTCACGTTTATGTCTCTTGAAGTATTAGTTGACCGCTAGCTCTATTGAGGACAAAAACGTCTTAATCCATTAATTTTTTTAAACTTAAAATAATCAAAATAACTTGTTGGCTTCATGTAGTGCCATATAATGCAATTGGGTCCGAGTAGCCTCACTCATAATCCTCACAAATTTAGGGATCCGGATTCCCTGGAGTTTCTGCGGGAATTTCAGGGGGTGAAGTTCTAGTTTTGTGAATCACTTGAGCAGAATCAAAAAAAAAATGGTTAACATGAAAGTTGTAGATATATATCTCCGAGACGAATAACTTTTGTGTTGAACATTTTTTTATTTGAAGTCGTTCAGACTCCCGATTTGAACTCCGAAAAACATTAAATTAATGTTTTTTGAAATGAGTTTTTTCGGGGCTCAAATCGGAGATCTAAACGACTTCAAATCAAAAAATGTTCAACACGAAAGTTATTCATCTCGGAGATATCTATAACTTTCATGCTAACTATTTTTTCTGATTCCGCTCGACTGATTCGCAAAACTGGAACTCCACCCCCTGTTGCTAGAACTCCAGGGGATCTGGATCCCAAATTTAGTGTGAATCAGGGAAATAACCATCGTGCACACAATCAGCGAGCGTGATCCACACGTGATCCGTGCACGCGATCCCACTACGCACGCAAACCGCCCACGACTGTCTGAAATGGTCGGACACCTTCGCTCCCCGACGGCCGACCGCCTCGGGCTGAGGGGCTCCTGGCCCGACTCGCGGCAGGTTGAGGCAGTGCCTTGCGACCGCGAGCCCGCGGCGGCACCGCCAGCCCTCACCGCCGGCGAGTGAGCCTCTCCCGCGGTCGGACACGAGAAGCGGCCGGCGCCGCGAGCCGCGGCCGGCCGCTCCCGCGAGTGACCGACCTTGAGCATCGGGCACCAAGACCGACCGCTCGCAGGGCGCGACCTCGAGGAGCGGTTGGCGCTAGAGCCAACCTCCCTCTTTACTTTCCATGGCCAGTCGTCTCGCCGGCCGCAGTACCTCCTCCTCCGGCGGCCACTCGTCGTCGAGGTGGTCACCCGTTGATGGTGGTCACTCTCCACCATCCGATCATCCTGTCACGATCACCGTCTTCCGTTACGTAGGTAACCACCCGCATAACCACCATGATTTGTGGGTAAAATATTTAATAAATTAATCATAATGTGCATGTGAAAATTATATTAATTAATATTCATCAGAAATTATACTAAATATGATATGCACCCAGTAATTTAGGTAGTTACCGGTGTGCGGATAGCCGGATAACTACCGTAACCACCACCCGGTGCCTATAAAATGTCCCCCAGACCCCTCTCGTTTCTAACATATCCTCCTCTCAGCTTTTTTCTTCCTTGTGTCGAAGCTCTGCCAAAATTCTTTTATGATCCATCGCCTTCTGTTGGGCCACCTTAAAATTTCTCTAAGTCCACAACGTCCTGATGATGAAGATGCTTCGCTGGCCACTCCAAGAAGCCTCCTACGTGGCGGTATCCAGCAAATCCCCGCCAACAAAATGTAACTAACCTTGCAGTAGAATTGAGCAGCCTGATCGCATCCTAGTGCATCCACCACCGCCAGTGAACAGTAAAAATAGAGCTTCGTGTAAGGTGATCTGTCGCCGACCAAGCTCGTATGTATTCTCTCTCATCTACAAGCTGTAAAGGAGAAGCCTCTCGCCCTCAATTTCACCAACAATTTAAAACTGCTGATAGTGGAGTTTAATCGACATTGAATCGGTCACGTGATTTTTTGCCCAATTGAGGGGTTTTCACATTAAAATTTCTCTGTATACTTCTGATTGGGTTCCCCCTGAAATTTCAGGGTCAAACCAAAAAAACTCGGACCAAGAATGCATGGGGAAAGCCAACTCGACCAAACAAGTCGCGCTCCCCTAAGTTCCGAAAGCCCCCGAGAATAGGGCCAAACACGTGCACGTGCACGAGCAGTGCCCCTGCGCATGAACGACTAGGCCGCGTAGTCGATCACGACCTGCGCACACGAGCCCCCCTACGCACTCCTAGCAACACGCGGACTGGGCGCATCCAACCGCACGCACGCGCTGCCTGCACGCACTAGACCTGAGTGCACCCAACCACACATGTGTGCGGCCTGGGCACATCCGATCGCACGCGCGGCCCACGCGCATGCAATCGCACCGCGAGTGGCTGCGCCCCGCGCGCGCGGCACCCTCAACCCACGTCGCTGGCGGCCCCCACCGCTATCGGCCGCCACCCAAGAGGCACTTTCGTCATTTCGCTAAAATTGGTGATCCAGGTGACCAAAATGAAGCGATGTCATTCGCCAACACAGATTATGCCCCAACACAATTACCGATGTATCCCTCCAGAAAATTATAAATGGGCACTCAGGCCTTCATTTTAGGACAATTAACTCCAGAGGATAGAAAGAGCTCTGAGGTTTTCCGACGAGATCGTGGACTTAGGCCGATCCTCCGCTCAGGAATTTCCTCTGCTCCTCTTCTAGCGCAAAGGCTTTAGCAAGTTTCAAGGCGCGCCGCTCTTCCATCAAGATCCCGAGGACTTAGATATTTTTCTTAGCTGGAACACTTTTATCAAGGTTCTGTGAACTTAGCCAAATTTACAAGTCAGAACGCTTCCTTTGAGTTTCATGGGCTTAGCCAAATTTCTAGGTCGTAGCACTTTCATCAAAGCTCCAAGGACTTAGTTATTTTTCATCATTTTTGTACTCTACGCTTGTAATAGAGACGTGACATGTCACCCTACGAGAGATCATGTCAAACTCTTGTAAACTTCAACAAAATAGTGGATTTTGGCTCAACACAAATCCAACCACGTAGTTTTTCACCCTTTCCTGGTTTTCCACCTCAAACAAGCTTTTTATCGTTTAAATGCTGATGTTTTTCTTTGACTGTTTGTGTGTCTTGTCCGACTTTGAGTTAAGGCAATTTGATTCTCCGGACCGGGGAAAAATTTGGTGACCTGCAACAACTTCCTTATTTATTTTGTGACTGTTTGCGCACTCAACCGCTCCACGGGTTAAGCCGTTCTAGTTTAGTTCGGTCTATCAGGAATGCTGAGTTGTTCACAATAGTATCGATTTCACACGAAACTAAGAATTGGTTCATATAGATTCAACTCCAACTTTTTTGGATCAGAACCGACTCATGCACTCCAAACTTAAAAACCACGCCCTAGCGAGGACGGCCTCCCCTCGACCACGACTGGCCTTACTACGGGTCGGCCGCCCCTAGTCGCCCAGCGAGGGGCGACCATGGCCGCAGCCATCTCCGTAGGGGCTGACCTTGGCCACGGCCGGCCTCGGGTAGCGTCGGCCTCAGGAAGGGCCGTCCATGATCACAACCGGCCTTACGAGGGGCTGACTGTCACCTCACGAGGCCGCCCCGGGCCTCGGGCGTGGCCTCCCTTAGGGTAGGCGGTCGCCCCTTAGCCGTCTGGGCCATGAGCGACCCCGTCAAGGCCAGTGGGCCCTCCCAGCCGCCCATCATGCACAAGAGGGGCGACCGCCTCCTTGGACATCGGTCTCAGGCCTCCATTCTTTGTAGGCGGGCTCTCTCTCGGCCCAGGGACACGATCACCATTTCCAAAAAAATAGCGATCTGCGTGCTCAAATTCGGGTGCTCCTATTCGACCGTCTTGTAATTATTGGGCAAAATTACTGGACTGGTCCTTTAGAAATCTATAAATAGACCGGATTTCTACTTCATTTGAACCTTTTTGGTTTTCAAATGGAGTCTGCGCGGATACAAGACAAGCGCTAGGAAGTGCACAGACACGCATTCGTCGCACACAACCTCTTGTTGTTCACAAAGCTCGGAAGCAAGCGACAAGATCACGCATTAACCTCACGCTAGGCCCGTCAAGACAACCAAGTTCATCCATTCCCCTCTGAGCAAAGGAAGTAAGATCGCTAGATGAGCACGAAAGCCTACTGCACCTGAAACTTTCCTTCTCTTATCACCCTAAGTGTAACGAGAAGTGGCATGTCTCCCTCGCCTTCACTCGAATAGCATTGTTACAAACTCTGGAATAGTGGAATTTAGGTCAGCACCAAACTGACCGCGTGATTTTTTACCTTGATTGTGGGTTTTTCATATAATCAAGTCTCTCTCTCACAATTTATGAATCTTTGTTTGTTTGCACGCTCGATTGCTCGACGTGTTAAGACGATTCAGAAGACCCGGTCTACCAGGAACTTTGAGCAGTCTGCAATAGAACTGAACTAAGAACATATATATATGTGCCCAACATCTTTACAGACATATCTATGTCATTGTGTCTCTCTCTGAGGCATTTCCCTGTCTTTCATGCATGTCAGAACCTACCCGTCACGGAGTTTCACCACCTTAGGACCGTTATAGTTATGATTGCAGTTCATCGGGCTTCGGTTGCCAACTGATCCCCTATCATCAGGTCACAACCTTCCTTGACCTTCTGACACTGGGCAGGCGTCATCCCCCATGCATGATCTTTCAACTTTGCGAAGACCTGTGTTTTTCGTAAACATTCGCCTGAGCCTGGTCACTGTGAGTTTCTTGAGGAGACCATCACCCCTTCCCCTAAGTTACAGGGCTATTTAAGCATGCAAAACCCAGAAATGGTGGAAACCACATGATCAGATCTGTGTCGAGTCGAAATCCACTTGATAAGAGTTGTGATTCTCGGAGGGTGGAGACCACTTCTCCGTTTTCTTGTAAAGACGTGTTAGTAATTATATCTTGCTGGATCTTGAGTTGATGAATGACATTGCTCCGTTTTAGTCATCTGAATCACCAATTTCCGCAAATGACGAACATGTCCACAGATCAAGCAAATTACAGGGTCAAACCAAAAAAACTCGGACCAAGAATGCATGGGGAAAGCCAACTCGACCAAACAAGTCGCGCTCCCCTAAGTTCCGAAAGCCCCCGAGAATAGGGCCAAACCCGTGCACGTGCACGAGCAGTGTCCCTGCGCACGAACGACTAGGCCGCGTAGTCGATCACGACCTGCGCACACGAGCCCCCCTACGCACTCCTAGCAACACGCGGACTAGGCGCATCCAACCGCACGCACGCGCTGCCTGCACGCACTAGACCTGAGTGCACCCAACCACACATGCGTGCGGCCTGGGCACATCCGGTCGCACGCGCGGCCCACGCGCATGCAATCGCACCGCGAGTGGCCGCGCCCCGCGCGCGCGGCACCCTCAACCCACGTCGTTGGCGGCCCCCACCGCTATCGGCCGCCACCCAAGAGGCACTTTCGTCATTTCGCTAAAATTGGTGATCCAGGTGACCAAAATGAAGCGATGTCATTCGCCAACACAGATTATGCCCCAACACAATTACCGATGTATCCCTCCAGAAAATTATAAATGGGCACTCAGGCCTTCATTTTAGGACAATTAACTCCAGAGGATAGAAAGAGCTCTGAGGTTTTCCGACGAGATCGTGGACTTAGGCCGATCCTCCGCTCAGGAATTTCCTCTGCTCTTCTTCTAGCGCAAAGGCTTTAGCAAGTTTCAAGGCGCGCCGCTCTTCCATCAAGATCCCGAGGACTTAGATATTTTTCTTAGCTGGAACACTTTTATCAAGGTTCTGTGAACTTAGCCAAATTTACAGGTCAGAACGCTTCCTTTGAGTTTCATGGGCTTAGCCAAATTTCTAGGTCGTAGCACTTTCATCAAAGCTCCAAGGACTTAGTTATTTTTCATCATTTTTGTACTTTACGCTTGTAATGGAGACGTGACATGTCACCCTACGAGAGATCATGTCAAACTCTTGTAAACTTCAACAAAATAGTGGATTTTGGCTCAACACAAATCCAACCACGTAGTTTTTCACCCTTTCCTGGTTTTCCACCTCAAACAAGCTTTTTATCGTTTAAATGCTGATGTTTTTCTTTGACTGTTTGTGTGTCTTGTCCGACTTTGAGTTAAGGCAATTTGATTCTCCGGACCGGGGAAAAATTTGGTGACCTGCAACAACTTTCTTATTTATTTTGTGACTGTTTGCGCACTCAACCGCTCCACGGGTTAAGCCGTTCTAGTTTAGTTCGGTCTATCAGGAATGCTGAGTTGTTCACAATAGTATCGATTTCACACGAAACTAAGAATTGGTTCATATAGATTCAACTCCAACTTTTTTGGATCAGAACCGACTCATGCACTCCAAACTTAAAAACCACGCCCTAGCGAGGACGGCCTCCCCTCGACCACGACTGGCCTTACTACGGGTCGGCCGCCCCTAGTCGCCCAGCGAGGGGCGACCATGGCCGCAGCCATCCCCGTAGGGGCTGACCTTGGCCACGGCCGGCCTCGGGTAGCGTCGGCCTCAGGAAGGGCCGTCCATGACCACAACCGGCCTTACGAGGGGCTGACTGTCCCCTCACGAGGCCGCCCCGGGCCTCGGGCGTGGCCTCCCTTAGGGTAGGCAGTCGCCCCTTAGCCGTCTGGGCCATGAGCGACCCCGTCAAGGCCAGTGGGCCCTCCCAGCCGCCCATCATGCACAAGAGGGGCGACCGCCTCCTTGGACATCGGTCTCAGGCCGCCATTCTTTGTAGGCGGGCTCTCTCTCGGCCCAGGGACACGATCACTATTTCCAAAAAAATAGCGATCTGCGTGCTCAAATTCGGGTGCTCCTATTCGACCGTCTTGTAATTATTGGGCAAAATTACTGGACTGGCCCTTTAGAAATCTATAAATAGACCGGATTTCTACTTCATTTGAACCTTTTTGGTTTTCAAATGGAGTCTGCGCGGATACAAGACAAGCGCTAGGAAGTGCACAGACACGCATTCGTCGCACACAACCTCTTGTTGTTCACAAAGCTCGGAAGCAAGCGACAAGATCACGCATTAACCTCACGCTAGGCCCGTCAAGACAACCAAGTTCATCCATTCCCCTCTGAGCAAAGGAAGTAAGATCGCTAGATGAGCACGAAAGCCTACTGCACCTGAAACTTTCCTTCTCTTATCACCCTAAGTGTAACGAGAAGTGGCATGTCTCCCTCGCCTTCACTCGAATAGCATTGTTACAAACTCTGGAATAGTGGAATTTAGGTCAGCACCAAACTGACCACGTGATTTTTTACCTTGATTGTGGGTTTTTCATATAATCAAGTCTCTCTCTCACAATTTTATGAATCTTTGTTTGTTTGCACGCTCGATTGCTCGACGTGTTAAGACGATTCAGAAGACCCGGTCTACCAGGAACTTTGAGCAGTCTGCAATAGAACTGAACTAAGAACATATATATATGTGCCCAACATCTTTACAGACATATCTATGTCATTGTGTCTCTCTCTGAGGCATTTCCCTGTCTTTCATGCATGTCAGAACCTACCCGTCACGGAGTTTCACCACCTTAGGACCGTTATAGTTATGATTGCAGTTCATCGGGCTTCGGTTGCCAACTGATCCCCTATCATCAGGTCACAACCTTCCTTGACCTTCTGACACTGGGCAGGCGTCATCCCCCATGCATGATCTTTCAACTTTGCGAAGACCTGTGTTTTTCGTAAACATTCGCCTGAGCCTGGTCACTGTGAGTTTCTTGAGGAGACCATCACCCCTTCCCCTAAGTTACAGGGCTATTTAAGCATGCAAAACCCAGAAATGGTGGAAACCACATGATCAGATCTGTGTCGAGTCGAAATCCACTTGATAAGAGTTGTGATTCTCGGAGGGTGGAGACCACTTCTCTGTTTTCTTGTAAAGACGTGTTAGTAATTATATCTTGCTGGATCTTGAGTTGATGAATGACATTGCTCCGTTTTAGTCATCTGAATCACCAATTTCCGCAAATGACGAACATGTCCACAGATCAAGCAAATTACAGGGTCAAACCAAAAAAACTCGGACCAAGAATGCATGGGGAAAGCCAACTCGACCAAACAAGTCGCGCTCCCCTAAGTTCCGAAAGCCCCTGAGAATAGGGCCAAACCCGTGCACGTGCACGAGCAGTGTCCCTGCGCACGAACGACTAGGCCGCGTAGTCGATCACGACCTGCGCACACGAGCCCCCCTACGCACTCCTAGCAACACACGGACTGGGCGCATCCAACCGCACGCACGCGCTGCCTGCACGCACTAGACCTGAGTGCACCCAACCACACATGCGTGCGGCCTGGGCACATCCGGTCGCACGCGCGGCCCACGCGCATGCAATCGCACCGCGAGTGGCTGCGCCCCGCGCGCGCGGCACCCTCAACCCACGTCGTTGGCGGCCCCCACCGCTATCGGCCGCCACCCAAGAGGCACTTTCGTCATTTCGCTAAAATTGGTGATCCAGGTGACCAAAATGAAGCGATGTCATTCGCCAACACAGATTATGCCCCAACACAATTACCGATGTATCCCTCCAGAAAATTATAAATGGGCACTCAGGCCTTCATTTTAGGACAATTAACTCCAGAGGATAGAAAGAGCTCTGAGGTTTTCCGACGAGATCGTGGACTTAGGCCGATCCTCCGCTCAGGAATTTCCTCTGCTCTTCTTCTAGCGCAAAGGCTTTAGCAAGTTTCAAGGCGCGCCGCTCTTCCATCAAGATCCCGAGGACTTAGATATTTTTCTTAGCTGGAACACTTTTATCAAGGTTCTGTGAACTTAGCCAAATTTACAGGTCAGAACGCTTCCTTTGAGTTTCATGGGCTTAGCCAAATTTCTAGGTCGTAGCACTTTCATCAAAGCTCCAAGGACTTAGTTATTTTTCATCATTTTTGTACTTTACGCTTGTAATGGAGACGTGACATGTCACCCTACGAGAGATCTTGTCAAACTCTTGTAAACTTCAACAAAATAGTGGATTTTGGCTCAACACAAATCCAACCACGTAGTTTTTCACCCTTTCCTGGTTTTCCACCTCAAACAAGCTTTTTATCGTTTAAATGCTGATGTTTTTCTTTGACTGTTTGTGTGTCTTGTCCGACTTTGAGTTAAGGCAATTTGATTCTCCGGACCGGGGAAAAATTTGGTGACCTGCAACAACTTCCTTATTTATTTTGTGACTGTTTGCGCACTCAACCGCTCCACGGGTTAAGCCGTTCTAGTTTAGTTCGGTCTATCAGGAATGCTGAGTTGTTCACAATAGTATCGATTTCACACGAAACTAAGAATTGGTTCATATAGATTCAACTCCAACTTTTTTGGATCAGAACCGACTCATGCACTCCAAACTTAAAAACCACGCCCTAGCGAGGACGGCCTCCCCTCGACCACGACTGGCCTTACTACGGGTCGGCCTCCCCTAGTCGCCCAGCGAGGGGCGACCATGGCTGCAGCCATCCCCGTAGGGGCTGACCTTGGCCACGGCCGGCCTCGGGTAGCGTCGGCCTCAGGAAGGGCCGTCCATGACCACAACCGGCCTTACGAGGGGCTGACTGTCCCCTCACGAGGCCGCCCCGGGCCTCGGGCGTGGCCTCCCTTAGGGTAGGCGGTCGCCCCTTAGCCGTCTGGGCCATGAGCGACCCCGTCAAGGCCAGTGGGCCCTCCCAGCCGCCCATCATGCACAAGAGGGGCGACCGCCTCCTTGGACATCGGTCTCAGGCCGCCATTCTTTGTAGGCGGGCTCTCTCTCGGCCCAGGGACACGATCACCATTTCCAAAAAAATAGCGATCTGCGTTGTTGAAGCCGAGAGATTCTCAACCTCAAAAATCGGACAAGGCAACCTGAAGTTACTGGTCGACCAGTCGGGAAGATGATCTCTGGTCAGGAAACAGGAACGAATTGCGCAAACAGGACCCCAGGTCGCTACGGCGGGAAGGTCCCACCACGTACCCAGTTGCTTAGGAGAAGCAACCCCTTCTCAACCAGATTGGCCGAGCTAGGTACGAAGGAGACGAGCTGAGCAATAACGAGTCAAGGGCAGTGGCTGGAACTCGCGAGGGTTCAGGCCGAGAATTGCTTGTCTCTCCTTCGTACCCCTGGGGTCCTATTTATAGGGAAAACCAAAGAGGGGGGGGGGGTCTTACTTATACCCCCACCCTGGCGAGTTGGCGACTTCCCTGGGGAGCTCGGCAGGCAGAGGCGAGCATCTGGCCATAGTCGCCACCTGGCGAGTTGTCCTGGGGAACTCGCCAACTCGCCCGAACCTTCCGCGGTCCGGGGTGCTGGTCTGGATCCCCACCTTGTCTTGCTGACTTGGACTTTTGATGACCTGGCGGTGGTAGGGCCCTCCCTCGTCGAATATGGGTTGTACACAATCCCCGCTCTTTCTGGGCGACGTAGGAGCCCGGAAAGAATCATCCAACGCTTATTCGGCGAGGACCTCTGCCAAGTATCTGGACAGCTCGCATCGTCGCCTGCTGGTAGAGTAGTCTATAAATAGGGGGGGCTCCATTTTTGAGACGATCCTTGGAGCTCGCCGAAGATGTCGGACACCGAACAGCTGTTGAAGGACAGTCTCGCCGCCTTGTCGGGCCTCCTCGGTATAGCCAGGCCGAAGAGACCGCGCGAGGATGATCCCACTGCTTTGCCCCCGCCGAAGAAGAAGAAGACAAAAAAGGTCAAGCTGCCCGCCACTACGGTGGTCGGCTCGCCTCCACCGGCGCACCAGGTCGCCGCGGCGACTGACAATCCCGTGGTGTCGTCCGACACCCAGAGGGTGTTGAACGACCTAGGGCTCGACGACCTCCCTGGGTCGACCCGGGGTAGCCCGCTGGAGAACCCGGGGGTGACCGAGGAGCTCGCGGGCGTGAAGGAGTCCGCGGCGTCTCAGGCCGAGGTCGTCACCTTGACAGGTCGCTACCTCGAACTCTTCCCTGCTGGGTTGTCGCCGCCACTTTGCTGACTTCCTTCCTTATGCAGATTCTCCGATAGCCGCGGATGCGGCACTTGATGTCGTCCCCCTTAGCTCGGCGCCCTTACTCGCTCTGGCTGCCGACAGGCCGTTCAAGATCGCCCGCACGGTCAGGATAGGCCTCAGCTCGGGGAAAGCGTCTGGGGCGGCGTTGGTGAAGGACCCCCCGCTTGTGAAGGAGCTGCCGGCGAAAGCCACTCCTGCCGAGTCATCTGGGCCGGTGCGCGAGGTTCCTCCGGCGAGTATGGCGGCCGGTGTTGTTGCGAGCGGCGGGAAGATACCCCCGGTGAGCACTCCATTGCCGCCGCCGCCGCCCGCGGTCGCCACTCCTGGCCAGAGGCCGAGCACCGGCTTGCCCCCTCCGCCGCCCCTGTCTACCCTGCCGAAAGACCATCCGCGACCTCCTCCGCCTCCTGCGCCGAGGGCTCCGCTCCACTCTGCGAGCTCATCTCAAGCTCCGCCGCCGGCGAAGAAGTCGGAGAGGCCGCGGCCACCCTACTTTCCTCCGCGGGTTGGAGACCCTGACTACGTCGGCCAAGGGTCTGGAGGGCGCGGGCAGGGCAGGCCTGCCGATCTTCCGAGTAGCTCTTCGGGGAGGCGAGATACCTCCGGGCGACCTCCTTCGCCGCGCCGATCCCGATCTCCTCGCCGTGGTGAGCCTCCTACTACTGAATACCGCTCAGCTTTTTGCTTTTTCCGACCTGACGATCTATCTTCCTGCCTTGTCAGATCGCCCGGCGACCTCTGGGGCGACTTTCCTCGATGCTATCGGGCTGTCTGGTAGCGAGTATCGCCAGGCCGCCATTCGCGCTCACATGGAGTTGGAGAGCAAGTTTGACCAGCTCTCTATCTGCGACTCACACCGGCGTATCTCGGCTCTGGAGGCGAGGATGGCCAAGATCGAAGGGCTCCAGTCGACCTTGGAAAGCTATGAAGCTCGCTTTCACGTGGTCAAAGAGAACGACCGCCAGCTGCAACTGAACAACCACCGCCTGCAGCTGGTACTTGACGAGCTGGCCGGCATCCGGGCGAGCATGGGGTCTGCTGGGCGCCTGGCGAGGATGGAGGAGCAGCTCAGGCTCGGCGATGATGCGACAGCGCTGGCGACGGAGCATTATCGGCGTGCGCGCGAGATCGGCTGGGCCGGGCGACATCCGCACCCTCCTGAGCGGCCGAGGGCTCCATAGTTTTTTATTTTTTCGAATGTAACTCGCCTTGTGCGACTTGTACTTCTGGACATCTATTTCTAATTTGATTAATTCATGTGTGCGAATATTCCTGCCTCTATGTGCGCGCTGTTATTTTTTGACGTGCCGAGCTTTAGTTTACTTGATAATGTCGCAGGTTGATCTTCATCGCGCGAGCTCGCTAGATACTCGCTGAGACGGCTGACCCCCCCCCCCCTCTTGGGCTTGTCATATCTATAAATAGGAGGGGTAGGTGGGTCATAAAGCGTATTGCTGTAGCGACCTTCTTTCCTCCTGCCGAGTATCTGAACAATCAACTCGCCGCCCTTGTTGCTTTCGAATCTCGCCATCATGGTCGGTGACGATGCCAGCGCTCGCCGACAGGCCCACGCAATTAACTTCGCGGATGCGGCTTTTAAGAAGTCCATAACCACCGAGAAGGAACTGGCGACCTTCAAGGAACGCTTCCTGCCCGAAGGATACTCGGCAAGACTCCCCACTCGCAGCGAGCGCCTCAACACCCATATTGAGGGTTCGCTTGTAATGTCGCTGCGTCACTTCGACGCGGGCCTGCGACTGCCCTTCTGGCCGGAGTTCTGCGAGATCTTGCGCTACTTCGGGATTGTCCCTGCGCAGATCAATCCTAATGGTGTGGCGATCATCATGGGATTCCTCTGCTTCCTTCGGGAAGAAAGGAACGCTTTCAACCTCTCCGCCTTCCGCCGCATCTTCGCCTTTGCGGCGACCTCGGAGGGGGTCATCTTCTTCAGCAGCCATGTCTGCACCCTGGTCGGGACCGCGAACAAGGTCCATCGCTGGGGCGAGCAGCTGATTGTCGTCCATGGCGACTTCGGCGGTGTTCTCGGCAGGCCGCATCAACCGGCCGATGTCGCCTTCCTTCCCCCCATCCTCGAAGGAGCTCGCGAACAGCTCTTCGAATACTTCCGCGGTCGGCGTTTTGACGTCATCTTCTGGCGACTAAACGTCAACGTGCTCGAGCCAGTCCACCCTAACGAAAGTATGCCGAACTCGAAATGCGCCCTGGTTACTCGCTCCCCCTTTTGCCGCTGAGCTAACTTTGTCGCGTTTTGCAGTCTCCAACGAGCTTCCGGAGAAGCCGCTTCCTTTGGCGAAGGAAGCCGCCGCCACGCAGTCGGATTCTCGCCCCCCTGCCGACGTTGGGGAGAAGAAGGCGGTTAGGGGAAAATCGCGGGTCAGCTCGCAAGGTCCCGCGAGGAAGAGGGCGAAGACCTCGTCGCCGCGATCCGTCGATTGCCGGTCGCCGACGGGCGCCCAGTCGCCCCATTTCCACCCCAACTACGGCCTCGGGCAGGGAGTGGTGGACGCCTTCGGTCGCCCGCTCGTGACCTGGTCGGCGGGGGAGAATTCGGTGTCGCTGAGCACCAACCTTCCGTCCTGGTCGACTGACTGAGAGGACAATGGGGAGGCGTTCGCCGTTCTCCATGCCATCTACGGTCGGGCCAACGCGGAGTCCGTCATGGAGCTGACCCCGACGGAGCTCGCCCATCAATCGGCCTGCGCGCTCGCGCGGTCTGCCGAGCTGGGCCATTATTCGGCGAGGAAGCTGTTGGAGACGACCGATGCCCTCAAGGTCGTCTCCAAGAAGGCCATCGACCTTGGCATGCAGTCAGTCCGCTGGAGGGACTTCGAGGTGAGCTGTCCCTGGGCGAGTTTTGTTCGATTTGTTTCGTTTGATAGATCCTGACGTCAATCATTTCACAGGCTGCCGAGATAGAAGCGGCGAAGAAACTCTCCGAGTGCGAGGAGAAGCTCGCCGCCTCCCAGGCCGAGCTGGAGGCGGCCCAAACTCGCGCAGCGGTGATGGAGACGAGGCTGGTCGCTGCTGAAGGACGGCTGAGCTCCTCAACCCCGCTACCCGAGGACCCGGCGCGAGTGGTAAAGCAATCTCGCGTTCTCTGGGAGGAGAGATCCTCTGTTCGCCGCGAGATTGCGCGGGCGGCGGGGAACGTCATACTCGCGCGCCTTAGGCTCGGGGGTCAGCTCGTCGAGGGGGAGAAGCCACTCACTGTCGACGAGCTCATTCCCGAGCTGCTCGCCGAGGGGACTGTCCCGCCGTATAGCGCGTCGTCGCCGACCAACTCCAGTGATTCCGACAGCAGCAGCGGCAGCAGCAGCGGCAGCGGAAGCAGCAGCGGCGAGAGCGCAGAGAGTGACGACTTTGCGGATATTGGTGATGGTGATGATGAATATCGGCCTGATACTGGCGACGACGAGTCCTAGTTGCTCGCCGATATTCTTTTTGTAAACCAAACTTTTGACTTCATGATTTATACAAGGTTTTGGTTTTTGCCTTTCTAACTGGATGTTACTCGCTAGGCTTATAGGCTCGGAGAGGAACGCTCGCTAGGTCGCAGGGGATGATCCCGACATCGACCATCCGCTTGTCGGGACCTACTCGCCCCCTGCACCCGGATACTTGTGAACCTGCTGAGATAACCGCGCGGGTGGCGTGTGGGACATACTCGCATGCCCCCCGGGGCTCGCTTACTCGCGTGGTTCCAGCTCGCTTCCCCGCATGGGATCAGCTCGCCTACTCGCACGAGATCAGCTCGCCTGCTCGCGCGAGGTCTGCTCACCTGCTCGTGCGAGACCTGCTCGCCTGCTCGCGTGTGACGAAAACTGAACCGGGCTTAGTCGTCGAACATAGCCTGCGGGCCCCTCATTCTCGTTATCGAGGAGATCGGCCGATTCCCGAGGAGAGGAGCTCGTGGAGATACCGGTCTTACGACGCTGCTCGAGGTCTTGGATCACAATCGAGGAGATCGGCCGATTCCCGAGGAGAGGAGCTCGTGGAGATACCGGTCTTACGACGCTGCTCAACTCGAGGTCTTGAATCACAATCGAGGAGATCGGCCGATTCCCGAGGAGAGGAGCTCGTGGGGATACCGGTCTTACGACGCTGCTCAACTCGAAGTCTTGAATTACAATCGAGGAGATCGGCCGATTCCCGAGGAGAGGAGCTCGTGGGGATACCGGTCTTACGACGCTGCTCAACTCGAAGTCTTGAATCACAATCGAGGAGATCGGCCGATTCCCGAGGAGAGGAGCTCGTGGGGATACCGGTCTTACGACGCTGCTCAACTCGAAGTCTTGAATTACAATCGAGGAGATCGGCCGATTCCCGAGGAGAGGAGCTCGTGGGGATACCGGTCTTACGACGCTGCTCAACTCGAGGTCTTGAATTACAATCGAGGAGATCGGCCGATTCCCGAGGAGAGGAGCTCGTGGGGATACCGGTCTTACGACGCTGCTCAACTCGAAGTCTTGAATTACAATCGAGGAGATCGGCCGATTCCCGAGGAGAGGAGCTCGTGGGGATACCGGTCTTACGACGCTGCTCAACTCGAAGTCTTGAATCACAATCGAGGAGATCGGCCGATTCCCGAGGAGAGGAGCTCGTGGGATACCGGTCTTACGACGCTGCTCAACTCGAAGTCTTGAATTACAATCGAGGAGATCGGCCGATTCCCGAGGAGAGGAGCTCGTGGGGATACCGGTCTTACGACGCTGCTCAACTCGAGGTCTTGGATTACAATCGAGGAGATCGGCCGATTCCCGAGGAGAGGAGCTCGTGGGGATACCGGTCTTACGACGCTGCTCAACTCGAAGTCTTGGATTACAATCGAGGAGATCGGCCGATTCCCGAGGAGAGGAGCTCGTGGGATACCGGTCTTACGACGCTGCTCAACTCGAAGTCTTGAATTACAATCGAGGAGATCGGCCGATTCCCGAGGAGAGGAGCTCGTGGGGATACCGGTCTTACGACGCTGCTCAACTCGAGGTCTTGGATTACAATCGAGGAGATCGGCCGATTCCCGAGGAGAGGAGCTCGTGGGGATACCGGTCTTACGACGCTGCTCAACTCGAGGTCTTGAATCACAATCGAGGAGATCGGCCGATTCCCGAGGAGAGGAGCTCGTGGGGATACCGGTCTTACGACGCTGCTCAACTCGAGGTCTTGGATTACAATCGAGGAGATCGGCCGATTCCCGAGGAGAGGAGCTCGTGGGGATACCGGTCTTACGACGCTGCTCAACTCGAGGTCTTGAATCACAATCGAGGAGATCGGCCGATTCCCGAGGAGAGGAGCTCGTGGGGATACCGGTCTTACGACGCTGCTCAACTCGAAGTCTTGGATTAATATCCTGCATCCTTATATATTGGCGAGAAAGAAACTCCCCCCGAAGGGACGCTCTTGATCCTGCCGAATCGGGGGATCAGTGTCCAGACCCGTTCCTCAGAATTCCTCTAGTTTGGAAAAGAGATGCATTAGGGGAGACCTAGGCCGATATGCGAGGGGGGAGCTGATCTCGGCCAACAATGCAGAGGTTCGGTCTTACAAGAGCGCTTGAAATCCCGAAGCGTCGTCCCATCGTCTGAGCTAGGCTATTCAGTGAGAACGGGTTGGGGTCCCGCATCCCGATTTGACAGTGAAGGTCGCTTATAGGTACGATTAGGATGGGGGTGGTGTTCATCGAGGGGCCTTTTTGAACGCGCTCGGAATTCACACATCTCCCTTCGGGCTCGTCCACACCCTGTCCTTGGTAGGTTCTTCTCCCGGGTGTTTTACGAGGCCGGCCTCTCCTCAAGTCCGGGAGATCACGGTGCGGATCTGTTCCTCGCAGGTCCTCCAGACGGAAAAGAGATGCACTCGGGGAGTCATAGGCCGACATGCAAGGGGGGAGCTGATCTCGGCTGACAATACAGAGGCTCGGTCTTACAAGAGCGCTTAAAATCCCGAAGCATCGTCCCATCATCCGTACTGGGCTACATATGAGGAACAAACCGACCGTTGCCTCTCGAGGTCGACTACGAGGCGGACCATGAAAACACTCAGAAACCTTGAGATACATTTAACACAAAAAGGATGAAATCTCGCATTCTTTGCTCATTTAAGAGTTTTTACAGAAATTGATACATGAGTTACCACTATGGGTAAAATCTTTTCAAATCATCCCCGCTCCAGGTTCCAGGCAGCTGCTCTCTCGCTTGGTCTTGTAGGTAATAGCCTCCTGTGGTCAAGGCTTCTTGGACGATGAAAGGTCCTTCCCAGTTGGGATGGAGCTTGCCTACGGTGGCTCCCCGCCCAGCAGCGTCCACCTTCTTCATGACCAAGTCCCCCGCGAGGAAATTCTTCAAGCGGACGTTTTTGTCGAAGTGTCTTGCCATGCGCCTCTTGGTTTCCTCCTGGCGCATGGAGGCTAAGTCCCGAAGCTCTTCCACATAATCCAGGGAGAGCCTCTGAGCCTCTTCATTCTCTAACCGCCATTCCTTCCGTCTTCGGCTGCGATGACCCTCGGACTGTGCACCTCAAATTCGACCGGGATGAGCGCCTCGGATCCGTGTGACAGCTTGAAGGGTGTTTCCCCTGTGGCTGAGTTCGGGGTGGTCCTGAGGGCCCAGAGGACGGAAGGGAGCTGCTCGGCCCAGTTTCCCTTGAGATTGGTGATCTTCTTTTTCAGCAAGTTGACGATGAGTTTGTTCGCTGCTTCTACTTGCCCGTTGCTACGAGGGTGATGTACCGAGGCGAACCGAAGGTCGGTTCCCAACTGTTTACAAAAGTCCCCCAGTTCCAGGCTGGCGAACTGCGGCCCATTGTCGGTGATGATGGCCAGAGGGATCCCGAACCTGCATGCGATCTCCCCCCAGATGAAGTTCTTGACGATTTGAGACGTGGTCCTGGCCAGAGCCTTAGCCTCGATCCACTTCGTGAAGTAGTCAACCATTACCAGGACAAACTTCCGTTGCCCGCTAGCTTGAGGGAACGGGCCGATCAAATCCATTCCCCAAATTGCGAAGGGCCACGGAGCGGTAATCGAGCGGAGTTGCTGAGCCGGCTGGAGCGCGAGGGGCGCGAAGAGTTGACATTGGGAGCATTTTCTGGAGTAGGCCTCTGCGTCCTTTCGGATGGTCGGCCAGAAGTAACCGTGCCTCAGAATCCTTTGCTCCAGGGTGCGGGTCCCGGAGTGACTGCCGCACTCTCCTGAGTGAATCTCCTCGAGGACCCGGGGAATCTCGAGTTCTGACAAGCATCGGGCCAGAGGGCCTGAAATGGTTTTGCGATAAAGCTCTCCGTCCTGCAGTAAGTAGTACGCGGCCTTATACCGGAACTTTCTTTGATCTTGCCCGTCAGATGGTAGTCGGCCTGTTGCCAGGAACGTGACGAACGGATCTCTCCATGAGGCCCGCTGATCGATCTCCATCAACTCGCCTTCTTCGATGGATGGTCGGAACAACTCGATGGCGGTTCCCCCAGCCCGAGGGCCGTATTTCGCAAGATTGTCTGCCTCGGAGTTGCGTTCTCGGGGCACGTGCTCAACGTGAAAGGATCGGAACCCCCCGATCAGGCCTTTGACCTTAACCAAATATTGCTGCAAGATGGGATCTCGGACTTCGAACTCTCCCCGAATCTGAGACGCCGCCACCATGGAATCGGTAAAAGCCCTGATATCTCTGATTGCCAGTTCCCTGGCGAGTCGCAAGCCAGCCACCATGGCTTCGTACTCTGCCTGATTGTTAGTGACCGGAAAATGGATCTTGACGGCTTGCACAATTCTGGTCCCCTGAGGACTAACCAGCACCACCCCGGCTCCCACGGAGTGTCTCCCTGACGCGCCATCTACGAACATCTTCCAAGGGACCGGCCGAGAGACATCCGTGTCTGCCTCGACCTCGGTCGAGAAGTCGGCCAGGAAATCCGCCACGGCTTGTGCTTTGATCGCGACCCTTGGGGGGTAGGAGATGTCGAACTCGCTCAGCTCCACAGCCCACTTGGCGAGCCTGCCGGAGTGCTCTACTCCGTCCAAGATACTCCTCAAGGGGTGGTCGGAGACTACCTTGATAGAGTGGGCTTGGAAATATGGACGGAGTCGCCTGGCCGAAACTACCAGGGCAAAGACTAACTTCTCCAGGATGGGGTACCGCGTTTCGGCTTGCCTTAGCACCCGGCTCACGTAGTAGATTGGAAGCTGCTTCTTCCCCTCCTCTCGGACCAACACCGAGCTGACTGCTTCAGCCCCTACCCCTAGGTAGAGCAAAAGGTCCTCGCCGCCCTGCGGACCCTGAAGGAGAGGAGCTCGAGTCAGCTGTTGTTTGAGCTTTACGAAGGCCTCCTCGCACTCCGGGGTCCACTCGAATTTCTGGTTCCCCCGAAGGGTTTTGAAGAAAGGGGAACACTTTTCTCCAGCCCTGGAGAGAAACCGGCTAAGACCTGCTAGCCTTCCAGTCAACCTTTGAACTTCCTTGGAATCCCTCGGGGATGCCATCTCCACGATGGCTTTCACCTTGTCGGGGTTAGGCTCCACCCCTAGGGGAGTAAGGAGGTGCCCTAGAAACTTCCCCCTTCCCGCGCCGAAGACACACTTAGCCGGGTTGAGCCGCATCTTGTACCTCCTCAGGGTGGCGAAGGTCTCTGTCAGATCCGCTACGTGCTCTGCGGCGCTCTTGCTCTTAACAAGCAGGTCATCCACGTAGACTTCCAGATTCCGCCCCTTTTGCTCTCTGAAGACGTGATCCATCATTCTTTGATATGTCGCGCCAGCGTTCTTGAGCCCGAAGGGCATCATCTTGTAGCTATAACACCCGTCGCTGGTGATGAAGGAAACGTCGCGACAATCGGGGGGATGCATCCGGATCTGATGGTATCCTGAAAAAGCATCAAGGAAACTCATCACAGGAAATCCGACGGCGGAATCAACCAGCGCGTCGATCTGAGGCAGGGGATAACAATCCTTCGGGCAAGCTTTATTCAACAATGAAAAGTCGATACATAATCTCCAGCCCCCTCCGGACTTCTTCACCATTACAACATTGGAGACCCAACCTGGATACTGGATCTCCGAAACAAAACCTGCTTCCAGCAGCTTCCCTACTTCCTCCCGGATGGGTCCCGCTAGAGTGGCGGCGCTCATCCTTTGCTTCTGACGGACGGGGGCCGTCGCCGGATCCAGGTTGAGGCGATGACAGGCAACATCAGCATCAATCCCTGGCATCTCGGCGGCGCTCCATGCGAAGACGTCCGCGTTTTCCTGTAGGCAGGCAGCTATCTCCACCTTCCCTTCCGGGGGCAAGGCTCCTCCGATCTTCAGCAGCTCCGGCTTTCCTCTCAGGGAGATCACCTCCACTTCCTCCAGCTCCTCGGCAGCTTGCAGGCCCTCTTCCTGCTCCATCATCCTTTCCAACCTTTCTGCGTCACCCATCCAGCTGATGGTGCTGACCGCATTCAGGTAGCATTCCCTGGAGGCCCTGGGATCTCCCCTGATCCTGACTTGGACGTCGTCCCTGCAGTACTTCAGGCATTGATGATATGACGAGGGGACGGCTTTGAAGTAGTTGATGAGGGGCCGCCCGAAGATGGCGTTGTAGCCGCTGGGTGCGTCGACGATGACGAAGCGGCATCGGATCGAAGTTCCCCCGAGGGTGACCAGCAACTCAACTCCTCCTTCCACCTCCTTCTTCTCCCCGGAGAAGCCGAAGAGAGGCCCATCCGCTGCCAGAACCCGGGACGCTTCCACCTGAAGGCCGACGAAGGTTCTCTTGAAGATGACATTCACCGAGCTCCCGTTATCCGCGAGGATTCGGTCGACGGTGAAGTCCTCGATTGCTGCTTGAATCACCAGGGCGTCATGGAAGGGGTTCTCGTTCCAGAGCATGTCTTCCTCCGAGAAGGTGATCTCGTTCAAGGGAGGGGGGGTCTGAGACGTCGAAGCGACGCTCCTTTTGTAGATTTGGTGGAGACTTCCCTTGCGGGAAGCTCCTAGCCCCGCCCCTCCGTTGATTACTCCGACGTGCCCGCCTCCTGGACCGGGAATGACATTCCCCCTTCCTCCTTGGTCGATCCTGTCTTCGTTCCTCCTTCTCTGCGGTGCCTGGTAGGCCACCTGCCCAACCTGGGCCTCCTGCTGCGGCTGCTCCCTCTCGGCTGCCGTTGCTTCCATCCTCCTCCTTGCTTCCCAAAACTCAGGGCAAGCCAAGGTTCCGTGCCCCTCCACTCGATGGATATCGCAGTAGAGGGGAATCGCCGCTTCCTGCTGCCTTTCCTGCCTCCTCTCCTGCTGCCTCTCCTTCCGCCGGCGTTTAGCCGCTCGCTGCGTGATGGCCATGGTTTCCCTTCTTCCTCCTCCTTGCTCCCGAGGGTTGTAAGCTCTCCCTTCCTCCTGACGGATGGGCCGCCTCCACTGGGGGCGATCCCTCGGGTACTGGAATCTTCTCTCCTCGCTCCTCGCCTCTCGACCCCCGACGGGCCTCCTATCCTCCTGCCTTCGAGGCCTCTCCCGCCTCTCCTGCCTCTCCACCTTTCTGATCTCCCTTCCCCTTTCTTTCTTCTCCTCTTTCTCCTGCGGCCTCTCCTGCTTCCTGTCGTTGCGCCCCTCCGGCGCCCTCTCCCTCTCCAGCAGTCTTCCCTTATCTTGCCCAAGTGGTCGGTCTCCATCGAGCCGTGCCAGGAACTCCTTGTTCCTCTCCTCTCCCTGGATGAACACATTGACTCTCTCCACCATCTCCTCGAACGATTTGGGCGGCCTGTGCCCCAACTCCATGTTGAACAGACCCTGCTTCAGCCCGAACTTGAGGGCCACCATCAAGGTGAACCCATCTACCTCTTCCACCTCCAGCACCTCCTCCTGGAATCGGTCGATGTACCGGCCCAAACTCTCGTGCTGCCCCTGCACGATCTTGAAAAGGGCGGTGGCCTCCTTCTTCCTCCGCTTGGACGTCGCAAACCTTGCTAACAGGCCCCTTCGTAGATCCGAGAAGCAGTAAACTGACCCGGCTGGCAGCTGGTGGAACCAATCTCTCGCGCTACCTTTGAAGGTAATGGAGAAGAGCCGGCACTTGAGAGCATCGGACATGTTGCGAATGGAGACCACATCCTCAAACCACTGAAGATGTCTCACCGGGTCGTCCTTGCCGGAGTAGTACGAGAGGACTGGCTCTCTGAAGTTGTCGGGAACGAGGGCTGCGAGGATCTCGTCGCAAAAGGGGCTCCTCCCTTCCTGGCGGCGGCGAGTGTCCTCTCCGCTCGAGCAGTCATACTCGCTCCATCGGCGAGTATCTCCATACCTCGCCGAGAGTTCTGGTTCTCGAAACCGGATTCCCTGACTACTCGCCGGGTGATGTCGCGGGGGGATCACCGGCTCTCCACTCGCCCAAGTGGGCTCCTTCCCTGCTCGCCGAGTTGGTATCTCCTCGCCAGGGGGTGTCCGGCGGCGGGGGGAAGTCGCCGTCACCTCAGGCGGATTGGACAACCCGACGAGTATTGCCTTCTCCACTCTCCTTGCGAACTCTTCAAATGCCGCCACCGTCACATACTCGCTACCTTGCCCCGGGACTCCAGCTCCCGCCGGGTTACCTCCCAACTCGCCCCGGTCTCCACCATCGGCCATCTTCCGACCACGACTTTCTTCTTCGGTCGCTATCCACGCTCACCGCACCAAGTGTTGAAGCCGAGAGATTCTCAACCTCAAAAATCGGACAAGGCAACCTGAAGTTACTGGTCGACCAGTCGGGAAGATGATCTCTGGTCAGGAAACAGGAACGAATTGCGCAAACAGGACCCCAGGTCGCTACGGCGGGAAGGTCCCACCACGTACCCAGTTGCTTAGGAGAAGCAACCCCTTCTCAACCAGATTGGCCGAGCTAGGTACGAAGGAGACGAGCTGAGCAATAACGAGTCAAGGGCAGTGGCTGGAACTCGCGAGGGTTCAGGCCGAGAATTGCTTGTCTCTCCTTCGTACCCCTGGGGTCCTATTTATAGGGAAAACCAAAGAGGGGGGGGGGTCTTACTTATACCCCCACCCTGGCGAGTTGGCGACTTCCCTGGGGAGCTCGGCAGGCAGAGGCGAGCATCTGGCCATAGTCGCCACCTGGCGAGTTGTCCTGGGGAACTCGCCAACTCGCCCGAACCTTCCGCGGTCCGGGGTGCTGGTCTGGATCCCCACCTTGTCTTGCTGACTTGGACTTTTGATGACCTGGCGGTGGTAGGGCCCTCCCTCGTCGAATATGGGTTGTACATGCGTGCTCAAATTCGGGTGCTCCTATTCGACCGTCTTGTAATTATTGGGCAAAATTACTGGACTGGCCCTTTAGAAATCTATAAATAGACCGGATTTCTACTTCATTTGAACCTTTTTGGTTTTCAAATGGAGTCTGCGCGGATACAAGACAAGCGCTAGGAAGTGCACAGACACGCATTCGTCGCACACAACCTCTTGTTGTTCACAAAGCTCGGAAGCAAGCGACGAGATCACGCATTAACCTCACGCTAGGCCCGTCAAGACAACCAAGTTCATCCATTCCCCTCTGAGCAAAGGAAGTAAGATCGCTAGATGAGCACGAAAGCCTACTGCACCTGAAACTTTCCTTCTCTTATCACCCTAAGTGTAACGAGAAGTGGCATGTCTCCCTCGCCTTCACTCGAATAGCATTGTAATAAACTCTGGAATAGTGGAATTTAGGTCAGCACCAAACTGACCGCGTGATTTTTTACCTTGATTGTGGGTTTTTCATATAATCAAGTCTCTCTCTCACAATTTTATGAATCTTTGTTTGTTTGCACGCTCGATTGCTCGACGTGTTAAGACGATTCAGAAGACCCGGTCTACCAGGAACTTTGAGCAGTCTGCAATAGAACTGAACTAAGAACATATATATATGTGCCCAACATCTTTACAGACATATCTATGTCATTGTGTCTCTCTCTGAGGCATTTCCCTATCTTTCATGCATGTCAGAACCTACCCGTCACGGAGTTTCACCACCTTAGGACCGTTATAGTTATGATTGCAGTTCATCGGGCTTCGGCTGCCAACTGATCCCCTATCATCAGGTCACAACCTTCCTTGACCTTCTGACACTGGGCAGGCGTCATCCCCCATGCATGATCTTTCAACTTTGCGAAGACCTGTGTTTTTCGTAAACATTCGCCTGAGCCTGGTCACTGTGAGTTTCTTGAGGAGACCATCACCCCTTCCCCTAAGTTACAAGGCTATTTAAGCATGGAAAACCCATAAATGGTGGAAACCACATGATCAGATCTGTGTCGAGTCGAAATCCACTTGATAAGAGTTGTGATTCTCGGAGGGTGGAGACCACTTCTCCATTTTCTTGAAAAGACGTGTTAGTAATTATATCTTGCTGGATCTTGAGTTGATGAATGACATTGCTCCGTTTTAATCATCTGAATCATCAATTTCCGCAAATGACGAACATGCCCACAGATCAAGCGAATTACCCGGCGGCGGTAGCGGCCGGTGGCCGCGGAGTGATTGCTGTGCTCGTAGGGTTTTTTGAAAGTCCTAAAATGCTTTAAAAAATAAGTGTTAATAATAAAAAACAATATCAATGCCCTTAAATTATAAGAGGAAAAATATATATAACCGGTCATCATGTGCAGGAATCTTTTTTATTTTTATTAGGGGCTCAGTTTTTAATATTTTGTCGGACACTATTTAAAGAGGTGACCGGTGTCATAAATCGAGGCGAGAGAGAGAGAGAGAGAGAGAGGAGAATTAGCAATTTTTCATATGAAAAAATTATTACAAATAATTTTTTAACGCATTGTGTGGACGTACGATAAGGCGATAATTTTTCCAGCATGTCATGAATTCTTGCAGGAAAAGTCAAAATTACATCACTACGACAATGCTCCATTATATGAGGCACCAACATTATCTTCAGCCATTCGTGGTCGGCGGGATCCGTGAAAATGCCCCCCCCCCCCCCCCCCCCCCCCCGTCGGGCCTCACTCTAGTCCACTTAATCGGACTGAAATTCCGTCTTCCCCATTATACCCCGGCAGTTTAGTAAAAACTGCGATGTGTGTATTCGCCTTTTACGCGGAGCGGTAGCCCAAGATTTCTTCTCCTCCTTGCCGCCGGCCGACGGATCTCCTTCTCTTCTTGCCGAAGCTGCTGGGTTTCCACGCATCCAGCGGCGTTCTTCCCCGTTCCCGTTCGCCAGTCCCGCCGAACGCCTCTTCCACCCCGTCCGACCCCGGCACCGACTGGCGCAGCCCTACCTCCCCGCCCGATGTTCTCACTCCCTGACGGAAGCCTGAAGCCACGACATCTTCCCTCTCGCCATTCATCTCCGGCACGGCATCTTCCCTTTCCCGCACCTCCTGCTTTTTCTCTCCCAACTCGACGGAAGCCCCCGACGCCCCCGACGCCCCCGCAAAAGCCCACCCTGCTCGCTCGAATCGGGGTGTGTTATAGAAGTCCTCTCCAAGCCCGCAGGATCTTCTTCCGGCGAGAACTTCACTATCCAGCCCGCAAGCTTTTCTCCCCCTTTCTAGCTTCGCATTTTCAGAGATCTGAACTTAAATTAGGTATAAATCTTCATTCTTTTGATGTGAACAAGATGATTTAGTGCCGTTTTGGAAATACTAGCAGTAATGTTGATATTTTTGAATTTTTTTGCTCATATTTGATAGGGTTATGGCCATTGATCTGCTTTAATGTTTTAATAGATGCACATATATGAATAGATTTCTTTCATGCTTACCTTATTTACAGGGCCCATGCAAAGGTATCAAGTATTTACATCTTCATTATGAACAAAATGAAGTGCTTTAGGAGTTATACCTATGTATGAAAATCATCAGCACCATGCAGCCATGTAAAAAATTCACATTTCCTAGATGTAGAAATACAAATCAACATAAAATTGGCTGAAAATGAATCCACATTTCCTAGATGTAGAAATCCACATTTTCCGAATTTTCTGTATATCATCACAATTCCTATTAATTTCCATTTCAAGCCTCGCTGTCATCCTAATCTCATCTGTACATTCCTCTCATGTTTCGCTTCCTAATAATTAATAGAAGCTTATTATTATTTCTATGCCTTTTGGTATTAAAATACTCAAGGCTTCAAATTTTTATCAAAATATTGAAGGTTTGAGATCTATATCATGGTACTATAGGATTGAAAACCTTGTAAACCAGGAATATTTATTGAATTAAAACCAATACGTATAATTTGCTTATCCAAATTTATTCTTGTGTTCTTCGCAGGTGAGCTTGATTGTTATGAAGATTACATTGAATGTACAAGATGGTAGGCTTCGTAGCAATAGTTATAAGGAAAAAAAGTTATATTTTGTGATCTTAGTAACATGAATGTATAACTAGTACTAGCATTCACTTTTTTATGTTGAATCTTCAAATTTAATTAAATTTGGATGATGGGCAAAATTGCAATTGTCTGTCATATGATGTTAAAAATAATATTGTTATTTAAAATCCTGTTGTTGTAACAACTGTACTGTTAGAAACAAGTGTTTTTTTTCAATTGTTGTAATGACCAAACCTTGACACAAGCATAGTTTTCATTATTTTTTGTTGTATTAATGGCCAAACTTGATGCTCAATGGAAACACATTCAGATTTAGTTCAGTTAATAAATTGTGATCACCAAGCAGGCCAGTGAAAATCTGCGCTCGCTCGAATCGGGGTGTGTTAAAAAAACTCAAGTATACTTTTTTAGTATCAAGTTTTGTGCTGCTATAGTCTGAGATCTTTATTAATTGCACCTAAAAAGATGTAAAATCTAGTTGTTTGACTCTATATTTTTCTATTGGGTAACTTTGACATTTAGGATTTTCTAGGATACATTTTTTTGGTTTCTATTTATGGCATTACCTTTTGTGCTCAGCACGGGACTATGCCCATGTTAATTTGGGCTGAAATCCTTTGTTGAAATCGTGCTATTTTGATTGGGTAATCCAAAGAGCTATTTTGATTGGGTAATCCAAATAGCTATTTCGATTTCTACTGGGATGACGCTTGAACCTTGATTACGTGCCGAAGAAATTGTCTTTGCCCTTGATAGAATGGGCAGCGTTGAAATCATGCCGACCTAATGAAATTGCCTGGGCCCTTGATCTAAAGTCAAGAGTTATCTAGAGCTAGCTTACGTTGTTTCTTCTAACAGATGTTACAAGGTAATTTCCATTCATTTTTTTACAATTTCGAAGCGTTTGTGAGTATGTTTGGATCATGAACGGATGAACCCTGCGTTTAGCTCTATAAAAGGTGTCTAAGGTTTTTTTAAAGTTGCATTATTATTAGGTGTGGTTCTGCATTCATTTTGAGTCATTTTACATGTGTAGTGTTCATAGGTTTTACAGTGATTTAATGATTAATGCTGGGTTGTTTCTCTGTTAGTTGTGGAGTGAGATTAATGCTGGGTTGTTTCTCTGTTAGTTGTGGATGGCAAAATTAGGACAATTTTTGAAAAACAAAATTGTTCTCAGTGAAGTAAAAGACAATCCTCTCTACTACATTTAACATATTCTTTTGAATTGGATTTTTTTGAAGACCCGTTCTTAGTCTCAGTCAAATCATTTCTATATATCCCTCTAATTTCTCTATCATAGTTGGCTTAGGTATGCTTAGGGGTAAATTCCATTGGTTTACTCATCTGGGTATGCTTTGTGTTTTGATTAATTTATATACATCGGAAGCAATCGACCCTTGAATTCCTGTTGGGCAAGACTTACAACAAAAAATATCCCAAGAAACATGCTTTTAAGGAGACCGTACTAAAATGAATGGCATCAATTGATTTCCTTACAAACTATGAACAAATCTTGTTTTACCTTTAAGTTTTGCTCAAATTGTTCTCTTTATATGCATTTTTTTCAAATGTTGTCATGAAGATTGCCCTAGAATTTGTCAAATTGTGTCTGGACTTGTTGGACTACAGGAACTTTTAATCAATCATTTGGAAAAGCTTCTCAAATTTTCATTGTTTCCTTTATCTGAATTTTAGGGAAATCATTTTCTAGCGAGTTTCAGTGGGTTTGGAAGTTTGGTAAAGGAAATTCACTGGAAGGGGGCTTAGAGCAAATGCAAAGTCTCAGAGATCTTCTACCTTTGGAAATGGAAATGTTTTCAGAGAATCCTTAGGTGGTTTGACTTCTGACCAGAACTCGAGTAATGATACTGCGAAGGTAGAAGTTGGGGACACCAAAATGATTGGAACCCTCAAGAATCTCGGGCAATCCATGCTTGAGAATATTCAGGCAAGTTGTGTTTTTGCTCAATTTCCCTTCATTGTAGTTTCTTTGAAGTTAATTCCCTTAAACCCATAAAAAGAACATTCCAGTATGCTAACTGTTAATTTATTTTGTACATTTGGAATGTGTCAGCCATATTCTCTTGTGTACTTCAATTTTCATGTTAAATTTTGGCCCCTTTTTCCAAATTATATTCCATCTTTTTTTTTCTTCTATTTTTGTTTATTCACTTCTTAGGGTTCCTATGAATTTGTGACATTGCATGCATAGACGTTGTGTTGTGCAATGTTCTTAGGGTCCATCTGCCACCACTGGTGCATATGATGTTGTGTTGTGCAATGTTCTTCAATTTTTGATGAGTTTTTTTTGTACAGTTGGAAGAGATCGTGAAAACGACTACAACTCGAATCATCACCTTGGCTGCTTTTTTTGTGTGTATTTAAGGAACATAATGGTCTTGCATTAAAATTGAAGGTAATTTTACTTGACATTTATCTTTGAACCTATGCACCAAATTTCATTTAAATTTTTTTGCAAGAAAGACTAAGATATATGAGAATATGGGTGAATGAGACTAAAATATTTTGGTGCAAAACAAGCATTCTCGGTTCCAAAAGTGGAGATGAATTGATTGCCAATCTGAACAACCATCTGAGAGCTTGAGTTTTATATTATATTATTGCAATTCCTACAGTAAACTAGATTGAGTTTGAGATTTTCTATTGGAATGTCAGAAAAAAAAAATTCAGGCTGAGTTTGAGTTTTATCTTATTGCAATTCATGCACGCCTCAATCTAAGAGCTTGAGTTTAATCCTCATTTGTGGTCGGGCAAGTTTCTTATTGATTAAATTGTTAGGATTCAATAGCCAAACCTTTAAGCCCATGTGATAAGGTATATCTAATAGACCTCATTTATCAACAATCTCCTTCAAATTGTCTTACTCATTCAATGGAATTTTATCGGTTTCTGAATATGAGGATGAGCTTGAGATTATGAAAACCATGATTCATGAAATTGGGGTTATTTATATTGTTCTTATCTTGCTGTTTATTTGTGTGTCCTATGCATAATTTTGTTGTGAAAAAACAATTTTGGGCACCTCTAGTAACAATGGTTCCATCACAACTACCTAGCTAACAATACATTTAAAAATTTGATTTCTTGTACCATTGGTTTTGTCTTGACCTCAATATGTTATGTTTTCATGCAGGCGATGCAATCTGAAAATGGAGCAGTTGGAAGGCTCGTCGTACAATCACAGAGTAGATGTGTAGTTGCAACCCAAGAATATATTGCTATTATTATTGTATCTCTCAAACATAAAAAAAATATCAACATATAGCATTCTGTTTTGTACTTTGGATCTATCTTTTTAAACTTAAAAATGTTATTAAAATTTTTGTCATATTTAATTAGTGTCACTTCTATTTGAGCTTGTATATATATATATCTGCTTAATTTCGGCCTTGAAGCTGTGCAAAATGAGAGATATTTTGTTAAGCCACAAACCATACTAATCGCCAATTATAATTGTCATGTTAGGTTTATTGTTGTTGGGATATAATTGTTGGAGCTTTTAATTTGTTCTCTTATTATAAGTCTTTTTAAAAAACTTTTAAAAAAAAATATTTGCGGTATTTATAGGAAAAAGTGTGACCAAAGCTTCTCTATTATTAAATTTAAAAAGAAGAATATTGCAGCATTTATAAAATCATCGCTTTTGACAAATATATATCACGATGTTTTGAAAAACACGGCGGTAGCCTTTAAGAGCTATAACAACGATTTTAAAACAAAATGCCACAACAAGATATGCCGATGCTAGTAGCAACGGCGATTTTACGATGTTTTTTAAACCGCCGTGGAATCAATAGCGACATTTTAAAAACGCCGCCAAAGGCTTTAAAAAACGTGGTGGTCGACCTCCTTTCTGATCTACATAATTTGTTTAGGAATTCATAGGCATGCATATTTGTTTTTTTATAAAATCTGCGTGGAAGTTTGTTCTCTTGATGAGGAAGTCACAGAGAGAAACACACAACTACAAGGGAAACTCTTCAAGATTGGAAGAAACCAAAAATATTTGTGACAACACCAAAAATAGATAAAACTATGTTTATATTTGTGACAACACCAAAAATACAATTTCAAATAGCACAATTGCGTTCATTGCCGCAATTCTCAACCACTGCCCGTTCGCCTATAATTAATTGATTTAAGATTGGATACACTCATACACATATTCTAATATGATGCTAAAATTGACTAAGCTAAACAACACACTCAGACATCACCAAAATTATTTTTTAAAAAATCACGTTTTAGAGACCAAAGACCCTTCACATAAGGGGTATAAAATTGCTAATATAGGCGTTGAAAGTGGGCCCACCGATCATAGAAAGGTCAAGGCCAATCATATAAAGGTCGACCTGGGCCCACGGCCCGACTGCAGCTGGTGCACCCAAACCCGCTCTCCGCCCCGCCCGTTTTCTTCATTTCCCTCTTCCCTATTTATCCCTCTCCCCCCTTTTCTTCTTCTCCCCCTCTTTTTCTTTCTCCCCCCTCCCCCTCCCCCCTTTTTTCCCCCTCAAACCGGAGTGGAACCCGGCGGCCCCCCCCCCCTAAATTGCGGGCATCTAACGATCCGGCCCACATGTAATTGTTTTGAGATGTGTACAGACATTCAAACAAGCCGTTGAATGTCCGCATTTTACCGTAAAATGCAGTGGTGCACTTTGCTCCCCCGAATCTACGATCGCACGGCGACAGTTACCTGAAGACTTCCACCGTCTCTTTCGCATCCACTTTCATTGAAAACGTAACCGCCACTTTTCCCAAAGCTGCTGCCCGGCCGCTCTCAAACACAATTATCTCGATCACTCAAAGTCTTGCCCGGCAGAATCCTTCACTGCCCAATCCGTGTTAGTTAGTATCCAAAATCGGCTTTTTCTCAAAGCTGAAGAAAGCATCCTTCTTTTCCCGGACATGCATCACAAGCCTAAAAAAACCCATGAAGCTGAAGCAATCCGTTAGCTAATCCATAATTGGAGAATTTTTGCCCCGCAATTAATAATTTCCTCTGTGAAGTATAACGTACGCGTTGGCTTGACGGCCCATGCGCACGTGATTTTCTTTTAAGTATGTTAAGAAAGTCAAAATAGTCTTGGCTTGAAAAGTTAATCCTAGTTCCCCATCTCACTTAAGAAATTTCATTCCCGCTTATATTCAACACTAGTTTTTTTTTCCTGCTGGTCATAATCACTGTTGTGCCAAACATATATTTTAAGACGGTGTTGTTTTTGTCCAAATTCACCGGAGCAAAATCGCCACGCCAAATGGAGCCTTAATATACATAGCTTTAATTGTGCTTATTGTTGATTTCTCCAGGGGCTACAGCCAATTAATTTTAGGTTCCGTTTGGCACGGTGGTGACGGTCATAAATATGGGGGTTAAATTGTCATTCGTTAACGCCCACCTAAAGAACTTCATCCATTTTTATATTCAAACGAATGATGTTTGTTAGGTGATCCTTAACGAATGACAGTTTAACCCATGTGTTTACGACCGCCACCACCGTGCCAATTAAGGGAGCCTTAGATTGGAAGATAATGATGAGCTCATTCGCACATTCGATGAGTGTCGGGGATGTGTTGAGAATAGTTTTATATTTAAAAACAATTATATCATTGTGCACCTAACGTAATAATCTTAAGGTCATTCCACCTGCAATCAATTGATTTTGCGCGATTGCGTGACGGATGAGAGTAGAAAACTCACGGCCGCATCAAAAACACACGAAAAATATGATTATCCGTCGCCCAGAGAGCATGTGTTTTTAAGTTGTATAAGAGTTTGACTGCGGGTGTACGTCGTATAAGAGATCGAAAGGGCAGAATGCATCAATAATGAGGGGGAGATTGATGAGTGTTGATGTGAAAGTGAGACCAATTAACCATGGAATATTATTTGCTTGGATGGCTTTGTGCAACGTGACATTTCTGAATAACGCAGTCTTGGTTGGGTTCTGGAGCGCCAACTTATCAACCTTTCCCTGCAAATGAAAGAAGAAAAGAAAAGAGAGAAAGCTGCTTCTCAATTTCAAATTCCAATTGGGGACAGGGTGGAGAGTCTTTGTGCCTCAGAATATTTCATGTGCACTAAAGTCAATATTGTCGGAAAAATCATATATATTACAATTAAGGGTCATTTATCGGGACCTCCCCTCTAACTTTGCTAAATTACTGACATCACCCTTTTTATTTTTGAAATTACAAAAATTTCTCTTAAAATTTTTATTTCATTACAAAAACCTCTCCTGAAGTTTTAATTTCATAACATCCATGCACAAAAACACCTCTCTCGGTGTACAGTATTCAGGGCGTATTTTTTTTCATGCATGCAATGAAATGAAAAGACCATGAGAGTATTTTGTAATAAAATGAAAACTTAGGGAGAGTTTTTGTAATTTCAAAAATAAGAGGGATACTCTCACTAATTATGCTAATTTAAAGGGGAGGTTTGGGTAATTATTTCTTACAATTAATTTATTTATACTAAGGCTCTGTTTGGTACAGTGGTGGCCGTCAAGAACCTGAGGGTTAAATTGTCATTCATTAACGTCCACCTAAGCAACTTCATTCACTTTTATGTTCAAAGGGATGATGTTTGTTAGGTGATCCTTAACGAATGACGGTTTAACACATACGTTTACCACCGCCACCACCGTGCCAAACGGAGCCTAAGACTCCGTTTGGGGGGATTTATTTTCACCGGTGAAGCGGTTACGATCGCATGAACCAGAACTTAATTAATTAAGGTTCGGTTCTAATTAAGCTCCGGTTCATGCGATCGTAACCACTTGACCGGTGAAAATAAGTCCCCCCAAACGGAGCCTAAGCCAGCAACATACACACTGCTGTAGAAGTTGATAGTCATTGCTATCGTCATCATCATTATTGTTAAACTTACACAATAAGACCGTTCTAGCTAACTAAGAGGGGTTGCTAGGTCGCTAGCTGGTTGTTCAATTTCATTTGATCTATGCAACTTTCTGTACAACCTATGTTCACACTCCAAGTTTGTTCACCTACATTTGGAAGACTACATTACATTCCAATATCATGTGCTTCATATGGAAGTTATTCCTGCTTTAACACCTTACTCACTGATCCTTGCTTGAAGAGTGATAATGATTTCCACAAGTTTTCCTTGTTGTGGTAATGAGGTTGAGAATAACAAGCATATCTTCATCTTGGACTCCTTAGTTAGTGTTGCAGATCGCTCAGGGCCCCTGGTAGATCGGACTAAATTGAATCGTCTTAGCCCAGGAACGGTCGAGCACATAAACAGTCAAAGAAAATAGAAAGCTAAAAAAGCAAAAAAATTTAACGTGAAAAACCCGCCAACTGGGTGAAAAACCATGTGGTCAGATCTGTGCCGGTCAAACCCTCACTATTTGCTGGTTATTGTACAGAGCTTTCTTGAACAACTCGAAGGCGACATGCCGCCTCTCATTACAATTGTTGGGGGGGGGGGGAGAGCTTGGAGAGTGACAGGCCACCACTTGTGGAGCTAAGTATTTCTTCATGAGTTGTCGGGAGCGATGCGCTAGTCACGACTTGAAGTCCTCTACTGGTACTCGGAAGCGGGATCAACTTGTTGTACTCAGTCTTATGTCCGGGGGGCTTGGAAGCTCGAGTGGTGCGCTCGGCATGCCCTATCCTCTGTGGTTTGTCATCTGTTGTCCATAGAGGAGCTTGGAATGACTGACTTGCTGACTCTTGGTGAGCTTGGTGCTGAGTTGCGGGCGCTGGAAACACTGAGCGCGCTACTCTCCTAAATGTAGTCGAGCGGTCCTTGTCGGGCTTTGAAGTTGGTCTTGTCAACTGCTGACAGTGCGGGACGTATAAACTTTGAGATCTATGGCGAGCTTGGTCGGCTGACACTGAAAAGGCCTACAGTTGACTTGGTCGCCGCATTAACGACGAATGACTGGCAACAGAAGTCAATTATTGAACCTCTCATGATCTTTGAAATGCTTGATGTGTCTTGCAGGAGGTTTTGGTGGTCAAGACAGTCTTTGATAGTATTGATGGTAGATATCATGGAGGAGGCGCACGCTGGGGTGAATAAGGAAGAGGCGTGCGCGGGGATGAGGCGCGTGCGGGAAAGATGTGTGCACGCGGGAGCGCACAAGGAAGAGGCATGGGAGGGAGCGCGCACACAAGGAAGAGGCACGCGCGGAAGGGCGTAAGGAAGATGCATGCACGGGGGCGCGCAATGAAGAGGGGCGCGGGAGCGCGCAACGAAGAGGAAGAGGTGCACGGGAGCGCGCAAGGAAGAGGCGCCCGCGGGAGCGCGCAAGGAAGAGGCGCGCGCGGGAGCGCGCAAGGAAGAGGCGCGCGCGGGAGCGCGCAAGGAAGAGGCGCGCGGGAGCGCGCAAGGAAGAGGCGCGCGCGGGAGCGCGCAAGGAAGAGGCGCGCGGGAGCGCGCACGGAAGAGGCGCGCGCGGGAGCGCGCAAGGAAGAGGCGCGCGCTGGAGCGCGCAAGGAAGCTAGAGGTGCGCGGGAGCGCGCAAGGAAGAGGCGCGCGAGGGAGCGCACAAGGAGGCTAGAGGCGCGCGGGAGCGCGCAAGGAAGAGGCGCGCGAGGGAGCGCACAAGGAAGCTAGAGGCGCGCGGGAGCGCGCAAGGAAGAGGCGCGCGAGGGAGCGCACAAGGAAGCTAGAGGCGCGCGGGAGCGCGTAAGGAAGAGGCGCGCGAGGGAGCGCACAAGGAAGCTAGAGGCGCGCGGGAGCGCGTAAGGAAGAGGCGCGCGAGGGAGCGCACAAGGAAGCTAGAGGCGCGCGGGAGCGCGCAAGGAAGAGGCGTGCGCGGGAGCGCGCAAGGAAGAGGCGCGCGCGAGAGCGCGCAAGGAAGAGGCGCGCGCGGGAGCGCGAGAGGAGACGTGTGCAAGGAAGAGGCTCGCGCGGGAGCGCGCAAGGTAGAGACGCGCGGGAGCGCCCAAAGAAGAAGAATGGTGGAGAGAGAAAATAGTAAGAATAAAAGAGAGAGAATCCATAAGAGGATTTTTCGAGCAAAAAAGAGGACACATTTGAAGGAGAAAAGATGTCCGTTTATAGATTCCAAGTCGGGTGATCCGGTAATTTCCCCCGGTAACAATGGGTCAGACAAATATGAACGCTCAGTTTAGAGCACGCGGATCACCGATTTTATGAGAATGACGAGGCCGCCCTAGGGCGATTTTGAGTTTATCGAAAAAGTAACCGGGGCGATCGGCGGCCGGGGATACGAGGTCGGGAGGCAAAGGAGGCAGGAAGGGTGGGAGAAATTGTCGCCCGTCCTGGTCGGTAGAGAAGCTGCCCCCAAAGGGGGCGACAGCTAGACGGGCGGCGGATATTGCCGCCCGTCCAGGGCGTTAATATAGGAGGATGTGCGGCAAAAATTGCCGCCTGTCCTGGTCAGGAGAGAAGTCGTGGAGGAAGCTGGACGAGTGGCAGGATTTGCCGCCCGTCCAGGGGGTTAACAATTAGTAGGACGGGCGACAAAAATTACCACCCATCCGAGCCGGGAGAGAAGCCACACCCAAAGGGGGCGGCGCCTAGACGGGCGGCAGAAATTGTCGCCCGCCCAGGGTGGCAAAAATGGCAGGATGGGCGGTAGAAATCGTCGCCCGTCCTGGTAGGCAGGAAAACCTCTCCTGGCGGGGAGGCGGGAGGATGGGAGGCCTCCCGACTCCAGGGCGACGATGGAGGCCGCGTGGTGGTTTTGGACACGCCCGCCGGCGAGGGGCCGACTGGGCTATGCGGCGTAGATGAATGCGACATTTACCACGGCGGTTACGCCTCGGGCTGTCATGTCTCGGGCCGTTACGCCATTAGTGGGGGTTCTTTGGATATCCGCACCCCGCGCATGGGATGCGGCTAGCGCTTCTAAGAAGGGACCCATCAACTAGGTTGTTTTGAATCCTCTCTTCATCAACCGTGAGGACCTTATAAGAGTAACATGCAGGGGCGGATTCAGAATTCGAAGTAAGGGGGGGCCCAAAAAATTGTGAATCAAAATATAATAAGCAAAAAAATTTCTAATTTGAAATTTTAGCATTAACAATAAAAGAAAAATTACAATATGTATGTTACCTTATTTCAGCTGTGCACGTCGTTTTTTCAACTCATAGAATTCATCAATGAACACATCTTTCTCGATCTTCTCTGCTATTTCTCGTTCTATGTAGAGAGACATACAATTTACCAGAAATTTATCCTCCATTTTGTTGTGCAGTCTTGTTTTAATAAGTTTCATAGCAGAAAATGACCGTTCTGTAGTCGCTGCTAAGATCAGAAGTGTCAAAATTAACCGAATTAACTTGTCAAAATTAACTGAATTAACTTGTCAACTGGCGGCCACTGTCAGGGAAGAGCTCTTCCTAAGAGGCTTTCAGCGAGCCCTAGCGGAAAGGGGAGAGGGAGACGACTCAGATGAGAGAAGCGAGAGAGACGATCTCTTTCTGTGTAGGAGAGAGAAATTGGATCTGAAAATAAGTTCACAGGAGTTATTAACTGTATATATGTATATATACAAGTGAGAGGCACGGGCCTTCGGCCCTGGGGGCATTTGGCGGGGGTACGACAATCTGCGGGGTGCGACATTCGGCGGGGTGCGACATTCGCCGGGATGCGACATTCGCCGGTGGTGCGACATTTGTCGTGGGCGGCGACATTTGTCGTGGGCTGCGATATTTGTCGTGGGCTGCGACATTTGTCGTGAGTGGCAACATTTGTCGTGGATAGTACCCGCCCTTATGGCCTCGCGCGGCAGTACCCGCCCGACGACGGCGGGCTCCGCCCGACCCACAACATATACATATGAGTACTCAAAATGACCGTAAAAAATATAAATCAAGAATACAATTTTTATTTTGTAAAACAAATTATATTTTAACGTTAAAACATTAATTTTTCTCTTGTCATTCCTAGCTAGAGACAATAGGTTTAGAGTATCTAGTATTTTTTTTTGTATTTTAATATTGTAAAATTGTGTAATTACCTAAAAGAATATTGTCTTTATAATATACTAATATAAAGTTTGGTATAATTGTGTAATTATGAATACAACTATAAGGGTAATATAGGGACAGCAGACAATGTTTCACCAAAGAGTAGTTTTTGTATATTAGTAGAGATATATTTATATTATATACATAACTTATATTTTATAATTTATAAATTTCATCACTTATATTATATACACAACTTATATTTTATAATTAATAAAAATTAAACCTACATAAACTTCAAAATCCTTGGGGGGCCCGGGCCCCCCTTGCCCCCCTCTGAATCTGCCACTGATAACATGCACACTTGATCAACATATTTTATTCATGTGAATAGAATGCAAACTCTCCTGATAGCTTCAACCAGATACTTGTGTGATTTTATAGCACTCAGAGATTTAGAGGGTTAGGAAAATAGAATATTCTTATTTGATCACTATTATACATTTGTTCTGAAAACCTCCACATAATGACTAATCCCGACTTAACTTTGATGATATTAGCAAGAGAACATACGGCTGGGTAGGTACACGAGGGTTAGTCCATGATCAGCATGTCTTTGTTCACTTAGTGAATTTTATTTAATTCATTGCCTTTTTGTTTCAACTTCCAAGCTTATTGTTGTAACATTGATACCTAGTTCAAAAATAGTTCAAATGTCTATCTAGTACTCAAGATATGAAGTAAATTAAACAACAGTAATAAAATTGATATCATAAATGAAAATAACTGAAGCACAAGACCAAAATAAAAGGCTGAAGCTAGGATTAGAGAAATAAAGGCATCATTGTCTGAATATTAGGGTCAATTAGAAATTGATAGAGTACTCAATTTAATACTGAAGGTAATAAGTAAATCAATAGATCGATGTACAACCCTTATTCGTCAAGGGGGGACCCTGTGGTGCCACATAGGCAAGAGTTAAAGTCAACATTGAAGAGCAGGTCAACAATCAACCACTGGCCAAGGAGGTATTTTTCTATTAAGGGCGAGATCATACTCGCCCGGGCGTGCAACCAGCCAGCAGCACAAGAGAGCATCAAGTATTTGATCGTCCAAGCTCCCAGTCAGCAAGAGTTTTTGGTGATCATCAGCAATACTCACCTGGTTGGCGACCATCAGTGGCATCCCGTCAGGTGCAGTCGAGGTTCTTTGGCGGTCGCTAGGAGATAGTCGCCGATCGCGAGATCAACAAGTCTAAAAGGTGAGCTTGCAGGGCTAGGCCTTCTCGCCTGAAGACCCTCCTCCCAGGTTTTTGTCTATAATTAGGACCTCATTGGTATAAGGAATTACAGATTGAAACCTTGTACCCTTGCCCCTCCCTTTCTCTCTCGAGACCAGTTACTCTCTAGGTGATGCCTTCCTCGTACTTTGCTCAACCATTTGTGGTTTTGGAAAGAAAGTTTTCTCCAAACTTCTGGGTACGTGATGAGACCTCCATGCTGCAACGTCTGAGATCCTTTAGTTCCTTCTTTCTCTTTCTTGTTTTCATCTTCAGAGCTGTGTGAGCCAAACCGCTGGGACAATAGCTTTGAGCTGCACTTAGATCCAAATTTCTGAGAATGGATTTTCCCGGCTTCAACAATCAAGTTCATATAGTTCAAGTGTTCATAAAGGGGGGGGGGGGTGTTCTAATGAAAGTCAGTAAAAAAACTGTAAAAAAAAGGCACTCAGAGGTTCATTCTAAATGAATCTATCAACTTGTGTTTCCTAAAAAGAAAAGTTCAAAGATAAGATTAGCCAAACTATCGAGTAAGAAAAAAAATCTTGCTCCCAATGACACTAAAAAGACATAAGTAAAATTTGTATGAGCATCTATAAGTATGCAATAATTAAATCTGGGGATCATTAGGAATCAAAAAGTAATTATACTTGTTAATAAATAAAATAAACTGTGCCAACAAAAATTATCATTTATGTAATTATTGAATTATGACTTACAATTATAGTTTCAATTTCTTGAAGTATAGAGTGTTTGGTGTTCTTAATTATTTTCTAAAGTTGAGGTATATCAATTTCATATCACTCTTATTGAATTTAGGTTTCATGACTTAATGAGCATATTCTGATTATTGATTCCATAATGATAACTGGAAGTGCCCTGACTTGATTTGTCCTATGTATGGACTAATCATGAGAAAAGTTTCTCTCAAGCGCCCCCTAAACTAATCATCTAGTGATTGGTAGAATCATTACATTATGACGTCTGCATGTGGACACTAATCTGGTACTTGCTACACATTTTACTCTTTTATTATTAACTAGTTGCATTCAATATCATCCTTAGTCATTTTTGTTCTTACAATAAGATATAGATTTTTCATACGTTGATTTGTGTCAAATCGTAATAATTTATTTGACATTTAACATACAATAAAAGTTCATGCGTAATTCATTTTTGCATGCATTCTTATGTGATGTAACATTTCACCACACACACACACACCACATTCACTTGTTAAACAATATATATAAAGAGGCGCAAGATTAAAGTTACTATTGTAGGGTTTACAAACAAGCAAAAGCAAATGATTTTATTATAAAATATCCACATACTACAACTATGAATGAAACATATCTTATGGTATTACATCAACTCAAATCAAATCAAGAGTACAAGTATGCATGCTTTTTCATTAGCTCGTATGCCGGAAATATATAGGCAAAACAAAAAATCTAAGGCACTTTTCTTAGGCAACTTTGGGCTTAAGCCGGCTAAGATCCACCACGTGCTACGCTATTTACATTTAAACAAATGTTAGCGATAATGAAGGTATTAGCTAAGCATAAATTGCATAATGATCTCTCCTTCGGTAGTCCCAGTGGACTTCGAGCTAATCATCGAACACCTGCAAGTATTCATGTAAAGTAAGCAACATGTATCCAAAGCAGAAGGTAAAACTATGCTACACAAGCTGAAGGCTCATGCATCAATCAATATTATAAGTTGAGCAATATTCTAAGTAATGCAATTTCATGATGGTTGAGTTCACACGAAGGTTCACCGCAATCGCCTATCAAAACACCATATGAGCTAGCATAGAAATCCCACAATCACCATAAGAGTCGTGGGTACTCATATCCACATGACCTCATGCTCTCATGGCATGAACAACACAAGTACTTGATGAGGAGGTCTAGGTGATCTCCAACACAAGTGTCGCGATGAGGTGTATGATCATCTCTAGTCCATTGTTCATTAGGAAGTTTAGGTTCATTTCCTCTTGGATTCTTCATAAAAGATCTAAGTTCATCTCTATGACTATATCTGTAGCGGAGTTCTATAGGTTCATCTCCTTCTCCGATCGCAACACAATTAGGAAGCCAAATTCAACTTAAACCTAAACCAATCAATGTAAACATCAGTACACTCACTCACATTCCTACACTCATGGTCGGCTGATGGCAACTACAATATAACCCTCTCCACACCGTGGAATCCCCAAATTATCATTCTAACGACTTCCAAATCAAACATGAATCCATCAACATAATAACGCGACTCTCACGATCGTCAACATATATAAGGCTTTCACTAGGATTGGATAAAGACTCCCAAATCCCCAAGCCCCGCATACATTATGACATTTATCTTGGAGTAATTTTCTGACACGCAAAATAGATTAGCCCTAAATGGAAACATCAAAGCAACATCACCGATCGAAACCTACGACCACTGGTAGGCTTCACACTTCATGCTTAAATTTGTAATAGTTATTAGATTTATAATGAAGTCACATGTCGATGACGTAGTCTGATGCCCCGAGGTTCTCGTGAACCAAAGAAATTCATACCCTTCACTAATTAGTGCTGGAGGTGAAACTAGTGCGGTTTGGTGCGGTTTGAGCCCAAACCGCAACCACACCGAAGAGGGTCATTTTTGGACTTTACAAAACCGCACCACATTCAAATCGTACGGTGTGGTTTGGCATTAGTGCGGTTTGAAGTCAGTTTTTGCGGCGCGGTTTTGATTTTTCACATTTACCAAAACTTATCAAAGAGTACATGGACTATTTACATTTTACACCCAATAATGATATCCTCTCAAAATTTTATTACACATGGTATTCTCTTAGAATTAGGTGATAACCAATTAACTATATATTCCAAAGATTGGATCTTCACCTCAATAACAATACTATTTGTCCATTTACTATCAACTGTTTGATCATAAGATACATACATGTTCTTCTATAGTATGTGAAAATGGTGAATCTATTATGCTATATTAGTTGTACAGGTAGACATGCATTGAAAACTAGACACTAAAGTTGCAATAGGATTATAACCATGACATTCAGATCAAAAAATTCATTGTATTATGATTCATAAAAGGCCACAAATCCTGCACCAAAATTTTGACAGTTTGATTCACTATTTGATTCAACGATTTAGCCCACGGGTTCAATTCTGGCCGATGTTGCAGATATGTAGTGCGGTACTCATTTAGATACTTAGATTAAGATATATTAATATATCATATTATATAATTATAAGTTATATTACAATATATAATACAAGATATATTAATAGTTATATTAATTAATTTGTAAGTTATATTATAAGATATAAAAATAAAAATAAAACTAATATTATATTAATCATTGCGGTGTGGTGCGGTTTATTCGGTTTTGTCAAGGCAAAAAAATCGAACCGCATCACAAAACATGCGGTTTTCCAATAACCAAAACCGCACCACAATCAAACCGTTCGGTGCAGTTTGAAATCGGTGCAGTGCGGTGGGATGTTACAGTTTTTTGCGATTTTGGTTTTTTATTTTCAAGCCTAATTAGTGGATGAGACTCTTCCATTCAAGAAAAAAAAAGAGCATTGCCTTACAAAGATCCAAAGACCGGAGAGAGTCATCGCTATCCTTGGAACTCTCTTGATGCCATGGCAAAATTGCAAGAGTGGGAGGAAAATGACCGGAATGAGAAGCCCTTCCAAATCATCGGCAAGATCTTCCAAAACCTAGGTCACCTCCCTACTCTTCTTACCCTCGTACTCTAGGGAGAATGAAAAATGAGTTATAAAACTCCTAATCCCAACCTAAGAGGGATTAGGGGAAAGTCCTAGCCATTGGATCAAAATCCACTTGATTCACGTTTCCAAATTGAGTAAAATATTTAATTTTGCTTTCCAGAGCCAGTTGTACAAGCACTCCTTTGACCTAGTACGCTCTTAACGATTGGCCATAGGCAGTTAGTGATCGTCGATCGGCCATACCTGATATCACCGATCAGATCTAGCAATCACCGATCGTTAGTCGGAACCAACAGTCGACGATCACCGATAGGACGTGGAGGTTCTATTAAATTCCTACAGCCTCGTCAAGCTGCTGCACATTACTATAGACTCATCCAAAGCATCAAACATATAAAATGGGGGTGTTACACACGACATATACAATGAATCTATAATCGGTGATATGTCGGCTGAGATGATTCTTAGACCTAGTTTGCGAGAAGCTCTCGCACGTGTTGACCACAAAAATCGCTTACGAGCTATGCTGGTCTAGTGTAAATACGAAACCGGATGTGAACAAGATACAATCACAGAATCATAAAATTAGTGAGACAGCAACAAAACTATCAAACCCACTCATCTTCTAGGCGGACTAACACACTTAACGCACTCCTTTCATAGATCACGAAAACAGTCATCCACTCACGAGAAGAAGATTCATGAGTTAAGACATGCGCGAATTGCAAAACATTTGAAGCATAGTTGTTTGTTCGGTTTCATTGCTTTACGAAAGGTGTAAATCGAAAGCAAACCGGACCGGTTTGATTTTCAGCCTCCAAAATCAAAACCGAACCGAATCGGTCAGTTCAACACGAAATTTTGCTATGTTCTAAATTCAGCCCAGTTATCTCAATTCGGGCCGGTTCGGTCTGTTCCGATTTTCTGTGCATCCCCTAGTACTCTCACGCCGCCTGGGAGCCTTGCATGATCACTTTGTACGCGTGCCAAACAAAAAAAGATGATTGTTAACCGCAACCCTTTTTTGGCTAACCACACCTCAAAATTTAAAAAACACGCATTTTTCTGTGGTTAACCGCAACCCGACGCCTCTTTCCTACCACTGAACCCGCCCGCTTTCTCTCACCTCCTTCCTCTCGCTGAACCACCCGCCTCCTTCCTCCTGTTGAAAACATCAGAAAACATCTCATTGGACTTTCTCCCAAAAGGAACAAACACCATAACCTACAAGAAAGCAAAGAAGAAGCTACATCAGCCCCGGGTCAACAAAATAATTTCAAATCCAGAACACAGTTGTGAAATAAAAGACTCATTTGATTGTTTGAATGTGATTATATCATCTCCTTCATTTGAATCTGAATAACTAATGGTTCATTTTGAGTGGTTTTGAAATTATTTGTAGACTTCCAAACTCATTGGTTTCTGAATAAATCAATTCAAACAAAAAAAATTTAGTACCTTTACTATTTCTTGAAATAATTTTCAAAATGAGCCCTAAACTGAAGAAAACAAACAGAATGCAGTGGAAGGAGATATTACCCGCCAAACGGAGCAACCTGTAGAGTGTAGCCAGTCAAGGAACCGGATGGCCTCCTCTCCAAAGCCCCCTGTACTATACGCCCCTAGCAACAAAGTCGATGAAACAACACCCCTGCCCTCCTCTGCCCGCTTTTATCTATGGATGTGAGCTGCGATCCGTAATCCCCCGCAGGTCCGCAGGTTAGAAAAATCGACGGGATGCGGGATGACACCAGAGAAACAGGGGCAACGAGGCGGCGGGCAAGTCAATAATCGGATTGTGGCAAACCGAAATCGGATTGTGGATTAAGGTAATATTGGAGTGCCACGTGGCAAAGATGAGTTACGGTCTGAAAAAAGACAATTGATATTGGCACTGCTGTTTTGACTATCCGCACATATTTTTATGTAATTTTTGGATGCTCTTAAAACACTACTGTGAATTTGTGATGCTAATAACAGCTGCAAAAAAAAAGAGCAATGTTAAAGGCACACGTGTTTTGGCTATGTGCACACACAAAGTTAGCTAAAATCTTATTATTTTGACCATTTTTCGCAAGTCAAAAAGCTTTATTCGCAGTCAGCGATTTGTTCATCCCAGCTCGTACGACGTCTTAGACTATATTTGGTTCGGCAGTGGCAGGTGCATCGGGTGGGTCGAAACGACACTTTGGAATCAGAGGGGAGAGGCGGGGGTCGAAACAGAGCGGATCGGGGTCGTTTCCTCCTTGCTACGGGTGCAAACGGAGTAAACGCCGCCGCCGGCCGTTTGTTTACCCGATGTTCGGTGACGTTTGCTCCAAACGGAAGCGGCGAAACGCCGAACCAAACGAAGTCTTAGTGTTTCTCGATCTCGGCATTTGTACTCTCAAGGACCAGCATCCAGCCTCCCCAATTCGCAGGAAGACGAAACTGACGACCTCATTTACTCAAGCCGACGACCCCTCTCCTGCTCCAGAGTTCATCTTGCCGATGAGCCCGCGCCTTTCTTTCCTAACGGCGATGACTCCTCCCCTTTGAGCTCACGCCGGCGACCCCTCTCCTTCAGAGTGAGAGGGAAGGACATGAAAAAAAATAAGTTTTTATTTTGTGTGCACATATAGATTTCGATTGCAAATAAAATTTAATCGTGTGCACATAACATTTGGATGCACATTGCACATTGCCAAAACACGTGTACTTTTAGCATTACTCAAAAAAAAAAAAAACATTTCTGGTATTATAACATTTCGAAGAATTATTTCCGCCCTCGGTTTCCACCGCCGGAAAGCGCAGAAATGGCCACGGCGTCTTCTCCCGAATCCTGTTCGGCGTCGTCGTTATCACCGCCGGTGGTCCCGATGGAGCTCCACGGGCAAAACCGTGACAAGCTCGTCCGATCCCTTCGTGATCACCTTGCCGCAACATCTCAACCCGTCCAAGGTTTCGTCCTTCTCCAGGTAACTCGCCCTCTCACCAGCCACGATGTTCAGCAGAATTCCTGATTGTATTAGTTTCCCTACCTCTTTTAAAAAGGGCGGTGAGGACCGTACCAGATATTGCACGGATCATCTGGAGTTATTCAGGTATGTCATGCGGTTGAAGTCCGTCGAACTACCATGTTTTTCATTACGATTGTTCGTTGTATGGTACTTATTGCATTCCCTGTTTTACTTATTTGAGGTTATTGTATCGTATTGCTGTTGAGAAGGGAAAGAATGTTAGATAGTGAAATTGTATCTGGGATTATCTTTCCCGGATTCTTCTGCTGAACAGGGGCTTTTGGCACTTTGCATCCCAAAAGTATCACTTTTGGCACTTTGCACTCCGAATGTTTAAATGTTGCACTTTGTATCCCACATTCTCATATTCTTTGCACTTTGCACCCTAGCACGAGTAATTTCTAATAGCTGAATTCAAAGGTGTAGGGTGCAAAGTGCCAAGAATATAAGAATGTGGGTGCATAGTGCCATATTTACATTTTGGGATGCAAAGTGCCAAAAGTGATATTTTCGGGAATGCAAAGTGTCAAAAGCAACAAGAACATTATTACAAGCATCTGTGGGTGGAGAATTTGTAAGAGGTTTTAGATTTTTATAGTTAGGGTTATTTATAGGGTTGCTGGAAGATTGTGTTTTTGCCTTGAAAGATTATACTTTGTTCATATTCAAGTTAAATAGGTCACAATAAGTTTTACTGCCAAGTTTCTGGACCAAACAACATGGCAGTAGGTTCTGTAGAGGATGTTAAGTCTTCCTTGTGTCAAGCGATAAATGAAATTTTGGGCTTTCATGTCATTCATTTAAACTAGAAATAGCAACTTAATCATCTGTCGATATTAATTTTCAGGCAGGAAAGCTATTTTGCGTACTTATTTGGAGTCAGAGAACCGGGCTTCTATGGGGCCATTGTAAGTGCTAAATATTTTGCATTTTTATGCAAGTTTTTTTTTATCTAGTTGCATACATTTGATATTTGTAAGCTGTTTAAATACTTTGTTAAACGTCCTTGAAATGTTATAATTGTTCCGGTTTAAGATGTTTTAGATTAGAGAAAACATTGCTTGAACTACTTATAAGTCAAGTAGTGAATCAAGGCAATGCTCGGTAATGCATTTTTGCTTTGGTGGCAATTTTGATTCATTTTACCGGAGAAATTAAAGTGTTTGATTAGGCTCCATTTTGGAGCTCCATTGCGGCGTAAAAGCCCCAAAACTCTGTTTTGAGCTTCATTTTCCCACTAAATGGTAGGAGCTACATTTCTTGCTCGAGCTCCATTTTCCACCGGAGACGCATAAATGCAGCTCCTACCTTTCAATGGGAAATGAAGCCTATTCAAACACTGCATTGGACTGACTTGGAGCTGCATTTCTTGCTGGGTACATCATGTCTTGGAATGAAATTAATGCAACCAATAAAGGCTTGGAGCTGCATTGCTCGCTGAGTACATCATGTCTTTCCTTATAGTTTCATTTCAAGTCTTTATTGGTCTATCCCACCCTCGTTTAACATGCCTAGTGACTAAACTCTCACAACGCCTATCAGGTGCCTCTAATGGTCTCCTTTGTACGTGTCTAAACCATTTTAGTCGAGCTTCTCGCATCTTCTCTGCAATTGGTGCTACTCTTGTCTTATCCCTAATACACTCATTCCTAATTTCATCCAGTCTCATGTGTCCACGCATCCACCTAAGTATTCTCATCTCCCCTTGCTCATGTATACAATTTACTGTACAACACTCAAAACCATATAACATTGCTAGTTTAATTGTAATACAGTAAAATTTGCCTTTAAATTTAATGGTACTTTATGATCACACAAGATCCCTGACGCGCCTCTCCACTTCAACCAACCCGCTTGGATTCTGTGTCACATCTTTATCAATACCTTCGTCCTTTTGAACTATCGATCCAGGATATTTAAAACATTCACTACGAGAAATATCTTGATCTCCCAACTTAATAACAAAGTCATCCGTCCTTGCACTGTTAAATTTAAGTTCCATATACTCAGTCTTTGCACTGCTCAACCTAAAACTCTTCTTTTCTAAAGTGTCTCGCCAAGATTCAAGTTTTGCGTTTACACCCTCGCGCGTCTCATCGACCAAAACGATATCATTCACAAATAATAAACACCAATATATTGTTGGTTGGATATGTCCGGTGAGCTCATTTAAGATAAGGGTAAAGAGATAAGAGTAAAGAGATAAGGGTGAAGAGATAAGGGTAAAAAGATAAGGGCTTAAAGCTAAACCTTGATGTAAGCCAACATTGATAGGGAATTCCAGTGTTAATCCTCCGGATGTTCTCATCCTTGTCACTGAATTTGTGTACATATCTTTGATTATGTCAATGTATGATATATTTACACCTTTCTTTTCTGAGACTCTTCATAAAATCTATCTTGGAACTCTATCATTAGCCTTCTCAAGATCGATCAACAGCATATGCAAATTTTGTTTTTTTTCTCGATAGTTGTCAATGAGTCTCCTCAAGAGATGTATAGCGTCTATGGTTGACCGCTCTGGCATGAATCCAAATTGATTCTCCAAGATGTTAGTCTCCCGTCTTATTTTTCTTTCTATTACTCGTTCTCATAATTTCTTGGCATGACTCATCAATTTTGTATATCTTCTTTGTTCTTATACAAAAGTACAAAAATACTTTCTCTCCATTGGTCTGACATACTCTTTGACTTTAATATCTTATTGAAAAAACATGTAAACCACAAAATTACTTTGTTCCCTAGACATTTCCTTACTTCGATGGGTATATCGTCTGGCACAACCGCCTTTTCATTTTTCATCTTCTTTAGAACATCATTTACCTAGGATACTTTAATTTTATAATAAAACGTTATGTTCTTATACTACTCCGATTTACTTAAATTTTTTAAATTCAATTCATTATTTTTTATTTCATTATAGAGTTGATAAAAATATCTTTTCCATCGCTATTTAATATCCACATCATCCGTTAAAACTGTATCGGTTTTATTCTTTTTGCATTTTACTTTGTTTAAATCTCTTTTCTTCCTTTCTCTAGCTCGAACAATTATATACATGTCACACTCTCCATCTTTGGTATCTAGTTACTTATAAAATTCTTCATAAGCTTGATTTCTTGCTTTACTTACTGCATGTTTAGCTTCTTTTTTGACGACTTTATACCTGACTAAGTTTTCATAATTTCTACAAACGTAAAGTGATTTATATCTGATCTTCTTTGCCCTCACTTTATCTTGCACATTCTCTTTCCACCACCAAGATTTTTTGTTTGGGGGGAGGGGCACGACTTTTTGGTACTCCAAGTACGTTGTTTTCACTTGTCTTTAAATGTGAAGACATAACTTGATACACTAGGATCAACATAAGGGTCATCAACTAGTTATTTTATAACGGCTGTCTTGAAAACAACCTGCTTTTTCATCTTCAAATTCCAACATCAATTTTTTTGCAATATTTTCGTTCTTGTCTTAAATTTATTATATTTAATTTGTACGTCTAATACTACTAATCTATATTGTATTGTCAAACTTTCTTCTGATATAACTTTGCAATCCTTACAAATCATTTTATCCATTTTGCGAGTCATAAAATAATCAATTTGTGACTTATTTGATCCGCTTTTAAACGTAATTAAATGTTCTTCTCTCTTTATGAAAAAGGTATTTGTCACAATTAGCTCATGTGTTACGACAAAGTCCAAAATGGTTCAGCCTTCTTCATTTCTTTCTCCATATCTAAATCTTCCATGAACGGCTGTATAATTTCCTTTTTATGTCCATTTAAGTCTTCTTCTATAAAAATCTTCTTTATTTATGGGATTTCTCTTATTAAATCATCTATGTTTTCTCAAAATTGTACTTTAATAACTTCATTTAATCTTACTTGTAGCGTGCAAACACTGATCACATTAATAGTTTACTTTCCTATGACCAATTTAAGAGTCATGATTCTATCACCTTTTTTACTTATCCCAACAACTTCATCCCTCCGGGTAGTATCTACAATAATACCGATTTCACTTCTTGTTTTTATTTTTTCCTATGTATCATAATTTAAAACTTGAATTATCTAAAAATTTAGCTTTCTCACTCACTCATTTAGCCTCTTGCATACATAAAATATTTACCGTTCTCCTAATCATCGTATCCACTACTTTCATCGCTTTTCCCGTTAACGTACCTATATTCCAACTTCCAAACCTAAGTCAGTCACAATTTCTATGACATACTTCCCTAGGACGTCTAATATGAGAGAACTTTTGCCTATTTAACACTACACTCAAGTCCTTATTGAAGAAACATGTAAGCCACAAAATTTCTTCTTACCCTAGACATTTCCATACGTAAATGAGTATATCGTCTAACTCAACCGTCTTTTCATTTTTCATCTTCTTTAGATCATCATTTATCTCTGATACTTAAATTTTACAATAAAATGTTATGTTTATGTACTCCTCCGATTTACTTAACTTTTTTAAGTTCAGTTCATTATCTTTTGTTTCGTTATAGAGTTTATAAAAATATCTTTTTCATTGTTTTTAATAGCCATATTATCCGTCAAAATTGTATCTGTTTAATCTTTTATACATTTAACTTCGCTTAAATATCTTACATTCTTCTCTCTAGCTCGAACAATTTTATATATGTCACGCTCTTCATCTTTGGTATCTAGTCGCATGTAAAATTTTTCATAAACTCGACCTCTTGCTTTACTTACTGCATTTAGCTTCTTTCTTGACGATTTTATACTTTGTCAAATTTTCATCATTCCTACAAATATAGAGTGTTTTATAACTAGCCTTCTTTACCCTCACATTGTCTTACACTTCCTCTTTCCACTACTAAGATTCTTTATATGGGGCACACGACCTTTTGATTCTCCAAATGCATTCTTTCCACTTATTCTTAAATGTGAAGACATAACTTCTCATGAGATACTGAGATCAACATAAAAGTCATCAATCCATAGTCGCTGTCTTGAAAGCAACATGTTTTTCCATCTTCAAGTTTCTCTTCCGAATTTTTGGCAACACTTTTGTCTTTATCTTAAATTTATTATATTTAATTTGCACGTCCAACACCACTAACCTATGTTGTATTGTTAAACTTTCTCCTGATATGACTTTTCATTCCTTACAAATTGATGGCGATCGACGACACGCACGCGTCTATTCCCGCAGGAGGCTGTGATCGGAGACCAGTTTGAGCGATCCGAGCCCGCAGATGCGCCCGGAGGGTCGTTCCGAGTCGATTTCATATATTAGTTTCTTTTTTTTTGATGTATTTAGCCCCCGATCGACCTGAACTTTTATAGCCGTCCGATCGGGGGAACCCTAACTCTATTTTGGTTTCCCTCTTATATATAGGCTTGCTTGGGGGCCGACTAGTGGATCGAAGGTTTGCCGAGTGCAGCCGCCGATCTCTCCTTCGGTGGATTCCGAAGATCGTCCTCCCCGTCCGCCGCTACCGCCGCTTTCCTCCTCCCGCCGCCAAGCCCGCCCGGCCACCCCCCTTCTTCTCGGTAAGCCCCCTCTGCACCTGCATCTACAACTCCTTCCCGACCTTCCCTCCTTCCAGTCGGGCCAACCCGACCTCGCCGCCCCGACTCCAGCCCCCCTCCCTCTTCCCCAGCAATAATCCCCTACCTGATTCCATCCATGGCCTCCTCCACCCAAGTCTAACCATCCAAGTCCACTACAACCTCCCCTCTCCCCCTCCTATCTACCGGAAAGCCCCCACCAGCCCTAAACCTTCCCAATCTACACCCTACGCCCCCATCCTACCCTCTCGTGGAACCACCCGTGGCCAAGGTCGACTCCACCAGCGCCTCCCTCCGATCCAAGTTGAGCAGCCCCCTTGCATAAGCAAATCAAGGTATAAGAGGTTTGAAATTCTCTGATTGAATTATTTGTTGTTGAACTATTGCGTGGGCTTGTTGATGTTATATGTTATTGCGTTTGCTTGTCTTGTGATTTGCGGGACGCATCCGGTGCACCTTAAGTAATTCACACCTCATCTTGCTAGCTAAATTATAATTGTTCCTCGCGTTAACTGATGCTTGCAAGTGTGCTTGTCGCGCTCGTAATCTTTGCAACCATTTGATTATTTGCTAGTCGATCTTACTTGGACTGTTCTCATGTTGACACGTGCACAACATATAAGTCTCATTCTCATTGGTTAGCAATCCCAGTGTCCTTTCAATTTAACCTGCCTATCACTGCATCATTTGGTATCAGAGCGGAGGTTCGAGTCTCATTTGCATGCTCCGTAGTGGTAGGTTGTTTCGAGCCCCAATGTCCGACCAAAATGTCACTGACGACCGGGCTGCCAATTCAAATTCGGACATGGCGGCCGCCGAGTTCTAACGCTTAGTCCTCGAACAATTCGCCGCCCTTAAGAACGAGATCGCTGGGGTCAACACTAGAGTCGATCAAATAGGAGCCATTAGAGGTCCAGCCCTAGCACCCCGTTATGAGGAACACCTGGAGGATCCACGGAACGCTCCCCTTCTGCCTGATCAGCGGGGTAGAGAGCCACCACGTCGGGACCCCGCTCCACAGAGACGGGCCCCCAAACCTGCACATGATTATTGTCGCGACCACGCCCCGAGGGGTAATCCTCGACCACCTTACGAGCCACGCATACCACCGGCCCGACAAGGCCGTGGTCCGCCCGCACGACACGAGTATGACTCTGACGACCCTTACGATGACTATGTGGCACCTTGCCGAGAGCGCACTCCGGTGGAGGACGACCTCATCCGGCGCCTCCGAATTGATGCACCTTCCTTCGACGGTCACCTGGACCCGAAGGCTTTTTGTGATTGGCTATTGGACATTGATCACTTTTTTGACTGGTATGAGATGAATGACGAACGACATGTTCGATTCGCTAAGATGAAACTGTTGGGCCAAGCAAAGATGTTCTGGATTAGCGTGGAGAGGTCGCTCGAGAGAGATGGGTATTATCCCGTCACTCGATGGGATGAGATGAAGCAGCGATTGAGGGACAAGTACCTCTCCGCGTCATATCGCGATCAACTCCTCAACCAACTCTATGCGTTGCGGCAGGTATCCCTTTCCGTTGCCGAGTACATGACACGATTTGATGAGTTGGTAGTGAGGAGTGACATTATGGAAGAGCCTATTGCGACCGCCTCTCGGTTTAGAGCGGGACTTAGAGCTGAAATTCGGAGAGAGCTAATTCCTCACCGCATAGATACGGTCGAGCAAGTGTTCCAACTCGCACTCGAGTACGAGAAATACCTACGCCTCGCAGGATCGAGGCAGATCACACACCGATCTGATGCTTCTACTTGCGCTCCTTCAGATGCGAAAGGCAAGGCTATTGTTTCGACCGCCCCTAGACCCGGACCCGGACAGTGTTATCGATGCTCGGGCAGGGGGCACATTGCGGCTCAGTGCCCTACGAGGAACCTGCTGATAGAGGACGACGGTGAGGCAAGCGCTGAGGTTGACGATGCTGTAGTGGAAGAGATTACCGCTGGAGTCGAGGAGGGTTGGGAGAGCGACACAGAGAGATCATTAGAGTTGGGAGTCATCCGTCGCCTCCTTCACACCCCCCGTGCTGAATAGGATTGGCGTCGTCCCTCGATATTCTATACCTATTTTCAGAGTGCGGGTGGCCCCTGCAAGCTCGCCATAGATAGCGGCAGTTGCGTGAACATTGTAGCAAAGTGGGGCTTAGAGAGCCCCACCCACATCCTTACCGTGTCCACTGGGTGGACAAGTCGGCCATTCAGGTTACGCAAAGATGTCTTGTGCCGATCCGCCTAGCGTCCGTAGAGGACAAGGTTTGGTGCGACGTCATCCCGATGGACGTCGCACATGTTCTTCTGGGCCGTCCCTGGCTATACGATCGCGACGCCACGTGTTATGGCCGCTCCAACACGTGTGTCTTCTTTGATAAGGGACGAAAGATCACCCTCACTCCGACCCAGCCCAGGGACCCCTCCAAGGGCCAGGTCGAGTCATCCATAAGTGCGGGGTCAGCTAGGCCGTTACACATCCTGAGGAAGGGCGATTTTCTTCGAGAGAGCTTAGACTCAGGAGTTATGTTTGTGGTGGCCGCCGCCTTGACATCTGACGCCACCACAGATGTGGAGAGCGTAGATCCGGACATTCAGCGCCTACTGGCCGAATACATTGACATCATGCCCGAGGAGCTCCCCGATGAGCTTCCCCCTATGATGGGTATCCAACACGCAATTGATCTAGTCCCGGGGGCATCTTTGCCCAACCTTCCCCACTATCGTCTGAACCCGACAGAGCATGCCGAGCTGAAACGGCAGATTGACGATCTTCTCAGGAAGAATTTTATTCGGGAGAGCTTGAGCCCGTGTCCGTTCCTGCCTTCCTTACCCCTAAGAAGGACGAGAGTTGGCACATGTGTATTGATAGTCGGGCCATTAATAAGATCACAGTGAAATACCGTTTTCCGATCCCCCGTCTTGACGACCTTCTGGATGTGATGGCTGGTGCCCAAATATTTTCTAAGATTGACCTGCGGAGTGGGTACCACCAGATTAGCGTGCGAGAGGGTGATGAGTGGAAGATGACCTTCAATACGAAGGATGGCTTGTATGAGTGGTTGGTTATGTCGTTCGGACTATCGAACGCGTTGAGCACATTCATGAGGGTGATGACGCAGATTCTACGGCCCTACATGGGCAAGTTCCTTGTAGTCTATTTTGATGATATACTGATCTTTAGCCAGGACCGCACAGAGCACTTGGGCCACATTCGATTGGTATTTGATCTCCTTCGAAAGGAGCGTCTGTACATCAATTTGAAGAAGTGTTCATTCTTAACATCTTCGGTGCAATTTCTGGGGTATATCGTATCGCAGTCCGACATCTCCGTTGACCCTGAAAAGGTCAAATCCACTCGCGAGTGGCCTGTCCCGACCAATATTCACGAAGCTCAGAGCTTCCACGGTCTTGCCACCTTTTACCAGAGGTTTGTTCGCGGGTTTAGTTCGATCATGACCCCTATTACGAGCTGCCTCCGCAAGGGGGCTTTGCCTGGACGGCAGCGGCGACCAAGGCGTTTGAGGAAATCAAGGACAGGCTATTGACCGCCCCGGTATTGCATCTTCCTGATATTTCCAAGGCGTTTGAGGTGGCATGTGACGCGTCTGGGGTAGGGATTGGAGGGGTACTAAGCCAGGAGGGTCATCCAGTTGTTTACTTTAGTGAGAAACTGAATGACGCCCGACAGAAGTACTCCAATTATGACCGGGAATTCTACGCTATTGTACAGGCGTTCCGATATTGGCGCCACTATCTCCTACACAAGGAGTTCGTCCCGTACTCGGATCATCAGGCCCTGCAATACCTGAATTTGCAGAAAAAGTTAGGACACCGACACGCGAAGTGGGTGGAGTTTATGCAGGAGTATCACTACGTTCTCAAACACCGCGCTGGTGTTTAGAACAAGCCGGCCGATGCGTTGAGTCGCCGGGTCACCATCCTCCACACCATGAGCGCACGAGTTGAGGGATTTGAGCGTGTCCACCAGGACTACCCCGAGTGCCCTGATTTTGGTGATATCTTCTCGGCCTTAGCTAAGGACCCACCTGAGTCCCGCGAGGGTTTTATCATTTCTGTGGACTATCTGTTCTTTGGGTCTCGCCTCTGTATACTGCAGACCTCCCTTCGGGATTTTCTCATCTGGGAGCTTCACGCGGGCGGGGCTGCGGGGCACTTTGGGCGGGACAAGACGATTGCGTTAGTTGAGGACCGCTTCTTCTGGCCTGGCCTGAAGAGGGACGTCACACGGGTCGTTCGACATTGCCGTATCTGCCAAACGGCAAAAGGGACCCGACAGCCCACGGGCCTGTACACCCCGTTGCCTATTCCCCACAGGCCCTGGTCAGACATCAGTATAGATTTTGTACTTGGACTCCCCTGCACACTGCGAAAGTTTGACTCGATCTTCGTCGTCGTGGACCGCTTCTCGAAGATGGCCCACTTCATTCCCTGCCATAGGACGTACGATGGCCCCCACGTAGCGGCCCTATTCTTCAGGGAGGTATTTAAGTATCACGGGTTGCCCACTTCGATTGTCTCTGATCGTGACGTCCGTTTTATGAGCTACTTTTGGAAAACATTGTGGAAGAAGACCGGTACGACACTGAAGTTCTCCACCGCCTACCACCCACAGACGGATGGACAGACTGAAGTGGTCAACCGTAGCTTGGGGACCCTGTTGCGTTGTCTCGTTTGGGATAGTCCGACGTCTTGGGATACGGTACTACCAGTCGCGGAGTTTGCATACAATAGTTCGGTCAATAGGACCACGGGTCTGAGTCCATTTCATGTCATATTAGGTTACGAGCCTAGGAAACCCGTGAACTTAGTTGATGTTTCATTAGGAGCCCGACCTTGTGCGTCCGTCGAGTCATTCATTCATCACATACACGCACTACATGAGACAGTCCGATGAAAGATCGCTGCCAGTAATGAAATCTACAAAGCTCAGACCGATCAACACAGGAGAGAGCAGATATTTGACGTGGGGGAACGAGTTATGATCCGCTTGCGACCTGAGAGGCTCCCCCAGGGAGCAGCGAAAAAGTTAAGCGCTCGTCGGATGGGCCCCTATACAGTCACTCGACGGATGGGTGCGAATGCGTATGAAGTTGACATACCTCCGGCAATGGATATTCACCGAGTGTTCAATGTGGAGGACTTGACCCCATACTATGTGGAGCGAGTGTACGGGGATCCTTTATCCCCACCCGCTTCTGAGCCACAGCTTCACCCTCACTCCTCTAGTGAACCCTCACTCACCTCTCCCAGGCAACTGCGGGCGGTGGAGCACCGCTCAGAAGAGTCCACTCCCCAACTGGCGGTACCTGTGACTCAGCGCTCGGATGGAGATACATCACTACGACAGTCGCATACGCTTACAGGAGATACACTACAGGTTGTTGGACACGACTTCACGATGACGGGCGGTTCGGCGGTTCTGTGATACTTGGTCCATTGGCATACCCGCCTGACTTCGGATGACACTTGGATTTTCGCCGAGGAGCTCGAGACACTTGCCCCCGACTTACGCCATGAGTACGATCATGTTCACTCACCGGAGATGAGTGCTTTCAAGCCGGGGGGAGTTGATGGCGATCGACGACACACACACGTCTATTCCCGCAGGAGGCGGTGATCGGCGACCCGTTTGGGCGATCCGAGCCCGCGGATGCGCCCGGAGGGTCGTTCTGAGTCGATTTCATATATTAGTTTCTTTTTTTTGATGTATTTAGCCCCTGATCGACCCGAACCTTTATAGTCGTCCGATCGGGGCAACCCTAACTCTATTTTGGTTTCCCTCTTATATATAGGCTTGCTTGGGGGCCGGCTAGTGGATCGAAGGTTTGCCGAGTGCAGCCGCCAGTCTCTCCTTCGGTGGATTCCGAAGATCGTCCTCCCCGTCCGCCGCTACCGCCGCTTCCCTCCTCTCGCCGCCAAGCCCGCCCGGCCACCCCCCCTTCTTCTCGGTAAACCCCCGCTGCACCCGCATCTACAGCTCCTTCCCGACCTTCCCTCCTTCCAGTCGGGCCAACCCGACTTCGCCGCCCTGATTCCAGCCCCCTCCCTCTTCCCCAGCAATAATCCCCTACCCGATTCCAACCCCCCTCCCTCTTCCCCAGCAATAATCCCCTACCCGATTCCATCCATGGTCTCCTCCACCCAAGTCTAACCATCCAAGTCCACTACAACCTCCCCTCTCCCCCTCCTATCTACCGGAAAGCCCCCACCAGCCCCAAACCTTCCCGATCTACACCCTACGCCCCCATCCTACCCTCTCGTGGAACCACCCGTAGCCAAGGTCGACTCCACCAGCGCCTCCCTCCGATCCAAGTTGAGCAGCCCCCTTGCATAAGCAAATCAAGATATAAGAGGTTTGAAATTCTCTGATTGAATTATTTGTTGTTGAACTATTGCGTGGGCTTGTTGATGTTATATGCTATTGCGTTTATTTGTCTTGTGATTTGCGGGATACATCCGGTGCACCTTAAGTAATTCGCACCTCATCTTGCTAACTAAATTATAATTGTTCCTCGCGTTAACTGATGCTTGCAAGTGTGCTTGTCGCGCTCGTAATCTTTGCAACCATTTGATTATTTGCTAGTCGATCTTACTTGGACTGTTCTCATGTTGACACGTGCACAACATATAGGTCTCATTCTCATTAGTTAGCAATCCCAGTGTCCTTTCAATTTAACCGGCCTATCACTGCATCACAAATCATTTTATCAATTTTGCAATTCATAAAATAATTAATTTGTGACTTATTTGGTTCGCTTTTAAACGCAATTAAATGTTCTTTTCTCTTTATGAAAATCGTATTTGTCACAATTAGCTCATGTGTTACAACAAAGTCTAAAGTGATTCATTCTTTTTCATTTCTTTCTACATATCCAAATTCTCCATGAACGGTTGTATAGTTTATATTTTTCTTTTTTATATGTCCATTTAGACCCCCTCATATGAAAATCTTCTCTATTTGTGAGATTTCATTTACTAAATCATCAAAGTTTTCTCAAAATCGCACTTTAATAGCTTTGTCTTCAATAGTCAAGAAAATTGTAATAGTGTTCTAACGAGCAACAACCATACAAATTCGAGTAAAACGCCAAGAGATGACCAAAAAAAAGACCATACCTCTAGTTCTTGGATTACAAACACAGTCTGGGAAGAAAATCCAAGATGTAAATGAGATACTTGCTCTCTATTGATTAATGATAAGACCAAGATAACCATGTCCTAGGATAAGTACTCTCATCATGCCCAGGGTAATTCTAAACGATAAGATAAAACGGGGGAGGAGGTGCTCCTCATGCACTCCCATTGGCCCACGTCCACAGTGATCTTTGGTATTCCCGTGCCCTAGCTTGCGACAAATACATGTATGGGAAACAAATCTGTAATTACAAAGTCCTTACACCCCCAAGGTTTTAAATCTAATACTCCTAAAACAAAATGTTACAAAATTAGTCCCGCCAAAGTCTAAAGTCTTAAAAAACTAAATAACATTATGAAACGGTAAGAGTCAAATCGAGCATTGGAATTGAAACTCCTCGGCACTGCCATATGCTGGAAACTGCATCCATACCTCTTGGAGAGGAAGTCCGATGCTATGACATCCGTCAAAGCATGAACAAAAGTGTTATTTTGTTGTGAATTCCTTGCCTGACCATCTAACATCTTCGCCTACATATCACAATTAAGTATCCAAATTGATTAAGAATCATCTTGAGATTACATCTCTTCTTCTAGTGCAATCACAAATTCGTAAGCATTTTAGAAGACAAGTTCCGAGGGCTAAGTTGCTTTTTGTTGTAATTTTCAACTTGAATATTAAGCCTGATTCTGGGTCATGTATAATCCTTATTATGTCATTATATATATACACTATTATAGAAGGGAAAAGCACCCTTTCGTAAAAATTTAAAATTCATCTTTCTGATTTTATCACTTATTTATTTCAATTTTTACAGTTTTTTATGATTGTTAAGGTGTTTTTATTCAACTTCTAGAAGCATGTCCTTATTCTTTCAAATTTTATTAAGTTTTGTATTTGACAAGACAAAAAATTTTACGGAGATGCAAAGCTTAAGTGTACTTTTGAGCCAAGGTACGGGGAACCCGTCCACGCCTTCTAAGTGGGAAACAGTAGGAGGTTGCCAGTAAAGTAAAACTATTCGCAAGAGAACAAAGTGAATCACTCAAACTCGCAGAGAAATGGAAAAGAAAATCGTGGATTATACCATTACCTGCTTTGAAGGAGCTAAGTCGGAAGAAGTCGGAGAAAATAAGCAATTGGGGAAAACGATTCGGAAGCATAACTGGAGTTGATCCAAGTCACCATTACCTACTTCAGATTTACTTGGGAAGGAAGAACAAATGTGTCAGATTTCTTAGCGAAGGCAGATCAAAGGGGACGCTGCAGATGGAAGTCGAAAGCCATATCCGACCCTGAGTGAGGGTCTTTCTATTTGAAGGAAGAAAGAATACCGGAGTCTGGAAGAGGAATGGATAAAAAAAGTCGTCTTTTTGTCGGTGTTAACATTTCCTTCCTCTGGAAGTCTCAACGAAGCGGATGCAAAAGTAGAAGAGCAACTTGCTGACCGAAAGGACGCAGATACGGGCTGCGACATGAGCCAGCGGAAGGAGTCGACGTAGGAAATCAACATCACGATTCACAAAGGAGGGTGCGTGAGGAGGACATTGGAGAAGCTTTGACGGGAGAAGTGATGCGGGAGCTTGGAATAAAAAATCACGTGCCCTTAGGAGGGTGTCGCCAGGGCTGGAGGCTTTTTTAGCAGGTTCGAAGTAAGTTCTGGAGAGTTTTAAGGAATAGATATCAATTGAACGGTTGTTATTTTGATATGAGGTAAGCTGATTTTAAGAGTATGGTATAAGCTTAAGGATTGCTATATTACTTTATATATACTATATACAAGCTGTCGTGCACGGGGGACCCCGTGCGGGGCCCCGACATTGGTCGGGGCGCCGACATTGGTCGGGTGCGCCGACATTAGATGTGGGCGGCGATATTAATGGTGGGCGGCGACATTGGTCGTGGGCGTCGACATTGGTCGTGGGCGGTAACATTTGTTGTGGATGCGACATTGGTTGTGGGCGGCGTCATTGTTCGTGAGCGGCAACATTGGTCATGGGCGGTGACATTGGTCGTGGGCGGCGACATTGGTCTTGGGCGGCGACATTGGTCGTGGGCGGCAACATTTGGTCGTGGGCGGCGAAATTCGGCAGGGACTAATATTATTGTTAGATCATTTCGAAATTTGGCTCAGTTCAGTTATGTCGTCTCAATCTTTTTCATCCTCCCATGAACCATTGAATCGTTCTTCTCTATTTGCTCATTGATTAACAAAGATTCAACAGGGTGTGAGTTAATTTGGTAGTGACAACGAAATAAAAAACATGTAATAATAGTTTCTTTTTTCAATATCTGAGAAATTGTTCATAGAACTCCATTGATATCAATCCAAATCAAAATAAACTAATTTAGAACTGGGCAATGTTAAATGAAAATGATTAACAAAGCGTAGTACATAATGCTGGGTGAAGCACAAATATGTGGTACCTATGAAATGATTATTTCTAGGGTTGCCCTAAAGCACTATAACCAGCTAAAAAACATACACTAAAGGAAGATGAATGAAAAATATACAATAAATATTGAAGTAAATAAATAAAATTTTTTGTGTCAAACTCAACCCCATATGATAAACTTTAGTTCTAACAATTAGACAATTAAACATCAAGAACATTCAACCCTTCATAACCTATGATCAGGACAATAACAATTTTGTCAAGATATTTTGGCAACTACTGTTAGAAAAGCCTTAGTAAGGGCCCATCTCAGGGCCCATTTTTCCTCTCTTTTCTCTCTTTGTATTTGTCCCACATCTTGGATTGGGATTTCTCTTCTTCCTCTCTTCCTATATAAATGTATTCATACTTGTAATTTATAATTCAAGAAGTATATACAAGGTTTGAGGCCTCTCTTTACATGGTATCAGAGGGAGGTTCCGATCCTCCGACCTGTGGGTTATGGGCCCACCACGCTTTCGCTGCCACTTTATTCGGGAAAAAGTACAGTCAAAGAAGATAGATTTGGAGCATGTTCCTGCTACAAACCAAGTTGCTGACATCCTGACTAAAGCTCTCTCCCGGCCGCTATACTATCAGTTTTTATCCAAGCTTGGTGCCTACGACTTGTACGCTCCAGCTTGCGGGGGAGTGTTAGAAAAGCGTTAGTAAGGGCCCATCTCAGGGCCCCTTTTTTATCTCTTTTCTCTCTCTTAGTATTTGTCCCACATCTTTGATTGGGATTTCTCTTCTTCTGCTCTTCCTATATAAATGTATTCATACTTGTAATTTATAATTCAAGAAGTATATACAAGGTTTGAGGCCTCTCTTTACAACTACAATGCACCATACTTCTCAATATGGTCTGCTAGTATTCAGTAAATCTATACAAAGTCAGTACTCTTTCCATCCAGACCACAATGCAAAGCTTGAATGAGACTATTTCACTCCCAAATTCGGACCTCACTTAGATTGCATTAGCATACAGGAAAAAAAATCATACAAAAACATGACCTGTGAGCAACATCCAAGGATGGGCAAAACAATTAAAAGTAAAACATAAATCACTTGCTAATAAATTTTTTTTTAAAAAAAGATGATTATGAAATGCAATGCAAGAAAGAATGAACCCTTGTTCAGAGCAAAGTATGATTAACCTCTCTGCTGGCACGATTTCAACTTCTCTGTTGGCACGATTTCAACCCCTGAATTCTGAAAATGGAAAACTGCAACAATTATAACAACAAAAACTACAGGGAGAAGAATAAATGACCTCGAGCTGAATAATGGTAGAGAAATTAGGAATTGTATAACTGAGTAGAAGGCTTTGGAAAATATGAGTAATCGTCTAACTAAGTAGAAGACTTCGGAAAATATGAGTAATTATTAACGCCCATCAAACTGCATTGCATTGAGCATAGCAATTAAGGACCTCCAAATTTAACATTTGAATGATAGTTCTGTGCGTGTAGAAAAAGTTACCACTTGAAAAAAATAACAAAGTTGAGAAAGATAATATGACGGTGGATTCTATTAAAGATTAAAACGGTGGATTCTATTCAATGGCTAAGATTAAATGAATAGATCCTTATGAAGCCCAAAAGAACATCGTTTTAGTAGTGACTGAGCTTGCCATTAAAAAGACTGAAAACTCAAGAAGATTTATATATTAAAGCTTGAGATGATTCCATTTAAAATACACGAAAGTGAAAAGTTAAATTATATGAAACTGAGAGATTAAAGTAATAAAACATGCTTTAGCGCCTTAGTGGTATGCCTAAATTATATGAAACTGATAGGTGAGGAACCCAAACCTGGAATCAAAACATGCTTCCAAAATAGTGCATGGTTTTGAATTAATTTCTTTCAATAAGATTGAATAAATGATCTCAATCCTGCAAAATAAAATGTATGATTTATCAAAACATTGAAACAGATATTACTCCATGGATATGCTTCCCATAAATATTGTCTTAAAATTATGATTGAGCTGAGAACCTGATGGGGAACCATCAGATGCACCTGGAGGGGTTCGCCGCAAGGCGGGACCCACGTACATGTATTCATGCAGGAGGACTTGATCGGATCGCCGATCGGACTCCGCGGTTGCGTCCGGGACATCGCCGCGAGTCAAAAAACTATATTAGTTTATTTTTTTAGTTTGTTTTGATGTATTTTAAGGGCCGAACTCACCGACCAATCATAGCCGTTGATGGGGGATGCCCTAACCTTCTTTTAGTATAAATAGGAGTCTTGAGGGCTGAATTGATTCATTGTTGGATTTGGAGAAGAAGCATTCCCGGATTCCAGCGATCCCTCCCCGGTGCCGACGCCGTGGAACCCTAGGTGACGACTCCTAGACTGTCAAATTCCTCCCCAAGGTACACCCTACGCCCACCATCGTTTTCCACCTCTCCTCCTACATATCCAGCCACCGGATTCCCCAAAATCCCCCTCCCATCAGTCGCCGGCCTGCAGTCCAGCAAGCCGGCCGATTCCCTGTTTCCCCCCTTGTCTGCCGCTGCCCGCTTGCCCAGAACAGGCCGCCGGCCTTGCTGCCAGCCACCCAACACCCCACCGCCTAACTCCACCTCAAAACCGGCCACCTCCAAGGCCCTATTTGCCCTAGCCGACCACTCCTCCTCCTTCCCCTCCGTGGATCCACTTCCCACCGCTCCGAAAACCCTAGATCTATCTTGATCTAGTGCTACCACCCCCCGATCCATCATTTTCCCCAATATTCATCATCCCGTAGCCCGGATCCGCTGTCAAAACATTGGATCTATCCACCTACACCCAGATCCATCCCCTAGTGGCCGGATCTTTCCGTTTCCGGCATGTTTTCCCTCTTTTCCACCGTGGGCAGCCACCTCGCCATCGCCGTACCACCGGGCTCACCTCCGATCGCCCGTCTACATATCCGGCCCTTCAAATTCTCCAGTGCCTCAGGTCAGGCCTCTACGTTGTGAGCGTTTGTGATATTGTATTCTTGGATTTGACATTTTCATTTGGTGTTTTATTGTATTGTGCTGAGATTATTGTTGCGTGAAAATTGATTCTATTATACTAATAATTGCAGGAGGAATTATTCGCCACACGTTTGCTTTGGCCCTCCGAGCGGAGGAAGTCGTTGCTTAATTGCTAAAATTAATTGTTTGTCTCCTTTTAATTATCTGCGTGGTGTTAATAATCTCATTGCTTATTTTAATTTTCGTCGTCGACCGACGGTTGCATTGCATTTAGAGTTGCATTAGTGTGTCACCCCTGCACCTAGAGTCATAGTTTCCGTGCACCACTAGCCTACCCCTACATCATTTTGGTATCAGAGGGAGTTTAGATCATTTGCATGCTCCGTAGTGGTAGGACATTTAGAGAAAGCATGGTAGAACCCCAAGTCACCGACGACCGCACGACGGGCTCGAATTCGGGCGCCGCTTTTGCTGAGTTTCAGCGCCTTATCCTAGACCGTTTCGACGCCTTAGGTGCCCAGTTCAACGATGTGCGTCATGATGTTGCCTAGGTAAACCTTCGCTAGATCCGAAAGCCTTCAGCGATTAGTTCTTGGACATGGACCACTACTTCGAGTGGTATGACATGAGTGACGAACGTTTTGTCCGCTTTGTGAAGATGAAGTTGATCGGACAAGCTAAGGTATTCTGGATCAGTATTGAGAGAGCCTTAGAGCGGGATGGTTACTACCCCATCGCCAGATGGGATGAGATGAAGGAGAGACTGAAAGAGAAGTACCTCCACGCGTCATACCGAGATCAGCTATTTGAGCAGCTATAGAATTTACGGTAGGGGACACTTACCGTCGCCGAGTACATGGCTCGCTTCGATGAGCTGATCGTCAGGAGTGACATTTCAGAGGAACCTATTGCCACTGCCTCCCGTTTCAAGGCGGGCCTTTGTTCCGATATTCGGAGAGAGTTGATTCCCCACCGCTTGGTGACTGTTGATCCGATATTCTAGCTTTCCCTCGAGTATGAGCAGTACCTCCGATCGTCTAACATGAGGCAGTTCACTTCGCGGATTGATTCCTCGACTTTTAGGAAACCTGCTCCGCCCCAGACCACCCCGGCTGCACCCTCACGTATCCCCGCGGATGCGAAGGGCAAAGCCATAGCCACTGATGGACAGCAATCTGGGGGCATTATATGTTTTAGATGTTCTGGCAGAGGACACGTGACAACGCAATGCCCCACGTGGAGCCTGCTAGTTGAGGAGCAGGGTTTAAAGGACGAAGAGGAGGCCCCAGAGGAAGTTAAAGCCACAGTCGAGGAAGGTTGGGAGAGTGACGCCGAGCGATCGTTAGAGGTGGGAGTGATTAGACCCCTCCTTCACACCCACGTGTGGATGAGGATTGCCGACGCACCACCATCTTTTACACGTACTTTCCTAGTGCAGGCAGCCCCTGCAAGCTAGCTATCGATAGCGGGAGTTGTGTGAACATCGTAGCCCATAAGGGGCTTGACCGTATGCAGATGAAGGCAGAGCCTCACCCCCACCCATATCGTGTCGTCTGGGTTGACAAGAAGGCGATTCAGGTCACCCAGCGTTGCTTGGTCCCGATTACGATCGCGTCCTTTCAGGACAAGGTCTGGTGCGATGTCATTCTCATGGACGTCGCTCATGTGTTGCTTGGCCGCCCCTGGCTATTTGATCGTGATGTCACGTGCTTCGACCGCTCAAACACGTGTGTCTTTTATGATAAGGGGCGGAAGATTACGTTGACGCCCACCCAACCCCGAGATCGATCCAAGGGTGTGGTAGAGCCATTTGTGAGCACGAGCGCCTCGCGGCCACTACATATTTTGAGGCGAGGCGAGTTTCTGCGAGATAGCGCTGAGTCAGATGTCATTTATGTGGTTGCCGCCACTCAGGTTACTGAGGACACCTCTGTTGACCACCCACCTGCAGTGCATCCCCTTTTAGGCGAGTTTGCGGACATAATGCCGGACGAGCTCCCCGATGTGCTGCCTCCCCCGCGGGACATTCAACATGTCATTGATTTAGTCCCGGGAGCCTCCCTCCCGAACCTGCCCCATTACTGTATGCACCCGGATGAGCACGCTGAGCTCAAACGGCAGGTTGACGAGCTTCTCCAGAAGCAGTTCATTTGTGATAGTATGAGTCCTTGTGCGGTCCCCACCCTTCTTACCCCTAAGAAGGACGATAATTGGACGTATGTGCATTGATAGCCGCGCCATTAATAAGATCACAGTCAAGTATCGTTTCCCGATCCCACGACTCGATGAACTTCTGAATACTATGTCCGGCGCCCAGATCTTCTCCAAGATCGACCTCGGTAGTGGGTACCATCAGATACGAGTTCGTGAGGGAGACGAGTGGAAGACCGCATTCAAGACCAAGGACGGCCTGTACGAGTGGTCTAGTCATGCCATTTGGGTTATCCAACGCCCCGAGCACGTTTATGCGAGTTATGACGCAGATGTTGCGGCCCTACATGGGCAAGTTTCTGGTGGTATGCTTTGATGATATACTAGTCTATAGCCAGACTCAGGCTTGCTCACCTTGATCATCTGAGACTTCTCTTTGGCACCCTTTGCCAAGAGAAACTGTATGTGAATCTGAAGAAGTGCGCGTTCCTCTCCGAGTCTGTCCACTTTCTGGGCTTTATTATATCCTCTACTGGAGTCTCCGTAGACCCTGAGAAGGTCAAGTCCATTCGGGATTGGCTCGTGCCTAAGAAATATCCACGAGGCTCGTAGCTTTCATGGGCTTGCCACCTTCTATAGGAGGTTTGTCCAAGGGTTCAGCACGATCATGGCCCCCTTCACGAGCTGTCTCAAGAAAGGAAAGTTTCAGTGGACCCTCGCCGCCACTAGAGCCTTCGAGGAGATTAAGGAGAGGTTGACGACAGTTCCAGTCCTACAATTGCCGGATTTTAGCCGCGCCTTTGAGGTCGCCTGCGACGCGTCAGGTATCGGTATAGGTGGCGTATTGAGCCAAGAGGGATACCCAGTTTCTTACTTTAGTGAGAAGCTGAATGAAGCTAAGCAAAAGTACTCGAATTACGATCGAGAATTTTACGTTATAGTCCAGTCTCTGCGTTACTGGAGGCACTATCTCCTTCCCCGAGAGTTCGTGTTGTACTCCAACCATCATGCCCTACGTTACCTTGACTCGCAACACAAGTTGGGCCACCGGCATGCGAAGTGGGTCGAATATCTGCAGGATTTTCATTATGTTCTCAAGCACCGCGCTGGTGTTGAGAACAAGCCGGCTGATGCGTTGAGTCGTCGCGTATCCCTGTTGCCTCGATGACTGCGAGTGTCAAGGGACTTGAGAGGTTGATGCTCGACTACCCGACGTGCCTTGATTTTGGCGAGATTTACACCGCCCTATCCCGAGACCCACCCGACCCTGTTGAGGGATATCAGATCTATGAGGGATATCTGTACCGGGGTTCCCGCCTATGCATTCCCCAGACGTCTTACCGAGATTATCTGATTTGGGAGTTGCATGCAGGCGGAGCTGCGGGCCACTTCGGCGAGATAAATCCATAGCCATTGTCGAGGACCGTCTCTACTGGCCCGACCTTAAGAAGGATGTAGCTCACGTTGTGCGCCACTGCCGTATCTGTCAGACGGCAAAGGGTAATAAGCAGAACACCGGTCTTTATACGCCTTTACCCGTACCACACCGCCCTTGGGAGGACATTAACATGGACTTTGTTCTCGGTACTTCCCCGCACCGTACGGAAACACGATTCCATCCTCGTGGTGGTTGATTGGTTTTCGAAGATGGCACACTTCATTGCTTGCCGCAAGACGGCAGATGCGACTCACGTTGCATCCATATTCATGAGTGACGTCTTTCGACTACATGGCCTGCCCAAGTCGATCGTGTCGGACCGCGATGTGAGGTTCATGAGCTACTTCTGGAAAACCCTGTGGCACAAGACAAACACTATCCTTAGGTTTTCCTCGGCATATCACCCACAGACGGACGGACAGACCGAGGTAGTGAATCAGAGTTTAGGGACTCTGTTGCGGTGTCTAGTAGGAGAGCATGTTGGCAGTTAGGACCTAGATTTACCGATAGCAGAGTTTGCCTACAATAGCTCAGTCATTAGGTCCATCGGGTTGAGTCCATTTTATGTAGTATCAGGATATGACCCTAGGAAACCTATAGACCTTGTCCAGAGCCCGTTAGAGCCCCGCCCTAGTGAGTCTGCTGAGTCATTTACACAACATTTGCATGATTTTCATGAGTCGGTCCGCCGACGAATAGTAACAAGCAATGAAAATTACAAAGTCCATGCAGATAAGCGAAGGCCGAAAGCAAATATTTAATGTAGGCGAGAAGGTAATTGTGCGAGTCTGCCCTGAGAGGCTCCCTTCGGGGCCTGCCAAGAAGTTAAGTGCGAGGCGAATTGGTCCGTACTCCATTATTAGTCGTATTGGGGCCAACGCCTACCGACTTTACATCCCGGCCAATATGGGAATTCACTCAGTGTTTAATGTTGAAGATCTGACTCCATACTATGAATCTCATGAGTATGTGGACCCGAGCAGTGGAGATGCCCAGCCACCCCCACCCCCATTGTCACTACCATACCACTCTCACACATTACCACCATCTGATGGTCATCCTAGTTCACCCACTGTTGCCACCCACCCACCCGGGAATTCATCCACTTTGGTTCCACTGCAGGCACCACCGATCGCACCGGGATCCACCTTCCGAGAGGCGAGAGATGAGAGTATCACGGAGATCAGATCCCACCAGTTTGTTCCCACCTCGGACGGACCGCGCTGCCGCTACCTGGTACATTGGCAGGGTGCCCTGACACTGATGACACTTGGATACTACCGACAGAGCTTGATCGGCTCGCCCCCGGACTTCGACCTCAGTACGATCATCTTCATTCATCGGAGATGAAGAATTTTCAGTTGGGGGGAGTTGATGGGGAACCATCAGATGCACCTGGAGGGATTCGTTGCAAGGCGGGACCCACGTACATGTATTCACTCAGGAGAACTTGATCGGATCGCCGATCGGACTCCGCGGTTGCGTCCGGGACGTCGCCGCGAGTCAAAAAACTATATTAGTTTATTTTTTTTAGTTTGTTTTAATGTATTTTAAGGGCCGAACCCACCGACCAATCATAACCGTTGATGGGGGATGCCCTAGCCTTCTTTTATTATAAATAGGTGTCTTGAGGGCTGAATTGATTCATTGTTGGATTTGGAGAAGAAGCATTCCCGGATTCCAGCGATCCCTCCCCGGTGCCGACGTCGTGGAACCCTAGGTGACGACTCCTAGGCCGTCAAACTCCTCCCCAAGATACACCCTACCCCCACCATCGTTTTCCACCTCTCCTCCTCCACATCCAGCCACCGTATTCCCCAAAATCCCCCTCCCAACAGCCGCCGGCCTGCAGTCCAGCAAGCCGGCCGATTCCTGTTTCCCCCCTTGTCCGCCGCCGCTCGCTTGCCCAGAACAGGCCGCCGGCCTTGCTGCCAGCCACCCAGCACCCCACCGCCCAACTCCACCTCAAACCGGCCACCTCCGAGGCCCTATTTGCCCTAGCCGACCACTCCTCCTTCCCCTCCGTGGATCCACTTCCCACCGCTCCGAAAACCCTAGATCTATCTTGATCTAGTGCTACCACCCTCCGGTCCATCATTTTCCCCAATATTCATCATCCCGTAGTCCGGATCCGCCGTCAAAACATCAGATCTATCCACCTACACCCGGATCCATCCCATAGTGGCCGGATCTTTCCGTTTCCGGCACGTTTTCCCTCTTTTACACCGTGGGCAGCCACCTCGCCATCGCCGTACCACCGGGTTCACCTCCGATCGCCCGTCTACATATCCAGCCCTTCAAATTCTCCAGTGCCTCGGTTCAGCCCTCTACGTTGTGAGCGTTTGTGATATTGTATTCTTGGATTTGACATTTTCATTTGGTGTTTTATTGTATTGTGCTGAGATTATTGTTGCGTGGAAATTAGTTCTATTATACTAATAATTGCAGGAGGAATTATTCGCCGCACGCTTGTTTTGGCCCTCCGAGCGGTGGAAGCCGTTGTTTAATTGCTAAAATTAATTGTTTGTCTCATTTTAATTATCTGCGTGATGTTAATAATCTCATTACTTATTTTAATTGTCATCGTCGATCGACGGTTGCATTGCATTTAGAGTTGCATTAGTGTGTCACCCCTGCACCTAGAGTCATAGTTTCCGTGCACCACTAGCCTACCCCTACATCAGAACCGGAGAATTAAAAATATCTGATGTTTGGGATCTGGAGTGAAAGTAAACTGAAAAGTTGTTGGGATGTTTGTGGCATGCTCCCATTTCTACACAACAATAATAATAATTGTGGAGAAAACTCAAACTTGTAAATACTTTCTCTATATTTAAATACAAAGTATGAATACATATTTATAGGAGGGAAAAAGAGAGAAGAGAGTCCTATACATGATGTGAGACTAAAGAAGAGAGAGAGAAATAAACAAATACATGGGCTCTATGGGCCCCTTTACATGGGCTTTTCTAACACTTCCCCGCAAGCTGGAGCATACAAGTCGTATGCACCAAGCTTGGACAAAAACTGATAGAATAGGGTATTTGGTAGAGCCTTTGTGAGGATATCAGCAACTTGTTCAGTGCCCGGAACATGCTTTAATTCTATCTTCTTCATTTGAACTTTTTCCCGGATAAAATGACAGTCTACTTCAATATGCTTCGTTCTCTCATGGAAGACTGGATTCTTTGCAATGTGTATGGTTGCTTGGCTGTCACATAGCAGGAGGGCAGGTGAGGGAAGTTTTACCCCGAGGTTGACCAGAAGACTTTCAAGCCAAGTTAGCTCAGAGACAACCGACGCCATTGATCGATATTCTGCTTCTGCTGAGGATTGAGCCACAACTGCTTGCTTCTTACTTCGTCAGGTAATGAGATGACCTCCAAAGTAGGTACAGAAACCACTGGTTGATCGTCGATCATCCAAGGAACCAGCATAATCAGCATCAGAATATGCAACTAATCTTGGAGTAGAAGATGAGGTCTTGTAGACCAATCCTTGACCCAGAGCTGTTTTAAGATATCTGAGGATGCGCTCAACGGCTTGAAGGTGAGAAATTCGCGGGGCATGCATAAACTGTTGACCACTCCAACAACGAAGGATATATCCGGTCTTGTAACTGTTAGGTAGATCAATTTCTCAACAAGTCGTCGATAGTATTCCGGATTTTGAAGAGGAAGATCTGCGTCGGAAGCGTGAGCACACAGTTTATGATTTGCATCCATTGGAGTAGTAGTAGGCTTGCATCCAGAGTAACCAGCATCTTGAAGGAGGTCCAGACAGTACTTTCTCTGGGACAAGATAAGACCATCTGGTCGCCTTGCGATCTCAAGGCCAAGGAAGTACCGAAGGTGACCCAGATCTTTTGTTTGGAAGACCGAGCTAAGGTGTTGTTTAACCGCATGGATGCCCTTTGAATCGTCTCCAGTGATCAGGATGTCATCAACATATACCAGCAGAAGAACCGTTCCCGTTGCTCGGTGTCGCGTAAAGAGGGAAAAATCTGCTGAACTTCGAGTAAAACCGACTTCCCGAACAACCTTACAGAACTTGTCAAACCATGCTCGAGGAGATTGTTTGAGACCATAGATGGACTTCTTCAGATGACAAACTCGGGACTCCCCCGTGGTCTCAAACCCGGGAGGTTGCTGCATGTAAACTGTTTCCTGGAGGTCGCCATTCAAAAAAGCATTTTTGATGTCCAGTTGGTGTAATGTCCATTGGCGATGAACCGCCACTGAGAGGACACGAACGGTGTTAAGCTTTATGACCGGAGAGAAGGTTTCCTCGTAATCAAGACCGTGTTGTTGGGTGAAGCCACGAGCCACCAGACGGGCCTTTAGACGGTCAATCGTTCCATCCTGAGCATGTTTGATTACAAAGACCCACTTACACCCAACGAGTTTCTGACCGGGGGGAAGAGGTACCAGGTGCCAGGTCTGGTTCGCCCAAAGAGCCGTCATTTCTTCTTCCATGGCCGCCCGCCAGCCAGGATGTTGGAGAGCCTCTTACACAGTGTTAGGGACATAGAAATAAAGGATAATGAAGTGGCAAAAGTGTGGAGTGATGGAGATAGGCGATGTAAGGATACATAGTTCGCCATGGGATGAGCGGTTGAGTCTGGTGCCGGATTAGCAGAACGCAGAGCGTCGGAGGTCGAAGCCGACTGCAGTGGGGTAACGGAGGCAGGAGGACGACGAGTGTAAACACGTATAACAGGTGGCTTGGAAACAAAGGGAGCCTTGTCAGGAACTCGTGGTGGTGGAGTGATAACGGGAATGACAGGACGTACGACCGTTGGTGGTAGAGGTGTAGGATCTGAGGCAGAGAAGAAAGGGAGGTCCTGCCGAAAGGTCACATCAGCAGATACAGTCACTTTTCGGGTGGCCGGAGAGTAACATACGTAGCCTTTTTGGTTCCGGGAATAGCCAACAAAGATATGTTTGGCCGCCCGAGGATCCAACTTGTTCATGGAGGGACCAAGAGTGTGGACATAGCAGACACATCCAAAGATGCGGGAGGTAAGGGAGAATGGCGGAGTAGAAGGGAACATGAGGCTGAATGGAGTGACATTGTGGATAACAGGGGAAGGAAGACGGTTGATCAAGTAACATGCCGTGGAAAGAACGAAGTTCCAATAAGATTTGGGAACTTGCATCTGAAGCATGATAGAGCGAGTCATATCGAGGAGATGTCGATTCTTACGTTCATCGGTTCCGTTTTGTTGCGGGGTATAGGCACATGAAGTTTGGTGAATAACCCCGATTTCCGAGCATAGATTTGCAAATTCGTGGCCAGTGTATTCGCGGGCATTGTCCGTGCGAATAGTTTTGATAGTTGTGGAGAATTGCGTGCGGGTCTCAAGGAGGAAAGCCCGAAAGACCCGGGGAAGCTCGGAGCGATCACGAAGTAAGTAGAGTCATGTCATTCGGGAGTAATCATCAATAAAAGTTAGGAAATAACGATAACCAGAAATGCTAGTAACTTTGTACGGTCCCCAAATATCGGAGTGTACTAAAATAAAAGGAGCAGCGCTCCGGGTACAATGAGACGGAAAAGATGAACGCGGCTGCTTGCCGTAAATACATGCTTCACACTGAAAAGAAGGTAAAGATACATCGGAAAGAGCCTTCTGGAGGACAGGTAAAGGGGCATGCCCAAGACGGCGATGTCAATCGACGGAGGAGACGGAAGACAAGATTGCTGGAGGGTCATCAAGGAGGTAGAGCCCGTTTTGCAGTCGCCCTTTACCAATGATAGTCCGTGTCCGTTGATCCTGTATCAGAAAAGAAGTAAAGGTTACTGAGCAGTTTAAATCAGTAGTAAGACGACCAACAGAAAGCAAATTAAATGGGGAGCCCGGAACGTGAAGAGCCGAGCGAAGAGAGAGAGAGGAAGTGAGAGGGATGTCAGCCGAGCCGGAGACAGGAACAGTGTCCCCATTCGCCACTGTAATACACTTGGGATGAGAAGAAGTCAGGTATTGTTGTGGTCGCAGAGAGGTGATGTGATGAGTAGCACCGAAATTCACTATCCAACGTGGACTAGTGGAGAGATAAGCGATACCTTCATGGGAGATGGAGGAAGCAGAAGCAACCGAGGCAGGTGGGCGACTGAGCAGGCCATGGAGTTGTTGCATCTGAAGGCGGATCTCTTCAAGGTCAGTACGAGCGGAGGAGTCTGTGGTAGCAATAGTGGCCTGCAGGCGAGGAGGAAACCCGTGCTTCCGAAAGCAAACAGCCTCAAGGTGGCCGTCCTTCCCGCAGAAGGAACACTTTGGTCGAGGCCGAGCTCCCCGACCTCCGCCCCAGGAGCCAGAACATCCCCCACGAGCTGGAGGGGGAAGAGGTAGTAAGGGCGCAGAAGCCTGTTGTAGGAGAGCCGGCGACGGAGGAGCAGAACAATCAGGAGGAGGCGAAACCTTGAGTAACATGACACACACATCAGATAGGGATGGGGTAGCCGCAGAGGAGAGAATCTGTGCCTGAATGCTTTGAAGATGATGTGGTACACGAGCCATCATCATGGTCACACCGACAGCTTCTTTCTGAGCACGTTGGGCAGCGAGATCCAGTGTGGGAGGTTGATGCTGAATCCGATGCTTCGACTAGAGTCTAGGCGCGAGCAACAAACGACGTGAGGCTATGTTGTTAAAGGCGCGCCTAAGGCTCCAGGCTTACCAGGCTCGGAGGTTTGCGCATTCGTGCGTCTTTTTTGCGCCTTTGGACATTAAAGGCTCGCCTGGGCGTGATCTTTGTTGTAAATCTTTATAAAAAAAATAATGAAAAAAATAATGCAAAAACTCAATAATTTTTATATGATACAGTGTTTCTAAAACATAATTGATCATTGAGACTTAGATACGATGCAAACGACCTTATTAATTTTATTTTTTAAGAGATATAAACAATGTTCTAAATGTCGGATGTCGGGTACATATCTGATTGGTTTTTTAAATGTCGGATGTCGGATGTCGGAGACATGTCGGGGACATTTGAAAATATCGGATTTCAAAATTAAAATATATACTATTAGATGTATGTATAATATAACTATGCATCTATCATGTTGTTATATATCTAAGATAACTATGCTTAGGTGCTGCATATTCTTTTAACAGTTGACATGTCTAAATAATCATTCAAAGAGGTCTATACATAATAAGTAACATCATTAAATCATAATTACAAAATAACAATAGAATAGACTGTATAGACTATAGTATGACAAATATGAAGGGTGAAGTAACATACTATCCGGATACAAGAAGAGAGGGCATCAAGAATGAGCATTTTTCCTGAGAGGCTTTCACCAATCACCAATACAGCTGGCAGTTTTTATTGCCTCCAGAGCTTTTTTCCTGAAAGGCTCATGCTATGGGAGAAAAGCCAATCATGAATGTAATACAAATTATAATACCCTTTTCAACATAACAATAACACCATGAATGTTGCATCAAGTAGGAAAAAAGTCAATCATCATGCATGAAATAAACATGATCACATAAAACCACAAAGTTAACTAAGATATAAACATAGACTCGCATCATCATCGTGATAACTAGGCATATAGTCTTAAGTCTTAACAAAGAAGTACATAGAGTCACATTATATTTAACTTCACATCAAAATACTTCCCTCCAAAAGTTGAACCCGTAGAATACTCCCCTCCAAAATGGCTGCAAATTAAAGACAAATTGAACATGTTGGACTACGTAAATTTCAATCAGTAGAAATTGAATATTTGAATCAATCGAATGACACGAGTTTTACTCACCTCAGTCATCATCAATCCTTTCTGAACGTGTTGTTTCATCGTTATCTGTCTCGTTATTAAGATCACCAGCGACGGAGGAGGGATGAGCAATTTTTCTGAAAAAACAAGGTCGAACCTGATTAGCCTGGAAAATTAAGATCGGTGCCTTATTTTTCAGAAGTCGGCGGAGGAGGGAGATCCGACAAGAGATAGAGAATGTCGCGCGAGGAGGGGAAGTGATCACCGACGACGGAGGACTGGAGCAGTTATCACCGGCGACGGAGGAGGGATGACTGGAGGAGCGCTTCGTTCCTTCCTTAGCGCCGCACAGCCGCACGCCACGAAATAAATGGGAAAGAAACCGCGGATGAAGGGTTTAGGGTATACATTTTTTTATTAAATAAAAAACCCAATTGTTCGGGTATTTGCCGTCCGATATATTGCAAGTCGGTTTCGGCCGAAATTTAAACCCGAAATTTCGGCCGATTTTTATGAAAACGACATATTAGCCTAAGTTTTAAAAAACAGATCGTTTCCCCTTCAATTCCGACATGTCAGACGACATGTCGGACATGTCGGCCGACATTTAGAACATTGAATATAAATGATAGTAATGAATGATTAATGAGTAGAATATACGAAAAATCTGTTCAAGAAGATGAATTGATGTTTGATGCTGATTATTTAAAATGAACGTGATTGCGCCTTGCCTTCTTCGGGCGCGCGTCTGCGCCTTGAGCCTTGCGCCTAGGCTCCAAGACCCCTTTGCGTCTTGGTGCGTCTTGCACCTTTAATAACTAAGACGTGAGGTCGGAGACCCCGCCAACCTCGAGATTCTGAAGATCAGTGATGATGTCGTAGATGTGTTGGATGCTATCTTTGCCAGAATAGAGGGCCTGGCGCTCATCCCACATGGCCTTGGCGGTTTCATGATACATGGCCTTGGCAGTTTCATGATACATGGCCTTGGCGGTTTCATGATACATGGCCATGCGGTATGGTTCACTATCCAGGGAGTTGAGGAGTCATGCCTGGACCCGACCGTCGTTGCGTAGCCAATCATCAGTGGGAGGAACGGGTGCGGCCTGGGTCAGATGATGAAGAAAGCCTTTCGATTGAAGCACACGACGAACCGAGTGCACCCACTCCGTAAAGTTCTTCTTCCCGGTCAAAGAGATAGTAGTAATCCGCAGTTCATCACGGATTTTGGGGGTAAGAACTGAGCGGTCAGCCGATGAGGCCGCCGGTTTGGCAGAGTTAATAGAGGACCCCATGACTAGGCGGGCAGAGGACTAAACCGCCAGGAGGTCAAACAGCGGATAGAAGGGGAGACCGCATGGGAAGACCAGAAGCAGACAACAGGCAGGTCGTACGAGAAGACGTACAGGACCAAGGCAGTGGCTAGAGCAGAAGAGGCAGCGTCCAGAAGAGGTCGAGCGGACAAAAAGCAAACTGGGGAGGCCGCACGGTCTCGATGATAAGTCACCAGAGGCAAGAAGACGCGACCACGATGCTAAGCCCGGAGCGGTTAGGGAGACCGCGACGACCAACCGACCCGAAGGACGCACGAGAAATAGAAGTCGGACACACGAAGTCCGCACGGTCAAAGTGAGTACACCAGCGGCAGGGGAAACTTCCACGACCAAGTGCAGAGATCGCCGCAGATAGATAAGAAGCCACGCGGGTAGGGAGGAAGCTGTCCGGGAGAAGAACAAAAGACAGGGAGATGCCGCGCGCCAAGAGTGGAGCTCGCTGCGGGAAGAGAGAAATAACCCGTGCGGGTAGAGAAGAAACCACGCGGGTAGGGACGGCCGCGAGCTAAGAGCGGAGCTTGCTGCAGGATGAGAAAAGCAACCCGCGCGGGTAGAGAGGAAACCGCGCGGGGAGAGAAAGTGGAGGGGGGGGGCGAGAGAAACTCCTATAAAAGGAGAGAGAGAGTAGAGAGAAACGAAGGTGGAGGCCACGGAATAGGAGGGGAAGAAAGAGGCAGGTAGAGAAATCCTAGCCGCGGGATAGGAGGAAGGGAAGAGAGAGGCGGGTAGAGAGACCCTAGCCGCGCACTTTGCGCGAGAGGAGAAGGTCGTCTGGTTAGAAGAACACAGGCCGCGCGTAGCGCAAACAGAGGAGGGTCGGGCGGTTAGCAGAAACTAGTCGCAAGGAGAGACCGAGTCCCTCTGATACCATTTGGAGAAAACTCAAACTTGTAAATACTTTCTCTATATTCAAATACAAAGTATGAATACATATTTATAGGAGGGAAAAAGAGAGAAGAGAGTCCTATACATGATGTGGGACTAAAGAAGAGAGAGAAAAATAAACAAATACATGGGCTCTATGGGCCCCTTTACATGGGCTTTTCTAACAATAATAATAATAATAATATTGAAAAATAGTTGTTGCTTCAATCAAAATTAAAAATAGGCATTTTTGTTGATCAGAGTAGTAACAATAATATTCCTTAAAATTGCAGAGTAAAGATTTTTACCAAGGTGATTGATACCATGGAACGAACAACAAAACATCAAGAGAAATATGTTTGGTGTCGAGATAGTATGTTAATGCAAATATGTCTATTTAAAATACTAAAAAGATAAAGAACAATAAACGAAAGGGCACGTGAGATGGTAAGACAAATTAGATCGTGCCTCGCTCCCTGACAACTCGAGATTCTTCACGAATGAACTCCATAAATTAACATAAAGACCATTCCTTCATCTATTGTTTGCAAGAGGATAAAAATCTTACACTTTATGCTTCCACCTTCATCTCGTCAAACGCCTTCTTGAAAATGACGTTGACGGAGCTCCCGTTGTCAACCAAGATCCGGGATACGGTGTAGCCCTCGATGACCGTCTTGATGACCCACGCATCGCAGAATGGATCCTCATGACTCTACATGTCCTTCACTGAGAAGGTGATCTTCTCCTCTGGGGGTGGGGTCTGGGTCGTCGAAGCGACGCTCCGACGGTATACGGTATGGAGGTTTGCCTTTCGAGTGTCCTCGATCCTCAGTCCACCGTGGATCACTCCTATACCTCCTCAGGCTCCTACATCGACCCGGTCCTCACACACGTCATCTCCCCCCACTCTGGGTAGAACTTCTTCAATCCACACCGGCGGCTGCTGCTGGGCTGGGGCTCTCGCTTCTCTCACTTCCAGGAACTCGGGGCAGGTAGCTGTGGCGTGACCCTCTACCTGGTGGAAGTCACAGTATGGCAACACTCTTCCTTCCCTTCTTCGACGGGCTGGGTGATTTCTCCCGTTACCTCTTCCCCTTCTTCCTATCGCCATGGCTTGCTGCAGTGGGGGTAGGAGCTGCCTAGGGGCTTGCCTCTGGAAGTTGAACCTCCCTTGGCCTCCATGGAGGTTCCCCTCACCCTGGACGAGACCTCTTCTTAGACCCTGAACGGGTCCTCCCTGTTGCCTCCAACCTGGCTCCGGACCTTCCTGAGGTACCTGGAACCCCTGAGCTCTCTGCTCCTCTCTCCTTCTTTCCTCCTGATGCCTCGAGCCACCTTGCTCCTTCGACTCTGCCTCTGTTAACCTTGCCAACTTCTTGACAAATGCCGGGTTGTCCGCCTCAGTTGCTATCTCCTCTGCCGCCCTTTCCATCAGCTCCTCGAAAGATAAAGGGGCCTTTCGGGTCAGACTCATCTTGAAGAACCCCTCACGCAACCCCACTGTAAACGCCTTCTGGAGGGCATACCCCGGCATTTCCTGGATGTCCAGGATCTCTTCTTGAAACCTGTCCACATATTGGGCCAACGACTCCTCCGCTCTCTGTCTTATCAGGAAGATGGACTCGGGACTCTTCCTCCTCTTTTTAGAAGTGGAGAAGCGGAGCTGAAAACTCCGGCTCAAGTCTTCGAACCCGTAGATCGATCTCGCTGGGAGTTGATGGAACTAATCCCTTGCCTTGTCCTTCAACGTGATCGCGAAGAGGCGACACTTAAATGCATCTGTCATCGGCCTGATAGAGACCGCATCTTCGAACCACTGCAGGTGCTGGACGGGGTCATCCTTCCCGGTATAGTAAGTCATGTCAGGCTCTCTGAACCCCTCGGGAACGGGAGCTGAGACAATCAGCTCGCTGAAGGGTGACCCCCAACTTGGTGGTCTCGCATGCTCCACTCGCGCGACCTGCTCGCCTGGGAGGCTAGCACTCGCCGGGCTGGGGAATAACTCACCACCGGTAAGGTCTCGCTCGACCCCCTCTCTCATCCTTTCCTTCCCAGGCCGTCTTCCTGGTGCACTTTCTTCTACCCCTCCTGGAGTCATCTCGCCTAGACCCCTGGGAGTTGGCTCGCCGAGACCTCTGGAAGCTGGCTCGTCGAGACCCCTGGAGGCTGTCTCGTCGAGACCCCTGAGAGCTGTCTCGCCGAGACCCTTGAGAGCTAGCTCCAGGGGGTGGGAGTTGAGCAGTCACTCCGAGGCGCAATACTTCTCAGCATCTCCATGATGCCTTGAATGGATGTCATGAACTCTTCCCTCCCTACAAAGGGTGCTGGGTTGGGGAGCTCGTTGGAGTCGTCACCACCTCCATGATCTCCCGCCATGGGACTTGTTCTGGAACTTCTGTATGAGCCGCGGTCCACGCTCACCACACCAGAATGTTGAAACCGAAATTCGGTTCCCCCTAGAGTTCGGACCTAGGGTGCAGCTCACACCTACTTCTCCCAAGCCGTCCCTTAGTGAGAGACCTGAAACTGGGAAATGACCCTTGGCTCTAGCGTGAAGGTCCCACCTCACACCCGGAAGACCTTTGAGATCTCCCCCTCCCTAGCCAATGCTGAGCTAGGTGCTTTGGAGGATGAAGAAGAAGAGGAAGATGAAGATTGGTGAAAACGGATCCCTCTCCAAGGCACCCCAATGGTCTATTTATAGATTTTTGGGGATGGCCTGCCAATAGCGCAATCCTGCTGCTCTAAAATTACCGAAATACCCTGGGGCTGGTCTGCCAACAGCCAAACTCCGTTGTTCTGAACAGCTATTCGCAGCCCACTAGGGGCAAAATAGCAGACCCTCAAGCCGGGCGAGCTGCTCAAGCCGGGCGAGCTCCATGGTGCCGGCCTCCCGCCGCCCCCCCCCCCTGAAAGAGGCCGGGGCGAGTGTCGGCCTCCCGCCGCACTCGCCCCCTTGAAACAGGCCAGGGCGGGTGTCGGCCTCTCGTCGCACCCGCCCCCTGAAAGGGGCCGGGGCGAGTGTCGGCCTCCCGCCGCACTCGCCCCCTTGAAACAGGCCGGGGCGGGTGCCAGCCTCTCGCCGCACCCGCCCCCTGAAAGGGGCCGGGGCGAGTGCCGGCCTCCCGCCGCACTCGCCACCTAAAAGGGGTCGGGGCGAGTGCCGGCCTCCCGCCGCACCCGCCCCCTAAAAGGGGCCGGTGCGAGTGTCGGCCTCCCGCCGCACTTGCCTCCTTGAAACAGGCCGGGGCGGGTGCCGGCCTCTCGCCGCACCCGCCCCTTGAAAGGGGCCGGGGGGAGGCAAATTCTTCATCCCCTTACTAGTATATCATACAGATCAACAATAAATTGACCTCTAGGAGTGCAAAACCCCCCAAAAGCTTAAAAATGTGTAGCAAGTCTTACGCCTTGCTTGGGGGTCCCATTCCGCGAATACGGGGTTGTGCAGGTATAAAATTCAAATAAAAAACAGTAGAGCACTGTTCACAAAATATTGTTGCTGGAAAATATTATTAAGCAAATAGATTGAAAGAAGTGACAGGGCTGACCTAGAACTGTTGGGAAATGAACAAATAAAACCATCGCCGCGAGGATGCATCTTCAACCAATAGGATACCTCAATAGATGAACGTTTAGCGGTGGTTCAGAAGGTCTTATTTTTGTAACCGTTGGATCTCGTGGGATCTTTGATTCGGCGTCCGACATTCGGCGAAGGATGTTGCCGAAGCCTTTAGCCACAACAATGAAGAGAAGGAGAGCGAGGTTTCAAACTAGTTAAAAAGATGATTTGGAGCCAGATTTTTGCAGGTGGAGTTGAGTAAGGAGATATCTCATGCCGTGAAAATGGCGTCTTGGAGATGGGCAGGGAGTTTGGAGCAGGAGCGAGGGAAACGCTGTGATGCACATCGCCGATCCTAACCTGTGTCATCTTCCATGTTGCAAGCAAAGGGGGTGATGTGGGAGGCGCGGGACCGAGCGTGGAGAGGAAAGATTTAGGGCACGCAATTTTTGGTGGATTTGAGAACTGGAGCGGAATAGGCTTTCACGCGGAAACGGGGATAAAGACCAAAAAACTCTCGTTTTTGAAAGGAAATCAGGTTTTTGGAGGGTAGTTTGGTCCCAAAAATATTACACCGTAGCTGATTTGCTCCTTGCTTATAGTATAAAGATATATATTATTGCTCATTAGTTATCATTTGAGTTGTAAACTCGCTGCAAATGAGTGAGCTATCTTCTTGTTTGGTTCAATTTGTTAACTGTAGAACCAAGCAAGAATCAGTTCAAGTTCACATTTGTTGGTAGTGTTGAACTACTTCGATGAAAGAGACCTTTATATATGTGTATATATATGATTGGTGTAAAATAGTGGTGTTAAAAAAGACCGGGCCCAGGGGGCTGGCCTGAAAAAAGTTCAGTGAGGCCCGGCCCGAGAAAAGCCCGGCCCGAGAAAAGCCCGGCCCGGGCCTAGGCCGGGCTTCAGAGCCTTACAGGGGCCCCATTTCAGCCGGTAGCTCGGCCCGGACCGGGTCTAGCCTGAGCCCGACACCCAGGCCGACGGGAAATCCCGCCTCCTAGCGGGATTTCCATTGAAATCCCGCCAGCTGACAGGATTTCCTTGGAATCCCGCCAGCAGGTGGGATTTCCAATTGTTAGGCGGGATTTTAATCACGCCTACAGGAAATCGGGCCGGCCCGGGCCGGCTTGAAGGGCCTTAGCAGGCCCCCTCTTTGAGAGGGGGCCCAAGCCCGGCCCGGCTCAAGCCGGGCTCGGGACGAGCCCGATTGGCAAGAAGCCCGGGCCTGATCGGCCTGGTCCCAGCCCGACCCGATAGGGGTTTTGGACACGACTAGTGTGAAATGGATTTCTACCTTTTGCCCCGATCGTTAAATATTTTTTTAATTTAGATTCACCTTTTGTGAGATTCCCGCTTTATTTTCTAACCTCGTCCGCTTTTTTGTTTTTTATTCCCTGTTTTTTCTTTTGATCACTACTTTTTTTTAATTCAATCCCGCCATTTTTTGTAATATAACAACATAATCTAACTAAACAATGTGGGATTAGTGATTTTCCCATTTGTTTTGGTTTGCTTTCCCTTTTTAAATTCCCGTGCTGTTTTTTCTGCACTATATTAGTCCCATTGTGGATTAATGTAATATATTTGGTTAATAAACCCGATAGAATACACACATATATATTTTAAATTATCAGTTAATTAAAATAGATAATGTTATAATATAATATCATATTAATAATATAAATAGATTATTTAATAATCTTAATAATGCATATAAATAGGTTTATTCAATAATTTTATAGATACTATAATGTGATACCATATAATTATTGCTTAAATAAAATAGATTTATTTAATTATATAAGCAGTTTGGCATGGGGGTACCCCTGTGTCCCGATGATGACAACACCCATGCCACCCACCTCCCCCGCGTGCTGTGTGCATCGGTGGCTGCACTAGATTATGCTCGATATTTTCGTACGCAATGCATGGAAGACTGGAAGTAGTAATACACAATATTCACTCTCTGTCACACGTTGCTTGCCTTTCCTCTTATACTCGGCAGGGACGATGAGCGAAGATTGTGTATTGCTACTTCCACCCACTGCATACAGGGATCTCGAGCCATGATCAACTGTCGTCACCGCCGCACACTGCCCGCAAGGGAGGTCAGCGGTAGTGATATTGTTGTTGTTGAGGCATTAGAAATTAGAGTACACCATGCAGACTACTTGTTTGTGTCCTATCAAACTTAACATGACTTATTTGGGGTAAATTGACAGCTATTTTTGAATAAAAATAATGCCTCCTCACCTCAATACAAAAGATAATTATTTGACAAATGTTTCTAGGCATTTTCTTAGTTGTTTCCATGTATAAATGCTCTAAACATGGCAGCTATTTTTGAATGAAAATAATGCCTCCTTACCCCCAACACAAAAAATAATAACAATTTGAAAAAAAAAAACGTTTCTAGGCATTTTCAATAGAGCATCGTTTGTTGCCTTGTACAAATGCTTGAAAATGCTGTTAAGCATTCTCAAAAAATTATTTGTTCTTTTGATTCTTTTTCAAAATCTAGCTTTACTGAGCCTATACTCCCATTATCGGTCAATTTTTTTTCCAAGGATGTTGCCTCAGGGCACTCAATTCTGTTTGCTCCCCGGTTGTCTGCTGAGTATGCTGTTTGGTTGGGTGAGATTAAGCCATTATCTTACTTTAAGGTACTTTTAATTATCTAATGATTTTTTGGAATATAAATTACATACTCTTAATTTGGTTTTGTCAGGAATATTTGGTATATCTTTCTATGCTTGCAGGAAAGATACATGGTTGATATGACTTACTATGTTGATGAGATAGCAGAAGTTCTGTATGATTTAGGTGGACAATCCGGTAAACAACTACTTTTTCTCTTGCATGGGTTAAATACTGATAGCAATAACTTCTCCAGGCCTGCAGATTTTAAGGTGCCTCCCTAAAAAACACATTTCCTCTGATTACCTTTTATCTGGACTATTAGCTGCACCACAGTTATGTTTTGTATCTGAATTTTTCTTTATGCATAGACAGTTAAAAATATATATATTTATTTATGTGAAGAATACAAGAGGAATAGAAGGTGCTACCTGCAATAGTATCCTTTTCTTCGTCGGGCAAGTTGAAATTCAAGTCGCATTATTAGTTCATTTCTGTTATATCCTTAAGGGTAATTATGTAATCTGTATTTATTTCCCCTCTACTCTATATATATGAGTAGTGGGAGCATTTTAATCAATGATTATTGTGTTCAACTTGGTATCAGAGGTTGAACCCGGCGGAAACCCTAACCCGCAGCCCGCGCTCGTCTTCCGCGCTCGCCTTCCGTCATCCCGCCTTCCGCCTTCCGCCTTCCTGCAGTTTTGGCTCGCCGGCGATGAACCCCCGCGGCTCCTCCGCTGATGGCGCGGTGCGCTGAAGGAGTCGCCGCCCTCCGTATGTAGCGCCTCCATCGTCGTCCGCCTCTTCTTCCAACGCCGACAGCAAGATCGGCGCCTGTCTTCTCTTCCAACGCCGGCAGCTAGCTCGGCGCCTATTCCAACCCCTTCCAGCGTCGGCAACCCCTGTTCCGGCCTCTTCCTGCGCCGGCAACCCCTTCCAGCGCCGGCAGTCAACCCCGGTCCCTGATTTCAGCGCCGCCTGCTCCTGTTTTTTCTGCGGATCCTTCCAGCCCTGCTTCAGATGCCTCCTCCGCTGAACATTGGTGACTGAAGTTGTTTGTTTTTTTCTTTCGTATTCATGGAGGACTCCTCTGCTGCTGTCGACTCTACTTCCCCGCCTGTTATGGCCCCCTCCATGCGTGAAAGCCAGCGGCCCTCAGGACACGCAGGGTCCTTGAAGATTACCACTGTTCCGTTGGATGGAACTAACTACCTGGAATGGTCTCGGGCTGCGCAACATGTTATTCGGAGTCACCAGCTGTTCGGATACATCGATGGGACAAAAGTGGCACCACCCGTGGCTGACCCTACCTGGCAGCGTTGGGATTCCGAGAATTCTTTGGTGGTCTCCTGGCTCCTCCATTCGATGTCTCCGAAGGTGTACCGCAGCTATATGTTGATGGATTCTGCCTACGAGATCTGGACTCGTGCTCGTGAGACTTACTCCCAGATCGGCAATTCCACCCAGGTCTATGAACTGACGCGCCGCTTGCTGGAGCTGCGACAGGGTTCTCTGACGGTCTCTTCTTATTACTCCGAGTTCGAGCGCCTCTCACAGGAGTTAGACTACTTCGATCAGTTCACTCCAGCTTGTACTGCCGATGCAGTCCTGTTGCAGAGAAAGGAAGAACGGTTTCGCTTACACGTCTTTCTGATGGGCTTGAATATGGAGCTTGATATGGTCCGGACAAATATTCTTCATCGGAGCCCTCTTCCCTCGATACGCGAGGCCTTCAGTATGGTTCTTGGAGACGAAGATCGTCGCAGATCCCTCAGCATGACTGCCCCTGCTGCTGATCGCTCTGCCTTTGCTAGTGTTGGCCGTGGTGGTTCTAGTAATACCAGCACTATTCCTACGTGCGATCACTGCGGTCGTCGGGGACATTCTCGTGACGTTTGCTTCAAGCTTCACCCTCACCTCATCCCACCAGGATCCGGACGTGGTCGTGGGCGTGGGCGTGGCCCAGGTCGTGGTGGATACCGTCCGACTGGGACTCGTTTTCAGGATGCTGCCTACTCTACCGAGGTTCAGGAGGATCATCCGGGCCAGCTCCCGGCCATTTTACCACTTCTGAATTGGATGCTATTCGTCGCTTGCTGCACTCCCAGTCTGACACTTCTACTTCATTTGCTACTGCTACGATGCCTGCTGCCCATGCTGTCGCGACTCCACCGTCTGAGTGGATCATTGATTCAGGAGCTACTGATCACATGACCGGGTCCTCCACAGGTTTTTCTTCCTACACTCCCTTGTCCGGTAAGGATAAAGTTGTCTCCGCTAATGGCACTTTATCTCCTATTGCTGGAAAGGGGAACATCTCTTGTTCCCCTTCTCTTCCTCTTTCATCTGTTTTGCATGTCCCATCTTTTCCCCGCAGCCTCCTTTCTATTAGCAACATTACTTCCTCTCTTAACTGTTCTGTAACCTTTTTTCCTGGCTCTTGTGTTTTTCAGGAACTGGGTACGAGGCGGATCATTGGCAGTGGTAGGAATCACGGTGGGCTGTACTATCTGGACGCTACACGCCCATCCCTTGCTCTCTCTTCTTCTGCTCCAGCTAGTGTGGTCGAGGCTAGACGCTGGCACTTACGCCTTGGCCATCCCTCCCCTGTTTATCTGTCCAAACTATTTCCTGCTTTATCTCCTTTTGTTAAGCATTTAAATTGTGACGTATGTGTTATGTCAAAACATGTCCGTCACTCTTTTTCTCATTTATCTTCTCCTTGTAGTATGCCTTTTGCTATTATACATTCAGATGTTTGGGGACCATCCCCTGTCGTTTCTTTATCCGGCTATCGGTGGTTTGTAACTTTTATTGATTGTTTTTCCCGCACTACTTGGGTCTATCTTTTAAAGAAAAAAGGTGAAGTTTTTTCTGTCTTTCAAACCTTTCATAAGATGGTACAAACTCAGTTTGGTAGTACCATTCGTATCCTCCGTAGTGACAATGGGGGGGAATATGATGACCGTGGGGCGTTCGGCGTCTACCTCTCTACTCATGGCATTATTCATCAAACCACCTGTGTCTATACCTCAACCCAAAATGGTGTGGCCGAGCGGAAGAATCGACATCTTCTTGATGTCGCTCGTTGCCTTCTTACCAGCATGCACCTTCCAAAGTATTATTGGGGTGATGCCATTTTGACGGCCACTCACCTTATCAACCGTCTTCCTAGCCGAGTCCTTGACTACACGACTCCTCTGGCTCGTCTCTCCACTACGCCTGCTATTCCTCCTTCCTCTCTACCACCCCGTATCTTTGGGTGTGTTTGTTTTGTTCATGTCCATCAGCCTCTTCGGGATAAGCTTGATCCTCGAGCTCTCCGATGTGTGTTCCTTGGATATTCCAACACCACAAAAGGATATCGATGTTACCACCCTCCTACAAGACGTTTTTTTTGTACCATGGACGTCACGTTTCGGGAAGAGGAACCTTATTACCTTGAGTCGACTCCTACTTGTCGTCAGGGGGAGCGCGATGTCCTTGATACCTTACCTGTTTCTCCTGTTCCTCTTCCTCTAATTCCAGCCATAGCTACTCCCTCCATACCTCCTGTACCCACTCCATCATCCACTACGGCTACTTCCCATACACCCACACCGACACCTACATATTTTCCCACGTATCATCACCCATCTCTCCTCACTCCTCTACCTCATGTCTATCACCGCCGAAAATCAGATAAACAGTCCACTGTTGCTCCACCAATGCCAATGCCGTCATTGGACTCAGATTCCGATGCTGACCTGCATGTTCCCATTGCTCTGCTAAGAGGTAAGGCTGCCTGTACGGAACATCCTATTTCTAACCACGTTGCTTATGATCATCTCTCTAAGCCCCACCAGGTGTTTATATCTTCTCTATCCGAAATCTCCATTCCTAAGACATGGCAGGAAGCGACTGGTATTCCGGCATGGGTCCAAGCAATGAAGGAAGAAATGTCCGCTTTGGAAAAAAACCACACATGGGATATCACTCCTCTTCCTCCAGGCAAGAAACCCGTTGGCTGCAAATGGGTTTTCTCAGTAAAGCAAAATCAGGATGGGAATGTTGAGCGATACAAAGCTAGATTGGTTGCTCGTGGTTACACACAGACTCAGGGGTTGATTACCAGGAAACCTTTGCCCCGGTGGCAAAGATGGACTCTATCCGTGTTATCATATCTTGCGCGGTGATCTTAGATTGGGAACTTTACCAACTGGACATTAAGAACGCGTTCTTACATGGTAACCTCAAGGAAGAAGTATACATGACTTTACCCCCAGGTTTTATGAAAAAGGGACAAGAGCATCTCGTTTGCCGTTTATGGAGATCTTTGTATGGGCTAAAGCAATCTGCAAGGGAGTGGTTTGGTAGATTCTACAATGCCATGATCAAGTTTGGTTATAAGCAGGGACACTCAGACCATACTTTATTTATCTGGAGGAATGAAGGGAAAATCGTCATAGTCATTGTCTATGTTGACGATATTGTGATCACTGGAAATGACTCGGATGAAATTGCAAAGCTGAAAAAGCGTCTATCAGCTGAGTTTGAGGTAAAGGACCTGGGAAGACTACGCTACTTCCTCGGGATTGAAGTCATCCGTTCTGACAAGGGCATCTTCATCTCACAACGTAAGTATGTGTTGGATTTGCTAAAGGAGACTGGCATGCTCGGGTGTACCCCTGCTAATACCCCTATGGAGGAAAACCATAGGATTGATGAGGATAGTGATGGTGATCGCACTGATGCCTCCAGTTATCAGAGATTGGTAGGAAAACTTCTATACCTCTCACATACTCGCCCAGACATCACTTACGCTGTTGGGATCTTGAGTAGGTATATGCATGCCCCAAGGGTAAAGCACCAGGAGGCTGCCTACCGTGTCCTTCGGTATTTGAAGAAGGCACCTGGACGGGGGCTAATGTTCTCCAAAAATGATCATTTAAAGATTGATGTCTACACCGATGCTGACTGGGCTGGTAGCCATGACGACCGAAAATCTACAACGGGTTACTGCACCTTCATCGGAGGAAACCTGGTGACGTGGCGCAGCAAGAAACAAAATGTAGTGGCACGGTCCAGCGCAGAAGCAGAGTATCGGGCAATGTCACAGGGTCTCTGTGAAGGTCTTTGGTTGCGTACCTTATTGCAAGACCTTGGACTTCAGAAGGACACACCTATCTCTTTGTACTGTGACAACAAAGCGGCTATCAGCATAGCTCATAATCCAGTCCAGCATGACAGGACCAAACATATTGAGGTGGATCGTCATTTCATCAAAGATCACCTTGACAAAGGAAACTTAGTTACCCCCTTCGTCCATTCCAGAGACCAGCTGGCCGATGTCTTCACGAAGAGTTTGGCATCCGATGTCTTCATCGACGATATCTACAAGCTTGGGATGACCGACATATTTCGTTCGACTTGAGGGGGAGAGTTGAAATTCAAGTCGCATTATTAGTTCATTTCTGTTATATCCTTAAGGGTAATTATGTAATCTGTATTTATTTCCCCTCTACTCTATATATATGAGTAGTGGGAGCATTTTAATCAATGATTATTGTGTTCAACTGGGCACACACGACCGCATCACCCGATGCACTAATTCCTCCTTGTGTATTACGAAACACTAATGTGAATCCCACTTATCTCATATTTTCGGCACCCTCACAAGCTAATATTGTAGATACCAAGAAACCTCAACTTTGTACCATTTTTTTGCAAGCCGTTTCCATATAAGGCTTTATTAAACAAGTCAGTGAGTTGATTTTCAGAAGTCACAAACTAGGTAGATATGATCTTTGCCTAAACTTTTTCCCTTAATAAGTGATAATCCACCTTAATATTTTTATTGCTTTTATGGAACACCAGAGTGGCGGCAATTTAGATATCAGATTGATTGTTACAAACTCACAATGCAATGAATTAGACCCCTGGGACTCTAAACCCAGTGTTCCTTGGTGATAATTTAAGCTACGTTTGTTCACAGGTGTCGGTGGCCATAGCCCTGTATTGATTTTCAGCTCATCAGCATACCACCATGTTTTAATTTTTTTACTATTCCAGGATGCAAGATTCCACCCAAAAATATACAGTATCCACTGGTGGATCTATCACTGGATGATCCAACCCAATTGGCATCACAATAGCCAAATATATTCAAGTGTCTTTGATTTTATACAAGATCCCCTTTGCTAAAGATTCTTTCAAGTACAATTCTGAGAACAACCTCATAATGATGCACTCTCAGCTCATGCAGAAATTTACTTATCATGGATACAATAGAAGTAATATTTGGTCTGGTAATAGTCTGGTTAACAATATACCCACTAACCTTTGAAACTTTATTTTTTGCTGATACAAAAGATTCTTGTTTGTTTGTTATATTTTAGGTCAATAGGACTCTCCACTAGTTTAGCACTCGAATATCCTGTTTCTTCAAATAGATTTAGAACATACTGTTACGTGCCCTAGATTGAGAGTGCGTGCACGGGAGGAGAGGAGGGAAGTCCACTAGGGAGTAGGAGGAAACCTTCTTGGAGCTTGGAGGAGCTATGGCGGCCGACTGTGGCTTGCGGCTTGCGACGGAGAGACGGGGGCCTATGTAGCACGGGGACGGAAACGGGATACAGGATACGATACGAAACGGATACGGGAAACGTGATTTTTAAAAAAATTAGGATACGAGAAACGTTTTTAATTATTTTAATATAAGTATTAATTAATATAAGAATAAGACAACTAGCAAACTATTTGTACATATCTTGAATTGTAACGAAAAAAATTAATAAAACTATATTATATATCATTGACATTTCATATAATGCTATAAATAACATTCAAGGAAAGAAGCACCATAAACAATAATCTATCACATGTCCACATCAATACATCATTACATCAATTGAGAGCATTGTTTTGTTACATTCACATGTAAAATATCAAGTATAAAAATTTAACATTCTCTCCAATATTATCAACTTCATCATCTTCTTCAATAATCGAGAGCTTCAACCTTGGTTCATCAAGCGATAGATTAGCTATCTCAAGTGTACCTACATCTTCGAATGACTCGAGGTCATCGCCCGCAATATCCCACAATGTAGACTCTCCTTCATTGTATTTTTGATCTCTTCTTGAAAGAAGACGAAGATTGCTATGGATATTGATTAAATCTTTTGCACGTTGCGGTGTCATTCTATTCTTTTTCATTGAATGAATAAAGGAGTAAGTACTCCAATTTCTCTCGGCGTATGAAGAAGATGATGGTTGTACTAATAACTTCAATGCAATAGTTTGAAGCGAAGGGGCCGGCTTCGTTTCCTGGAGTTTCGGAAACGCATTTCCTGGAGTTTCGGAAACGCGTTTCCGAAAATAAAAAATATATATTTTTTAAAATGCGTTTCCTGGAGTTTTGGAAACGCGTTTCCTCGTGTTTCCGGGCGTTTCCCGTTCCGGTACTCGTTTGAGTCGATACGTAGACCATTTTTAAGTATTCGTGCTTCATAGACGGGGGCGGCACGGTATCACGGAGCCGGGGCGGGAAGTCGCGATGCGGGAGTAGTTCGGCGTGCGGCTAGGGCAACCCGACAGAAATAAGAGAAACGTAGAGAGAGAGAGAACTAGAGAGAGGAATAGAAATTGAAAATACTTCTTGCTTGCCCTAGTCTTGACACCCAACCAAGTATTAATAGTCACATCAAAATGCCCTCTCCTTAGGCTTAGACACGGAGGATCAAATACACATAATAAAATATAAAATAGAACTAGATAAAAGTATGTGATATGCGCGACCAAGGCGGGACTAAAGCAAGACCATAGCACATACGTTGGGAAATAAATATCGTCCTTGCAGACCTAACCACTTCAATGCTTAATAAATAATGAAGATCACCAAGATCTTTAATATCGAAGGCAGTGGCTTGCCACCTCTTGAAAACAACAATATGATGATCACTGGAACATGTGAGAATGATGTCATTCACATAGACTACAAGAACATTACTATATGAATTGATCTTGTGGTTTAAGACTGAATGATCATATACACTTGTCAAAAAATTAAGTTTAGCAGTTTACCATTAAGTTTTCAAATTAACCCAAGGGGACAATTTGAAACCATCAATAACTTTCTTTAACTTGCAAACATAGTCGGAATTAGGTGAGTAAAAACTTGTGGGAGGAGCCATACAGATTTCTTCTCGTAGATCTTCTTGCAAGAAGACATTTTTAACATTGAGTTGGTGAATTGGCCATGATTGTTGGGCAACAATGTATAGAAGAATGCAGGCAGAGTTTAGTTTGACAACCGAAGCGAAGGTTTCTTTATAGTCTATCCTATCAACTTGAGTAAAGCTTTTGGATATTAATCTAGCCTTATACCTCTCAATAATTTCTTTTTGGTGATGTTTAACTATAAATACTCAACGACAACCAAGAACATGCTTTCCATTGGGAAATTTCACAAGTTCCCACATTTGTTACTTATTCAGAGCCATAATTTTACATTCCATAACTTTTTTTTCATTTATGGTTAAGAAGAGCTTCGGAGAAATTATTAGGAATAAAAATAGGTGAAACAACAGTAAGTGTTGGAAAAGGCCCATGTTTAGGCCTATATATTTAGTGTAGATTCTACTAATCTTGTATTAGTCCCACATCATGTAAATGAGACTCATCTCTCTCTCTTCTCCCTATATATATATATATTCATACATTGTTTTTAGACATTGAAAAAGTATATACAAGATTTCAGCATTTTCTCTACATGGTATAAGAGCTTGCGGTCCCCCTTGGGCGGTCTCTGATTTTTTAACCGCCTCCCCCTGGGCGGTCTCTTCCTTCCTTCCTGCGGACTCGGCTAGATCCCTCTTTGGCGGATAGTAATTGAGTAACCGCACGACACTCCTTGCGGTTTAGTGTCCGCACCTCTCTACTGTCACTACTGCTTCTCTCGCGTGGTTTACTCCTTCTAACCACAAGTTTCTCTGTTGCTGCTTCTCGTGGAACCACTCTTCTCCCCTCCTTCTCCCCTTCTCCTTTTATAATCTCTCTGGTCTGCTCTGTGGGTCTCACCTCCTCTCTTACCGCGCGGCTTTCTCCTCTAGTCGCTATGGACTCTCCAGCCTCCCCGCGACCTGTTGCTTCCCTTTTTGGCGGGTTGCTTGTCGCGCGATATGCTTGTGCCGACTTAATCTTGTCGCACGCCCTGTCCCGTGTTTTCTTCTTCTCTACGTGTTCGCATGGTTTGATCTTATCGCGCGACCTTCTGCTTCCCTCTTTGGCGCGGTCTTCTAGTTTCCGCCGCGGACAACTATCCTCCTGCTGACTTCCTTAGCCGCCGCGGTCTTTTCTTTTAAACGCGTGGTCTTTCTTAGCCGTGCGGTCTTCCTTTTTTAATCACGCGGTCTTCTAGTGTTTGCCGCAGATTCCTGACTCCTGCTGACTTCCTTAGCCGCCACGGTCTTCTCTTTTAACCGCGTGGTTTTCCTTAGCCGCGCGGTCTTCTCTTTTAACCGCGTGATCTTAGTGGTTTGATCTTCTCGAACGGTTTTCCTTACCCGCGATTTGTTTCTCTTGCCGTAGTCTTCTCTTTCTGGCTATACAGCGACCTTCCCTTCTTGCCGCGGTCTCCTCTGTCGAGCTCTCGGCCGTCCACTGTATTTACTCTAACCGCTTCTTCTAGCCACCAGACCGTCTCTCCATGGGCTCCTCGATTGATTCTACCGAGCACCCGACTTCTTCTCCTGCAGCCGCCTGGTTCCTACTCCTGAACTGCGTGATGAGTTGAGGATCACCACAATCTCCCTTACCGGGAAGAAGAATTTTGTTGAATGGGTGCACTCTGTACGTCGGGTACTTCAGTCCAAGGGACTTATACATCATCTCTCTCAGGATCCTCCTTCAACACCTACTAACGACTGGCTGCGTAACGACAGTCGTGTTCAGACCTGGCTTCTCAACTCCCTTGATGACAAACCTTACCGTATGGCCATGTATTACGAGACGACCAAGGCAATGTGGGATGAGCTTCATTCCCTTTATTCCGGCAAAGACCGTCTCCAGCACCTACATGACATCATCACAGATCTTCAGACTCTTGACACTGACGGCGTTGCCGACTTAATCTCATTTGTCGCTTGGGCCAAGACTCTGGTTGAAGCCTGGATCCAGCATCAGCCTCCCACTAGGGATCTTGCTGCCCAGCGTGCTCAAAAGGAAGTAGTCGGTATTGCCATGATAATGGCGCGTGTCCCGCCTCATCTTCCGAGTGTTCGGGCTCAAATCCTATCATCTGCTGCGACTCCCTCATTCTCAGATGTGTTCTCCATGCCGCTGAGGGTTTCACCACCTCCTGACACTACCGGCCCTCCCTCACCGGCCTTTCTCCAACACTCTTTTGTGCCTTTACTACCTCTCCCTCCGCCTGCTCATGGAGGACGTTCCGGCTCTCTGGGAAGGGGCTGAGGTGGGCGGCCGCGACCCAAGTGTACTTTCTACGGTAAGAATGGACACCTTGAGGCGACCTGTTATCGCAAACATGTTCTTCCTCCTCGTCTGACTGCTTCTGTTGCTGCTCACAGTCCCTCTGCCATTCATGTTGATCTTGAAGAAGTCCGCCTCCAGCAACTTCACGGGATATTTAGCCACCCGCCTACCTCGGTTGCCTCCATCTCCAATAAAAGTATCGCTTGTCTCTCCACTAGTCCGCGTTGGATAGTGGATTCAGGTGCTACTCACCATATCACCTCGCTGAAGTCCCATCAATACTTGACTTCTCCACATCCTAAGTATATCACAGTAGCCAATGACGATACCGTCCCCGTCTCTGACTCTGTTGATATCCCTCTCACTTCCTCTATCTCTCTCTTCTCGGCTCTTCATGTTCCAGGCTCCTCGTTTAATTTACTATATGTTAGTCGTCTCACTGCTGATTTGAATTCCTCTATCACATTCACCTCTTCATCTTTTCTGATGTAGGATCGACAGACGCAGAGTATCATTGGTAAAGGACGACTGCAAAACGGGTTCTACCTTCTTGATGATTCTCCTACCATCCTCTCCTCCGTCTCCTCCGTTGATTGGCATCGGTGTCTCGAGCATGCTCCTCTTCCGGTCCTCAAGAAGGCTCTTCCCGATATTTCTCTTCCAGCTTTTACGTGTGATTCATGTATTTTGGGAAAACAACATTGTTCTTCTTTTCCTCCTCATTGTACTCGGAGCTCTGCTCCTTTTGTTCTAGTACATTCTGATGTTTGGGGCCCGTACAAAATCACTAGTATATCTGGTTATATTTATTTTATTACTTTTATTGATGTCACTTGTCAAAGGAAAATAACTGATCAATGAGACGATTCCTATATGATACTGAAAAATACCTCTCCTTTAACTTTCGCCTCATGTTTTCCCATCGGGAGATGGGGCAAAGACCATCACTCTCAATTTCATGCTCAAGGCTAGTCCAATAAGTCATAGCCTCACTCTGAAATTTCATCTTAGCAAGCCTCACACGATTCGTCAGATATTCCATACCAATCAAAGCAACTATCTATGTCTACTAACCAATCCATGAATGGATTTAAGTCCATCTGGATGTCAAAATATGGCACATCAAGCCTTAACCTATGGGTGATGTTATCTTCATGACAATACCCTCTTTAAGGTTCTCGATAATAGTCATAACATTCATACCCTATATATCAAATCATGCGGACGGTCCATGCCATCTCCACGAGCGGATGAGTAGGGACGAGGATGATCCGTATAATAGCATGAAGATATCTCGTAACGAGCTCTTTGGGTCGAGCATAAATACGCTCAAGATCCTCAAAACGAAGAGAGTAGTAACAATGATGATTTTGATGATGGACGTTCCGATCATAATCCAATCGTGTTCGAAGGTTAGTATGTTTCGCCATGATGGATCTATGTTCTCAACAACTGCGTACCATAAATTATTGCTGAACTTGACACCCGTGCTTTAAATATCCAACCACTACGAAACATAAATGTGGCCCAAACCTTGACCTTTGATATCAAATCTGATGTAGGTGACAAATTATCTCCGAAGAGGCCCATAAACTTGTTCTCTAAAATGTCTCACCGATCCCCATCGTTTAGGCTTGTGTCTCGATTTGAGCTCATCTCGAGGTAGATATTGAGCCGATTTTCGAGCCATCTTCTATCTTTGAGCTAGCACAACCCCATTTCTGTGACACACATACATGCTATGTGTGTGTTTGGGTGTGTGCGTTGGCGCAACATGACTTCTCAAACTATCTATTATAGTATTTTTAAAATTGTTATATAAAATATGTAATCCTTAAAGTTATTATGATAACATTTTATTCATATCCCTGGCATGGGTTTTTATTGTTGGTCTAGATCGGAAAAAATGGTTTCAATATTGAAATAGTCATTAGCATTTCATGCCACTATATTATGGCTGACTAGCTTGGAATCAAAATCTCTGTTTGTAAATAACACACAAAGATGCCCTGTAAGTCTCCTGATCATGTGTAATTTTTGAAGCAGTTTCGTGCTCCAAATGTTTTACTGTTTTAACACTTTTGAAATTTACTATGGTATCACTGCTTGTAGGACATAGAAAATTTTGAGACTGATTTGTTGACTCTTCATCCAATATTGACTGAATGCCGAGTTTTCAAATCCAATCTGGAAGTTGATCTTATTCAATATGCTAATGATGTGAGCTCAGAAGCACATATTGAGGTAGTTTGAACCTAAATTTCTGTTAAGTTATGACATCATTATTCTATTTCCTTATAATGAATATTTCAAGCTTGTTATGTTAATTTGAAATCATCTCTATTTGTCTATTATGTTCACATTGCCTATCTGTGATTTTCCTAATAGGCCACTACATTTTATTTGTACATTCTTTACATTGAATACGGTCAGCATGCAGAATGTAGGACAGAGAACCATGTTCTGACAGGAAGAAAGGAGATGTTCGTTTATCTATAAAAGATACACACTTAAAGGACTATACATCAAAGTACCTGAAAATCTCAAATTAGTAAAACCTATGGCTCTCCTACATCCATCGAAAATATTTCACTTTGAAGGTTGCACTTTCAGTGGATAATTGCATGTATATGTTGCATGTTCATAAATTCTTAGATCTTATATTTCAATGAGTAACTATCTAACCGCATAAATCTATTGGCAATGTATCCTCATTCTTAGCATTTATAGTTTTAGTATCTTATATTAAAAATACATAATATATAAATGTTGGAAGAGAGGAAATTTGAAATAGAAGTGCAATTTATTCATCCACATAGAGGCTTAATATAGGAATTACATGGACTCACAAACTCACATACACGATGTGGGACCTAAAAACACTCTTAAATGATTCAATTAATATAAAATACTCATAAATCTAACACTCCCCCTCAAACTGAAGTGGACCCTTCAGCTTGAACACATCAAATAACGACAACCGAGGTAGGTGATGATGCAGGACAAGCATCACACATGCCTGCCACCCTGGCATCACCACCAGGGGGCCCACCCGACATCACCACCAGGCGACTTTCATCCGGGCCGCGGCCCGTACACTCCAACCAGCTCTCCGTCATGGAATCACCACCATGCGGCAGGTTGTTGAGGCCGGTGCTCGATCCCGAATATGTTGGTGATGAGAGCGTTGGTGACAACCTCTTATCTAGGAGGTTAGGGGATTGAGCCCCGACCTTAACAACCTACCGCATGGTGGTGATTCCATGGCGGAGAGCTGGTTTGGGTGTACGGGCCGCGACCCTGATGAAATCCGTCTGGTGGTGATGTTGGGTGGGCCCCTGGTGGTGATGCTAGGGTGGCAGGCAGGTGTGACACCTGCCCCGCATCAGGTGACGTAGGACAAAACAATAGACGAGCCACCGGGGGGAAATCCAAATTGGGGAATCAAGCCAGGGACATAGCCACACGCGACGCTGACCCACACACGACGCAAGACCTACACACGACGTGGACTCACTGGAAATCGGTCAACCAACATCACCTATACACACAACATGCGAAAGAGAACAAAAGATGTGGAGCAAATCATCAACCGGGCAACCTGGTATAATCCAGCAGGGATAATCCATCAGGGATAATTTGCACAAAGAGCAGTCCCTCACGATTCAGTTCCACGCGACACGGTCCCACGTGACACAACCCGATGAGAGTAGAACACCAACATCAGTTGCGTCCCTAACACACGAACAAATAGAAAGACATATGGGGAGACACATACGACATAACCCTAGAGGCTGTGTGGAACAAAAGCAAAAAGTCGAGAAAGATCATCTGAACGCATTCATCTCAACACTCTCTCACGTGAAACACATGTGCATATATGCATAACAACAACTATAACGAACACTAATAATATTGAAGCAAAAATATTGAAAGACACAAAAAAACATATAAAAAGGACCAAATCAGCATGAGGCAACATCATTGGCGAGAGATCAACACCCCAGAAGGGGTAGCAGCTGCTGAAATCGACAAAAAAACATAGACAGTTGCTGGAGTCCATAGATCTGCAGGAGATCTTTGACTGGATGGCCGAAAGGGAATGTTAGGGACGAGATTAGCTCCATGGAGATGTGGAGGCTTCAGATCAGCATCAAGGATCTGCCCTGGGACACAGCAGAGGAGGGAAGAACTGCAGGATGAAAAAAAACTATAGGAATGATACCCGCAGGCGACATCAACCAGATCTAGGGTCGAGGAGAAAGGACTGGAACGGGAGCAGAATCCATCTGCAAGAGCAGCAACATGATCGGGCATTGTCGAGAGCAGCAACAGGACGATCGCTGAAAGGAAGATCCGTCTTCGATGAAGAGAAGAGACGGGCACAACGGGCAGAGAAGCCGAGGAATAGGCGCTGGAGAGGCAAAACGGGCTCGTCGAATAGGAGTCGTCGACAATAGCGTGAGAAAAAAAAGAAACGACGGGTGTCAGCAATGACTATGGCGCCGTCGACGCAGGCGTTGGGATTAGGAGCCGCTCCCGTCGACTGACACAGAAGTCGACCCCGTCGACGGGGGCGGGAGTAGAGCGCAACTTCTGTGCTGCTGGCAGAGTCGAACCGAGAAACAAAAAACTGAATCGAGAGGAAGCGAAGAGAAAACAGATGTCAGGAATAAAATTATGGTTTTAGATGGGTGGCTCTGATACCATGTTGGAAGAGGGGAAATTGAAATAGAAGTGCAATTTCATTCATCCACATAAGGGTTTAATATAGGAATTACACGGACTCACAAACTCACATACACGATGTGGGTCTAAACTAAAAACACTCTTAAATGACTCAATTAATATGAAATACTCATAACTTCAACAATAAATATTCTATTTTGTTAGAAATAAGGAATGAAATGGAAAGTGCAATTGTATTCATCCACATAGGGGCAATATATAGGACTTACATAGACACAACAACTCAAAACTAAGGATGTGAGACTAAACCCAATAATACTAAAATACTCAAACAATAATAACTCTAACACTCCCCCTCAAGCTGAAGGGGGACCCTACAACTTGAACATAGCATGAAAAAAGGAAGGTAAAAGACGGTTGGCAACGTGGGACAAAACAGCAGCTACCGAGGCCCAACCGCGTATTACCAGGGATACTACAACCGGGCAAGAGCCACACGACGTTGGTCCACAAAACCGACCATGACCACGCTGGATACAGTCAGAGAGGAAACTAGGTCAACCACGAAAGACCAAACCAACCCTACCAAATCCAGAGAAAACGACGAGGAGACACAAACAACATACGAAATCGACCTGGGGGCCATGTGTGACTAAGGCAGGAGTCGGGAAAGAGACATCCGAGTCGCTATTATCACAAACACTCCCCCTCACGTGGAATACATGCATAAAGGCATAGACTATGCCTGGAGGCCGTGACGTACACTCCCCCTCACGTAAACTACATGCACGCGTGGGACCCTCGTCGAGTACATGAACCCAGATCACGTGGAAGAGAGCTCAGCCGGGCCGGAGAAGAAGCAGCAGCGGCGCAGGTAAAGCAGCAATGGCAAGAGGGCTGCCAGGTCGGAGAAGTGCAGCAGTCGGGAGAGGCACCCTACAAGTAGAAGGCCGGGCCGGAGAAGAGCCAGCAGCAGCGCACGAAGAGCAGCAGCAACAACAAGAGGGCTGCTGGGCCGGGAAGCAGCATCGGCAAGAGGCGCAGCCGGCTAGAAGAAGGCCGGGTCGGAGAAGGGGCAGCTGCTGGAGAAGAAGCAGCTGCAGCAGCAACTCAGGGCTGGAGCAGCAGGGAGATGTCAGAAGCCAGGCCGGATAAGATGAAGTAGCAGCGGAGCAACTCCTTCTGCTGTCGACGGGAGAAGCATCCGGCAGCAGCAGAGGCACGCTGAGTAGCCGGAGAAGAAGAAGAAGAAGCGGAGAGCCGGAAGCCAGGCCAGAGAAGATGAAGTTACCTGGGTTGTCGTTAGGAGAGGAGGAAGCAACAGACATGGAACAGAGACACGGCCTGCGGCCAAGATGGAGGAGGTAGCGTCGGTGTCGAGAAGAGGAAGCAACGACGTCGTCAATGTCGCAGGCGGAAGCAGAGCCGCTCGATATCGAGGGAGGAAGCATGGGACGGAGCCCTAGCAGCAGTAAGAAGGAAGGCCCGCTCCCGTCATGGAATCAAGGGCCGATCCCATCGACGGGAGCGAGGGGGAGAAGCACCCGCAGGAGCCCTAGCAGGGGAGACGAAGCGGAAGCACGAGAAGGGGTCGGGTGCGGCGGGAGAAACGGGAGACGGAGGAAAAAAAATTTAGGTTACACGGATCATCGCCCTGATACCATGTTAGAAATAAGGAATGAAATGGAAAGTGCAATTGTATTCATCCACATAGGGGCAATATATAGGACTTACATGGACACAACAACTCAAAACTAAGGATGTGAGACTAAACCCAATAATACTAAAATACTCAAACAATAATAACTCTAACATATTTAATATTAAAATAAGAATCATATTTTTCATTATATCTTGTGCTCTCTTTCCCAATATAAGGAGACACCCTTCTCGTTAATAAATATGATTTCATATTTTTACTCTTTCTCTATATTCAACTTGACGTTAGAGCTCGCCACATCCACCACCACTACGACAGTAATCCACTACAACGGTTCACAAATCTCGTGCATATAATTCCTCCCAGGCTTCCACCGACATCCATTTCCCTTTTTAAAGTTTCAATGATTTTTTCTGCTACCTCCAACAATGCCATTACTAATGTCACATTTTACATGTAAATTTAGAATCTACTCTTTGATTTGGTGAACACTGAGTTTAGATTTTTTTATTTGCCTTTTTTGCATTCTTGAGATATAGTGCATATTTTCAGCTTCTAAAGGCTGATATATAAACTCAAAGTCACCATGGGCTTCTTGTCATGATTCTACACAAAGAAGGATTCTCGTTTTTATGTCGACAAGGTTATTTTTATGACAACTTTTCCAACTACCTAAAATTTCTTTTCAGCGACTTGTTTTGTATGAAAAAAAATCAAAATCTTCATTATATCAAATGTGGCACACTAAGTCGGTTGTGCATCGTGTCCAAAACTAATTTTGTGTTTTTTGTGACTTTTCTCCGCACTTTCTTTATAGACAATTATATTGAATATAAGGCAGTACTTTTGCATCTTTGCTCGCTTGGATTACATGGGACAAGTTCTCAGTGTAAGAGTGGGGTGTAAAACACTTGTTTACTCAATGGGTGAACATAATTGGGTTCAAACTTCAAAATCTTTAAGGGTCCGTTCGTTTCAACAACATAGATATGGAAGTATTGTTTTCATTCCAATATCAATACACATGGGAAGTGATATTGGGTTTAAATCCAATTCTTTTGTTCGGCGACATGATGACTTTCTGTCATAGGAATTGACATTGATCACTTTTTACTGTTCGTTTGCAGAAAGATTTTGTCATAGGAATTGACATTGATCAATGCTCTTAATGATCACAATTAAAAATAACAAACACGAATTTTTCGCCCGACCGCGAATTTTTCACCCGTACGCGATTTTTTCGGCCGAACGCGATATCTTCGTCAGGGCGCAATTTTTTCCGCTGTTATTGATTATTGGGTTCGTTCAAGTTCATCCATGGAAGCAATGCTTGGTATTCCTTTGCTAGAGATTCTTCCCGATTGTGTCTGTTAACATTATCACTTGAGTTATTGCTCTTATGCTTCTCGGAAAGGCTTTGTGGTTTCAGGTTCCTTTGAAAATAGTGAGTAGGGCGTATGGTCCGTCTTCCAGATTGCTAGCTTCATGTTCCAACAACTTGTTTATTCTCAATTTTTCTTTTTCATTGTTTTTACCTTTGTGACAACGTTCTTCTGGTGGTCTCATTTTTTGTTATGATGAATGTGTTAGAGAATTCAGGAAGCTCAAGTCAATCTATGCTTTCCAATGTTGTGCACATTCATCTTATTCAAGTCAAGCAAAGTTAAAAGGTAAGGATAATTATCTGCTATGGCAAAGTGTTGTGTTGATGATTCTAATGGGAAAGGGAAAGATTGACTATCTTACCATGGATTCTCTTTCTGTGGCTACCCAAATCGGTAAAGAGTGACATATGTTTGATGTCAATATTGTGAAACTTATGAAGAATAATATGGAAACTCTGGCACTGATTTGGTCTCTCACTACCCCACAATCAAGCAATACGATACTATTTTGAGAATAGTTTACTTGGGCAAGTACATTGCGTGTCTTATTTACGAGATCTCTCATATTTGAAATAGCTTTGCTATTTGGATTTGCTTTGGTTATTCTTTTTTGGATTTTTGCTCGTTTGAAGAGGTAAATTCTGATGGCGCTTGACGGCACACGCACGTTTATTTCCACAGGAGGCTGTGATCGGCGACCCATTTCTGTGATCCGAGTCCGCGGATGCGCCCGGATGGTTGTTCTGAGTCAGATTTATATATATATATTTTATTTTATGTTGTATTTGACACTCGATCGGCCCGAACAATATTAGTCATCCGATCAGGGTGCCCTAGTCTTATTTCCCTCTCCCCCTATATATACTTACGTGTGTGGCTGGAATTAGGGATCGGTGGTTGCCTTCCTGCATCCGTCTAGTCTTCCTCGGTGGATTTCGAGCGGTCTTCTGTAACACCCCTTCCCAGTATTTCAGAAATCAGCCGTCCGGCCGGGTCAGCGATATAGAGAAAACTAGTAAACAGTATTAAAACTAGTATGCAGCAGGTAAAAAGAAACAACTTCTAAAAATTTTAAAACTTACAACGGAAGCTAAGAGAGTAAAACTAAGGGTAATCACATACCTCAAAATCTGGATTCACAGAGCCACTATACATGAATAGGGGTGAAATAACTGAAAATCTGTAATATCATAATAAGTCTGATACAAGGCATATTAAAACATTAACAAGATACATTGTCCACATCTACAAGTGTATGCTGAAATAGAGTAAACTGAAAGTGGAAGTAACTACTAACTGACTCCACTTAACGCTCATCCTAGGCGTAGTTTTCCACCTGGGTCACCTGAAAAACATTGCCCACGAGGGGTCAAAGTAAAGAAAAATAACTCCTCCTAATGACACTAAAAACAGTTTTCATATGATGAATGCATGCCTTTAGAAAATAGTTTTGTGTATTAAAAACATTTATGTTATATGTTATGCATGCATTCGCACTGCTTCCCGGTCAAAACATCTATTTGTTCTATTTACGTGACTTTTAGTTCACTAACTCAAGTCCTGACATTCACTAACTAGTGTACTGTCTCACATCAGGTATATACTTTAGTTCTAGGTGGCTTGTAGCCTGCACATCTACTTGGAAGGCTCTGGGCAGAGTAGCTCCTAACGCGCAACTGAAACTGACGACCCGAGACCATCTGACGAACTCAATTGTTCTAGTGTCGCGCGGACACGGTCTCGAATCAACTAACTGTCTCAAAGGGAAGTAAACTCCCAAGACTATACTGCTCACAAGATACCATATGCCTTATGAGAAAGGTAGTGCGCCTCTACCGAGCACGAAAAGACTTGTGTGCTCACTGACCTTTTTGGTTTGATGCTACTCTGCTTGTGATATCTCTTTTCGTGGACTACTGAGCGACCCTTGACTTTCTTGTGGTCGACTAGAAGGGACATTCACTCCCCGGGTTGGACAAATTTCGAACTTATGTACACGAGTAAAGGTTTCGTACCTAACGTTACCATTTCTGATCTGACTACCTGGGTCTTAGAGAAGGGTGTCATCTACACATTTTCCGCGACTGTTTTCCTATCACCACACCTTTCTATGCATGGTCATGATATTTGTACAAAGCCTACTCATGCGTATACAAAATATATATTTATTGCTATGTCTAATTAGCAGAAATTAAGTTTCCTTACAGTAGTGCTGCGACGCTCGTACACTCGGCGCGACGACATTTTCTCTTCCGAAGGCAATCCTACTGCTGTGGACCTTCAGAATGCTGTCCCGACCCCACCAAAGTCCTGCAATTTTGGGCAGTCCTAATTTCATAATTTCTCCCTTTACGATTTTCCCGTGGAAAATTTCTATATAACCAGGGTTACAAAATTTCAAGCGCTAAACTTCAGATATTACCTTTACGTGGAGTGATTGAGGCTCTCAAAACGCCCAACCCAACTTCCGCGGAGGATTTCATATTCCAAAACCTAATTAGGGCAAATAAAAAGAAAACCTAGGTTATATTAGTTTCCAAATCGAAGGATTTCCACGAAGGAATGGAGATAAGGGAGAAATAGACTCACCGGAAACAAAATCGTTTCCACTACCACCGATTAGGGTTGAAAATCGATTCTCCCACGACACTAGAAGGAAGAAGAAGACCCACTGGCGCCCGTAGAGGAAGGAGGAGAAGTCGGCGAGCGATTCTGGAGCGGGGAAGGCCGTCGGCTAGGGCTGCGGGAGGCGTCTGCTTCGCGAGTCGCCGCTTGCGGAACGGGAGAAGACGGGAGTGTCGCCTTGCGGTTTGCGATAATCTCCCGTGAAAAGAGAGGCGTGCGGGTTGTAATTACGGGCTGCATCGGTTTTTAATCAAACCGTGGGATCGGTTGATAACCATCCCCCCTTTAATACCCAACGACCAAGCCTATTTCGCTATTGGCACACCCATTCCAATTCCTTAAAAAATAAACCAATTTTGCGGCGCGCGTCGTTTCTAACATAAAATGTGTTACACACTATGGTTAACCCACTTGACAACTAAAGGACGCGATCTTTTAGGAATAGTAACATTATACCTTGACGACGCGCTGCCTAGATCAAAAACCGTCGCGACTTGTCCCTACAATTTTTTATAATTTCGCGTCAGATCTTGGATGTTACAAATCTCCCCTCCTCACAAAAATTTTCGTCCTCGAAAATTGTAACCATACCTGAAACGAAGAGAAAAGAATAATCTGCATTGTTTTTAAGCTCATCCTCTCGCTCCCATATATACTCTGGACGGCCACAGTTCATCCAAAGGACTTTGACCATGCGAATCTCTCTATTCCTGAGCTTCTGTATCCTTGAATCCACTATTCTGACTGGTCTAACCCCAATACTAAGATCTGTCTCGATTGGTGCTTCCTCGGTACTGATGATCTGAATGGGATCTCTGACTGCTCTCCTCAAATAGGAGACGTGGAATACATCATGTATACCACTCATTTTCTCAGGTAAGGCCAACCTATATGCAACCTCACCAACTCTTTCCAGCACCTCAAAAGGACCAACGAATCTGGGGCTCAGTTTCTTCATCCGCTTTATTCTAGATACTCCTCTGACTGGTCCGACCTTCATATAAACGTAGTCTCCAACACTGAACACTACTGACATGTGCTTCTGATCATGATACTTGGCCTGGCGATCCTGAGCTGTCTTCATACGCTCCTGAATAAGCTTGATCCTATCAGTGGTCTTATCAATCCATGACTCCCTGATGGTAGATCTTTCTTCGCATTCAGCTCAACACAACGGTGTCCGACAACGTCTACCATAGAGGGCCTCGAACGGTGTTATCCCAATACTCGTCTGAAAACTGTTGTTGTTGGAGAACTCCACAAGGGTAACATATTTCTCCCACTTTCCTCCAAAGTCCAATATGCACATCCGTAGCAGATCCTCCAAAGTCTTATTTGTGCGCTCAGTCTGTCCATCGGTTTAGGGATGGAATGCGGTGCTGAAATGTAATCTGGTACCCAACCGCTCCTGTACGTATCTCCACTCCTTGGAGGTAAATCTGTCATCTCGGTCTGAAACTATAGTCTTGAGAACACCGTGAAGTCGAACTATCTCGTTTAAATATAACTGTGCCAGCTTCGGACCTTGATCCGTCTTCCTAAGAAGAATGAAATGGGCGACCTTAGAAAGTCGATCAACTATAACCCATAAGGAATCATTCCCACTCTGCGATCTCGGTAGACCATGAATGAAGTCCATGGATATATCCTCAAATGTCCACTCGGGAATGAGAAGTGACTGTAACTTGCCTCCAGGCCTTTGACACTCGGCCTTAACTAACTTGCATGTCTCGCACTTCCCTACATAATCTGCAACATCACCCTTCAAACCTGGCCACCAGACTTCCTTCTTAAGATCTGCATACATCTTCGTGCTACCAGGATGTATAGAATATCTGGAATTGTGTGCCTCAAATAGAATGTTTTCGCGAAGGTGACTAACATCTGGGACACACACCCTGCCATCAAGCAATAATAAATCATTCTGAATAGAGAATCTCTCCTTTTGACCCGACTGCACTGAGATTCAAATCTCTGTCATCTTTGGATCCAAAGGTAGAGCTGTCCTGATTCTATCTTTAATGTCGCAAGTAATCTCCATCCAACTCAACCTTGCAGAACCAAAACTACAACGTGGCACAACAGTGATGTCCAATCTCTCCAGTTCCCGTACCAACTCCTTCTGCTGAGTGAGAAGGGAAAAAGACGAACCTCTACGGATAAGAACATCAGCTACCACGTTCGCCTTTCCTGGGTGGTACTGAATGTCTACGTCGTAGTCCGAAAGAAACTCTAACCATCTACGCTACCTCAAATTGAGCTCTCGCTGATCAAAGATATACTTGAGGTTCTTATGATCAGTGAAGATCTCGCAACGCACTCCATAGAGATAGTGCCTCCAAATCTTCAGAGCATGTATGACTGCTGCAAGCTCCAAGTCATGCACGGGATAGTTCTTCTCATGAACCTTTAACTGCCTCGAGGCATAGGCTACGACATTTCCATGCTGCATGAGAACACAACCCAAACCTTGACCTGATGCATCGCTATAAATCTGAAACCCGTTAGGCCCTGAAGGTAAACTCAAGATCGGTGCGGTCATCAACCTGTCCTTCAAGTCCTCAAAAGCCAACTCGCACTCAACTGTCCAAACCAAGCCCTTACCCTTCCTAGTGAGGGAAACCAGTGGTAAAGCTATCTTTGAGAAATCCCTGATGAATCTCCTGTAGTAACCAGCTAGACCCAAAAAGCTGCGAACCTCTGAAACTGTCGTCGACCTTGGCCAATTCTTAATGGCCTCTATCTTCTTTGGATCAACACTAACCCCTTTCTGACTGATGATGTGGCCTAAGAATGCAATCTCTGAAAGCCAAAACTCATACTTTAAAAACTTGACATACAACTGGTTCTTTCTGAGGGTGCTCAAAACAATCCTGAGGTGTGCTGCATGATCTTCTGCACTCTTAGAGAACACCAAGATATCATCTATGAAGACGATGACAAAACGATCCAAGTAATCCCGAAATACCCTGTTCATCAGGTCCATAAATACTGAAGGGGCGTTGGTTAGCCCGAACGGCATGACCACGAACTCGAAGTGTCCATATCTGGTACTGAATGCCGTCTTCTGAATATCCACGTCTTGAATCTTTAACTGATTATAGCCCGACCTCAGATCTAACTTGGAAAAGGTGCTCGATCCCACCAACTGGTCGAACAAATCATCAATCCTGGGAATCGGGTATTTGTTCTTTATGGTCAGCTTGTTCAATTCACGGTAGTTTATGCACAGTCTCAGACTACCATATTTCTTCTTCACAAACAGTACTGGAGCACTCCAAGGTGAAGTAATGGGGCGTATAAAACCCAAATCAAGCAACTCCTGCAACTGGCTCTTCAACTCCGCTAGTTCCCTGGGAGCCATCCGACAGGGAGATTTGGCTACCGGTATAAGCCCCAGGCTGCAAGTCTATCGGGAACTCAATCTCTCTATCTGGAGGGGCACTAGGGAGCTCTTTCGGGAAAACATCGGGAAACTCCTGCACCATTGGTACCTCTGCCAAGACAGCCTTAGACTCCGCGCTCATCAGTACTACAAAGGTTTCACAACCCTTACTGATGCACCTTCTCGCTTGGACTGCGGAGATGATCATCTTCACTACTCCCTTCAAGCCCTGAAAAGAAAGTGAAGTCTGGTTGGGGCCCTCAAACTGTATCTGCTTCGCTTTACAATCAATCCTGGCGTTGACTGCCGAAAGCCAGTCCATTCCAAAAATCAGGTCGAATCCTGCAATAGGTAGCTGCAAAGATTCCACAATAATCTTGGTATCACCAAACTGCACCGGTACCCTGCACTTGTCTCTGGTCTGCAGAAGGGATCCATGGGGCATCATGATTTCCAGCGGTACTGCCTCTGGGAAGACATCTAAATTCAACTTGCGCACTAGAGATTCCGCGATAAACGAGTGTGAGACACCCGTATCAAACAGATCTTGGAGGGTAAATTACGAATCATAAGGATGCCTACATGAATGATTTACAAAGGATGAAAAGAGTGTCACTACGGAGGATTTATTAAATTTGTTAAACAAATAAAGCACTTACTAGTCACTACATCCTCTTGATCCTTTGCCTCCTGCTGACCAAGTCCATACGCTTTGGGCTGCACTAAGTCTCGACCCTACTGTGATCTCCCATTAGTAATCATCAGCGCATTTCCCTTGTCTACCCTGCCAGAGCCACCAACCTCGTACTTTGACTGCAGGAACAAATTACATTAAAGATCTACTGTAATTACATAAATATAATGAATACAACAAGACTTTGATTACCTGATTTGCACCAACTTCCTGACAGAAGCGAGCTATGTGTCCAGGTTGTCGGCACTTGTAACACACGCCAGCGCTGGCCAAACAGTCTCCTGGATGGCGACGCTGACACTTAGGACAAGTGGGGTAGTCCTTGCTCCTGTCTCCAGACTGACCATTCTTCTTAGCCTCAGGCTTCGACTTCTTGTTCCAGTTCTTCCCTTGGTCATTCCTGCTCTGCTGCGGCTGGTGCGAATCTTGGGATCGCTTCGCACGGAAACTACTTCGCTTCTGAACCTTCTGTTGGTCAGCCTCCAGCCTGCGAGCCGTATCCACTAAGCTCCTGTAATCAACGTTGACCATAGTCATCAGCGTCTGCCTCAACGAGTCACGCAAGCCATCCACAAAGCGGCTGCACTTCTCAGCCTGATCTCCCTGCATCACACCCGCATATCGAGCCAGATGGGTAATCTCTCGCTCGTACTCAGTAACGGTCCTGTCCCCCTGGAAAAGCCTAAGATACTTCTCCTGGACACCTCGTCGTGCGGAAGGAGGCACGAACCAACTTGCAAGGGATCTAGAAAATTCGCCCCACGTAAACATGTCTGATGTACGACCTGACCAAAAATATGGTCATACTATTTTAAAATGAACATATCACTTCTTAACATAAGGGGAATTTTTGATAGCACTTTACCTGCAGGATCATCTGCCCGGTATTTTTCCCACCAGACCTTTGCCTCACCTCGGAGGAGGAAACTGCCAGAGGAACCTTCTTGTTCTCTGGGCACTCCAAAACGTTCAACAGGTCTCTGGTGTTTGCTATCCAATCATCTGTGTCCATCGGGGTCTCATCCCCACTATAGTTCGAGGGTTGAAGCTCTCTAAAGTTCCTCAAATAGCGTTCCAGGGTCATCTCCACGGGTGTTGGGGCAGGAGCTGGTGCAGGGGCTGGTACTTGTACTTGAGCTGGAAACCCTGCAGCCAGTCCTCTTTGAAACTCCATCAAGGCAACAGTGATCTTCCTGGCAATCTGAGACGTTATGTCAGTGCCTTCTGGAGCTGCTGGAACTGGTGGTACCTGTGGCACGACAGCGTCTCCCATGGTCGCGTTAGGAACAGGGTCCTGGCGTGAAGATTCACCCGGTTCACTGACTCGTGGTGTCTGATAGAACATATAAAAGAAATCTGATTATTTATCCAGCATCTAAGAAATCTTGCTTAGCAATTGATTTCGTACTTTTGCGAAAACTAGGACTTAATCGTAACTTTAAATACTCTACTAATAAGAGTTTACTCTTACATAATCCTATGACTCTGTGAAAACCTTCTAGGGTCCAGGGATCCTAAACCTGCCTCTGATACCAATTTGTAACACCCCTTCCCAGTATTTCAGAAATCAGCCGTCCGGCCGGGTCAGCGATATAAAGAAAACTAGGAAATAGTATTAAAACTAGTATGCAGCAGGTAAAAAGAAACAACTTCTAAAAATTTTAATACTTACAACGAAAGCTAAGAGAGTAAAACTAAGGGTAATCACATACCTCAAAATCTGGATTCACAGAGCCACTAAACATGAATAGGAGTGAAATAACTGAAAATCTGTAATATCATAATAAGTCTGATACAAGGCATATTAAAACATTAACAAGATACATTGTCCACATCTACAAGTGTATGCTGAAATAGAATAAACTGAAAATGGAAGTAACTACTAACTGACTCCACTTAATGCTCATCCTAGGCGTAGTTTTCCACCTGGGTCACCTGAAAAACATTGCCCACGAGGGGTCAGAGTAAAGAAAAATAACTCCTTCTAATGACACTAAAAACAGTTTTCATATGATGAATGCATGCCTTTAGAAAATAGTTTTGTGTATTAAAAACATTTATGTTATATGTTATGCATGCATTCGCACTGCTTCCCGGTCAAAACATCTATTTGTTCTATTTACGTGACTTTTAGTTCACTAACTCAAGTCCTGACATTCACTAACTAGTGTACTGTCTCACGTCAGATATATACTTTAGTTCTAGGTGGCTTGTAACCTGCACATCTACTTGGAAGGCTCTGGGCAGAGTAGCTCCTAACGCGCAACTGAAACTGACGACCCGAGACCATCTGACGAACTCAATTGTTCTAGTGTCGCGCGGATATGGTCTCGAATCAACTAACTGTCTCAAAAGGAAGTAAACTCCCAAGACTATACTGCTCACAAGATACCATATGCCTTATGAGAAAGGTAGTGCGCCTCTACCGAGCACGAAAAGACTTGTGTGCTCACTGACCTTTTTGGTCTGATGCTACTCTGCTTGTGAGCCGCACCGACTTTGAAACCGACGAAACCGAGCACGAAAACCGACGAAACCGACCGAACCGATCGAACCGCACCGACTTTGAAACCGAGCCGCCCGATCCGGTGTCGGTTCGGTTTGGAGCTTTTGAAAACCGAAGGCTTATCGGTTCGGGTCGGTTTTAAGTTGTGAAAACCGACTAAACCGAACCGAACCGAGCACTTCGATCATCACTGTTTTGGAGTGTATTTGATCGAACAACTTTCAAATTACCTTTGAGTCTACAACCAAGTTCACTTTCCCCATCTCTGTGCTTGGTGAGATTTTTCTGACCCTTCTCCTTAGGTTTAGAAAGTTCTTTAGATCCTAAGTAATTCTATTGGGAAAAAGTTTTTTTAACAGTTTAATTATTTGGGATGTTCTGTATATTAAATTGATTTAATAACGGCAATGATTATCTATCGTGATACTCTAATTACTCTAATTGCTTATTGCTGAATCTATTGATATTAAATTTGTCCAAGTTATTATAGAGAATTGTGGGATGTCATAATGAAGGTTTGCCCCAATATACCCAAACTCAGAATGTCTAAAAATGCATGAATATAATAGTTGTTTGTGTGTGATGTAGATTTAATAAACCTTCTCTCTGACTTGTACTAAAAAAATTGTATGCTATTTATTTAAACCTTCAGTTGATAGAGATTATGAAAGGGGATGATGACCGATCCAATAAATAACACTTGATTATGTTTGTTCGCAGAAAACCGACACCGAACCGCAAAAAATCAATTAAAAACCGAACCGACTTTGAACCGAACCGACTGGGTTCGACTCGGGCCGGTTTGGACAAACCAAAAACCGAGGCATGTCGGTTCGGTTTCGGTTTGGGTCCAAACCGACCCAAACCGAACCGCTCGCACCCCTACTCCTAGTGACACTAAAAAACAGTTTTCATATGATGAATGCATGTCTTTAGAAAATAGTTTTGTGTATTAAAAACATTTATGTTATATGTTATGCATGCATTTGCACTGCTTCTCGGTCAAAACATCTATTTGTTCTGTGTACGTGACTTTTAGTTCACTAACCCAAGTCCTGGCGTTCACTAACTAGTGTACTGTCTCACGTCAGGTCTATACTTCAGTTCTAGGTGGCTTCTAACCTTCACATCTACTTGGAAGGCTCTAAGCAGAGTAGCTCTTAACGCGCAACTGAAACTGACGACCCGAGACCATCTGACGAACTCAATTGTTCTAGTGTCGCGCGGACACGATCTCGAATCTACTGTCTCAAAGGGAAGTAAACTCCCAAGACTATACTACTCACAAGATACCATGTGTCTTATGAGAAAGGTAGTGCGTCTTTACCGAGCACGAAAAGACTTGTGTGCTCACTGACCTTTTTGGTCTGATGCTACTCTGCTTGGGATATCTCTTTTTGTGGACTACTGAGCGATCCTTGACTTTCTTATGGTCGATTAGAAGGGACATTCACGCCCTAGGTTGGACAAATTCCGAACTTACGTACACGGGTAAAGGTTTCGTACCTAACGTTACCATTTCTGATCTGACTACCTGGGTCTTTGAGAAGGGTGTCATCTACACATTTTCCGCGACCGTTTTCCTATCACCACACCTTTCTATGCATGGTCATGATATTTGTACAAAGCCTACTCACGCGTATACAAAATATATATTTATTGCTATGTCTAATTAGCAGAAATTAAGTTTCCTTACAGTGGTGCTGCGACGCTCGTACACTCGGCGCGGCGACATTTTCTCTTCCGAAGGCAATCCTACTGCTGGGGACCTTCAGAATGCTGCCCCGACCCCACCAAAGTCCTGCAATTTAGGGCAGTCCTAATTTCATAATTTCTCCCTTTACGATTTTCCCGTGGAAAATTTCTATATAACCAGGGTTACAAAATTTCAAGTGCTAAACTTCAGATATTACCTTTACGTTGAGTGATTGAGGCTCTCAAAGCGCCCAATCCAACTTCCGCGAAGGATTTCGTATTCCAAAACCTAATTAGGGCAAATAAAAAGAAAACCTAGGTTATATTAGTTTCCAAATCGAAGGATTTCCACGAAGGAATGGAGATAAGGGAGAAATAGACTCACCGGAAACAAAATCGTTTCCACTACCACCGATTAGGGTTGAAAATCGATTCTCCCACGGCACTAGAAGTAAGAAGAAGACCCACTGACGCCCGTAAAGGAAGGAGGAGAAGTCGGCGAGCGATTCTGGAGCGGGGAAGGCCGTCGGCTAGGGCTGCGGGAGGCGTCTGCTTCGCGAGTCGCCGCTTGCGGAACGGGAGAAGACGGGAGTGTCGCCTTGCGGTTTGCGATAATCTCCCGTGAAAAGAGAGGCGTGCGGGTTTTAATTACAGGCTGCAGCGGTTTTTAATCAAACCGTGGGATCGGTTGATAACCATCCCCCTTTAATACCCAAAGACCAAGCCTATTTCGCTATTGGAACACCCATTCCAATTCCTTAGAAAATAAACCAATTTTGTGGCCGCGTCGTTTCTAACATAAAATGCGTCACACACTATGGTTAACCCACTTCACAACTAAAGGACACGATCTTTTAGGAATAGTAACATTATACCTTGACGACGCGCTGCCTCGATCAAAAACCGTCGCGACTTGTCCCTACAATTTTACATAATTTCGCGTCAGATCTTGGATGTTACATCTTCTACAGTACGTGATTCCCGTTCCTCCTCCCTGGCGAGCCCTTCTGCTGCCCCACCACTTCCTCCCTTCCCCTCCTCAGAGCCCGACGACCTTCATATCCCGATTCCCCAGCCCTTCTGTTCCCCTCTTCCTAACCCTGTCTGCCTCCAGATCACCCCGCCGTTGTTCCCCCCCCCCACTTTTCCTAGCCCAACGCCCCTCACCTGGACATCCCACCGCCGGATCCCTTACACCCCGACCTCCCTCCCTCCAGCCTTCCCGCAACCCCATCTCTTCCCTGACCCCCCATTCTGCCAACCCGCAAACCCCGTCCAGGACCTGCTACCCGCAGTCCTCTAGTAATCCTAAAATCCCCAGATCTACACTATACACCCCCCAACAACCCACTCGTGGATCCACACAACGCGCCAAGGAAACACCGTCATCGTCTTCCCATCCCTAATTCACGCTGTCATGTGCATGAGTAAATCTAGGTATGGTTGTTCTATTTCTCTTTATTGATTGCTCTGGTAATGAACTGTTGTCATGGGTTTTATTTAATTCTTGTATGCGGTTGTTGTCACTATTCGTTGTTTAATTTGTGGGACTCATTCGGTGCACTTGAATGATATTTGCACCTCATCTCGGTGGCAATTCATAAAATGTTCTTTAATGGTTACCTGTCCTGACATCTTTTTTTTGTTAGTATGGCTACTTCCAGGACCTCATATATAGATGCTATTGTTTGAATTTTTCGATACCTAAAAGGTACCCTGGGAGTTGGTTTGATGTATAAGAACAATAAGCTTTTTAGTGTTGAAGGGTATTTTGATACTGACTGAGCTGGATATCCTTTTGAACGAAGATCCACCATTGGATAGTCTGTTTGTTGGTGGAATATAGTATCGTGGAAGAGCAAAAATCAACACTCCATTGCTAGGTCCAGTGCAGAAGTTGAGTTTCAGGTCATGGCTCCCGTGGCATGCACGTTAGTTTGCCTAAAACAGTTATTGAAAGATATGAGACAAAAGGTTGATGGTCTAATTCATCTGTTGTGTGATAATGTGGCTTTATGTACACAGTCTCAAATCCTATTTTCATGAATGAACAAAACATATTGAAATTAATTGTCACATTGTCAGAGAGAAAGTGATGGATTATATGATTGTCACTATGCTAGTAAAGATTAAAGAAGAATAATCAAGTAGAAAATATTTTTTCAAGCCTTCTATAAGTACTAAAATCAAAATCACAAGGAACAAGCTAAGCAGTTCAGATACTTTATTTTCTTTCTTCATCCAGTTTGACTGGGAGTGAAAGAGGTGTAAAACATTTATGCTAACTCCTGAGGTGGACATGCTCGGGTTCACAAGTCTTAGGGCATCTGACATTTTTCAATTTGATCGGCTTGTCATTCTGGAATTGAATATTGGGGCTACTGTTGGGTTTCAGAAACTCTTTGCCTTTGAGGTTAATTTTGGTAACACTAATCACTACAATACTATTAATTTTTTGTCTCCTGAGGGATAAATTAACTCGCATCGACTATTTGTCGTAAGCCGCGACATACTAGAGAGAATGTTATAAGCTTCATGACATACCTTTATGCCAAGATGGTGTAGATCTTAAGAAGGTTGTTCATCGTTCTTTTCCCTAGCTATTAGGAATGGTAGTTTCATTGGTGGAGCTAGACCTTTCTCTGCATCCCACATCTGTTACTTTTGTCTTAACCTTCAGATTCACCTTTTTAACAACTTTTCCACTGAAGAGTTACAAGCTATGCATCGATTCATGAAATGACTTTCTTGTAAGACTTCATTCTATGCATCCACTCCATATTCTCACTCAGGTACCCACAATGACTTATCTACTTCCTCACAACTTACTTAATGGGTCATCATTTTTCATGCTATTAATCATATGATCAGGTGCTCCACATGTTTTTGTTCCTATTCCATTCTCTTAGGTTGAAATAAAATTAGCCTTGTTAATGAATTTTTTTCCAGTATATCTAGAAAATGATCCATCTTATACTGACCTTCTATTATTTTATATGGTATATTACATGTTTGTAGTTTTTCCAAAAAACAACTCTATTAATTCTTTATCCAAATGCCCATATTTATCTCTATAAAATCCAACATTATAAATTTAAGCAACACGCTAAACGCCTTAAGGGTCTATATAAGTAGAAGCAACACATCTCTTGAGGCCCGTGCTTATGGACTCTTGTATTAACCTCTCTACACATAAGGCGTATTTTCTCTTTTTAATTCATGGATTTTATTTTCTATATAACATGGTATTAGAGCTAAATCACACTCCTTCCCTAGCTATGTTGTTAAAGGCGCGCATAAGGCTCCAGGCTCAACAGGCTTAGAGGCTTATGTCTTCGTGCGCCTTTGGAGCATAAAAGGTACGTCTGGCTGCGATTTTTGTTGCAATTTTTTTTCAAGAGAAAGAAAGAAAGAATGTAGGAACTCAATAGTTTTTGCATGATTTAGTGTTTATGAAACATAATCGAGTGTTAAGACTTAAGTATGATGCAAGTAACCACATTAATTCTATTTTTAAGAGATATAAATGATAGTAATGAATGATTAATGAGTAGAATAGATGAAAAATCTGATCAAGAAGATGAACTGATGTTTGATGCTATTTTTTTAAATGAATGTGGTTGCGTCTTGCTTTCGTCGGGCGCGGGCTTGCGCCTTGAGCCTATGCTCCAAGACGCATTTGCGCCTTGGCGTGCCTTGTGACTTTAATAACTAAGTTCCCTAGTCGGCTAAGTTCAAAACTCCATCTACTGTAGCTTGCCCCCCTACTGTCTCGCTTGCTCGACCACTTTTTCCCTTTCTCCTCTCGGTGAGTCGATCCTTGCCACTTGCTTGAGCGCTCATCCCAAACCTTCCACCTATAATTGTCTCTCCTCTTTCTCCCTCTCTCTCTCTTTATCGCTCGCAACAGGAGCATTTTTCTCTTGTATTAGCCTGCAACATGCGCTCCTTCTCTACCGCACGCTCGCAACAACTACTTCACCCGCCACAATTCCTCCCTAGAGGACTACCTCTAAATTTCCTTTAAAATCCTCCCGACATGAATTACTCCATCCATATTGCTGTAGCATAGCATTCTCCTAATAGATGATCGTTCTTTGTGAATTTCCGTATGATGTTTTACCGTTTAATGCTTATCTTCCTGCCGCATTGTTTGTGGCCTTACTGGTGTTGTATTGTTTGTGCCTTCATCCACTATCTTCCGTACACTAAGAAAACTTGACGTTGCTTCCTAGTTAGCCGACCCTAACTATGTAGATTTGAAATCTCCTCATTTTAGATCCCAATGAAAGTAACACCATTTCATTGCTCCTCCTTCGACAATTATCTCCCCAACTACGTGTATTGAGATGTGAGTGATACTTTATTTCACACATGGTTAGTGAGCACCCTTCATATACCTGCCCACCTATCATCTATCATGATGAGTATGAAAGTTGCTTGTGGTCATTTAACTGTACTTTAAAGATGCTATGAGATCTCAGATTTACACTCACTATTCATATCTATTTATTCGGTCCTCTCTCACCAAAGGCCGCGTATCAATAGGTTCAGTCGTTGGGAGCCAAAATTTCTACAGCATTGCCCTTTCTTTGCTAACATTGCAACTCCAAAAAAGCATTTTGAGGAGCTACTAGTTGTTTGTTGTCACCAATTGCTAGATTCCTATGAGATGATCCGTCAATAGATTATGGGGCAATACACAATTCCTATATCAGATGCTACCACCACTGAGGTCTCCATCGTGGCTCGTGTTTTGAGCTAGGTCATGCCTATTATTGCTTCTTACTGAGTGCTTTGCTCGTACCATTGGACGAGTGAGAAGTCGTGGTTGAGGATGACAAGCTGGGGGGTCATGGTGGTTGTTGCCTCACTTGTTCTCATTGTAGCAAGATTGATTATCCTGTTACTTAATGTTTTACCAAATATCCTCGCCTCCATCCTCATGTTGCGTGCAAGGGTTGAGAACTTAACCAATTGGGCGTGAATAATGATTTTCTTCATGGGAAGTTAGATGAAGAGGTATATATATCTTTCCCTCCAATTTTTCCCCTTCCGGATCTGAAGGGAAAGCGTGTCGGTTAAAAAAGAAACTTTACGGCTTGAAGCAATCTCTGAGGGCTTGGTTGGGTCGATTCCACTAAGTCATGACTTCACTTGGATACGAACAAAGTCATATTGTTCATACTTTGTTTATTAAATGAAGAACAAATCTAATAATTGCTCTCATTGTCTATGTTGATGATATCGTCATAACAGGAGTTGTTATTGAAGAAGTAAAAGTTTTGAAGGTGAATGGGCAAAAAAAATTGAAATGAAAAATCTGGGGAAACTGAAGTATTTCTTGGGAATTGATGTAGCATGATCTAAACGGGGTTTCTTCGTCTCCTATAGAAAATACACCCTTGATTTGCTGGAATAATCTGGTATAAGTGGTTGTAGACCCGCTGATACAATTATGGAGGTGAATCATAATCTTGGAAGAGATGATGGTGACCCTATTGAAGACGTGGCTGGCTATCAATGCCTTGTTGGAAGATTAATCTATCTTATACTCGTCTCAACATAGCTTATGATGTTGGAGTCGCTAGTCAATATATGCATTCACCAAAGACGAGACATCTGAATGTTGTTCATCGAATCTTGTGGTATTTGAAGACTTCACCTGGAAGGGGGATACTGTTCACTTTTAATACAGATTTGAAGATTGAACTTTTTACTGATGCTAATTGGGCTAGGTCCGTTGAAGACAGACAATCTACATCAGGGTATTACTCATTCGTTGGTGGGAACTTTGTCACTTGGAGAAGTAAAAAACAATCTGTCGTCTCAAGGTCCAGCGTAGAAGCTGAGTTTAGAGCTACGACACATGACATATGTGAAAGATTATGGATACGCTCTTTGATGTGTGACCTGGGTTTGAATGAGTCTAGTCCTATCTGATTGTACTGTGGCAACAAGGCTGCAATCAGCATCGCCAACAACCCCATACAAAGCACCAAGCATATCGAGGTGGACAAACATTTCATTAAGGAGAAAATCGAGAAAAAGATTATCTGCATTCCTTTTGTTCCCTCAGAGGGACAATTAGCTGATATCCTAACTAATAGAGCCTTGGAGGAAATATTTTTTGTACTTGTATTGACAAGTTGACCCAACTTGAGGGGGAGTGTTATGTTATGATCTATGATGTATTATTCCCTATATAAAGGGGTCCCTCTATTGAATAGAATCAATTTTGTCCTAATTAACAGTCTTGTTTTAGACTTATTCTCATTTATGGGTTCTTTTTGTATAACTGATGTTATAATTCTTACCACATTTTTTTTGATTGCTTCATCTTAATAATATTTATGCTTTTTAATATTTCTAGACTCTGTTGTCCTCCCTGAAGCATTGGTAAGTTTCGGCTATCATTTCCTTGCTGCATTTTTTTTAGGTTATGAGAAGAATTGTGGCAGGCATGAAAGAATATCAACTGGAAAGCATCTTCCTTCACCACATCTACATGCATGGTGGTTGTAGGCACTGCTCATACACATGCATATGTGCAACGGGTGAAAACAGGTGAGAATGTTGGTAACAATAAACTCCAACGTTTATAGATTTGTAATCTTTTTATATCCGGGAAGGGCATTATATCCTTGTAGATTAGCCTACTTTACTATTAATGCAGTTCAAATAAGAAGTGTGCAATTAATTAATTATAAAGTTAGAGGAAGTCTTTTGGAAGTTGTTTGTTGGTTGGTTTGCTTCCATTTACTTCTTGATTGTCTGATTCTAACAAAAGCACTAGTCACTTCTATTTACAACAACAACACTCAAGCTTTTATCCTACTATAGTGGGGTCGGCTATATGGATCCTTTGTTGCCATTGTGCCCTATCTTTTGTCATAATCTCACTAATGTGCCTAGTCACTTCTATTTATTTGGAATAATTCTTGACAATTGTTTTATAGGACCTTAGATATTAATGAAGGATCCAATTGGGACAGTTGTGGAATTTACACCACCACAGCGGTGACAGTTTACCTGTGTTTTGAACTATCATGATAGTTGTTTTTGCCCAAATTCCACCCTTTGGGGTTTTGTGCATTCACGCCGCTAAAGCTTGATCATACATGCATGATTGTGGCAGGGTTTGGCCTAAAATCTCATTTTAGGAAAACATCGTTTGTGACTATACCTACCCAACCTGCCTGTGTTTTTCACAATTTAGTTCAGATCTGCAACCACTCTCCAATATTTCTTCCAAACAGGGCTATAACTGTTCGTTTGATGCTTATTGCAGGAAGAAAGATTAATGATGTTTTTTCAATGCATTTTCTGTTTGGAGCTTATGAACTATTTAATGATTTTCATATTAATCTTCACCTTCTATTTTCTGCTGTTGATCCGGATATCAACAAGGAGTGATTCTCATCTAATGAAACATGTTATTGATCTGTATTTGGTTTTTTTTTGCACAGTGCTGTTCTTCATTACGGTCATGCAGCTGCTCCAAATGACCGGGTATGCTTTTTGTAATGCTTTAATCATTGCAGTTTATCTCATCATCACACTTTACTCCTTTAGTTTGTACTTTTTCAGCAGACTGGTATTTTTGAGGGATTGGAGTTAAGTGCTCATAGTATGGTGGGAAAATATCATAAGGTTTCTTATTTGGGTCATCCGTCTTTAAAAGATTTGTTGTTTGATGTTGGAAGTTTTAACGCTTTGAAGCGATGTGATGGGGATTACTCATCACATGTGGGTCGTTGCCAATTGGTGCCTGCCGGCTTGCACATGTCTATTCTCGCAGGAGCCATTGATCAGATCGTCATCTGGACAATCCGAGTCCATGGTTGCGTCTGAAACACCGTTTGGACATCACTATGATTTTTTTATGTATGCATTATTTAGTGAGATCGGACTTTTATCACGTATAACCTATCATAGCCGTCCACGATGGATGTCCTAAGATGTTTTATTATAAGTAAGAGGGAAAGGGAACTGGTTTCATTTCATTGCAAATTTTGGAGGCTTCTTCCCCTGGAATCTGACGATCTTTCATAGTGCTGACTTTGTGGAACCCTAAGGTGATGACTTCTTTGGATTTACCCTTGTTTCCTCATTCTCTCGCTGCTAGCCGCCCCTCTCCAGCACCCCTATAACCACCTACAACCCCATTCCAGCCGCTGGCCACCCTAGAACCCGCCGCCTACAGAAGTTCCCGTTGTATTTCCCCCAGCTCCCCTAGCTGAACCCTTCTAGTGCTTCCCCATGACCCGTCCACCCCTCCTCCCTCCCACCACCATCCAACCCCTCCCCAACCCCTCTCCTCCCCTCCTTCTCGTTGCTCATACACCATAGCAAAATGGTGTAGCCAAACAAAAGAATCATCATCTACTTAATGTTCCTCACGTTGTGTTATTATGCCAGATGAAAGTTTCCATATCTTATTTGGGAGATGTTATTCTTCTTTCTGGTTTTATGATAAATCTCAAGCGTTTCACTCCTCCAAGGGAAATCCACATTTTTTATTATTTATCCTGACTCTACCCCTTTGCATTCGTCGAGTCTTTGGGTTACTGCCATTGTTCATTTCCCTTCATAAGGGTTTGACAAACCCTCAGCTCAATGAAGTGCATCTTCCTGAGCTATTCTCCTACTCATGAGGGTTATTGTTGTCTTGATCTATTAACTCGACGATAATATATCTCTGTTGATGTCAACTTTTCTAAATACACCTCCTACAACCGCATAACAGCTGCCACCTTCTCCCCGCCGCAAGCCATGCCACAACCTTCCCTTCCAACAACCCTCCCCACTGAATCCAACCCTTGACAAGCCTCTGCCCTCCACCATAGGCAGTCCAACATCCTTCTCCACCTCCGGGCAACCGTCACCATGTATAGTCATAAGATGTCCATCCCTTCAACATCAACTTCTCTTTTCTCATGAGTATTAGTTATTTGGTGTTTTTGCATTTATTTATTGTACGAATTGAGATTTTTCATATGATTAAATGTTAGTTTGCTTGTGCACTTGTTTCGTGATTTTTTACACCTTGCATAACTTATTCACTCATTTGGCATTTGAAATCCCTGCACTTCGCGCCGAAGAAACCAGTACCTGCTTGTTCTTAAAAATTAATTTGTTCTTTGCCTTCATGACAATCTGCATGGTTTTAGTTTCTAATTACTGTTTCCAATCAGATATCAGATCGTCTATTTATTGTTTACATTATCCTAGGGTTAGTTAGGGTTTACATCCCCGTCCCCGCACCTAGGGTTGCATTACTAGATCTCACTTACACAACCTACCTTGTGTGAAGATGTCTATATCTTCTATCCCCATGTCATCATGCTATAAACGGTAGAAAGATTTCTAAGCATAAAATTCTCCCAAAGCAATTTTGTTTCCATCTGAGAATCTCATCTTAACTTATTACCTGTGGTAGGGACTTTTTTTTGGGTAAAATGATGAATCCTACGCATGTTTCTTATCATTTAAACTTTTAAAAGTGTTCAAGTCCCTGGTCTTTTGCATTAAAGCAACTTGATATTTTCTTTCTGGAACCCATCATTTTTGTACTTTTTTTGAAATACAGGTCAAATCTTGAATGAGAATCATGTTGTTTCCATTCTGAAAAAGTACCAAATTGAACATGATCTTTTTTGTCATCCACTTCTGACACTGATCTTCCCTCATTTTTACAAGCTCTGCCAACTCTAACATCTATATATGATGTTGATCATTATATACATCTTGAAAAGCTACATTATCCTTTTCATCTAAGAGTCCATTGACAATGACACAATAAATATTCGCCTCCATGGATAGGCAGTCATTCCTTGGCTCTTTTGCCTCTTCTTAGCCATCAAGGATTCCACTGTTCTTAATCAAATCAGCATCCTACAATCATCTGCATCTCCTTCTGGCCATATCTATCAATCTACCCTTATGTTATGGACTCACATATGGCCCCACATGATCAGTTATTTTTATGTATGTTTAATTATGTATCATGTTGGTGTCGTTATTTATTATGTATGTTTAATTATGTATCATGTTGGTGTCGTTATTTAGAGTTGATATGCATGTCATGTCTTTTATTTTCACGCAAAGGTACTTTGGTAAGTAGGCCGAGTATGTAAGTGTATGTAAAGGCTCATTGAGGCTATGGATGGGTGGGCATGAATTAATCTAATTTTCTTCTTCTTAGTTCTCTTCCATCTCTCTCTCTAACCCTAAAAGATCCCCCACTCTAGGGCATCATGAGGTTGTATTAGGCTCCCTCGTCGCATCTCTTTAGTTGAGCTCGGCTCCCTTCGGACTACTCCCCTTTTATCTCCAACATTCCCACCATCGTTGCCACCTCCGGCCACCTCTTAGGCAAGTCCCGACCATGTTATGGGAGGCCCGTAACACCTTCCTCCACAAGGAAGTTCTTTTGATTCATCTAATGGTCACATAAGGGGTCATTTTTGCATGGTTAATGGAAAGTACAAAACATACAGGAAAATGTAGATCACAAAATTATGTGGTATGAAATGAAGTTGCTACAACACAAGCTCTTGGAACCAAACTGTGCACTATTCTATTTATGGAATTATCACAAACCATTTCCAAACTCATATTAGAAGCCCTATCTGGCAACGTGCCACTGCTAGGCCTAGACGTTTATTTTCTTGTTAAGGATCACTGTTAAGTTTAGTATTCTTTAAAATTCAAATATTTTAGTATGAGGACCCTAAAAGTAAGAGGCCTGCTTTTATTTAATATTTTGAAGTTGATCCAAAAATGTTAATTTTTTACCTTATTCAGGCTTGAAGCTTCGATTTATTTCTAGAGTCAATTAACTGAAAGGAATTATGCTCTTCAATTTATTTTTTGTTACAATATTTGGCCTTTAGGAGATATGCTATTTGATAGTTGCTGGGATTTTTCTCTCGATTTTTCGTTTGTCGTATGATCAAGTATAAGTGAGCCTTAGATGATGAAAAGGCCTAATTACTAAAATACATTCTAGACAATAACAATCTCTCTTAACGCTCTCCCTCAAATTGAGCATTAGTTTTAATCTTGTTTAATTTGTGTACATTCTTTGTAAATGATACTTCACTCAATTCTTTTGTAAAGAAATTTGCAAGCTGATTCTTCAATAGAATGGAGTACAAGTGATACCATCCTCAATCTTATCTTTGGTGATTTTTTTCAATTTAATATGTGCTTTGAATGATCATGTTTTATCGGATTGTGTCAATGCTAATTCGAGCCTTATTATCACAATTTAATGGATGTGATTTTTCACAAGGAGATTCAAAGTTTTCATAAGAATCCATAGCCATAAGCCTTTTTAAATACCTTGACTCCTTGAGCCATAGATCTAAGCTCAATCTCTATGCTAGAATGAGCAACACTGTTCTACTTGTTGCATTTGCACGTTGCTTGGTCTCCTACAAATGAATAGTAGTCACTGATCGATCATCTATTTGGGGCAAAAACGAAGTTGGAATAAATGCACTCTATGAGAAATACATGTTTATAGGAGGAAACCTTGCAATACATGTTCTTTAGTAGATGACTTTAGGCATGTAAAAATAGCCCGAGCCGGAAAACTCGGCCTAGGTCTACCCGATTTTTTGCCAGTTAGGCTCGGGCCTTGTCCAGTCTCCTCACAAGTCACCCTTTTAAGTATTGGCCTGGTCTAGGGCTCAGGTTTAGGAACCAAAAAGCTTGGCGCCATACCAGGCGCTAACCAGGACCAGATCGTGTCTGGTACTATTGGGAGGTCAACCTAGCCGCGAGCCTCTTGGCTTGTTGGTCGGGCCTGCGCCCGCCGAGGTAGGGTCCCTAACGACATCCTAGTTGTTGCTAGAATCAGTCTTAAATGTCCTCCGACATGTCGTTTTTGAGGATAAAACAACATTTTTTCTAAAAAAATCAATTTGTCCTTTTGCAAAATATAGTCCAATGTATTCAATTTTTTCCGATATATCGGCCGACACGACTTTTGAACACATACCGCTATTTTATTTTATTTTATGTTAGCAGTTTAAAGTATACGTCTAAATCATATATATATAATGTATGTTTAAATCAATTAGATTTATTATTTTGTTATTTTAATTTGTTATTCTTATAATCAATTTTTAACAATTATTTCATGTTGGAATATGCTTGAATATTGAGTTTTATGTTGTTACGGTGTTAGCATGTGGTTGTGTGTGTATCGTCATGTACACCCATATATATGCATGGGAGCCTAGTGTAAAATCTATTGAAATCAAAATTCTATTTTCCTCAGCATGGTATCAGAGCCCCCTTAGGGTTTTTTTCAATCCCGCTGCTCTCACACAGCCCGTTCGTCCCGCTCCCGCACAGCCGTCCATCCCGCTCCCGCACAGCCGTCCATCCCGCTCTCGCACAGCCCGTCCCGCTCAGTTTCGGTGTTGCCGCTCTCCCGCTCTGGATTCCACTATGGCCCCCTTGGTTCTTTTGGCTGAAGAAATTCTGGCGTTCCGCCGGATGATACTCGGACCTCCAGCGGAGCCGTCTAGTTCTGCCTCCTCTTCCTATGCTCATTAGGGACCTGCAAGTGCTCACTTGGCTTCCTCCCACCTCTCCACTCAGTGGATCATTGATTTAGGGGCTACATACCACATGACCGGCTCGACCACAGGTTTTGTGTCATACACACCTCTGTCTGGCAGGAACAAAGTGAGCATTGTTGATGGACCGCTTTCTCTCATTGCTGGGAAAGGATCCATTTCATGCTCCTCTCTTACCCTCTCCTCTGTTCTTCATGTTCCTGCTTTCACCCGCAATCTCCTCTCTATTAGTCTCTGACTAACTCTATGAATTGCTCAGTGACTTTTTTCCCTATATCTTGTGTTTTTCAGGACATGAAGACGGGGACGGTGATTGGCTCTGGTAGACTATGCAACAGGCTCTATGTGTTTGACCCCTCTGCTTTCACTCCCTCCATCATCGCTCGGCCTCCCAAAGCCCTTCTTGCTGCTCGTCCCTCTGAGTTGGATTCCTGGCATTGTCGGCTAGGACATCCTCCTGTCGTTATTATGAGGCGTTTGCTTCCTCATATGTCTTCTACTTCGTTTAATGTTTTCCACTGTGATGTGTGTGATCAGGCTAAACATCATCGTAGTACTCTTCCTCTTATGTCTCCTCGTAGCTATGTTCCTTTTGCAGTTATTCATATTAATGTTTGGGGCCCTAGCCCTACTGCCTCTATTTCTGATTGTTCGTGGTTTGTTTCTTTTATTGACTGTTACTCTTGTTGTACCTGAGTTTACTTAATGAAGCATAAAAGTGAGGTGTTCTCTATTTTTCAGCGCCTTCACAAGATGGTCACTACTCAATATGGTGCTATTGTTAAAATCCTGCGTAGCGACAATGATCGTGAATATATAGACGCTCGCTTTGACAACTATCTGAGTGACCTAGGTATCATTCATCAAACCTCCTGTGTGTACACCCCTGATCAGAATGGGGTGGCTGAGCATAAGAATCAGCACCTCCTTGGGGTGGCTAGGTGCCTCCTCCTTCGGATGCATCTCTCGAAGTATTACTGGGGTGATGCGGTTCTCACACGGCCTACCTCATCAATCGTATTCCCACGCGGGTCCCTGAGTTTCAGACCCCTCTCACTACTCTAGGGGTTCATCCTACCTTTCTCTCTTCCCGTGTCTTTGGATGTGTATGTTTTTCCACACCCAGTCTAAAACCAAACTTGATCCCGTGCCCCGAAGTGTGTTTATTGGCTACTCACCTACTCAGAAAGGCTATAGGTGCTTCCATCGTATTACCAAGCGGGTATTCGTTACCATGAATGTCACCTTCCGAGAATCTGAATCTTATTATGAGGGCTCTCTTCCCGGGGAGACTACAACTACGGAAGTGAGTTCCCCTCCTTCTGCTCCTCTGCCTATTCCTCCGTTTATGGTGCCACCTCCCGTTCCTACTGCTCTTGTTCCTCCGATGCCCTTACCTACTTCTGGGAACCCGGTAATTCCTCCTCTTTTGCAGGTCTACACACGACGTAGAAGGGGAACAAACACTCCCACTCTTGCTATTCAACCGGTGTCTTTATCCAACCCATCGCCAGGTACTAACAAAGGTAGTTCTACTTCTACCCTGCATCCTCTTTCCCACTTTGTGACTTATGACTCCCTGTCTCCTACACATAGAGCATTTTTCACTTCCTTGACCTCCATTTCTATTCCTCAGTCTTGGCAGGAAGCTCTTGAGCATAGTGACTGGAAGGCAGCCATGTTGGAAGAAATGGACGCTCTTGACAAGAACAATACTTGGGAGCTGGTCCAATTCCCTAAAGGGAGAACAGTGGTGGGATGCAAGTGGGTTTTCTCTGTGAAGAAAAATTCCCAAGGCCTTGTGGAACAATACAAAGCCAGGCTGGTGGCGAGAGGATATACGCAGACATCGGGCATTGACTATCAGGAGATATTTGCTCCGGTTGCAAAAATGAGCTCCATCAGGATCTTGCTTTCAGTTTCTGTGTGTAAAGGGTGGAGTCTCCTTCAGTTGGATGTGAAGAACGCATTTCTCCACGGTGATCTTGAGGAGGAAGTCTACATGTCCTTACCTCCTGATGTTAGCCGAGAAGGATCGGTAGGGAAAGTTTACAGGTTGAAGAAAGCTTTGTATGACTTGAAGCAATCTCCACGTGCGTGGTTCAGGAGATTTCACCGGGCTATGATCTCTTTTGGGTACAAACAGAGCAATGTTGATCACACCTTGTTTGTGAAACATAGTGACGCAGGGTGAACCTATAGGCGGCGAGAAATCTGCGACCTAACCTTACATGTTATGCAAAGCCCGACGGATTAAATCACAATTGAATAATAAACTTTAACATTCCACGCAAATATTTCAAACGCAAGCCAGAATAATTTATTTGGGCAAAAGAAAACTTAGGCTTTCCTCCGCGTGGAGGGCCAAAGCAAGAGCACGCGGCGAATAAACTCTTCCTGCAGTTAGAGACTTTCAAGGAGCAAATAACATAATAAACATTAATCCTAGGCAAGCATCAAATAACCATACAATAACAATGTTTTACAACTAAATACCAACACAAAAACACCACAAAAATATGAGGGTTGCTGCCAATGAAATAAATCTGAATATTGGAGGGCTCAAAGAGGGATTCCGGTGGTTGGTGGACCAGATCGGGTAGGGGGATGGATGGAACCGGACTAAAATACCCAGATCTAGACAGATTTGGTGTTGGGTGGCTGTTTTGAGGTGGATCCATGGGATGGGGGTGATGGCGGCAAAGGAGAATAGGCGTGGCGGCTGGATTTGGTTGGAACAGTCCAGATCTGGACTGTTTTGGGAGGAAAACAGCCAAGGGGCTGTTGGGAGGAGCTGGAAGGAGTTCTAGAGGTGGAAGACTGCTGGATCTGGGAGTGGCTTGGCGGCGGCCTGATGTGGGAGGGTTTTTTTGAGGGTAGGCTGTGGCTAGACACAGCAGGGAGGGGCGGGTTTGAGGGTTAGGGCCGGCGGTTTGAAGGAGTGGTGGCTGGTAGGCGGGTGGCAGGCTGGGTTATGGACAGGGAGGAGGTGGCTGGCTGGATTCTGGGCAGATAGGAAGTGGTCGGATGGGTTGCCAAAGCTGGGCAGTAGAAAAGTGATTTCTGCAGAGGTTTTCTTGAGGGGATCGGTGGCTGGACAACACAAAAAAGGAAAGGAGGAGGGTGGGGGAGGAAAATACCAAGATAAAAAAACCTTACCCAAAGAGTCATCACCAAGGGGTTCCACGGAGTCGGCACCGCGGAGAGATCACTGGAAATGAGGAAGAGAAGTCTCGAAATTTCAGCATTGAGAATGACGACAGCCCTAAACCTCCTATTTTTCAGAAATAAAATTAGAGCACCCGGAATCAACGGTTATGATCGGTCGTTGGTCTCGGGGCCAAAGGTACATGAAATAAAATTCGAAAAGTACAAAGATATATATGAGCTCGAGCTCGCCATCCCTCGTCTGTCGTCGTCCACCGCTCGTCAGTCACCGGTTTGTAAGGGTTTATCCTCGAGTTCCTCGTCCACCGTCCGCTGCTCGCCGTTCCCCAGTCGCCATCCATCGCTCGTCTGTCGCCGATCTGTCAAGGTTTATCCTCAGTCCTCACCCTCAGGCCTCATCGTCCACCGTCCGCTGCTTGTCGTTCGTCAGTCGTCGTCCGCCGGCTCGCCGCTCGCGAGAAAGATGAAGGCGTGACCGTGTGAACTACTGAAATGAATATACTATTAATAATATATTAAATATTAAATGAATACTAGTAAATATTATTAATAATATTTACTAGTATTATAATATATTATACTGCTGAGCTGCGTGAATGATGATGGCGTGACCGGGTGAAAGAGGACTGCCTCGATTAGCGGGAGTGACAAGCTGGCAGCAGACATGTATAAATATAATGTATATTATTATATATTTATTAATATTAATATATTATATTATTTAAAAATATATATATAAAAGCTCGCGAGCCCATGTACCAGGGTTATTGGGCTCGAGCTCGGCTCGAAAGCAAGCTCGAGCTCGACATGTTCGATCTCGAGTCAAGTTTTTTTCGAGCCAGCTCGTCGAGCTTTCGAGCCGGCTCAGCTCAACTTGCACCCCTAACCAACTAGATATTTTTTGGTTGGTCCCGTTTTAGAATTGGAAAGTAGGTATATGATATTTGTTTTATTAACTATGGGTGTTAGGCCTTGAAGAAGTATATATTATCTGATTTAATATCTTTTATTTAAATGGGACATTTTTTCCCATTTGCTTTATAGGTCCGATAGAGTTATAACTAATTCGAAGTCATCTTTTTTTTCTATTGGTTACCTTATAGAATGAATCATAACCAGCTGGAGTTTTTGCACTTGCTTATTATTGTTTCTTTTTTAGATCTCTTAACATTTGCCTTTGCAGACATTGAAAGAAGGAGACATTGCTTTGTTTGACATGGGAGCTGAGTATCACTTCTATGGTTCTGATATAACATGCTCTTTCCCCGTGAGTTAAGCAAAAAATTCTATTATGTCAAATTACTTCACTGAATATTCGTCAAGTATCCAGCCCTATTAATTCTGCCATTAATTATTTGTTGCCTTATAAATAGAACTGTTTAGAGGGAAGGGGACCCGTGGGAGCTATCAATCCCTCCCCTTAACCTCTCGCCGAACGCTTCTTTATTTCTTGGATGGAAGTCTTTTACACTCATGGGTTAGTGGAGGGATCTCCAACTATACACCTTTCTATTTGTATGGTGTAATTCACACCTCCCTTTTCACTTGTTCTCATTTTCCTCCTTTTTGGACCGAGTAGCTTTCAACCATTCCGGTCTGAATTACGCAAGCCGAATATCGATTTCAGCAATATAGAAATATGCATATACTTTTTTGTACACACATTTATTTATATGCCCATACATATATACATTCAAATCAATACACACACACATGCATGTGCCTGTGCCTATTTGTGCTTTACTATCGACATCTAATTAATGAAATTGGTTTTAAAAGAAAGGCAAGATCTCTATTTGTCAAACTTTCTTCAAGATTTTAACTATTTGGTGTTAGAACTTGAATCTTCATGAATTATAAGTCTTTTAGTTACAAATTTGATTTTTTGTTGTTTTTGTCATACTCCATTTTAGAGTTCTAGATTCTTTAGTAGTTAAAATATTACAACTCTTTCAATTTTAACTTAACCTCTTTTTCTCAGGTTAATGGAAAATTCACAAAGCACCAGGCTGTTATATACAATGTACGTGCTATACATACTTATATATTCATACATACTTATATATTCATACATACTTATATATACATATATACATACATATATATATATGTATACATACATATATATACATACATACATATATATACATACATACATATATATACATACATACATATATATGCATATATATAAAATTATATATACATAAGTATATTATAAATTACTTGGCTCTCTTCGACCGGGGCATTTTCTATAATGTGAAATTCGTCTAAATTTTCCTGAGTCACATGCAGGCTGTCCTAAGAGCTCATGATACAGTTATAAAATCAATATCTTCTGGAGTTAGTTGGATTGACATGCACAAGTAGGTTGTTTGATTTTTTCTGTTAAAAAAATGTTCCTGAGCTTGGACATCTTTAACTGTTAATTTTTAAGATTATTAAAGGAAGTCGCTAATATTCTTTTGTATGTATTTGCTAGTCCATGTTTGTTTCTTTAATGATATCTTAGACCATGGTCTTCTTTGGCATTCCTCTTACTTTGCCGATGAGATCTCTTTGCATGCCTCTGTTGAAATTTGGTAGGTTAATAGGATCTCAACATCATCTGTGGTCGCTTCCTTATTCCTTATACTCTTTTACATCTCTAGGCCTCTACAGGGGCAACAAGTTAGAGAAGCAGTGTTGGCAGGGCTTGTGCCCCTTTTCCGACAAGATTCCGACATCAAATTTTCCATGGAGGGGCTTTTTAGATCTTTTTCATGGAGCAACGTACTCTTATTTATGAAATATCATGTGACTTTTTTAAGGCAAAAAGTAGAAAGTTCAACCTATTTATTTGCCAGATTGTTGTGTTGTTGTTTATATGAGATGCATATTACTACTAATTCAAGTGGAAGTGTCAATTGTTCAACAAAGAGGACTATGTTGACTAGTGTGGTAATGAATCATGTTACCTCCAAAAAGTTCAAGGGTTTTAAGAATTATTTATAATGGAATAATCATATTCTTATGTATTTAGTTGAAAAGGGGAAAGAAAGCTCATTTGATCAAAGATTCATTTGCAACAACATCATGTAGTTTGCTGACTGAGAGCAAGAAGATACTCAGATTATGAGGATGATTTGAGATTGTATGGAGTGCTTTATTTCTGACTTGTTCGCGTATTGGCAACAAAAAAAATTATGACATCATCTTGGTTATACTGAGAATGAACAACTTAAGCAAAATATACAATGTATCTTAGTTCTTGAATAAGCTTGAGAAGGGGTTGAAAATTTTGTTAGAGTACTTCAAAAACTTTAGTAAGCTAGCTGAGGAGCTTAATTCTCTTCTTATATATAATGATGTGCAAGTTATGCTGCAATAGCGGGACAATTGCAAATAATGACCTTTTTGGGTGTCCTTGGGTCAAATTTTGGGACTACTTGTTTTATTGGTTATGAGAATGTAACCAACATAACACCTCTGAGTTTGTAGGGAATTTACAATTCAGACTTTATGGGGTAATAGTAGTATGTCAGGTCATTTTGTTCTAGCTGTTTATAATATAAGGGGTGATTTGAGAGATTGTAAAGGCAGAGAGGTCACGGTGGAACATGCATAATGGACAAGGGAGACCAAATAATTATCACTGTGGGGAAGAAGGCTTTGTTATAGAAAAATATTGAAAGTTACATGGGAAATTCTTGCTAGAGGAGAGAATGAAATAGTATATGAGATCCACATCCATACAAATGTACAATTATAGAGCCTTAAATGTCAGATACATATCTCTGATTAGAGCGGAGCATATGCTAGACTTCTTCAAGGTCAAACTCGATCAGTCGGTCCAATTACTGCTTTGTTAATTAAGGTAACCACACAACCTCTGTCTCATCCACCTCCCGAACTTGGGTCACCCACTCTAGTTCCACAAACCAGATGATAAGATACCTAAAGTTTTTGATGGGGATCAGCCGCATGATTGTGATCGACGGAGGAGATCAGTACACCACTTGGCGTGATCCGCATTTGCGTACTTGCATGGGATACCTTGATCGGATCGGCGATCTGAAATCACGAGTGCGTCTGGAGCATCGTTTTACTACTGTGTATTTTATTTTATTTTATTGGAAATTATTTTGCATTATTAGGACACCGGGCGTAACGACCAATCATAGTTGTTCACGCCGGGTGCCCAACCGCCTCTCTCGTTATAAGTAGGGACAGAGGCTTTTAGTTTAAGGCATTGTTTATTTTGTGAGAGATTCCAAAACTAGCAATCTTATCGTGGTGCGATGCCGCGAGACCTCTGGGTGTGACGTCCTGGTTATTTTCCTGCAAATTTTCGGCTCTTTCCCCTTAACTCCTGTACAACTTGCTTGTCCCACGCTCTCCTCCATCTTAGTCGTTCACTCCCTCATCCAAACCGTAAAACCCATGTATACCTCCACCACAAGTCTCGCTTTCCGCTCTGCATCTTCTTCCCCATCGCAAGTCTGATTGCATCCTTTTGTCCTAACATCGTTCAAGCCTCCGTTGGTTTCACTCCAGTCATGACCACCAGCAATCATCTCCTTCCTGTCACGCGATCGTTCCCTACTTCTCAGTCACTACTATTACTCCAGTCGATCCCCCCTCCCTACCCCGCAAACCCTCCCGCCAGTCATTCCTTCTTGTCGCATGCTCTATTCCCACTCAAACTTACCGCCTGTCGATCCCCCGGCCGCACTCCCTCAATGTGTCCTCTTCCGATCGAAGCCACTGCCCATCAGTCCTCCCATAAACACTTTCTCAACAAGTAGTTCGACAGCTTATCCTGTTCCAGCCACGATTCCAACCTTTATTTCCCTATCCTGACCCAACAACACATCCCCTCTCTTACTCCAAGTATAACACCAAAAATCTCCTGCAGGAACTTCCTCCTTAACCTATCACAACAACTTTTCTTCCTTTATCCTATTCAAGCAGAAGTCCTCCTTAAGCTCACCAGTCCACACCCTTGCCTCTCCCTCCTTCGACTCAAACCGCAACATCCTCTATTTCCACATTCCAACACCTCAACCCAAAGTGTCGTCACCTTCCAACCCTTAGATATTCGTTGTTGCCATATTTTGCTGTCGTCAACCCCTATTTTCGTTAGTACTTTTATTTTAGTTTGTTGTATTGTTCTATATTAAATATCTGGATGAACTTCGCATATTTAAGTGGGGAATTAGTCTTGTTTGTGCTCTAGTTTCAACTTCTTATTTTCCCATAATATTCATTTGTAAAAGTTTTATCAACTTTATAATGAAATAAAAGACAATGAACTGAACTTTGAAGAGTTAAGTAAATCAAATGAGTATATGAATATAGCGTTTTATCGTAAAATTCAAGTATTAGAGGTAAATGGTGTTCTAAAGAAGATGAAAAGTGGAAAGACGGTTGGGTCAGACGATATACCCATCAAAGTATGAAATGTCTAGGAAAAGAAATAACTTTGTTGCTTATATGTTTCTTCAATAAGATACTTAAAGTCAAAGAGGATGTTAGACCTATGGAGAGAAAGAATCTTGGTACCTTTGTATATGAACACAAAAGATATACAAAATTATTTTAATTACAGTTGAATTAAATTAATGAGTCTTACCATGAAACTATGAGAATGAGTAATAAAAAGAAGGGTAAGTCGAGAGACTAGCATTTTAGAGAATCAATTTGGATTCATGTCAGGGCAGTCCATCATGGAAGCTATACATCTCTTGAGGGGACTACTTAACAACTTTCGAGAAAGAAAACAAGATTTGCATATGCTGTTTATTGATCTTGAGAAGGCTTATGATAGGATTCCAAGAGATATCTTATGGAGATAAAAGAAAGGTATAAATGTATCATACATTGGCATAATCAAATATATGCATATTAATTCAGTGACGAGGGTGAGGACATTTGGAGGATTAACACATGAATTCCCTATCACTGTTGGCTTACATCAAGGTCCAGCTTTAAGCCCTTATCTCTTTACCCTTATCTTAGATGAGCTCACCGAACATATCCAACAAGCAATGTCTTGGTGTTTATTGTTTGTGGATGATATTGTTTTGGTCGATGATACGCGCGAGGGTGTAAACACAAAACATGAATTTTGGCGGGACACTTTAGAAAAGAAGGGTTTTATTGAGCAGGGAAAAGACAGAGTATATGAAGCTTAAATTTAGCAATTCAAGAAGGACGGATAACTTCGTTATTAAGTTGGTCGCTCATGATATTTCCCGCATTGAGTACTTTAAATATCTTGGGTTGATAGTTCAAAAAGATAGAGGTGTTGATAAAGATGTGATACATATAATCCAAACATGTTGGTTGAAGTGGAGCGGCGCGTCAGGGATCTTATGTGATAGTAAAGTACCATTAAAACTTAAAAGCAAATTTTACTGTACTGCAATTAGACCAGCGATGATCTATTGTTCTGAGTGTTGGGCAGTGAATTGTGTACATGAGTAAAAAATGGGCGTTGCGGAGATGAGAATGCTTAGATGGATGTGTGGAGTGTGGACACACGAGACTGGATAAAATTAGGAATGAATATATTAAGGATAAGTAGGAGTGGCACCAATTGTAGAGAAGATGCGAGAAGCTCGGCTAAGATAGTTTGAACACGTGCAAAAGGAGACCATTATAGGCACCTGTTAGGTGTTGTGACTTGTGAGAGTTTAGTCACTAGGCATGTTAAACGGGGGATGGATAGGCCAATAAAGACTTGGAATGAAGCTATAAGGAAAAACATGATGCACTTACGCATTAGTGAGTTTATGACTAAAGATAGGGCACAATGGCGACAAAGGATCCTTATAGCCGACCCCACTATAGTGGGAGAAAGGCTTGAATATTGTACTCATTTGTAAAAGTGTAGCTTTTAAAGCCTCAGTGCGGAAAAACATGTTTTTCCGTTCTCTCTTGAAATCATTATGAACGTCATATCAGTTGTTAACTTATATAATCTTGTTTGCTACAATTTAATTCCAGATCTTATTATATCATACATGCATCATTTAGGTTGAGTTCGTTAAATCCCATCCTTCATCACTCACTTATGTTTGCATTAGCGTCGGCACATCCTTTCACAGTTAGTCCTGCGTCAATTTTTCTCAAAAATGTCAAAAAATGTATCTTTTCCACCTGTTTGACTAATAAATGGTTCCAGTATATATGCCATGGGTATTATAACTATTACTCCGTGCCATGATTTAAATATTGCAGCATATATCTGCACCAATTAGTCACATGACAATAAATTTACGATCCAGAACTGTTCAGTGACATTTTTCCCATGCTTGTGTTTTTAGTACATGACAACAAGGAGGATGGTACATGGATTGTATCTTGGGAACTTTACTATTTGAACGTCACATCTCTGACAACCTGGCATGCATATACATTTTGTTTGCAGCTTCATTACCTGCACGACCAACCACTGTTCTTAATAATGAAGATGATATTTTTTGCAGTTTGCTAGTTATTCTAATTTATAGTGCGAGTTGTGTGAGTATGTGAATCTCAGACGTGTCACATTCTCCCCAATTCTATAAAAAGTGGGTAGCTCATGTGAACTTATTCATCGTCATGCTTGGAGTCCTTAACGGTAATTAAATATTTTGTTACTTATTGTTAGAGAATACTAGAAAAGATGTTGAGTAGGCCCATTATTATGGCCAATGTAGGATTCTGGCTTAGTCCCACATTGCTTGTATAGTTGTCTGTTTCTCTCCTCTCTTCTATATATTTGTACTCATACTTGTATTTTGTAATTCAAGAAGTATATATAAGGTTTGAACCATTCTTCTACATGGTATCAGAGGCAGCGATCTTCCTCTAAGTGGATTCCTTCTTCCTGACCGCTGTTATCCACATTTACCCGCACTCCTCTGAGCGGGTAAGCTGTGTGCTCGCTGCTATCCGCTCTGACCACTGCTTTCCGCGCGGTTTCCTCTTGCCTATCCGCTTCTGCGGTCTCTCTCGTGGCTTCCACCTCTCCTTTCTCTCCTTCGGCCATTTATAGCATTCTTCTCTCTGACAAGTGGACCCCACTCCCGTGCCTCTATCCGCCTCCCCGCTGGCTCTTCTAGATGCGGGCTCTTCTAACTGCGGTTTGTTTGTTTAGTCGCTGCTCTGGTCTGCTCTCCTTGACCATTGCGGGTTATCTTCTTAACCGCTGCAGGTTTCCTGCGTAACCGCCTCGGGCAGTTTCTATCCGCTACGGGTCATGCCACTGGTGTGCTCTTGTCTTGTCGCCGCAGTTTGCTTTCTAGCCGCTGCGGTGTGCTCGTGTATTGTCGCTGCGGTTTGCTTTCCATCGACATCTTCTCGCGGCTTGCGGTCTCTCTGCCTACCCGCTGAGTCTCGGACTTGTGCTTCTAAAATCGCGGCTTTGCTTAGCCGTTGGTCTGCTTTCCTTAACCGCTGTGGGTTTCCTCCTTAGCCGCTGCGGGTTGCCTTCTTACCGTTGCGAATTGTTTCTATCCGCTGCGGACTCTCCTTCCTTCCGTTGGTGTGGTCTCCTCTTGTCGTAGCGATCTTTCTTTGTAATCGTTGCGGTTTCCTCTTTAGCCGCCTCTCTTGTCACTGGTGTTCTGTTGTCATAACCATTGCGGACTCTCTTCTACCTGCTCGTGTGCTCGGTCTCTTAGTCGCTGCGAGCTTGGTCTCCTATTTGCTCGAGGGCCCACTCTAACTGCTGCGGTCTCATGGATTCTGAGAATTCCAATGTCACCTCCGATTTGCCTGCTCGTGTTGCGGCTCCGGTTCCCGAGCTTCATGATGAACTCCGGATAACTACTATCTCCCTCAGTGGGAAGCGGAATTTTGTGGAATGGGTGCACTCAGTTCGTCGAGTACTGCAGACGAAATGACTTCTTCATCACTTGACTCGGGTCAATCCTACCACCCCCACCGATGAGTGGCTTCAGGATGATGGTCGGGTCCAGTCCTGGCTACTCAACTCCATGGACACCGAGCCCTATAGGATTGCTATGTATCTTGACACGGCGAAGGCCATGTGGGAGGAGCTCCACTCTTTTTACTCTGGGCAAAAATAGTCTTCAACACTTGTTCGACATCATATCGGATCTTCAAACTCTTGATCCAGGGGCTCCCAGTGATATGACCTCCTTTGTGGCTAAAGCCAAGAATCTGGTCAAGGCCTGGATCCAGCATCAGCCTCCTACTACAGATCTGACTACTCAACGGGCCCAGAAAGAAGCTTTTGGGATTGTGATGATGATGTCCCGAGTTCCTTCTCACCTGCACAGTGTTCAGTCTCAGATTCTCTCATCTACTACTACTCCATCTCTGTCAGATGTGTGCTCTATGCTTCTGAAGGTCACACCGCCCCAGGATGCTCCTGTTACTCCCTTCTCAGCTCTTCTACAGCACTCTACACCTGCTCCATCAGCTCGGGGGTCCTCAGCCCGTGGGGGACGCCACATGTCTAGGGGACGCGTCCGGTCTGGTAGATCTCCGTTTAAGTGCACGTATTGCGGTCGAGATGGTCATCTTGAGGCCACCTGCTATCGCAAACATGGCCTGCCTCCACATCTTGCTGCTCCTGCTATGGCTGATCCTTCCACTTCTCCTGCCACGGACTCTGCAGCTTCTGCTCAGGATGACATTAATGCTCTCCGCACTCAGCTTCAACAACTACAGGGGGTGATCTCTTGCTCCTCTGGATCCGTGACATCTATTTCAAATGAAGTTATATCCTGTCTCTCATAGGACTCTCACTGGATTGTGGATTCCGTTGCCACACCATATTACCTCGCAGCGCCCTCCGCAATATTCGATGACTGCCCACCCCGAGTTCATTACTGTGGTTAATGGTGATACCATCCCCGTATCCGGCGCTGCTGATATCCTTCTCACACCCACTCTCTCTCTGACTTCTGCTCTTCATGTTCCAGGATCACCATTTAACTTGCTCTCTGTTAGCTGCCTTACTAAAGACCTTAATTGTTGTGTTACTTTCTCACCCTCTATCTTTATTATGCAGGATCGGCAAACGCAGAATATCATTGGTAAGGGGCGATTGTCGAATGGGCTCTACCTCCTCGATGTTCCTCCTTTTGCTCTCTTCGTTGTCTTCACTACCGATTGGCATCGTCGTCTTGGGACGGCTCCCCTCCCAATTTTCAAGAAGGCTCTTCTGAATGTCTCCCTGCATGAGTTTTCTTGTGAATCTTGTATCTTTGGAAAACAACATCGTATTTCTTTTCAGCCTACTTGTACTCGGAGTACTACTCATTTATCATTAGTCCATTCTGATATTTGGGGAGCTTATAAAATCTCTAGTATGTTTGACTATCGTTATTTTGTCACTTTTATTGATGATTACTCTCGCTTAATCTGGTTATACTTATTTCGAGATCGTGCTGAACTGACCACTACTTTTCGTGCCTTTATTATGGAAACTCGTACTCAGTTCTCCTCTCCTTTAAAAATCATTCGCACTGATAATGCAAAGGAATACACTAGTCGGACATTCGCGAACCTATGCACAAAATTCGGCATTATACATCAAACTTCGTGTGTATATACGTCTCAACAGAATGGTGTGGCCGAACGCAAGATTTGTCATCTGCTTGATGTGACTCAGTCACTCATGATTCAAATGCAGGTTCCTACTTGTTTTTGGAACTCTGTTGTATCTACAACATATCACCTCATCAATCGCATGTCATCCTCTGTGCTCAACTTTGCCGCCCGGTACATGCTTATGACCAAGAGGGCAATGAAGACATTCATGAACCCTATCTATCACCATCAAGCCAATATGCTTGTGATCAAGAGTCTTCAAGTGAAGAGGATGAGCATCTTCATGACTTTAGCACTCAAGTGGATCTTGATCTAGATGTTTTTAGTGCTCCTCAAATCATGGGTGTAACTACTCAAGGAAAGACAGTGGCTCAAGAGCCAAGCCATCCACAATCTCAGGGGGAGACAATAATGCATATGGATGAGGATTTGGATATTAATGCATTAACTAAGGGAGAGCAAGATGCTCAAGAGAAGGATGTTTTCCCAACTGAGGGGGAGAATGAGAAAATTGTTGAAGAAATTCCATATATAGAAAAGTTTTTGTAGATTGACGATCAAGTTCAGAGGAAGCCTCTACCTAATATCCACAGATCTCTAGAGGCTGAGACAACCACTCACACTGGGTTGGCTGGTCAAGAGGACCTAGGGATGAGTTTAAATCCCTCTACTATAGATATGTCATCTCATGTACCTCACTCTCAACCATTTATCAGCATGACTGATAGCTTCATCCTCTCTTCAATAAAAGCTCTGTTGGATGAGCAAGCAAATTCTTTTAAACGTTATATTGATGGATCAGTACAAGGAGTGAAAGCTGAAATATTATCTGAGGTTCAGAAAGTGAAGGTAGAGATAATGGCTGATCTAGATTCTCTAAAAGGTGATACAACTCACATCAATAGAGAGATCACCAAGTTGTTTAACCTGGCTGCCAGCACAGTCAAGCAGAATGTCAACATTCTCAGATCTATGGATGATAGCCTGAGGTTGACTACACAAGATATAACTAGTGTAAATTTTATGTAAGCCAGACTGATGAGGTTATCATAAAAGGTGTGGAGCACATTGAGGACTATGTGTATCAAACTCAACTTCAAGCTATGCAGTTAGCTGAAGAATCAAGAGATGTTCTTTTGGAAGATAATGAGAACATCTTTCAAATTTGGTCTAGCAGGTTTGAGACAAACACCTCTCATCTAGAGAACAAGATTATTGAAGAAGCCAGAAAGGGGAAGAAGTTCAATATTGAGCAAGCCCTGAAAGTTCTTTAAGGAAAAAGGATTGCTCTCAATTTACCCCTGCTGGACGAGAACAGACCTACAGATTTTGATTTCCATGGTCAGACAAGAGTAGCTTGGGATGAGCAGCTTGCAAAAAGAAGGAAAAGAGAAGGTCTGATGCTTCATGAACAATACATGGCCTAGAAAAGATCTGAACAAGATAATGATCCAGACTATGAATATTGGAGGGATGATTCAAGGAATATCTTACTCAATGTCTGGATCAATCATGGACAAATTTTAAAGAATATTGATAGTGTTTATCCTTCAGAAGAATGGATAAAACATTTAGAGAGGCAGTCTCTAAGGGAAAGGGTTTTCAAAGAGAATTTGGTAAGAAATAACAATCTAAAGAGGATACCTTCTAAATACATTCACAAACCTTTCTTATACTTCAAGATGAAGTAGAACAAGGCCAAAATTATTGAAAGAAGAGCAGCTACTCAAGGTGAAGACACAAGTTCAGATGCAACAATCCAGCAAGTGGACAAGCATCCAGTACCATGAAATCTAAAATTTCTTATGATGTAATTATGATAAATTGTAATGGACATATGTTCCTTCAATTAAACATCTCGTCTTATATATACACATCTATATATCTGGAATGCTTTATGACAATATGCTTAATGATTTATTATTCATCTTAATATTCTTTATCTGATAGTTATCTGTGATAACACATTCTTACTGCTATATCATAATAGCTATATTGCCATGATGTTTATGTTATATTATTGTCATATTGTGATTTTATGGTGAATTCACCTAAGTAATGAAGTGTGTTCTGCTTTCTTCAAATAGAGGGAGATTATTGTGAATATTGTCCCTAATATTCCTAGATTTGAAGAAGCATCACCTATAATGCTAAGAGCATATTGTATTTGATTGCTTGTCTACTTCATGTTCATGCAGGACAAATTAATGTTGACTCTAAAACATGTTTAGAACAGAGATGGACTATACCGCTGAGCAGGTATATTAGTGTCCACTGTATCATTGGCATACCTTTGAGACTGAAGTCTCTACTCAACAATATCATGGAGAAGAAGCTGAATGAAGCAGTTCTCAGCGCCAAGGCTGATACCGTGGAGAAAGAAGATTAATACTCAACGTTATCAATGAGACGGGATTAAATATTACAGTTGAGCTCGTACAGATTAGCGGGATTCAAAATTGGTGCGGACGTATAAAGCAAGGATAGACTATTCTATTCATGTTCATGCTGATGACAAGACGCATTCCAGGACTGTTGCAGAAGTCAAGTGTATAAAAGGAGATACTATGGCAATGGAACAGTACGAAGACAACCCGACCAAGTGTCGCCGCTTATCGCAAAACCTAAAGGAGCACTGGTAGCAAGTTAGTCTTCCAGATTAATTTCAGAAGAACAATGTAGAGCCAAAAGCCTAACTCATAGTTGGATCTTCTTCAAGCTGTTGGAGAAGACGATCGAGGAGGAGAAAGTCCCAACCTATTCTACCTGAAGATCAATTTGTTCAGGGGATGCTCCAGTAACTTGACATCATCAAGAACAATAGAAGAACTGAAGTATCAAGGTCTTATTATTTCAAGTCTTTTGTTGTAAAATATTCAATCATCTTTTTTTGTAGGATCTACTTTTAGATCTGAGATGTAGGACCTTTTGTGCCTGAGTTGTAGGGTTGTACTCCCTGCCTGAGCTATAGGATTTCTGTGTAAATCTGAGGTAGGAAACCGAGAGTGTTTTTGAGTTGTAGCAGTTGGAGTACTCTAAGTTGTAGGGCTCGTGTGCCTGAGGTCGGATCTGGAGGAGATCTGAGAAATCCTGAGGGATTTGAGTTATAAGCTCTAAGGAGCCGAGTTTTGGAGAAGATTGTCGAGTCTAGCACACTGCTAGATAGGTGTAGAGGAAAATTGAATGTACCCAGATCATGTGGAACCACTATAAATATCTGTGTGCTTGGTGTGTTTTATATTTCTTATAATCTGCTAAATCTTGATAAGTAGCAAAGAAACTGCAAATCCACCTATTCACCCCCCTAGGTGAGATAAACTACCATTAACAACAAACTATCACTAGCAGCTAACTATATCACAAGAAAATTATACAGATAATACTTGAAATATTGAAATGATACAACTGGAATGCTATAAGAGATAAAATTATTCTAAGTTGAGCATTTGTAACTCAATTTTGAAAGAATTGAACTTTGCCTCATCCAGTGGCTTGGTGAAGATATCTGCCACTAATTTATCTGTGGGAACAAACTCAAGGAATATATCTTTCTTCTCAACATGTTCTCTAATGAAATGATATTTAATCTCTATATGCTTAGTACTTCTATATGATGCAGGGTTCTTAATAATAGAGATAGTATTGGATGAGTCACAATACAAAGGAGTTTTACTTACCTGGAGGTTATTGTCCTGTAATTGATGTTGCATCCAAAGAAGCTGAGCATAACAACTCCCCGCTGATATATACTATGACTTAGTTGTGGATATAGCCACACTAATCTGTTTCTTGCTACTCCATGACACCAATATCGTTCCTACGAACTGGCTTGCACCCTGCAAAATCTGCATCTGAATAGCAAATTAGTTCAAAATCATTATTCCTAGGGTATCATAGGTCATGATGTTGGTTGCCCTTAAGGTATCTCAAAATTCTCTTTACAGTTGAGTAATGAGATTTCTTAGGGCATGTCTGACGCCTAACACAAACACATGTAACATACATAATATCTGGTCTACTAATAGTCAAATAAAGTAGGGACCCAATGATACACCTGTACATGGATTCATCAAAAGATTTTACTTTCTCATCCTTGTCTAGGGATACATTTGATCTCATATGAGTTTTCATGGTGGAGGCTGACTCCATATCAAATTTTCTAATTAGCTTTCTAGCGTACTTAGTATGAGAGATGAAAATTCCCTCATCATATTGTTTCACTTGGAGACCTAAAAAGTACTTTAGCTCTCTCATACTGCTCATCGCAAACTCCCCCTGCATAAGGTTGGCAAATCTCTTACAAAGTTTATCATTAGTAGACCAAATATTATTTCCTCGATATAAATTTAGACTAGGAGACACTTGCCCTTAGATTCCCTTAGAAACAATATGTTATTTATCTTTCCCCTTAAGAACTTGTTCTTAATGAGAAAGGTAGATATGGTTTCATACCAATCCCTAGGAAACGTTTTGACCCATACAATGCTTTCTTAAGAAAATAAACATGACTAGTTAGTGTTGGATACACAAAACCAGAGGGCTGCTCCATTCAATAATGTTGATTTGACATCCATCTGGTTGACCTTGAAACCTTTGTATGCAGCATAGGTAAGGAACATCTTTATTGCCTATAGTCTTGCAACTGGAGCAAAAGTTTGATCAAAATTAATGTCCTCCTCTTACATGTATCCCTTGGCTACCAGTATGGCTTTGTTCTTCACAATTACTTCATTCTCATCTAGTTTGCTTTTGAAAATCCATTTGGTGCCTATAATGTTATGTCCTTGAGATTTTAGCACAAGCTTTCATACCTTGCAACTTTTGAATTGCAGCAGCTCTTCCTGCATAACATTTATCCATAATGAATTTTTGTTAGCATCTTCAAATTTCTTAGGCTCCACCTGAGACAGGAAGCTCAGAAATAGAGCTTTATTATGTATTATGCTTCTAGTGATGACTCTTTGGTTGGCATCTCCACTTATGAGAGTGTTAGGATGACCTCTCAGGTGTTTGGTTGTTGTAGGTATTCTGTTTGTACAATCCAGTGTTCGCCGAGTGGGTCCAACAAGGAAGAAGGGGGTCCCTCTATATAGCCCGACCCGCATCCGCCGGACAGGCGAGCGAGCCGGGGCAGCCAGCCCGCGTCAATTTACTAGGCGGGCGAGCTAGGCGAGCAAGCCAACCCGCATCCACCAGGCAGGAGGGTGAGCCAGCCCGCATCCGCCCAGCGGGCGAGCAAGCCGGGGAAGCCGGCCCAGCCGGCCCGCCTCCATATAAGAGGCGATCGAGCCGCAGAAATCAGGACTCTCCTAATAGGCATGCGGGCTGAGCGAGTCGAGCCGCACCCGTCCAGATGACTGACGAGCTGGCTCGCATTCTCCCCATGGGTGGGGTGCAGATAGCCTATGTTTAATGTGAGTTGGTCTGCCAATATCCTCACTAAACAGCGGAGTTCCACTGTTGGCAGACCCTTTTTGGGCTGCATATAGCCGTTTGGAACAGCGGAGTTGCGCTATTTGCTTAGCCGCCCGGGCTTCTTTTGCTAGCCGCCCAACCGGCCTTTCTCTCTTCGGCCTCTTTCTCTCTAGCCTCCCGGCCTCCTCTGCTTAGCCGCCCGACCTCCTTCTCTAGCCGTCCGACCTCTCTCTGCTTAACCGCCCGACTTCCTTTGCTAGCCGCCCGACCTCTTTTGCTAGTTGCATGGCTTCCGAACATTCCGTTGCTACCTCTCCTCCTCCTGCTCGCGCGCCTGCTGCGGCTCCCGAACTTCGTGATGAGCTATGGATTACTACCATTTCTCTTACCGGGAAACGAAATTTCGTCGAATGGGTTCACTCTGTTCGTCGTGTTCTGCAGACAAAGGGTCTTCTTCACCACTTGATCTGAGCTACCCCTGATGACTGGCTTCGCGATGATGGTCGGGTCCAGTCCTGGCTCCTCAACTCTATGGACACTGATCCCTACAGGATGGTCATGTATCATGACACGGCCAAGACCATGTGGGAGTAGCTCCACTCCTTTTACTCTGGGAACAACAGTCCTTCAGCACTTATATCATATTCTCTCCAACCTTCAGAACCTTGCTCCTGCTGCTCCCGGCAATATGATCTCTTTCGTTGCCCATGCAAAGACCCTGGCCGAGGCTTAGATTCAACATCAGCATCCAACTACTAATCTAGCTACGCAACGGGCCCAGAAAAAGGCTGTCACCATCGCGATGATGATGTCCCGTTTTCCTCCCCACCTGTATAGTGTTCGGGCCCAGATCCCCTCTTCCATGACGACTCCTTTGTTGTCTGATGTTTGTTCATTGCTGCTTAAAGTTACGCCTCCTACTGAGGCTCCTCCCGGATTTGCACCAGCTCTTCTTCAACAGCCTCTCCTTCCAACCCCTCCTCCTGCTCGTGGATTTTCCACCCGAGGGGGCCGACCTCCGTCTCGAGAACGAGGACGTGGTGGTCGTTCTTCTATGAAATACACATATTGTGGTCGGGATGGTCATCTTGAGGCTACCTGTTACCGCAAGCATGGTCTACCTCCCCACCTTGCTGCTACTTCCTCTGCTGCTCCTGCTCCCACTGGGACTTCTGTCCAGGATCCGGCGTCCACTACCCGCCAAGATATAAATGATCTCCACACCCAACTCCACCAGCTACAGGGTGCCCTCGGCCGCTCCTCCGGCTCGGTTGCATCTTTCTCTGCGAAAGGTATAACCTGTCTCTCTCAGAGCCCCCGCTGGATCGTCGATTCCGGCTCTACTCACCATATTACCTCCCAGAATCCCCCCTCAGTATCTCCAGACGGCTCATCCTCCGTGTATCACTGTGGCCAATGGTGACACCCTACCGGTCTCTGGCGTCGTTGCTCTCCAACTTACCCCGACCCTTTCTCTTTCCTCGATTCTTCACGTTTCGAGGTCTCCTTTCAATTTACTTTCTGTTAGTCGCCTGACGCACGACCTTGATTGTTGCATAACCTTTTCTCCTTCTTTTCTTATGCAGGATCGCCGCACCCGGAGTATCATTGGTAAGGGGCAGCTGGTGAATGGGCTCTACATCTTGGATATCCCACCCACTCTTTTCTCCGCCGTCTCCACTGTCGATTGGCATCGCCTCCTTGGGCATGCTCCCCTTCCGATTCTCAAGCGGGCTCTTCCTGATGTTCCTTTACGGGAGTTCTCTTGTGAATCTTGTATCTGCGGCAAACAACATCGTTCTTCCTTCTCAGCTGCCTGTACCAAGAGTAGTACTCCTTTATCTTTAGTTCATTCTGATGTATGGGGTCCTTATAAAGTCCTCAGTATCTTTGGATTTCGCTATTTTGTCACTTTTATTGATGATTACTCGTGTATTACGTGACTATATTTACTGCATGATTGTACTGAACTTACCTTTGTGTTTTGTGCTTTTTTAACTGAGATGTGTACGCAATTCGCCACCCCCTCAAATTCATCCGCACTGATAATGCTCGCGAGTATACTGCTCGCACCTTCTCCAATCTCTGCACCAAATTTGGCGTCATCCATCAAACTTTGTTGCGTATACCCCTCAGCAAAACGGGGTGGCCGAACGAAAGAATCGTCATCTTCTCGATGTTGCTCGGTCCCTCATGTTTCAAATGCAGGTTCTGATCGAATTTTGGAATTTTACCGTCTCCACAGCCTGTCATCTCATCAACCGCCTACCCTCGTTTGTTCTTGACTTTGCCTCACCTATCCAACTCCTCTATCCTTCCACCAACCCCACCTCTCTCACCCCGCAGGTCTTTGGGTGTGTTTGTTATGTTCATCTTCTTGGGCCCCCTTCCGACAAACTTGCTCCTCGGGCGGCCGAATATATATATTTGTTGGCTACTCTCGTACTCAAAAGGGGTATGTTTGATACTCTCCTACTGATGGCAAGCTGGTTGTCTCGGCGGATGTCACCTTCTGCGAAGACCAGCCCTTCCACTTACCTTCCCCCACCCTTTCTTCCTCTCCTCCTCTTCCCCGGCCTGTCGTACCTGTCACGCCCTCTTCTCTTCCACCTCCTTCCTACTCTCTCCCTGCCCCCCCTCGGGTTCCTCCGCCCCTCCTCCGTGTCTACACTCGTCGTCGCTCCAAGGATGGTTCCCTGCACCAACTCCCTGCTCCCAGCGACACCCCAGCAACGACAGATCCAGCTCCCGCGTCTGCAGCTCATCCCTTGGCCAACTACGTATCTCTCCATCGGCTGACTCCACCTCTCTACGCCTTTGTCACCTCTCTTTCCTCTATTTCTATTCCTAACACTGTGCAGGAGGCGCTTCAACACACGGAGTGGCGGGCGGTCATGGACGATGAAATGCAGGCTCTCTGGGCTAACCGGACTTGAGATCTGGTTCCTCTTCTTGCAGGCTAACACTGTGTTAGCTGCAAGTGGGTCTTTGTTGTTAAACATGCGGCGGATAGCACCATTGAGCGTCTAAAGGCCCGCCTTGTGGCCCGGGGTTTTACTCAGCAACATGACCTTGATTATGAGGAAACCTTCTCTCCGGTGGCCAAATTGAACACGGTCCGCGTTCTTCTCTCCTTGGTTGTTCATCGTCATTGGCCTCTCTATCAACTGGATGTTAAGAACGTCTTCCTCAACGACGATCTGCAGGAGACTGTTTATATGCACCAACCTCCCGTGTTTGAGACCACGGGTGAGTCTCGGGTTTGTCATCTTCAGAAATCTATTTATGGTCTCAAACAGTCCCCGCGCGCTTGGTTTGAAAAATTCAGCAAGGTTGTCTGTGATATTGGCTTCATTCGGAGCTCGGCTGACTTTTCTCTCTTCACCCGACACCGGTCAACCGAACTGTAATCCTACTTGTCTATGTTGACGATATCCTCATTACTGACGACGATACTACAGGGATACAACATATCAAGCAACAGTTAAACTCCGTCTTTCAGACCAAAGATCTTGGCAACCTTCGGTATTTTCTTGGGCTTGAGGTTGCACGACGCCCTGATGGTCTTGTGTTATCCCAAAGGAAGTATTGTATGGACCTCCTTCATGATGTCGGCTATTCTGGATGCAAACCTGCGGATACTCCTATTGACGCCAATCACAAGCTCTCGGCTCACAGCTCTGACTCCGACAAGCTGCTTACAAATCCAGAATACTATAGACGCTTGGTTGGGAAGCTGATCTATCTTACGGTTACTCGACCAGACATCTCTTTTGCCGTGAGAGTCGTGAGTCGTTTTATGCATGCTCCTCGGACATCTCATCTTCAAGCTGTCGAGCGCATTCTTCGATATCTCAAGATAGCTCCAGGACAAGGGCTTGTGTACAAGTCATCCTCATCTTTATCTCTTGTCGCGTACTCTGACGCTGACTATGCAGGATCCATTGATGATAGACGTTCCACAACTGGTTTCTGTACCTACTTCGGTGGACATCTCATAACCTGGCATAGCAAGAAACGGACTGTGGTTGCTCGCTCTTCTGCTGAAGCCGAGTACCGGGCTATGACTGCTGTTGTTTCCGAGTTAACCTGGCTTGAGAGCCTTCTGGAAGACTTAGGTGTTCGTCTCTCATCACTGACGACCCTATTTTGTGTCAGTCAAGCAGCAATACATATTGTCAAGAATCCGGTCTTTCACGAACGCACAAAGCATATTGAAGTTGACTGTCACTTTATCCGGGAAAAGGTACAGTCAAATAAGATAGATGTGGAGCATGTTCCTGCTACAAACCAAGTTGCTGACATCCTGACTAAAGCTCTCTTCCCGCCGCTATACTACCAGTTTTTATCCAAACTTGGTGCCTACGACTTTGTACGCTCCAGCTTGCGGGGGAGTGTTAGAAAAGCCTAATTAAGGGTCCATCTATGGGCCCATTTTTCTCTCTTTTCTCTCTCTTTGTATTAATCCCACATCTTGGATTGGGATTTCTCTCCTTCCTCTTTTCCTTATATAAATGTATTCATACTTGTAATTATTCATTCAAGAAGTATATACAAGGTTTGAGGCCTCTCTTTACAAATATCAACCTCAATGCAGACACAACAGTGGTGAAGGCATCACTACCCAATGGCTGAATTGTCCCATCTCGCCTAGTGAAGCTTCTAATGCTGCCAATTTCCTACTAATCTCCTGTAAAGCTTGTTGATATTGACCAGCAGAATGTCAACTTCCCAAGTTAGAAGCAGCAGCATGTGCAAATTGACTTCATGACAAACTGTTTAAGCATTTGATGGGAGTTGATGGGAGTACAACTCCCGACAGTTTTCCATCACCTTGCTTTTAGTGAGAGTATATCAATCTTGACTCATATTAGCATCATTTTTAAATTCACTATTCCATCTTATTTTATACCTATTACAACTGATCTCTCGTGGTTCTCTTTGTTACTAGATCCATCCAAGTAGCTAGTAGCCGTATCAACATCAACTAGTCTTGATATTGGGTGCTATGGAATTTTATATAGGAGGAAGGTGAGGAGGAAATTGTTGACTCTCATTTCTATGTTCTTTTTGTATCCTTAAAAACATAAGGCGCACAAATATAAAGACATCAAAAATCCTTATAGCTTTGTTTGGCTGAAAGAAGATGTGAATATAAAAGCAAAATCCTTAAAAAGCAGTTACGCATTCTTTGCACCATCAGTGAATCTTCCATTTTTAATCTTATGTTCTTTCAGTACCTGGTAAGGGCATTATCTAACTGTACTTGCTGCTGAGGGCAAGAAAGATCTTTACACCATTTAAATTTTGGACCCATGATTGTAAACAAATGTATTGTTTTAATTTTTTCTGAATCTCTTTTTATCTTCATCATTATTTTGTTATCACGCTAATATTGATCGTATCATGCACATAAGAAATTATTTTTCTTAAAAATACTTCTGTTATTTGTTTTAGGCTCGCAGAAAAGACCATCCTTCAATCACTTAAGACAGTGAGAATCATTGTTGGGTATTTATTTGAAACTTTTAACTGACCTATTGAAAAGTAGAGAAGCAATTCATGTTTTTTTGTTTTTCAGTGATATTGATGAAATGATGGAAATGAGATTAGGTGCAGTTTTTTTGCCTCATGGTATTGGACACTTGCTCGGAATTGATACTCATGATCCTGGCGGCTATACCCAGGTATTTTGGTTCTTGTTCTTGTACATTCCTGCATCCTTGAATATTCTGCCAATTATTACGCTTACCATATAGTTATTATCAAATTGTCCTATAATTTTTGTTCCTTTAACTTTTGACAAGAATGCTGATGTTTCTTACAGGGAATGGAAAGGCCCAAAGTACCAGGTCTGAAGTATTTAAGAACAATCAGGGAACTGAGGGAGGGAATGGTTAGTAATTATTATCATTTTCAATTATATGATTTATATATGATTTATAACTTAAATGGTAGTTGGAAACTTCAATTTAGAATGTGTGGTGTTTGGAGTGTTAAGGGCTCCAGGCTCCCTGTCGAGGAATCACTTACCAACACGGGGAGTCGCATGTGGACTAGCATGACCGCATTTATATTTATAGCACCTTATTTTTATGTGCTAATGTTTTGGTCCATATAATAGTCTTTTGGCATGTATGGGTTTAGTACCACATAGTGGAACATGCAGTTCTCATCTGTTGGTTTGAGAATAACAAATCTCACCATGTATTTGATCAAACTTGTTGTGTTTATAGTTTACAAGTAATACATGTACAATACCATAGTGAATGCGTACAAGTAAATGCGCCGCAAAAATGAAATCGTGTTCTGAATTTTGTCTTACCGCGGGGCGGCCTCACGGTAGCATCTACCGCTGGCGTTAGCGGTCGTGTTAGTGGGACAACTGGCAAAAAACATTTAAATGAAAACACTGGAGGGAGCGGCAGAGCCAATTTGTAAAGAGACTAACGTGCGGCGTTAACCCTAACGTGCGTCGGGAAAGCCCGACAATCATCTGGCTGATTGAGGATCCAAATGGAGCATGTGATCCATTTGATGGCAGGAGCGTATATTGAACTAATGCGGCGCAATAATACTATCGCGGCACGGTAGGTGCTGCCTAAAGTACAAAACACGCTTACCATTTCTGAAGGGTTGGCGCGCGAAACTCTTTCCATTACCGGTACCACGGGGTAGTAACACCTACCGTTGGCTCTAGCTCACAGCATCTATTTAAAGGTCGCTCCGCTCCTTCATTCAGAAGAACAATTGGGCCGCAACTCCGAAGATATTTGTGTGAGGCCTCGTACCAAACATTTAAAGCTCTGCCCACAACAATCTTGAAGATCCAAAGGAGAACTTGAAGGAGGATTTTATCAACACTCATACTACACGAAGCATGAATGCGACTACAACTCCGATCTCTCGCATGCCTTCGTCATCACCTTCAGATTCCTCTATAGGGAGTTTTACTATAGAAATTTTACTTCTCCTATCTTGAGGCCAGATTGTTACGGGGAGTAGGGGCTTTGCTCTCCTCGAGAGAGCAAAGTGGCTCGTTCTTCGTACCCTCTCTCGTTAAGCGAGAGAACGGCGCGAGAACTTGAGTTCCCCTACTTCGTCGCCGAAATCCCATAAGGGGTTCGGGAATGGACCACCCAAGAGTCCCAGAACGTGCGAGAACCGGGTGAGGAGTGATGTACCTTGCCGGAATGGGGCTGCCGCTGGGAAATGTGGTTTCTGGGGAAGTAGGGTGGGCATTCGGGATACAAAAATACAAAGGGCTCTGACAATCTCAAAAGAGAGAGTAGTCACCCTTCCTCCAAGACTTGAATCGGGAATTTGATCCCTTTCCTTTCTTTCTTTTTCGAGCGCAAGAAAGAGACAAGACCGCTTTCATCTAGCTAGCTTTGTCCGACGTCCACGGCGGTAACCACTTTGACAGAGAAAGACTACCAACCATGTCGAACCCGAAAAGATTACCTTTCTTTTGCCGAGCTACTTCTCATTCCTCTCCTAACGCTGAGTTAGCGCTCTCACTTCCTTGAGTCATGTACGTACTTCTTTCTTGTCGAGTGAGGATAGGTCTGTGAGAGTTCGTTTGAGCCTTGTGAGATTAGTCCAGTGACTGAAAGGAAATGATCGGACCGGGACTTGTGAACTCTTACAGTTCGTTATCCAGTCGGCTTGAGATCGTATTCGAAGGACATTGGGTACCAATTTCAGGCTGCTAACCTTCGCTTCAGTCGGTAGAAAAAGGGAATTTCTCTCTCTATTTTCATGGTGTCGTATATTTCTAAGAAAATGGTAGGGATCATGACTCGTAGTTAGCTCCTTTTAACTCGAAGCTAGCCCCCTCCAAGGATGATATGCCCTAGGATTGGACTAATTTGTCTTCTTCACCATTCTAAGTATTTTCTCTTTTCTTTTGATGACTGCTTTCGTGCGAAGGTAGTGGAATTTGCTCGTGTTGTGACTAGGTCTGTGTGTGTTGATGAAATAAAAAAGTATCTCTTTGTTTTCAGTTATCAAACTATTATTTTTGAATTTTGTTATGAAGTAATTTAATATTTATATAAGAGATGATTGCTCACAAAAGAATTTTTATAACACTCTTGTTCACCCTCCCTAAGTGCGCATGACGATCCAACATCACATTGTCAATTTGAGTTTAGTAATCTTTGTATGTCCTATATATTGTCCCTTTGTGGATGAATAAACTTGCATCTTTTATTTCTTTTTAATATTCCAACATGGTATGCCCTATATATTGTCCCTTTGAGGGGTAGTGTTGACATTATTAGTTTATATTAATATTTAGGTCCATATAATAGTCTCTAGGTATGTATGGGTTTAGTACACATTGTCAAATTAAGTTTAGGAGTCTTTATATGCTATATATATTGCCTCTTTGTAGGTGAATAAAGTTGCACATTTTATTTATATCCAATATTCCAACAGTTAAAGCCAATCATATTTCAGTAACATGATGTTATGTCTTTTGAGGGGAATTTTGATTATGATGCAGGGCAGGTGTCACACCTGCCTGCCACCCTGGAGTCCCACCAGGGGGCCCACCTTGGCGTCGCACCAAGGCGGCTTTATCAAGCCCGCGGGACGTACACCTCAACCCATCTCCGGTCCCACCACAGGAAGCCGAAAGGTTGTTGAGGCCGAGATTCGTTCTCGAGACCTCTTTGATAAAGAGCTCTCATCACCAACTATTCCGCGAATCAGTTGGTGATGAGAGCTCTTTATCAAGGAGGTCTCGAGATCGAATCACGGCCTCAACAACCTTTCGGCTTTCTGTGGTGGAACTGGAGACAGGTTGGGGTGTACAGCCCGCAGGCCTGATAAAGCTGCCTTGGTGCGACGCCAAGGTGGGCCCCCTAGTGGGACTCCAGGATGGCAGGCAGGTGTGACGCCTGGGTGTACGACTTTATGATGCAGGACAGGCGTCACACCTGCCTGGAGTCCCACCAGGGGGCCCACTTTGGCGTCGCACCAAGGCGGCTTTATCAGGCCCGCGGGCCGTACACCCCAACCGTCTCCGGTCCCACCACTAGAAGACGAAAGGTTTTAGAGGTCGTGATTCGATCTCGAGATCTCCTTGGATAAAGAGCTCTCAGGTGTGCTCTCATCACCAACTGATCTGCAGAATTGTTGGTGATGAGAGCTCTTTATCAAGGAGGTCTCGAGATTCGAATCGCGGCCTCAACAACCTTTCGGCTTCCTGTGGTGGGACCGGAGACGGGTTGGGGTGTACAGCCCGCCGGCCTGATAAAGTCGCCTCTGTGCGACGCCATGGTGGGCCCCCTTGTGGAACTCCAAGGTGGCAGGCAGGTGTGACGCATGTCTTGCATCAGATTATTTGTTGAACTTTGCCCTTTTTCTTATGGTAAGCAAGGGTGTAAGAAATACGTCCTTCTCCCCCCCCCCCCCCTTCATCTGATATGCGTAGGGTACGCAAGGAATGACACTTGGGTAGCGCTCGACTTCCTATTCTACCTTCTCTTCTCTGGCGAGTTCCTTTCATCTCCTCCACCATATGTCCCTCTCTTTATGATGGTGAAATTTGATCTTCTCCCAGACTTCTTCCACCCATGTCCACGCACACGATCTCAAACGAGAGGTCATAACAACTTGGTAGTAGAGACACCACCACCCGCGACTGTCGACGACACCCCCTCTGTACATATTCAACTTCTCGTCATCTTGGGCCCCCGTTACGACCAAACTATTCAACTTCTCTTCATTATTGCAGGTCACCCTATTGTAGCCCTCTTGGATTTCTGGTGCACATACAATTTCATCGGTGAGCTCACCTCCAACAACTCCAGCTCCTGTTACACGCCACACCTGCATTAGTTTTTTTTTTGGCCAACAACAACAAGATGGATTGTCCTGAGATTTGCAAAGTCGTGACCATAGTGATGGAATTCTACCCGATTCTTGGTAGACTTGTAATTTTCCTACTGGGGTTTAAGGCGGTATCAGCTGACTATTACGGTGAAGTTAGGTTCGAAGACAAAATCGCAGGATTGTACACTCAATACACCACACAATTCCTTTTATCTAGAGGAGAACCGCATAGAAGGGCACAAGTTAGACTAGTTTCTCAAAGAGTTTGGTGAGACATGCTTCCACCTTAGAGTCTTCCACCACCAAGGTGCCCAAACTACCGCATCTGCTATCTGTCAGGCACCACTCCAGGGCATGTATGACCTTATTGATATCCCCTCCTTCCGAAGGATGAGATTGAGCAGAAGTGTAATATCAATGGTATTTTAATTTTACTTATTTCTTTAATTCTGAATTATTTAAAAATATTTGATTTTATATTTTAATTTCTTCACTTGCCCAAACTATCGTTGCATCTTATTTAGCATATTTTTTTATTCAAGGACGTATTGGTCGGTCATGCCAATAAGTCATAACAACGAGCGGGTGTAACACGCGTGATATGAAGCACATGAGCGCTTATAACATGCACTAAAAATAAAAGAACCAACGTGTGCAAAAACATGCACGATACATATGCGATTACAAAATAAAATAGAATGTGATGATACAACACATGTTGCATTAAAACTCCAGCTACTCGGATATGCCAACATCTTCCTTGTCTCGCAATTGAAGCCCTTTGTGGTGCTTGCCCCAACAGAGACGCTAGTTTTACTACCTCCACAGGTGTCAGGGCAGATGACATGCCTGCCACTACAGATATTAGGTACCAGGCAGAGGAATAGACTCTTAGAGAACATAGTCTACTAGAAGCGCAAAGAAACAACAAAAACCTACTTGGGAGGACCACGCATACCTTCGCTCGACCTTTCCATCTCTCAAGCTTGAGGGCAAGCTGGGTCAAAATAAGGAAGGTAATGTTACGGGCTCTTAACGGGGAACCACTTACTAGCACAGGGTGAAGCCGTGTGGGGACTAGCAATCAGCGTGATTTTTTATATTTTTATGTATTTTTTATATTTTTTTGAGTTGTGGTTTGGGAGTTATGTTAAATCTCATGATCTACCTATCAAGTCGTGGAGTGATTTATGATCTGTTGGCACGACGGTGGTGGTCATGAATGCGGTGGTTATGAACCGTCCTTCGTGAACATACCACCTCACCTAAGGAACTCCATACACTTTTATGTTCAAAATTAATTATTTTTTGGTGGCAGTCATAACTGTTATGTTAAACACATTTTATGACAGTGGCGTTTTGTCCAAACTCACCTGAGCAAAAATCATTACGTCAAACGGACCATTAACCTAAATCCCCCCCCCCCTAGATCATACAGTCGAGAGTCATTGTTCCTATTGAAGAATAGCTCGGTTTCTCTTCTCTTGATCGTCTCCTCTGCCCCAGGCCATTTGACCTTTACCATCCCCAGCCCACCCATTCCCAATTTCTCCTTCCTCCTATCCTCCACCTGCATCCCGCCCCTCCTCTAAGTTGAGCCCCTCTCCCACTCCGAATTCGGAACCACACCTTTGACCCACTCCAAGCCCCGAAACCACCCCTTTGACAGAAAGCCTGAACACGTTCAACCTATCCGTGCTCCAGCCGGACCACTAAACTCCTTTCCGTACTCCATCTGACCACTCCTAAGAATTCACTACCCCAACTGACCACACCTAAGCATTCCCAGTCTATGACAACCCTACTAGCTTCCCTCCAACTCCTTCCAGCACCCTAGCAGCCTTTCCTCCCCTTATAACCACATACAACTCTTCCACAACTTCTGAGTGCTTCTTTGACAACCCTCACTATTTGAACGGACGCCACATTCCCTTCTTCCACTGCTGATGTTGATGTCTTGGTGCGTTTTTACTGTTTGTTTCATTTCTCACGTTGTATGAGTGTCTTTTTTATTCGTTAGAGACATTTTACTTCAGGTAATTTTGCTCATTTCAACATGTGTGCACTTTATTCACTCGAGTTTTAATTTTAGCACTTTAAGTTACTTTGCAATTATCATTGAACTATTTGTAATCAATAGTGCCATTTGCGCAGGATTTGAAATTAACAGTATTTAATTAATTGCGCCTCAGTACTTGTATGATTGAATCATTTGCATTTGCATTCGGGATAGAGTTTAAATAGTGATTGCATTGTTCATTGACTTCTATACATGCTCGTATCATCACATATAGAATTAGGGCATTGTGTTGCTCGTCTATAAATTCTCCCTGCACCAATTGACGCAAGAACGCATGTTAGTATCAACAAAGTTTAAGTCTGGGTTGCCCAGATGATATCCCAAATCCGTCCAGAAATATTTATTTTTTTCATTGCTATTAAGGATCTTATATCATGATCGCCTTAATAAACATGTTCAAAAGTTGGTGAGCTTTTTGTTCTTATTGATTTTCCCAAAAATATAGATCTATTAGCGTAATCAAATTCACATTAGTATCAACCAAGTGAAACAAAATAGAACCGGGCACTTGAAACTCTGATTTTCCCTGTATAAACAAGTCACAAGAATTTCTCCACTATAAATCATTGCAATAACTTTTGATCCACAAGCTACGGATCACAATGAAAAATAAAGCCACCAAACCCTATCAACAACTCTTTGGTAGTTGCAACTATCAAGTATGAAAAATTGTAAGATTAAACTCCAAAATAGAGATACTGATATCGAGACAAGCTCGGCTCGAACTCTTGAGGGTTGGTTCTCCGTGAGAGCCTCTCCCATCTAGAAGAACCTACACTCACAAATTCTCAAGATTTCAGAATAGGAGACGCTACCATTCCCCTATATTGGTGAGTGGGACACAAATTACGATAATGCCCCTTAGGGATACATAAGAAGAGGAAGGTGCGGCGCATGACCAGGAGGTCGTATTCGTATCAACACTCCCCTTCCGAAAAAATGACTTTTTCCTCGAGGTCGAGGTCCGTAAGGGTTATCCACGAGTGTCAGAAAATCTAAGTCTCCGAAGTCAAGATCGTCTTCAAATCCAGCCAGCAGGCAAAAGTCTTTGAAAGGGAAGACGTGGGTTGGCGAGTACGGCTACTGGCAGCGAAAGCAAAGGCCTTTGCAGAGAAGCTCGAGGTGCTGCTCGTGAGATAATTGGTGGGGTCGTCGGGACGCCGATGGAGGTGGTGCTGATGGAATTGGTGGTGGCGGAGGCGGCCCTAGCAATGGGGGACCAGGTCGGGCAGGTGATCCATGAGGGAAAGAGGTGACGAAGATTTCGACAACAACGGCTGATGGGGTGGATGGGCCGAGGGGGCGGCTGGACTGTTTAAAGTTCCTAGCTTGCTCCATAGTGCGAGAAATAGTCGTTGGATTGTGGACCCGGAGGGGCACCCAAAGGTGGGGTTATTGATCCCCAAGAAAGTACCCCAGGTAATGGTCGGGGGATAGGTCAGGTACGTGTGTGGCGACCTCGATGAACTCGTCAACACATTGTCGAACTGGCTCGCGGAGATGAAGCGCTCTTAGACATTGCCCGTTTGGCGGCCATCATAGTGACAGAGGAGTTCCTCTTTCAGCGTGGACCAGGAGAGGTCAGGAACCTACTGTCGCGTCGAACCCACACAAGGGAGCGGTGAACCCTCCATATAAATAGTGTCCAGAGGAACCTTTTGGTTGGCATGGTGGATTGAAGGTCAAAGAACTGTTCGGCGCAGGCGAGCCAACCGAGGGGGCGGTTCCGTCGAGCACAGGGATCTTGATCCGACGGAGATGGGCGGGGTGGATGTCTATAGCGGGGTGGAGAAACCCCATATAGTTCGCGACGGGCTGAGGGGGTTGTGGTGGTGATGGAGGAGCAACGCAGTTACCGCGGGCACGCGAAGGAGAGTGAGATCCTCAAGATGGCTTCGAATTGATTCAAACTATGGGTGTCTGCGGAGGTAGACGCGGAGGTGTCCTCGTCGACATGTAGGGCATTGAACGTGTCCGGGGCATGGAACGCTGGGGACGGTGGAAGGTAGGGAACTGGCAGCTGTTGGGCGAGGAGGCGGCTCAGGAAGGGGGTGCTGTGAAAAACGGCTGGATGCGATGTTGTATACGGAGACATAGGTGTTCCGGTTGCCAGGAGGAGACAGAAGGAGGCGCTGGAAGGCCATGGAATACAGTGGAAGCGTTGTAGCCCAACAGAATGTTGAGGGAGACGCGGGAAGCTGAACAACGGTATACAACGTCAATCGGGATCCAGCGCGCAACAGCTCCAAACAGCGTCGTCGAGGAGCGTTGGAGCGGGATGTCGTTGAATCACACCGAAGTGAGAATTGAAGACGAGCTCGGAAATGGAACAAACGAGCAGACCGAGCGAGAAGTGGAAAACGGAATTGGCGGGCGAGAAATGCGGGCGGCTGGAACCAGGATGCAAGTCCAATTAGGCTTTTGGTTGAAGCCCTAAATGAGCAGCAGGTTGGACTAATTGATAGTTGCAACTATTTAGTGCAAAAAAATTTAAGATTAAACTCCAAAATAGAGATACTATTTGCAAGACAAACTCAATCTGAAGGATGCAAAGCGATGCTGGATATAGAGAAAGAGGTGTACCAGTTGTCGAGAGGATACAGGAGGCGCTGGAGGCTGTGGAATGCAGTGAAGGTGTTGTAGGACAACATAATATTGGCGGAGACGCGGGAAACAACGGAAGACGGCATTGTCGAGGAGCGTTGGAGCGGGCTGTCGTCGAATTGTGTCGAGCGGGAATGGAAGACGAGCTCGGGAATTGAACAGACGAGCAGGCCGAGCTAGAAGTGGACGAGGGAATTGGCAGGCGAGAAACGACATCGGTTGGAACCAGAATGCAAGTCCAATTAGGGTTTCAGCTGAAATCCGAAGTGAGCGGCGGGTCGGAGCAATTGATAACTGCAAGTATCTAGTACAGAAAATTATTAAATTAAACTCCAAAATTGAGATATAATTGTCGAGACAAGCTCGACCCGAACTCTTAAGGGTTGGTTCTCTCTAAAAGTCTCTTTCACCCTGGAGAGTCTACACTCAAAAGTTCTTAAGATTAGAATATAGGAGACACAACCACTCCCTTATATAATGGAGTGGGACACATATTACAATAATGCCTCTTATTGTTACATAAGCAAAGGGAGACGCGACGCGTGACGAGAAGGTCGCATTGGTATTACTCTCGGTAGAGAAAAACAACATAGAGAAATAGGCAAGTCTCAGCTGCGCCTCTTTTGGAAGCTCCAATTATTGAAAATTCAGGCATTGGCAACAATTTCTAACAGTGATGACCTCAAGTCACAACAACCATAAATGACGGCGATGGACAAGGCCGGTGAACTAAATAAACAAAACTAAAACTTACCGGCAGCAGTTCATAGCGGCGCAATCGAAGAGCCTGGGCTCCAAATCTTGCAATCAAAGAAGTATATCCCAACTTCCAGTATGCTGGACAAGAAAGCCGTTGGAGGATGGTGCATTTTCTGTTTAGGAGGAACATATATCTATACCTTTCAATGCCTTAGCCTATTTATAATAGTTAAAGTGACTTTCTCTTTGATTGATTTTAACTCTTTCTTCTTAAATCCGGAAGAGAGTTTTCTAGACCTTGATTATTCATCAGCTATTATACATCTTTCATGTCCTTCCTTTCCTCTATTTCCTTCATTCCTATATCAAACAATGATTCAAAAGCTCTCGTGCACCATCAGTGGAAGGATGTTATGGATGTCCAAATGCTTATTTTAGATAGTCAAAATACTTGGGATGTGTTTCAAGTCCTTCCCAGACATGTGGTCATTGTAGTGTCTTCACCACAAAACACTCCCAGGATAACTCCGTCGGTTGCTAGAAGTCTCAATTGGTGCCTAAAAGGTTTACTCAAATCGACGGGGTGAACTATTAAGAAACCTTTAAATTTGTTCCAAAGCATAACTCAATCTGCACCTTGCTCTCCATTGCGGCTCGGATTTCTTGGCCTCTGCATCAATTGGATGCATGAAAACATTCTTGCATGATGTCCTTCAAGAATAAATCTTTATGGACCTTTTTCGAATTTTCTTATAGATGTTCTTTAAGGCCATGTTTGGCGCGTAAAGAAAGCTCTCTGTTGATTGAAACAATCTCCACGAGGATGATTTGCTAAACTAACCATCAAGTTAATTTACTTTGGGTTTTTTTTAGTACACATGTTCCCTCTATACTTAACACAAACTACGGATTGTATGACTGTTCTGATCATGTATGTAGATTGTATCATCTTGACTGTCGATGATAAAAAAAGCATATTGCATAGGTGAAGTGGTACATGAATTTGTCTTTGATATTAGGTACTTAGGCTATTACGAAGACAAAAATGGCAAGGGACGAGTAGACGAGGACGCGACGCATAAGTGACGTCGGAGCCAAGGTGACTTGGGCACAAATCCCAAGTCAACGATGAACCTTAGCTAGTGGGGCGCATGGGTGTAGCGCAGCCGTTAGCCTAATCTTTTATTATCGCACGTGTTTTTCAGGTCGTTGGTTATTTACCATTTGCCCTTGCATACTTTGGAATGAGGCACTATATAAACTTATTTGTATCTCTCATTTGAGGAGATTGGATGTATGAAAAAAGAACCTTAGTGGCTAATTTGTCTCTTTCCTTCTTCCTTATTCTAATTCCTCTGTCTCCTCTTCAACCATAGCACCAAACATCTGGTCTTACCTGCCTCATTTCCACGATTGTTTTTGTCGTTGGAAGCCCTCGTTCTAACCGCACGCGTTCTGCCCAGTCTCGGTGTCTCATCTTCGTCTGAATCCTTCCCCGCGCATGTCTGACGTATTCTGACCGCGTGCTCCTAGCGGTGATTCTTTCGCTACAACATCGTCTGCGTCTTTCGCTTTAGCCTTCGTTTGTCGTGTGCTCGCAATGTCAATTCTGCGTGTGTTGTTGCGCCCTCCCAATGTGTTCCCTGTGTTGATTCTCTGTATCTTATCCCGTTTCCGCAAGCAGTCCCACGTCTTCGCTGCCAGCGTCGTCGACCTCCTGAGCCTGCGTCGCACCTCACATTCGTCAGAAAGTTCTACGCCCCACTGATTGCCTACCCTGCCATGCCCTTCCGGACACCACCCCAGGTGCATACCGCAGCTCCCAGCATCTCAGACCACCTCTTCCACCGAATGGACCTTGGATGACCAACAACTAGTGTGACGTCGTAAATTGTGACAGGTACAATTAATGTATATATGCATTTATGTTATTTGTTATACAAGTGAAAACAACATTAAAATTGACGTCCCACAAACTGTGTCAGCATAACTAATAATTTTGTTTAAAAAAGGGGCTTAAGTTTAAGTATGTTTAAGTCTAAATAATTAGGGATAAGAATAAAGCTAAGGAAGAATGAGAAATGAACCGGAATAGGAGATAATAGGAGGGTGAACCGATTCCTCTATGATTCACGGCAGCGTGTCCCGATAATAAGAAGCGGCTCATTGTTAAAGGAGAGAAATGAACCCGGACTTCATTTATTTCCTGTTCGCTCCAGCCACCCCAAATATCTTCTGATTTCTGCGATTTTTCTTCCTAAAGCAAGTTAATCCCTTCCTATCAATTACTCTTGAGTTTTGTTTGGATTGGAGACTCCGTTTGTTAGGTTTGAAATTTCTCAGTTAACCTAAAATTCTTCTATTCACTTAAGCTTTCTCCTCTTTTGTTTCAGAGAACTATCAGAACTTATTTTGTTATGTTCTTGCAATATTTCGAAAAACCCTAGATGGAAAAATGTTATGTTTACCCTAATTTTCATTCAATAGTTCCTCATAAGGGTTAATTAGGGTGGAATATTAGTGTAGTATGAAATTAGGGCAAAAACCCTTTGCCCATCCATGTTAGGTCAGCCAACAATAATGCATGACTGGGGTCAAAGCTCCATTTCATGAACCCTTATACATGTCCCTATTTAGTTAGAGCATGACATAAGGGCAGTCATTATGATTGGATTACCAATTGATTAACTAATAATGGTATTTTACTTGGGTCATGAATTCTCAAGGTAGAGAAAAGGGAAATGAGCCGCGCAAGGAGAAAGACAGAGAAAGTAGGGGAAATGAGCCGCACAAGGAAAAAGGCAAGGAGAAAGTAGGGGTGAGTTCTTATTTCCTATAATTGCAAGTTATTTTGTTTTTCATATGACTCATGTTGTGCTCATATATTAGGGTGAAATACATGAAATGACAATTCGTAACGAGTCAAATAGAAATAATGAATCAAATAAAGACAAGTATTCAAGGTAAGCGAAGAAGGACAAACACATGATTAATCCTCCAAGAAAATTGTAGGAATAAAAGAAAAAAGAACACTTCAAATTAATGGGCTATACGAAGAGTTAACGCAAATCGAGAGATGGGGAGAATAATCTTCCGACATCGTACGAGTTAAGGGCACGAATAGTAATATGAACGTGCGAGACAAGGGAACGAGAAGAATATTACTTCATAAGTGTGAGACAAAGACACGTAATTTACACTTCATATAGCCCATGCTTGAAAGTGAATTAAGTATAACACAAGTCAAAAGAAGGAATATGAATAAGTGGGATAATTCGTTATAGGACTACATATAAAAGAATGATACAACAAAGAGTTATGCAAGACAATAAGAATTTCTAATAATAAAAGAATTCATCATAGGAGAAAAAGTAAGAATTCCCCTAGTCTTTTAACTGATTAGAAAATAAAACTAAACAGGTTAAGGAAGAGGCGGTTCCATCCACCAGTAGTTAGCGTCAACCATGTTCTCCTCGTCAGGAGAAAAGGTATCGTCTTTGGGTTGAAGTTTTGACAGTAGTGTTTGCGTCCTGGATGATCACAGGTCGAGGTGCAGGGACCCATAGTGTCCTCATGAGAAGTTTCAGTTTTACTTTATGTAGTGTCTGTAGTTCTATTTATGACATTTGTCTGTACATGTTTGTTGTATATTTTGAGTCAATCATGTTTATCTGTACAGTATTGGTAAGCCTCTTTTTATGTATGTATAGGGCTATCTGTGTACCGTTGTACTTTTTATTCAAAAATTTAATGAAATAAAATAGTTTTATTTTGTCATGATATTTTACTTCTCGTACTCTATCATATATTGTTGTACTCTGGATATTCTTACCTTGCTCATTATGATTTTACTTCTCGTATTCTATCATATATTGTTGTACTCTGGATATTCTTACATTGCTCATTATGAAATGCTTATGATAAATTGTAGTGGTAGCTACAAGGGAGCCGTTACAACCAGTACCGCGGTCTTTGCACCATGAACTTCTATTTTCATTGTAAACAACACTACTCCCCGACTCGTGACTGTCCTCTGAAGGAGCTCCGCATCACCATTGGTGATGACTCGGAAATTATCCTTGGGGATTTCGAAGCTCTAGAGAGTGTTGACTCACCTGCTGCCATGGGTCCCCCTGCACATCTCCATTGCCTTGAACTTATGTGCTTTGTGGTGGGCGGCCCCCTCAATATGACGGTCATTGGTTCCCAGACTGGAACTGCCCTGACGATGCTGACTGGTAGTGGACCCAACCACAATTTCATCTCCCCGCGCCTAGCAATACTGCTCTCCATTCGCCCATCTCCGCCCCCTCTCTTTGTTTGCTTGGGTGACGGCCGTCGCACTACCATTGAGGGCCTTTGTTCAGACCTGCACATGATTGTGGACCACTGTCCTATACGCGTAGATTTCTACTCTTTTGAGCTCGGTGGTCTAGACGTTATACTTGGCGTCTCGTTGCTTCGTGCATTCGGGGATGTGTATATCTGTCGGGCATGCATGACAATGCACTTTTCTCAAGCAATAGTCTTTTTTCTCTTGATAGGGGAGGTTTCCTTTTCGCATCTATCGGTGGCATCCCATCATCCTCAGCTGCTTGCATCAGTAGTTTTTTCGAACACATGTGGCGCAACGTCAAGCCGACCCACCGCCCGGTCATACCTCCACCATCCCATCTACGGTGTCACCCGGTAGCTGCTTCTGCCTTGAGGAGAAGGAAAATTTGAGAGTGGGCTGCATTGTTTTGAAGACAGAAAAGGGCAAGGAACGAGGACACGGCACACAAGTCGACTTCAAGGTCAAGGCGACGTGGACAGAGATCCCAACTCGATGATAGACGTTCGCTAGTTGGGCGCCTGGGTGTAGCGCAGCCGTCAACCTTATCTTTTATTATCGCACGTATACTTCGGGCCGTGAATTATTTACTGTTTGCACTTCCGTACTTTGGAATGAGGCACTATATAAGCATGTTTGTATCTCTCATTTGAGGGAGATTGGATGTATGAAAAAAAAAGGAGCTCTAGGAGCTGAAATTCGTCTCTCCTTCTTCCTCCTAAAATTCTCTCTCCCCTCTTCTTCAACCCTAGCACCTAACATTGGCCCTCTTCATTACTTTTTTTATATATATTTAGATGGCTCGATGCGAGGGGATTTTAATCTCCCAGAAAAATGGTTACGGACATTCTAGCTGAGATTGGGTGCAGAGAGCCTCATTTACGCACTTATAAGTTATAACATCCACAATTTTGAGTTTGTGACACATCCATCCTCGAGAAATCGTGAGTCCTACTCCCTGTTCATATTAACAGGGTATCGTTTGTATCATTATGATTACTTACAATGTCATTGCACTTGCCCACAGTACCTTAGTTGCACACCACCACTCTTGCACCGTGCTGCGGTAGTTCACACTTCACCATAATCTCAAGCAATCTCTGTTTCCTTTTATTTTCTTTTGTTCTTTTCTATTATTGTTTCTCTCTTCAGTTTTTTCACCCACACTGCCCAACAAGTAAAAACTGTCACCTGTGGCTCTCCATCTCTCCCGGCCACACCCGTGTGCACATACAAAACCATACAAATTATAACTTTGCATATGCCCTCAGCCGTCCGCATCTAGTTATAGGTTTGTGACAGTGTAAGAAGGTAGATCAAAAAAATAAGAAATAATTTTTGAGCTTAAAGTTATCAAATTGCCATCTTGACTTTTGCTATAACAAAGATTTAAAGATGAATATAAAAAGCCTCATTAACAAGAACAGCGTCAGCAACAAAAACAGTCAGCACTGATTATTCATACTTATTAATATTTTGCTTGCTCTGTTGAGAAAGAGTTGACCTCCACCTTTTAACAAACCTGTAGTCAGGTTTGGAGTCTATTTATCATCCCCTCCAATTGGCATCCTTTGAATTCCCCATCTAAATTTATGGTCTGTGGTTACCTTTCTTCTTCCTCCCTTCCTTCTTTTAGGCTCTGTTTGTTGGTGAACGCATTGATTATGAACCGTTGTTGGTGAACGCCCAACCTCACCTAAGGAACTTCATCCGCTATAATTCTATGATGGTGGCATTTTTCTCCAAACTCACGGGAGCAAAAACGCCGCACCAGACGGAACCTATAATCTTCCATTCCAAGCTATTTCTAGATTCTCAGCCCATTCACGAATCACTATATACAGTTAAAACATTGTTTTATTTAACCAGATGCTCTATTTGGCTAAAGATAAATCATTTGTATAGCTCGCCACTTGGTTTTTTCATATTATGTTAAGAATTTCTTACAAAGCTCGAGTCATTTCCTGTACTTTCAGGTGATAACAGTGGAGCCGGGGTGCTATTTCATTGACGCTCTTCTAAATCCTGCCTTGGAAGATCCAACCACGTCGAGATTTTTTAATGTAGAAGAGCTCGACAGATACAAAAACTTCGGCGGCATTCGAATCGAGAGTGATGTGGTGAGTTCCTAATAAAGTTCACAATACAATTGCTGCATCTTTAGGTTCTTACTTTTTTGTCTTTATGCAATACTGACTCAAATGATTATATAAAGGATGCTTGATTATTGTATGCATAAAAAGAAACTTTTGGGGATCATTAGATAAATATGATCCCTTCAGTTTTAATTTCTACCCTCTAATCTATCCCATAGTTTTTTTAAAAATATATATATAAATAATAATTACTTTTTATAAACCCAGAATGCGCCTTGGCATTTTGCATGCTTATTAGCTTACAAAGAGCTTGCACATCTTCTAATTAATAATATATTTTATTTCATTTTTTTTTTGTTTCTGATAGTAGGCATTGATTTTTCTTTAATCTCACAGGTCGTTACATTGAACGGGTGCCGTAATCTTACCAATGTGCCCCGGGAGATTTGGGAAATTGAAGCTGTGATGGCGGGTGAGCCGTGGCCGCTGAAGCAGAAACAAACACCTTTGGAACCTGGGTTGGAGCCCACACGTACCCTAAAACCTAAACCCTAAGAACCCCCCCGCACATGCCTACTATTTTAGACAACTATTTTATGATTTTAATAATGATGTGTTTTCTTGAGTTTGAGGCTCCCAGATGGTGCAAAGTTAATTTAATTTTTGAAATATTTTTAAATTGTTATGCACGACTATGCGTGTCAGTAGCATCTAACATTAGAATAATGCTCCCCTAAGATTTTATTGGAGGATCATCTCATATGGTTCCTGTAGTCATAGGAGATAACAGACTACTTAGGAATTTCTCAAAGTTTCTTTGTTAAGTGGCAATATTAGCATAAAAGTTCCAATGCAATAACTTTTGACTGCTTACATGTCAAAAATATTGGCTCTCATAAGAAGAATACGTTCTGATTTCTTTTTTTCATTTTTTTTAACTAGAGTTACCTATTTGTGTTTGGGTTCAATCAAAGTTTTCATGTGCATTTTATAATTTATTGTGCACAGCTAAGATTGGTTTGCACATAAAATTTATCTTGATAAATTAATTGTGATAAATCCAAATTTGGCTATAGAATTGATATAATCTAGCAAATTTGGCTATAGAATTGATAAATCCAAATTTGGCTATAGAATTGATAAATCCAAATTTGGCATTACAAAATATAATTTAGCAAAGTATAACACTTTAGAAAAAAATATTATGACTTGTGAAAATGTCTATTGTAACTTGAAGCAAAAAATTATATTCCTTTTGATTCGGTATTTTTTCTCGTTATAGTTTGCACAAAAACTTATCAAAATGTATTTTAAATGACAGCAACTAACAAAAATATATATTATTAACATAAAGATAAAAGATGTATAGAGTTACTTATGTGATGTGAGAGTTCTCATCGCTAAGCCAAATATATCCTATGTTTAGAACTTTAAACCAAAATTTAGGTAGATATATATATATATAGATAATATAATAATATGTTTAATAGTAGCAAATTTAAAAATTTATTCTTTTGCTTTACAAAAAAATTATGTGTTATTTTTAAAGCATTAATATTTGTAGGTCTTTAATCTATATTTGTAGTTTTTTAGATATTTGCAACTTGGATATTTGCACTTCTATTTAAAAATTTTAAAATTTATTTTTTAAAATTTTTTTCTCCTACTAGTTAAAACTTTTGATTGACAAACGATTGCTTGTATAGTGGTATATTATATATTTGAAAATGGGGAGAGTGTTGTACTGCGCCGTGCAGTGCATTATCCAGCGGCTGCTAGTGCATCAGTACTCGTGCACGTATCTCGGCACGAGTGTTGACGCACTCACAGCCATTGGATGTGCAGCACTGCACGGTTCAGTGCAGCACACCCCCGGCTTCCATTATATTTAGGCGAAGGTTCTATTTCGGGTTGTTGGTTACTCAAACACTTGATTTGTTCCTTAAATCTCTTTATAACACGAATCTTACGGTTTAATGAGCTCTCTCAATCAAAAAATTTTACCATAAAATTTTATTGCTTTTAATATTTTTTTTACCACACATTTTCTTTTATTTCCTATTTTCCTCACTCCTGCTATATATGCTAGCACTGTTGAAGAGCTCTAATTTTAATAATAAAATATGTTGTCAAATATTTACCGGTTTGTTTCAAAAGTGTAATATATTCAATTTCAAATACACAGATATGAACTGATATGCTTCTCTAAATTATATTATGCAATGACAGCGCCACCATTTTCTCATGCACCCAATAATAAAAAGGGTGGTGTTAAAGGCACACCATCTTCGGCTTTGTGCACACCAATACTATGTGCACCCATTGAAATTTTATGTGCACACCATATTCGGGTTTGTGCACACCAATACTATGTGCACAGTCTGAGCAAACATAACTACAATGTATGTGGACTCGTTGGGCGCCGTTGCCGTCTCTTTCATCAGAGCAAACAGATCGACGGCAAGGCGGTCATGGCCTTGCATCGCGAGCACTCCGATCATCACGTTCCAAAGCACGACGTCTTTGCTCGAAACCCGGCGGAACACCTCCAAAGCTGCTTCAACGCACCCGCATCTGCAGTACATGTCCACAAGAGCTGTGGGGAGGATGACGTTGTCGTGATTGCATAGTTTTTTTTAAAAAGAAATACGCGCCTTTTTGAACTGCGTCTTCTACGTGCATTTTTATGAAACGTGTTCAACATGAAAGTTGTAGATCTTGACGATATCTACAACTTTCATGTTGAACACTTTTTTATTTAAAACCGTTTAGGCGCCCGATTTGGTCCCCGAAAAAAATCACGCGGGACATATGAATGTCCGCGTGATTTTTTTCGGGGGGCAAATCGGGGGCCTAAACGGCTATAAATCAAAAAGTGTTCAACATGAAAATTGTAGATATCGTCGAGATCTACAACTTTCATGTTGAACACTTCTCCTGAAAATGAACGTAGAAGACGCAGTTCAAAAAACGCATATCGGGAAAGGGGAGGCGGACTGCTTCTGCTTTAGTTGGGTGGAGTTTAGAAAACCTAAATTATTAAGGATTATATTTTTGATGGGTGTGCACATAGCCGAAAATGGTGTGCCTTTAACACCACCCTAATAAAAATCCCTTTCTTTTTTGCAAATATCAATAGCTAAAATTGTTGATATCTTATTAAGAAATAAAAATGGTGAAATAAATTACTCTTTAAATTAAAAACATATTCTCTCTTATATACTTAGTCTTGAAAATTGAAATCCTCGATATGACAGAAAGTTGACTTTTAAAAACTACCATGCTAAATAATCGAATTGTGATTATAAACATGATATTTATTATTTAGGCTCTCATATTATTTCTCTTAATGAAAAATAATAATCTATCCAAATGTTTTAAGATCATCATCAAAATTTTAAATAAAAAAAATTAACATTTTTTTCAAATTTACTAAGGAATTATATGCGGATTAAAAATATAAAATATAAAATGTTTATTAAAGAAAAATAAATGTAGGCTGAGGCCCTGAGAGCGGGAGAATAAATAGTTGGGGTGTACGGGGGCAGATTTGACATTGGCGTGTCTTTTAGTGGCGAAGCATGCATAAATCCGATGACTTTATTCCCCCCAACAGTGCCAACACCCATCTTTTTAATCTTTTCCTCCCCGCAATTCACGTCGCTGTGTCCCAACATCTCTCTCTCTCTCTCTCTCTCTCTCTCTCATCAAATCTATTTCGCTGTTGGGCCACAAAAATGTAAAATATAACAATAATAATAAATCTGGGGGGTGCTTTTCCTTCCCTGTGACCATTCTGACCTTTCTGTCATTTAGGATAGATTGATGGATAGGAAATATATTATTATTTTTTTATGTCTTGTCCTTTTATTTTTATATCTTACCCTTATTTTTTTATGTGAGAGAGATTCCCGTGGCGTTATTATTTTTTTCTATGATGTGAAATATTCTTTTTATTTATCATATAGTATTTGTGGAAATATTAATAATACCATTATTATATGTACTATATAACAACCCTTATTTATTTAATAACAATGCCACTGCTTACATATTTAGCTCTCTTTTTATGTTCGGCAGCCAATGAAGATATTGCAAGGTATGGTAAATTTGATATGGAGGAGTTGGATGGAAGGAAGATTTTAGCTTAATAATGTATAAAATAAAAGGGGGAGGGGTAATATTTGGGAAATATTAATGCATTCGTCGGGTCTTGTTGTAAGAGGATGGCTTATTATATGGCATATAATAAATGCATTGGTTTTTCGGTACGACTCCCAGCCGGTGTTCGCAATGGGACGTGTGCCCCGTAATGTGCTGCCAAGAGCCCACTGTGGGCGCCATGGGCCACGTGCCCAAGCGTGCGCGTGTACGCGGTGTGCGCCCCGCCTTCATGTCCACACAAGGTGCTTCTCCATTTGGACATACATTTTTGTGTGGGGCCCTCATCGTTTGTAGTTTCTCATTTATTGTGTGGACGATGCTTATCGTCCACGGTCCTGACCTAAAAATTTTCCCCCTCCAGCAGATCCAGAAAATTAATAATGGGGGTGCATAATATTTTTTTAAGTGCGCCGTTAAGTTCTAAAAATTTTAACATGAGGGCCCAGCCATGAAGTTTCTTCAAAAAAAATTTTAAAACTTTTTCATTTTGTCTGAGTTGTTTCTGTTGAGGTATATTTATATACGTGTTAATGGACTGCTTAACGGGTCGGTTAGGATCCGATAGGAATCCAAACCCGTAGTCGGGGATTTAGGGTTTCACCTATAAATACCCTAGCTATGGGCAACGAGGAGACCATTCCAAACTTGATGGTTACGCGGATGCTTCGAGCACTCTAACATTCTCGAAGATTTCGTTTGCCCTAGCCGTGCTCCCGCTCTCGTGACCTAGCCGATCGGTTGATCCCGTCGCCGCCTGTACGTAATCGATCCTGCCCTCGTCGATCGTGAAGGTCTTGTGGGTCGGAGAAGCCCGCCGATCGTCTCCGTGCCGATCGCGAAGAGGTCGAAGTCACGCCGCCTGGAGGAAATCGTTCCGCCGTTGGTCGTCGTCCAGGATCGCCGCCTGTGAACGAATCGCCGTTTTTTCGTTTTCACGATCCCGCTCCGCCGCTCTTGCTTCTTCCTCGATCGGGAAGTAGATCGGAGAAGTAGTCGCCCTAGCCAAGGGGAAGAAGACCCTGTGCGCGGTTTTCTCTATCGTCGTTCTTGTTTCCGCCGCCGGAGCCCCGTTTTCACGGAAGCACCAGCCGTCGCTCACGATCCCGCCGCCGGCCAAGGAGGTCGGTCATGTCTAGATCCAAGGCCAGATCTCGCCAGTTCGGTTGTTCCGTTCTTGCTGGTGGTGCTTCTACCGCCTCCTATCCAAATCCAGTGGAAGGAGGGATTTTTCTCTTTTTGGTACATCCTGATCCAGGAGAACACCTTAGAGGAATTTGATCTTGCCCTTCATTCAGGCTTCCAAGAAGCATACCTTCTCAACAGGTTTTTGGTGTCTCTGTTTGCGTGGATTTAGTTTTTCGCTGAACTTGGTCAATCTGAGAGGAGCACTACTTTTATTCTCTGTGCTATTTGGGGAGCAAGCAATTTTCTGGATTGGATCCGAAGACTCCGTCGCTACGCGTGCTCAGGTGATTTCTTTCTAGTTTTTTCTGCTCGCAATTTTGTCTGCAAGTAGAATTACACATAGTGGAAAGAAGCACACAATGTCGAAGGCGTTCAATCACTCTTCTCCTGTGCCGATGATCAAATTGGAGAAATTCTCCAACACCGAGTTCAGTGCCTGGAAGCGCAACACTCAGTTCGGCATGAAGTACCTGAACATCTTCTACACAGTGCAGACTATTTTTGAGGACGTCAAAGGAAGCGAAGATGAAGATCAGTGGGTCAACGACGAGGACTTCTGCAGAGACTACATTCTGAATTACCTCTCCAACAGGCTTGCAGAGACGTACGGCAAGATGCAAAGGGCCAAGGAGATCTGGGAAGCTTTAGAAGAGCAGTTCAAGGAGGAGGAGAACATGTCCAAGATGCACCTGGTGGACAAGTTTATGGCTTTCACCTTCACTGAGGAAAGGGAAATCCTGCCACAGGTTGCTGAGTTCAAAAATCTGGTGGACAAGCTCAATAGTGAGAACATCCCTCTGCCAGATGGATTTGTTGCAGGGGCGATTATTTTCAAGTTGCCCTCGGCCTGGTATTCCTTCAAGACTGAGATGTACCGGAAGAAGACGCAGGTGAGTCTTAAAGACCTCAAGCGCTTCATCTGCATTGAGGATGAGAACCGGACTAGGCACGCTATAGAGACGATCAGCAAGCAATCCTCTACTGCCAACATGATCACTCACCCTAAGCGAAAGCCTAAGCCTGGGAAGACTCGCCCACCGACCAGTGCACCCGCAGTTGCTGTCACCAGCAAACAGATAAAGAAGAAATTCAAAGGCAAGTGCTACAACTGCAATAAGTGGGGTCACTGCGCTTCCGAGTGCAAGCAGCCCAAACGGGGCGAATCGAGCACACCAAGGACTGAAAATCAAGCCAATATGGTTCATCAGACTGCGCCTACCGACTTTGTTGCCATGGTCGGTAACGGGACGGCCAGTTCAGAGTGGTGGCTCGACTCAGGTGCTACCTGCCACGTCTGCAACAATCCAAAGCTTCTGGAGGATATAAAAGAGGTGGAAGAGACTGTCACTGTTGCGAATGGAGCTATAGCTGACGTGCTGAAAGTCGGCAACGCTACCCTGACTCTCTCCTCAGGTAAGACTCTTACTTTGAAAAATGTTAAATTAATACCGACATTAGCTGCTAATTTAATTTCGATTAGTCTGTTGTGCGATACGGGTATGTCTTTTAACATTAGTGGTGGTCGAGTAACCCTTATGGTTCACTCGCATTACTTTGGTTGCGCATATGTCGTTAACGGGATGTATAGGCTGAGTCTAGCACACGAAGTAGTAAATCAGGTTAGCTCAAATCTGATAGATCCTGAGACTTTACATGCAAGACTAGGACACGTCAATTATAGAAAACTACTCCTGCTAGCTAGAACTCACAATATACCCCTCGACACAAAAACCAAATTTGAAAAATGTGAAATTTGTGCTCAAACTAAGATAACTAGAACACCTTTTAGTCAGGTTTCTAGGAGCACACAATTGCTAGAGTTAATACATTCCGATATTTGTGACTACAAAAGCTTTGTCACACGTGGAGGTCGGAAGTATCTGATAACTTTTATCGATGACCACTCTAGATTCAGTCACATTTATCTTCTTAAAACCAAAGATGAAGCTTTTGAAAAATTTCGTATATTCAAAAATAGGGTTGAAAATCAACTTGACATGAAAATTAAAAGGCTAAGGAGTGATAGAGGAGGCGAATACGTCTCGGGGGAGTTCAGAGACTTTCTTGCCAGCAATGGCATAATTCCTGAAACGACTGCCCCGTATTCACCACAATCCAACGGTATCGCTGAGCGAAAAAATAGGACTTTAACAGAGATGTTGAATTCCATGTTACTGACTGCCGGCATGCCTGCGGCCTATTGGGGTGAAGCCGTCCTCACGTCAAATCACATTCTTAATAAAGTACCCCATGCTAAGTTGACTAAGACACCCTACGAGCTTTGGTTTAAGAGGCCTCCTAGATTTGACAATCTTAAGACCTGGGGCTGTATCGCTTATGTTAGGATACCAGACTCTAGAAGAGCAAAGATTGGACCCAGGACTAATACATGCGTCTACCTAAGATGTGCAGATGATAGTGCTGCAGACAGGTTTCTAGATCTCTCCACAAATACTGTAATAGAATCTAGAGACGCTGTTTTCTTTGAGGATAAGTTCCTTAAGGACAAGAACCTGACTCTGCCAGGTCTGCCAGCCACTAGTACTGAGCCTTTAGTTGAGCCAGGACAACGTAACTCTGACACTGAGCCTGTAGACACGATTGGTTTAGATACCAGAAGGCTATCTAGTAGAGAGAAAATGCCTAAAAGCTTTGGTACAGATTTTGTGACTTACCAAGTTGAAGCTGATCCATCCACTTATAAGGAAGCGATGTGATCTAGAGACTCTCTATTATGGAAAGAAGCCATAGACGAAGAGATGAACTCTCTTATGCAGAACAACACATGGACTTTGGTCGATTTGCCCAAAGGGGCTAAAACCATTGGAAATAAGTGGGTTCTGAGGAAGAAGCTAAATCCTGATGGGAGTATCGCAAAATACAAAGCACGTCTAGTTGCCAAAGGCTTCACTCAAGTGAGTGGTGTAGACTACTTTGATATATACTCACATGTATGTCACTATGCGACAATTAGGATTCTTCTCGCACTAGCATCTATTGAACACTTCACTGTTCATCAGATGGATGTCAAGATTGCATTTCTTAATAGAGATCTGACTGAGGAGATCTACATGCACCAGCCTGAAGGGTTCGTCATAGAAGGTCTAGAAACCAAGGTCTGTAAGTTGATTAAGTCACTATACGGATTGAAACAAGCACCTAAAATGTGGCATGGAAAATTTGACACCTGTGTAAAAGGCTTGGGTTTCAAATCCAGTCTATCAGATAAATGTCTGTACGTAAGAACAAGTGTAAATAAAGTAGCCATCATATGCTTGTATGTTGATGACATGCTAATTCTGGGCACTGATCAGTCTGAAGTGAAAGACGTGAAAGTTGCCTTGACGGCACAATTTAGCATGAAAGACCTAGGTGAGGTGAAAATCATTCTAGGAATGGAAGTGAACTTCACAAAAAAGGGTATTACCCTGAGTCAGAGTCACTACATTAAGAATCTACTGGAAAAGTGGGGTTATGATAAGAGCAAAAAGGCTGAGACTCCATACGATTATAACAATAGACTGAAACCGAATGAAGGTTCAGCTATTAGACAGTTGGACTACTCCAAACTCATAGGAAGTCTCATGTACGCTACTACCTGCACTAGACCTGACATAGCCTTTACGGTTGGCATGTTGAGTAGATTCACCAGTAACCCTGGGAAGGACCACTGAGACGCCTTAGACAGGCTAATGAGATACTTAAAGTATACTGAGAAGTATGCTTTATGTTACAGTGGGCATCCTCCAGTGCTTGAAGGGTACTCCGACGCATCTTGGTGCTCAGAAATAGCTGATTGTCGATCCACTAGTGGTTTTGTGTTTGCACTAGGAGGAGCTGCAGTAGCTTGGAAGTCTAAGAGGCAAACGTGCATTGCACTATCCTCTATGGAATCAGAACTCTATGTTCTCGCTTCAGCTGGAGAAGAAGCAGAGTGGATAAGAGATCTGATATTAGACATTCCAATGACGAGTCTAAAAATGAACTCTATTTCGATTTATTGCGACAATCAAGCCACAAAGACCATTGCTACAAATACGTTGTTCAATGGAAAGCGAAGGCAACTAAGGATGAAACAGACCTGGTTGACCTATCTCACCAGTTAGGGTATAATCTCCCTATTGGACGTGAGATCAAAAAATAATGTAGCAGATGTCCTTACTAAGGGCTTATGTAAGGTTCTCACATCTAAAACATCGGGGGAGATGGGATTAACGTCCATTTAAGAGGACTTAATACCTAGCTTATGTTTTAAATTTAAGAACCGTTGTCTGCTTACATTCAAACATCTACGTTGAGCACACTAAAGTATTTCAGATGTTATCTGATGAAAGCTAGAGGTGAGATAGTTGCCAGTCATTCCAAACTTGATGACTTACGTAATTATTCTTTGTCAAAGGCTGAATTGGGTATCATTCCAAAAAGGAGTACTGAGGTTGCTGCTATGTGTCCTGATATTATGATTATTAGTTATATCATTCCAAACTTGATGATATAATAGTCACAGCTTGTTGTATTATTCCAAACTTGATGATATAGCACAATTGTGGAACGTTAATAATAATCTTAATAATCGAAGGAACATGGTTTGATTCTATGAAATCAATTAATCTAATTTTGTGTAAATTAGATAGAGATGCTGTTTTGGGATTCTTTCCTCCCAGTTAGAGTATTAAGTTCACCTGTTGTTTGAACTAATCACTTTATTTCTGCAAGTGTTTGAATTCATAGAGATTTGTCTCATGACATTCTTGTTGTAATTGTTTGCAGGCAATATGGAGATTGGAGGAGAGACAGTTGATTTTGACCCAGATGATGATGATCTGCTGTTCGCCTAGATCCATTATCAGTTTGAGTTTTCCAGTTTCTTGCTTTATTTCATGTTTGGAACATTTGGTTTGAGTTTAGCATTTTGTTATCTAAAACTCATATTTATAATTCTGGAAAATCTTTTTTGTTTGGTCATTATTAACTATTGAATAAGTAGCCCATTTTCTTTGCTAACACTTATATACAATATAGGAGGAGATTGTTGAGGTATATTTATATACGTGTTAATGGGCTCCTTAACGAGTCGGTTAGGATCCGATAGGAATCCAAACCCGTAGTCGGGGATTTAGGGTTTCACCTATAAATACCCTAGCTAGGGGCAACGAGGAGACCATTCCAAACTTGATGGTCACGCGGATGCTTCGAGCACTCTAACAGTTTCTCCCTCATCTGACAACCGTTTTTGACGTATAAGTAGTCAAAATTCATTACCTCTACGAGAGGAATCCAAATACACTAACCATTTTTAAAAATAATAGAGGTGTCAGTGTCCCTCGGTCCCCCCTCTAGATCCGCCCCAGGCCTTAAACAGATCGTTCGAATGCAAGCACATCATTTTCTGAAAATTGATGATCTAGATAATTAGACTTATATAATTTTATTTGTCAGCTCAACTCCAAAATGACACAATTAATTACCAAAGCAACCGTCCGAGAAGCTATAAAAAGACCACTAAGCATTCATTTAAAGTCAAACAACCAAGATTTTCTGGGGAGAACTTGGAACTCTGTTTTCTCTCCTGTGCAAGTGCTTATTCTGTTGAAGCGTTCACTTGGCTCACTTTCTCGCTCACGTGTAGTCTTTGCTCTCAAGGGTCTGTTTTAATTCCTGCTTTAGAAGGTGCTCCTACACGCGTCAAGAAAGACTTAGCTTCTTTTTTAACTTTCAAGTACTTTTAAACGGAGCTGTGACTTGTCACCCTTCTAAAAATTGGGACACTTATAACATCGAGCAAATTAATCGAATTGATTGGCATCGAACCTACACTTTGATTTTTTTTTTTACTTTTCATGTTTTTCACATAAAAAAAAGCTTTGTTGTCTCTTCTATTTATTCTTTTTTAACTATTCAGACCATTGATTCCTTGAATCACTCTCAAATTTAGATGATTCAACTCTTGTGACCGATAGAGCATTAAACAACACATAAATTCAAATTTATGTTAATAAGAACGTATTCATTACTTTAACATAAATCAAATCAATTAATTTACCGGAGCAAGAAAAAAATCCGCGCCGAACTGAATCTGTTTGTTTCTATTTTACCTAATTTCTCAAAACTTTAATAATTAAATCGAATCAATTAATTCACCTTTGAAAAAGAATAATTGGAAGGATCTTAAAAATAAATATTTTTAATTATTTTGCAGAATGTTGATGCGGATTGCGGAGGCACGGAGCAAGAGCTCTGCCTCTCAACTCTCAAGTGAACATATAAATTATTGCAATCATAAATAATTACGGTAATTATTATTCGCAAATTAATTTTAAAATTAAGAAGTTGTTTTCTTCATTCTTCCGATTAGGGCGATTTTCTGAGCTCAAATCCGCGACTCCATCTTGAGTTGAGTCCGACGACGACGACGACACTACCCTGACGATCTTTTAAGCCCAGGCCGATGACTACATTCCCGCACGTTGAAATTGAAGAAATCAGAAATAAAAGCAAAAGAATGAGCTTGTCTGTTCTCCATGAAAATTAAGTCATAGTTCTCAAATTTTAATTGGAAATATTAAAATATATATAATATCCAACTTTGAAATCCTAAAGAACGGGATGATTTCTCTTTTAAAGCTGAATTCTCTTTTTTTCTCATCTGCAAATAATAAATTTATTTGCAAATAATAATACTGGTGTGTCTGCTCGCCGTTGGATCATCTGGTGTGTACTCGTCCTTTTCTTTTATTTTTTTCTCGCCTTTATTATTGACGATTAGGCCATCGAAATATTACACGTAGCAAAAAAAATCCAAATTTATGTGTGAAATGTGAATGGACAAATCATATATGATAAATAATCAACTTAATTAATTAATAAATAATGATCGTAAAATACCATCCACGGCTTCACGTTCCCACGGTCCCACACCGCACAAAAAATATTCAGAAATGTTGCTGGAATATTCTATCAAATCGATCCAGCTTCTTGAAAAATGAAAACTGGTAGAATATAAATATATTTGAATTACTAACTTTAAATAATTAAATATAAATCGTATATAAAAATGAGCTGTTTTGAAGTAAATATTGCTCCGTCATCACATGGGAATCCCTTTCGGCCACCTGCAAACCGTCGTTTCAAACCCAAAAGCTGTTCCGTAAATTATTTCCCTCTTCTTAAAATTTTGATAAAAATGATAAACTCTCCTGTCAATTTAAAATAGGTCCTAATTTATTATTTCCTTATATTTTTGGGTGGAAAAGTGACATGGAAGGTGATTGGGCACATAATTTAATTAAAAAATTAAACTTATTTCATTTCATTAAACACAAGCTGGTCGAGCTCGAGCTAAAAAAACAAGCTCAAGCTCAAGCTCGAGCCGGCTATTTTTGTCAAACTCGACTCGAGCTCGGCTCGTTTGCATCCCTATTTTAGATAGTTGTTCTAAATATTTTGTATTAAGCATGTTGAGATTGTTAGTTTGGATAAATGATAAATATGCATTAGGAATGATAAAATTGGGATTTTAATTCATTAACTGCACTGCCAACGGTAATTGCTAATAAAATAAGTTTAATTTTTTAATTAAATTATGTGTCTGGTCACCTTACATGTCACTTTTTCATCCAAAAATATAACGGAATAATAAATTAGGACTTATTTAAAATTGGTAGGAGAGTTTAGGGATCAAAATCAAACAAAAAAAATTTGAAGGACCAATTTTAAACTAACATCAAAGTTTAAGTATTGATATCCCATTTTTGCCTAAAATTTTTCTCTATGTTAAACACAGGATGTGAATAAAAAAGCTCTTTTGTTGTTGGGCCCACTTCCTTTTCCCTCCCTTACGAAAAAAATGGGTTAAGCTCCATTCTTCGCCAACTCCAGGCAAAACCCGGCGAAACTAAGCGACCGTCGGCGAAAAAAAAATTGAGCTTGCTGGACTTTGTCACCACCAAAAACGAGGGAGCTTTCTCACTATATAACTCGTAATTCGTCGAGATCAAAGACGACCGAGGAGGGCCTAGAGGACCTTACCTACCCAGGGCGAGATAAGACCCCCCAAGGGCGAGATCCAGGCGCCCTGGGGCGAGTGCAACCCCATGGGTGAGATTCAGACACCCTGGGGCGAATGAAGCCCCCCAAGGGCGAGATTCAGTCACCCTGGGTCGAATGCAGCCCCCCAAGGGCGAGATCCAGGCACCCTGGGGCGAGTGCAGCACCCCAGGGGCGAGATCCAGGCACCCTGGGGCGAGTGCAGCACCACAGTGGCGAGATCCAGGCACCCTGGAGCGAGTGCAGCCCTCAGGGTCGAGATCCAAGTACCTTGGGGCGAGAGACGAGTCACAGCTTTATCGGGCACTCGCCAACTCCAGGATACCTCTTTAGGTCTGCCAATATACCCTCCAAACAGCGGAGTTTGGTTGTTGGCAGACCACTTTGGGGTACATTTAGTAAAACCGGAAAGCGGAATTCCGCTATAAGCAGACCAAACACGAAAAACTATAAATAGACCATTAAGGTACCTTGGAGAGGAGCATATTCAACTTTTTTTCTTCCCCCCAAGGTGTCTAGCTCAGCATTGGCTAGGAAGGGGAAGCGCTCTAAGATCTTTCGGGTGTGTGGTGGGACCTCCCCGCTGCAGCCCAGGGTTTATTCCCTAGTTTAGGGAGACTGGCCAAGAGCTCTCGCTTGGGAGAAGTAGGTCCAGGTTGCCCCTACTAGGGTCCCGAACTCCACAGAGACCGAATTCCGGTTTCAACACTCACCATTACCTCTGTCAGCTCAGTTCATGTTTATTTTCCGACGAGATATTATAAAACATTGGAGCAAATCACAATAAGTGTATCAAAAAAATATGCTTCAAAGCTCGGCATCTATTAAGTTTAAACCTTAGCTCGACAAGTGAGTTATTATTGCAGTAGGTAAGTTTATATAATAAGTTTATCAAGTTCAATTGCATCAAATTTTAACAATGCAATTGTGATCAATATAAAAAAAACTGTAATCAGAAACGTATATATCAATACAACTGAAATCAATATAAAAATCCTAGACAGCTCAAAAAATTATACAACAATGAAACTACAATCAATATAAAAATCATGAACAACTCAGAATCGTGTACAACAATGTAACTGCAAGCAATATTAAAAACTCTAAACTTCAACTCAGGAGTTGTGTAAAACCAGAGAACATCTCAGAAAAACAAACAACAACAATGCAGAGAAGACCCTAGACTAAACAAGAAAAATTTGGATGTCGTCTTTTTCGGTTTGGGGCTTGGACAAGCCGCCGGGAAAGAGGCATTCCAAGGGCTATGCCGACGGAGGTAATGGAGGAGGGTCGACGATGTTTTTTTCCGAGAATAATGATGCCTCTTACGACGACGGAGGTAAGGGCGGAGCAGCGGAAGAGGCGGCAATGGCAGAAGGGCTGCGAATTATTACGGGAGCTCAAAATTTTGAAATTGAAAGGATGGGCTCCAGCAGTGAATTGTTTTTTATTCACGCAGGAAGGCATCCAGCGTTTAACGTAGATGGAGCTGTAGGGGGGTCTCTTATGAATAAATTCCCCGAGGATTCATATGCTATCCTCGAAAATCTACTATGATCAGGATAGATCTATTGTGATCTGGTTATATCCTGAATAACCATCAAGAAAACAAAAAAAATTATTTCCTGCCAATTTATTCAAGAGATCAATAAAGGGTAATGAGAAGTGATCTTTTCTCGCGGCCTTATTCAATTTCCTGTAGTCCATACAGATACGCCACCCAGTAATCATCCTAGTCAAAATTAACTCGTTCTTCTCATTCTTAACTACTATCATCACGCCTTTCTTAGGAACATACTGTACCGGTGAAACCTAAGCACTATCCGAGATGGGATATATAATACCGACGTCTAATCACTTAATAATCTCCATCTTAATTACTTTCTTCATTGGTGAGCTTAGACGACGTTGAGGTTCTATAGATCCCTTAAAAGATTCTTCTAAAAGAATTTTATACATACATAAGGAAGGGTTTATCCCTCGAATATCCGCTATGGTCCAACCTATAGCTAATTTATGTTGTTTTAATAATTCAGTCAATTTTAGTTGCTATTCAGAATGCAATTTTGCATTGATAATAACAGGTAGAGTGTCATTCTCTCCTAAGTAAACATATGTAAGATGTTCGAGAAGAGGTTTTAACTCTAGCTTCGGAGGATCAATAACTGAAGGCTTGATTGTCAAGGATTTCTCAGGCAATTCAAAAGGTTTCGGTTTACGAGACCAAACAGTTGGCCACTCAAATACCTGTAAGCACTCATGACTCTCATCTTCATCATTAGATAAATCTTCACAAGTCAATACTCGGGTTAATACATCATCTTGATCTTCAGATTTATTATTCAAGTTATAATCACATATAGATATATTGTTAATTAACCACTTCTATGTTATCCTCCTCTCTATGGGGAAATTTCATAGCTTTTAGTACATTTAATATGACATGTTCATCATCTACTCTCATCGTCAACTCTCCCCTTTACACATCAATTAATTTTCTCCTGGTTGCTAGGAATGGTTTACCTACAATGATAGGAACCCCCCTATCCTCTTCCATATTCAAGCACAAAATCCGTCGAAAAAATAAACTTATCTACTTTTACCAACACATCCTCTACTATACCCTTTGGAAAGGCGAGTGTTCTATCAGCCAATTGCAAGGTTATAGATGTTTTCGAAATTTTTCCTAAACCTAACATTCTATAAATTGATAAAAGCATCAAGCTAATACTCGCTCTTAGATCGCATAAAGTCTTGCCCTCAAATTGATATCCTATGGAGCACGATATAGTAAAACTTCCCGGATCTTTTAATTTGGGCGGAAATCTCTTTTGAAGTACGGTACTGCACCCTTGAGTAAGTGTTACCGTTTCGTTCACTCCAAATTTTCTCTTCTTAGATAAAATATCTTTCATAAATTTCACGTAACTAGGCATTTGTTCTAGGGTTTCCTCAAACGTGATATTTATTTGTAATTTCTTAAAAATTTCAACAAATTTTTTGGAATTGTTGGTCCAGTTTGCTTTTCCTTAACCCTCGGTGTTGAAGCCAAAAATGACCCCAACGAATGTACACAAACCAGAGTGCAGCCGACGCCTACTTCTCTCTTACCTCGACCCTTGACTGGCTGCTAATGTCAAAAGACTGACCCAAAGCCTCAGCTGGGAGGTCCCACCACACACCCGGAAGATCTCTGAGAGCTTCCCCTCCAAAGCCAAATGCTGGGCTGGGAGCTCTTCAGAAGGCACTAGAGTTGGAGGAAAAATGAGAGCCTTTGCTTCTAAAGAGCCCCTATGGGTCTTTTTATAGTCTTCCTTTGACCTGAAAGTACTAAAATACCCCTGAGGGGTCTGCCAATAGCCAAAACCCGCTGTTCCCCTAAGGGCGTTTGGGTAATTTTACCTCGGGATAATAATAAAAATAATCCCCTTTACGAGCGCCGGGCCCTACCACGTGGGCCCACTTAGCGAGAACCCTAGTCGTGAAGGCTCTCGCTGCCCCCCAACTGGGCCAACCTTGGCGAGACCCCTTGCCAGGGAGGTTCGCGCCTCTCACGGTCTTGAAACTATCGCGACTGAAGGCTCACTTAGGGCCTTCTCGCCTGCCCTGGGCGGGAGCTTTCCCTAAGGCGGGAGCGTCCGTAGTCAGGCCTTCTGCTTCGGTCGGTCGACGATCTCCCCTGCCGAGAGCTCGACTATCTGCCCTTGCCGGTCGACGATCTCTCCTGCCGAGAGCTCGACTATCTGCCCTGGTTTCCTCCGCTTTCGCCTGCCCCGCTTTCGCCTGCCCTTGGCGAGAGCTCCTACAGGACAAGAACTCCCCAAGTATGCCCTATGGTTAACCCGAGGCTAGCCCGAGACTAGCCCAATCCTGAGCCCGAGACTAGCCCAATCCTGACCAGCGAATATGGGGTTGTACACAATCCCCGCTCTTTTCGAGCTAGCCCTGCGCTCGACAAGACAAGTCCAACCCCCAAAATATTCGCTGGACACGTGCCAGCTAACCAGGGGAATCTTTTTGGTGGGCCCTACTGCGGCTATAAATATGCACCGATAGGCGACCATGTGCTTCGCCCTTGAAATACTGTTTTACCACTGAGCTCTCGCCCCCCGGGACTTTTGCGCGAGCTCACCATGCATCCCAAACATGCTGCCAAACCACTTCCGCAAGATCTCCAAGACCGGCTAGCCGCTGCCCAAGCGCGGGCTCTGGCTAACTGTGCGGCGGTGGCTCCATGGTTAGCGAGAAAAACGTCTACCGCCGGGCCTTCCGACCCGAAGAAGAAGGAAAAGAGAAGGGCGAAGGCGGTCCGGCGGGACCTTCTTCGCGAGAACAGGGAGCCTCCTTCCCCCACTCCCAATCCTGCGGGGGATCCTTCCCCGCTGAAGGTAAGCCTTTCAACCGTGCCTACCGAGCTGACTGTGCACTAGATCCGATGATTAAAGTAAGCTTTCGCAGGAACCCGCTCCTAACGATGACGCTGAGATCCCGCCAAGTTCTTCGAACCTGCCCGCTCATTCACCCAAGGACCAAACGCGGGTCTCGGAGGGGATTCATCCAGCCGAGACCGGAACGATAGGTACATTTTCCCTTGTCAATATTTCAACCCGACCCTTTCTTTTCTGAACCGCCTTCTCGCAGTGCCAGCTCCCGCTGACCCGGGTCTAACCACCCGGGAAGATGAAGCGAGAACCGTTGAGGAGCCTCCTGCGGTGGCCGATCCTATCCTGCAGGCGGGAGGGGCGGCTTCTGAACCTTCCGCTACTCTCAAGGATGCTGATCGTCCCTTGAGAGAAGACAACTCCCCTCGTGCTTCCGGCCAGGCCGGGATCATCGTGCGCGAGCCCTTCCGCCCGGGGCTGGGCAAGCCTCTTCACCTCCTTTATGGAACCAACGGAGGGGTCGGGCCTTCCCGTCCAACTTTGGCTGACGGTTCTCGCCCAACCGCAGGTATGCGAAACCCTTTTCTGGACTGTTGATTGTCATGCTTTGACCAAAACTCTCGTGTGTTTCTTTCGCAGGTGATCCTGGCTTGCGGTCGGGCGTCAACGAGGAAGGAGAAGAAGAGGAAGAAGTGGAGGAGGAAGAAGAAGATGAAGAGTCCCCTCTCCCTTCGTCTGGCGAGATAGAAGAAACTTTGAACAGCGCTGGGAGCGCGAAGGGGAGACGGAGGAAGATCTCGGTCATCCTGGCCAAGCTTATCCGGCGAGACCGTGCCCACACTGCCGCGGCGAAAGCATTCCGCGAATCCGTGGAGCAAAGGCTGGAGGCTCTGGAGCGGGATTTCTTCTTGGGCGAGACTAATTGCCTGGGTGGGCCTTCCGCCGAGTCTTCGCCAGGGAGGTGCATCTCGCAGATCCGGGATTATGCCAGGCGGATCAACCTTGGGTGTACCACGCTATCGTCTTACTTCAACCCGTTGGCGCCCCCAAGAACTAGGCGGCGAGAACGAGGACGATGGAGCTGGAAGCCCTATTAGCCCTCCCGCTTTGAATCCCCATGTATCTCTCTTTTTTTTTCAACGTATCTGTAATAAACATTATTATTAACTAAGTTTTACCCAGCTTGCGCTAGCGAGGATCTCGCTTCTATCCATGTCTCTCTTTTTCCTTTTCTTTTTATTGCTCCGCGCGGCTTTTTCAATTATGACGCTTACACCCATCTGGGATGCTTGCGCCAATCTAGGAGGTTTGCGCTAATCTAGGAGGTCGCGTCGAAACCCGAAACGACCGTTGACCGCTGTCATCCCGAGGGGGAGAATCGAGGCGCCGTTAGCTCGGATTCTGACAGCTGTACTCCACCGTCACTTTCTCTCTCCGTCGGATGAATTCATGATGATTACGTTTTCTTATAAATAGAGAAGTCTACCAACCGCATTTACTTCTTCGATCCGGAACCTCAGCCTTCCCTCCTTGCTTTCGCGTTCCTGCTTCCGCTTCGACCCCCCTCCAGCTCTCGCTCCAGCTCTCGCTCTTACTCACGAACTAGCCATGCCTGGCGAGAACAAGGGTCGCGCCCATTGTGCGGAAGCCTTCCAGAAACACCTCTTCCCTTCCTGCAAGCTCACCCTTGATGAATACAACATGATCGTCGACCGCTACGTTCCCGCCGGCTTCTCGGCGCGGAACCCAAGGAATCACGATAGGGTGAATACTCCCGGGGCAGGAGAGCTTGCCATCCCCCTTGAGCATTTCGAGGTGGGTTTCCGCCTCCCCCTTTGGCCGGAGGTTCGGCTAGCTCTCCGCTATTATGGGGTGGTTCCCGCCCAGCTAAACCCGAACTCCGTCGCGATACTTATAGCATTCATATGCTATATGCGATCCGAGAGGATCGAGTTTAGCCTGCCCATCTTCCGGAAGCTATTCAACTTCCGTGCCAAGGGGGGGTAGTTTTCTTCTCTGGACAACAGCTCGAGGTTACCGGTCTCGCCAACAAGCACCACCATTGGGGCGAGAAGTTTGTTTACGTCAGCGGGGACTTCGGCAACGTCCCGCTTCAGCCCGTCCAGTATGAAGACGCAGCCTACAAGCCGCCCGCTCTGGGATCGCGCGAGAGCGCAATCCTGGAATTCTTCGGGACCAAGGAGTTCGACGTCCCCTATCTTCGGCGGGACGTCGACTCTCTCCCACTTGTTCACTCGGGCGAAGGTACGGTCTCGCCTCAGATTCCCTTTTTTATCAAAGATTTTCTTGCGCTGAAGTCAAACTTTGCAGGAGAGCGGGAGGTCCCTCTGCGCCAACCCTTCGCTGAAGGCCGGGGTGTTGAGGGTCTGGCGGCGAGAGGCTCCCTTGCGCTCGCGGAAGCTAGCGCCAGCGCCTGCCGAGAAGATCCAGCTCCTTCCATGCCGCCACCGGCCAAGAAGCGAAAGGTCCCCCTTCCTTCTCTCCGCACGCTGAAGAGGCCGAAACCCTCTGCCCTTGAGAAGGGAAAAGCCCCGGCCGTCCCGCCTGTCCAACCTCCTCCCGAGGGCAGGTCCTTTGAAGCGATCCTTCAGATGGCCAGCGAGATGGATGCCGCCGCCAAGAGCCGTGCCGAGGCTTCCGCCAGGAATATATCGGCCGCAAGCGAGGCTGGTGGAGAAGTGGTCGCCGCCGAAACCTCCGCCAGCGTCCCGCCCCCGGAGGTGCCGAGAGGGCACCGGAACTTTGGCTTCGGCGTTAGATACGCCGACTCGGAGGGGAAGCCTCAGATGGAATGGGACCCTGAGTCAAACTCGATCAGGGTTTCAACCCTCCTTCCCAGATGGGCGAAGGGGGAGAATGTGACCAGCGAGGCCTTCTCGCTTGGGTATGGTCTCTATAGCCGGGAGGATGCCGGCGTTTTTGACCAGATGTCCACCCGCCTTCTAGCCTTCGACGCCACCCGGGCCCTATTGCGCGCGTTCGAGCTCACGCATATATGTGCGCGCCGAAGCATCACCCTTGACAAGAATTTCACCGATATGCGCAAGGCGAGGGAGGACGCGATGGCTCGAGCGCACGCCGCGGGAGAAGAACTCGCGAAAGCTCAACAAGAGCTTGCGGATGCTCGACTGGCGCTGTCTCTACGCCCTGCGGCTGAGGTAAGCGAGACCCTCCCGAACCCTTGCTTTCGTTTTTCAAAGTTATGATGGCGCGATGTTTTCAGGCTGAACCCTCTTTTTCTTTTCACAGGATTCTGCCCAAGTCAGGGAGCTTCGCGCAGAGCTGGCCAACGCGCGCTGCGAGAGCGTCCTCTTGAGGGAACAGCTTCGCGCAGAACTGACGAAGGTCCCGCCTCCGGAGCTAGATGCGAGGCTGCGGAGTCGTTACCTCTCGGAGTACGACGTTGACAAGCTGCTCCAAGCCAACGCTCAGACAACCGTCAAGCTGACGCTTGAGACGCTGCGAGACGTCAAGCTGCTTCGGGAGGACGGCGCGACCATCGACGCTCGCCAGCTTCTTCCCTGGCTCTACGATCCAGTTCCTAAACCTCCGGGCGCGCCGGACTCGCCTCTCTCAGACGCCCCGAGGTCTTCTACCGCCGTTGGCGAGACATCCGAAGAGGGCTCTGGCGATGACTCCAGCGAGAGCACCAGTGGGGATTACAGCGCGTCCCCTTAAGGTGTCTTTTATTTTGAATACCCTTTTGTAATGAGCGAGAAGCTCCTCACTTCTGTAATTAACTTTATATAAAGTAATGTTTCATTTTTCACTGTCATTGTGTTTTAAACGTATATTACTCTGTCGAACGGCTTCCGCGCGAGCTCCCGCCGAGACCCTTAGTCTCTTTAGGGTGACCTTCCTTAGATATCAGTTAGGCGGGAACCTTGCGCCGTTGATTAAGTCGTCCTGCCCAGGTCCGCCGGGAGCCTCCTTTTGAGAGAACCCCCCTTCAACCGAGACCTTTACTGGCCGCGACCTTGGAGCCGAGGCCCTTACTGGCCGAGACCTTTAGGGCCTTGCCTTCAGTCTAGGTCAGGGCCCTTCCCTCGTATTTTTCCAACCAATTAAACCCCTACCCCACCGGCGAGCCGTCGGACCTGCTAGCTTATATGGGAGCCTGCGCAGCGGGTCTACCGGGGTTCGAGCCGAGCTCGTTGTAACGTAGTAACTACCAACCAAGAACCAGGGATCAAAAAGTCAAGGACTCCACCTATCCCCCGCAGGCGAGCCTTCGGACCTGCCAGCTTGATGAGAGCCTGCGCAGCGGGTCTACCTGGGGCCGAGCCGAGCTCGGGGTGTCGTAGAAGTGGTTAAGAACAAGGTATTACAGGAGCCAACCTTTCCCCCACAGGCGAGCCTTCGGACCTGCCAGCTAGATGAGAGCCTGCGCAGCGGGTCTACCTGGGGCCGGGCCGAGCTCGGGGTGTTGATGAAGATAACCAAACCTCTCCCCCACAGGCGAGCCTTCGGACCTGCCAGCTAGATGAGAGCCTGCGCAGCGGGTCTACCTGGGGCCGAGCCGAGCTCGGGGTGTTGATGAAGATAACCAAACCTCTCCCCCACAGGCGAGCCTTCAGACCTGCCAGCTAGATGAGAGCTTGCGCAGCGGGTCTACCTGGGGCCGAGCCGAGCTCGGGGTGTTGATGAAGATAACCAAACCTCTCCCCCACAGGCGAGCCTTCGGACCTGCCAGCTAGATGAGAGCCTGCGCAGCGGGTCTACCTGGGGCCGAGCCGAGCTCGGGGTGTTGATGAAGATAACCAAACCTCTCCCCCACAGGCGAGCCTTCGGACCTGCCAGCTAGATGAGAGCCTGCGCAGCGGGTCTACCTGGGGCCGAGCCGAGCTCGGGGTGTTGATGAAGATAACCAAACCTCTCCCCCACAGGCGAGCCTTCGGACCTGCCAGCTAGATGAGAGCCTGCGCAGCGGGTCTACCTGGGGCCGAGCCGAGCTCGGGGTGTTGATGAAGATTCCTTCAACCAGGCCTATCCTATCACTGAGACGAGGAGTCATAGTCAGTCAAAACAAAAATGTAAAGATAGCTCACTCAGCGATAGTCAACATTCTGAAATAACTTATTGAAAATGCAATAATTGTTTACAACATTACAATCCTTCTTTCCCTCTTACGGGTAGAAGCGCTTCATGTCATCACCATTCCAGGTGTGACTCAAGGTCCTTCCCTCCGCATCCTGGAGATAATAGCCTCCGTTAACCAGAGCCTTCTCTACTATGTAAGGCCCTTCCCAGCTAGGGTTGAGCTTACCAACCGCGGCCGACCTTCCCGCAGCGTCGACCTTTTTCAGTACTAGATCCCCCTCGGCGAATTGCTTGACTCTGATATGCTTATCGAAGTACCGGGCCATTCGCCGTTTTATTTCTTCTTGCCTGATGGCGGCAACATCCCGCAGCTCTTCCACCATATCTAATGAGAGACGCAACCCTTCCTCATTCTCCACCCTCCAAGCTTCGCTTCCCTCAGCTGCGGCCGCGACCCTCGGGGACCGAACCTCGAACTCCACAGGGAGGACGGCCTCACACCTATGAGAGAGCTTGAAGGGGGTCTCTCCTGTGGCCGTGTTCGGAGTTGTTCGCAAGGCCCACAGGACAGAAGGGAGCTGTTCCACCCAGCTACCCTTCAGGTTTTCCACCTTCTTTTTGAGCAAGTTGACAATGACTTTGTTTGCCGCCTCCACCTGGCCATTGCTCCGTGGATGATGGACAGAGGCGAACCTGAGGTCAATTCCCAATTGGGTGCAGAAACTAATGAATTCTTCGCTGGCAAACTGAGGACCGTTGTCCGTCACTATCGCTTGGGGCAATCCGTGCCTGCAAATGATCTCCCCCCAAACGAAGTTTCTGATGACCTGGGAGGTTACCTTGGCTAACGGCTTGATCTCCAGCCATTTGGAGAAGTAATCAATCATAACTAGGAGGAACCTCCTCTGCCCGCTAGCTGGGGGAAAGGGTCCAACCAGATCCATTCCCCAAATGGCGAAGGGCCATGGCGCCGTGATGCTTCGAAGCCTTTGGGCGGGCAAGAGCTGGAGAGGAGCGTGTACTTGGCACTTCTGACACCTCCTTGCGAATTCAGCTGTATCCTTCCTTAAGGTCCGCCAGAAATATCCCTGCCATACCACCCTTGCTTCCAATGTCCTTCCCCCTGAATGACTGCCGCATTCTCCAGAATGCACCTCTTTCAGGATCCTCGGGACTTCCTCCTCGGTTACGCATCTCGCGAGGAGCCCTGACAGCATCTTCCGATGCAAGCTCCCCTCCAGCATCAGGTAATGAGCCGCCTTGTGCCTAAAGCTCTTTGCATCCTTAACTTCTTCCGACAGTTCTCTCGTGGTCAAGAAGGTCACCAACGGATCTACCCATGAGGACCGCCAATTCACCTCCATCACCTCTCCCTCTTCAATGGCTGGCCGAAATAGTTCGGATAGGGTACCTCCACCCCGAGGCTCGAACTTTGCTAACCGGTCAGCTGCCATGCTTTCCTCCCTGGGAACATGTTGAATAGAAAAAGAACGGAAACCTCCAATAATAGTTCTTACCTTTGATAGATATCTTGCGAGGGTAGGCTCCCGGGCCTCAAACTCGCCTCGGATCTGTGATGCTACCACCATCGAGTCGGTGAAGGCCTCCACATCCTGGATTTCCAGCTCCCTTGCCAGGCGAAGGCCAGCGATCACAGCCTCATACTCTGCTTGGTTGTTGGTTACAGGGAAGTGGAAAGTCACTGCTTGCTCTATGGTAACTCCCTGAGGGCTTACCAACACCACACCTCCTCCCAGGGAGTGCCTTCCTGAGGCCCCGTCGACCACCATCTTCCACGCTTCTTGCGGCCTTGGCTCTTCAGTCTCGGCCTCGGTAACATAGTCTGCCAGAAAATCCGCTACGGCCTGGGCTTTGATGGAGAGCCTCGGGACGAAAGAGATGTCAAACTCGCTTAGCTCGATGGACCACTTCGCCAACCTTCCTGAATGTTCCACCCCCTCCAAGACCTTGCGAAGGGGATGGTCGGTTACCACCCTAATCGAGTGTGCTTGAAAGTAAGGGCGAAGCTTCCTAGCTGAGATGACCAAAGCATACGCTAGCTTCTCTAGGATGGGGTATCGGAGCTCCGCCTTTTTAAAGATTCGGCTGACATAATAGACTGGTAACTGCTTCTTCCCCTCTTCCCTAACCAAGACGGAGCTCACTGCCTCTCCCCCTACTCCGAGATACAAGGCTAGGTCCTCCCCTTCCTTCGGGCTTTGAAGTAACGGAGCTTGGGAGAGTTGTCTCTTCAGCCCCTGAAATGCCTCTTCACACTCGACCGTCCATTCGAATGCTTGGTTGCCACGAAGTACTTTGAAGAAAGAGGAACATCTATCCCCTGACCGAGAGAGGAACCTGCTTAGCCCGGCCAACTTCCCGGTCAAGCGCTGGACCTCCTTGGCACTGCGAGGCGATTCCAGGTCTAGGATAGCCTTAACCTTATCGGGGTTAGGCTCTACCCCCGCGGGAGTCAAGAGGTGTCCGAGGAATTTCCCGCGACTAGCCCCGAAGACGCACTTCAAGGGGTTCAACCTCATCTTGAACCTTCGCAGGGTGGCAAATGTCTCCTCCAAGTCTCGCAGGTGGGAATCAACACACTTGCTCTTGACCATGAGGTCATCCACATAGACCTCCAGGTTCCTTCCCCTTTGATCTCGAAAGATTCGATCCATCATGCGTTGGTACGTCGCCCCTGCGTTCTTCAATTCGAAGGGCATCATCTTATAGCTGAAGCATCCCTCTCTCGTGATGAAGGAAACATCCTTGACATTAGGAGGGTGCATCCGGATCTGGTGGTAACCTGAAAATGCATCTAAAAAACTCATAAGAGAAAAACCAACGGCTGAGTCAACCAGCGCGTCGATTCGAGGCAAGGGGTAGCAATCCTTGGGACATGATTTATTTAATAACGAAAATCAACACACATGCGCCATTTTCCTCCTCCCTTCTTCACCATTACCACATTGGAGATCCAGCCTGGATACTGGATCTCTGAGATGAAGCCTGCGTCCAGGAGCTTTTGGACCTCCTCTCGGATGGGGGCTTCTAGCTTGGTGGCGATGGCCCTCATCTTTTGGCGTATGGGGCGGGCTCTGGGATCCAGGTTCAAGCGATGACAGGCCACGTCCGCGTCGATGCCCGGCATGTCTGCCGCGCTCCAAGCGAAGATGTCGACGTTGCTTTGGATGCAGGCTCGCATCCGCTCCTGATCCTCGAGGCTCAAGCCTCCGCTGATCCGAATCCTTTGCGCCTCCCCCGCTCTTGTAAGCACCTCCATCTCCACCACTTCTTCGGCCGGCTCCAGCCCCGACCGCTCCCAACTTACCCTTGCCTCTTCCTGCTCAAACTCGAGCTCCTCTCCCCCCACCTCATCAACTTCCATCGCCTCCTCCAGGCTCTCCTCCTGCCTCTGCTCTTCTTCATCCATCACTCCTCTCACCTCTTCTAGGCTGATCTCCTCCACCTCTGCCAACTCCTCAACAATCTCCATCGCCTCTCCCAGGCTTACCTCCCCTTTCTCAACCCCTTCCTGCTCAGCCATCTCCTTCTCCAACTCCTCAGCCTCCGCCATCCACGACACGGTATTAACCGCCGTCACATAGCATTGCCTTGCCATCTTCGGATCCCCCCTGATCCTAACCTGCACCCCTCCATTGTTGAACTTGAGGCATTGGTGGTACGAGGAGGGTACACAGCGAAAGGCGCTGATGAGGGGGCGCCCAAAGATGGCATTGTAACTACTCGGGGCGTCCACGATTACGAACCGACAGTTCCGTGAGACGCCCCCAAGCCTCACATGCAGGCCTACTCCTCCTTCCACCTCTTTCCTTTCGCCGGAGAAGCCAAAAAGCGGTCCATCAGAAGCCAGGACCCTTTTTCCTTCCACCCTCATCTCATCGAAAGCCTTCTTGAAGATCACATTCACCGAGCTCCCATTATCCACCAGTATCCGGGAGACGGTGTAGTTCTCCACCGCTGTCTGGATCACAAGCGCGTCGCAGAACGGATCCTCGTAGTCTGGCATATCCGCGGATGAGAAAGTGATCTTCTCCTCTGGGGGGGAGCCTGGGAGGTCGAGGCGACCCCTCGGCGGAACATGGTTTGAAGGCTCCCCTTGCGGGTTGCCTCGATCCCTACTCCCCCGTGGATCACTCCGATCCCTCCTCGGGTCCCCACGTCAATCCTGTCTTCACATCTATCTTCCACCTCTTCCCGCTGTACTTCAACGATCCTTACAGGCGGATCCTGCCTTCCGGCCCCTCTGGCCCCTCTAATCTCCAGAAACTCTGGGCATGTGGCCGTTGCGTGACCTTCCTCCTGATGGAAGTCACAATAAGGCAACCCCACTCTGCCCCCTCTTCCTTCTCCTCCTCCCCTTCTTCCGGCTCCCCGAAATCTTCTTCCTCTTCCCCTTCCCACCTCCATAGCCTCCTGCGGCGGTGGGAAATGACCCCTTGGTCCTTATCGCCATCCTCCCTGCTCCAGCCTTCTGGGCTCCCGGAAGTTATCTCTTCCCTGAAGCCCTCCCTGGCCCTGGGGGCGACCCTCCTGAGGCCTCCAACCCAGTCGGTTGTTTGGCTCCCTGGCCCCCCCATGCTGTTGCCCCTGCCCTCGGGGCTCTTCTCTTCTCCTATCTTCCCTCGGCTCCCTCTGCTCTCTCTGCCTTCCCACCACCGGCTCCTTCACGTCGTCCTCGGCCAACCTGGCCAGCTTCCTTGCGAACGCGGGGTTTGCCCTCTCGAAGTCTATCTCCTTTGCCGCCCTCTCCATGAGCTCCTCAAAAGAGAGAGGGGGCACTCTCTTCAACTCCATGCTGAAAAACCCTGGTCTCAGCCCCAGGGTGAAGGCGAGCATCAGCGCATACCCCGGGACCTCCTGGACCAGGAGAACCTCCTCTTGGAACCGGTCGACATAGTGACCCAGCGTCTCCTCCGGCCCTTGCCTCACTACAAACAGGCATTCATCCTCCTTCTTCCGCTTCTTTGAAGTCGAGAACCTCAGCAAGAAACCTCTGCGCAGATCTTCGAAACTGTAGATGGAACTCGCCGGCAACTGGTGGAACCAGTCCCTGGCCTTCTCTTTCAGAGTGATGGCAAAAAGCCTACACTTGAAGGCATCCGACATTTGCCTGATGGACACCACGTCCTCGAACCATTGCACGTGCTGAACCGGGTCATCCTTCCCGGTGTAGTAGGTCATGTCCGGCTCCCGGAACCCCTCCGGCACTGGAGCCGTGACAATGAGCTCGCTAAAGGGGGTCTCGCCTCCCGCCTGGCGAGAAGGCACATCTCGCGACCTCGGTTGGCTGGACCGATCCGCGAGACCATGCCCAGGGAAGAGTTCCCGCACCGTCGCCTCCTTCTCGCCCAGATCCGCCGGAAGCTCCTTCTCGAGACGCTGGCCTGGGAAAAGCTCCCGCGCGGCCACGTCCCTCTCGCCTGCCTCCACCGGGACCTCCTTCCCGGGGCGCTGCCCTGGAGCGTTCTCGCCTAGCAGCGGAACCACCTCCACCGGAACCTGCGGCGTCTCCCATTCATTCCTTGCCGAGAAGGCCAAGTTGATCGTCTGCATGACTTCCCGCCTGAAGTCCTCAAACATCTTCTTCGTCGCCTCGTCCACCCGGGTGGGGGATCCTCCTGCGCCTGATCCTTCACCTTCGCCTCCTGCCATGGGACTTAACTCGAGATTTTCTTACACCGGCTGCTTCCACTCTCACCGCACCAGAATTGTTGAAGCCAAAAATGACCCCAACGAATGTTCACAAACCAGAGTGCAGCCGACGCCTACTTCTCTCTTACCTCGACCCTTGACTGGCTGCTAAGGTCAAAAGACTGACCCAAAGCCTCAGCTGGGAGGTCCCACCACACACCCGGAAGATCTCTGAGAGCTTCCCTCCAAAGCCAAATGCTGGGCTGGGAGCTCTTCAGAAGGCACTAGAATTGGAGGAAAAATGAGAGCCTTTGCTTCTAAAGAGCCCCTATGGGTCTTTTTATAGTCTTCCTTTGACCTGAAAGTACTAAAATACCCCTGAGGGGTCTGCCAATAGCCAAAACCCGCTGTTCCCCTAAGGGCGTTTGGGTAATTTTACCTCGGGATAATAATAAAAATAATCCCCTTTACGAGCGCCGGGCCCTACCACGTGGGCCCACTTAGCGAGAACCCTAGTCGTGAAGGCTCTCGCTGCCCCCCAACTGGGCCAACCTTGGCGAGACCCCTTGCCAGGGAGGTTCGCGCCTCTCACGGTCTTGAAACTATCGCGACTGAAGGCTCACTTAGGGCCTTCTCGCCTGCCCTGGGCGGGAGCTTTCCCTAAGGCGGGAGCGTCCGTAGTCAGGCCTTCTGCTTCGGTCGGTCGACGATCTCCCCTGCCGAGAGCTCGACTATCTGCCCTTGCCGGTCGACGATCTCTCCTGCCGAGAGCTCGACTATCTGCCCTGGTTTCCTTCGCTTTCGCCTGCCCCGCTTTTGCCTGCCCTTGGCGAGAGCTCCTATAGGACAAGAACTCCCCAAGTATGCCCTATGGTTAACCCGAGGCTAGCCCGAGACTAGCCCAATCCTGAGCCCGAGACTAGCCCAATCCTGACCAGCGAATATGGGGTTGTACACTCGGGGAAATGGTGGAGGTGGGTAGATCATTGGATTGTCTTTCTTCTTTGTCACCTCAACACTAGGTTCCACCTTCTTATCTCCTAGTATTTCTACTTCATCTTCCTTATCGTCAACATTTAGCTTTAAATCATCATCACAGTCAAAATGACTAACGTCTACCGTGTTCTTTTCTACATCCTCATTCTTAATTGGTTCATGACTCACTAACTCTTTTCCACTACGCAAGGTAACAGCCTTGCAATGTTAATTGTCACTTTAGGATTTGGAGTGGTATCAGTTGGGAGTGTCCCTTGCGGTCTAAGGCTCAATGCGTTGACAATTTATCCTAATTGAGATTCAATTACGCGTAACGAACCCTCTAAGCTAGTAATGCGAATGTCACTCTTTTGCATGGACTCAATGAGTATCTCATCAGATAATTTCCTAGAAGACCCAAGTTGATTAAAAATATTATTTTGAATCGGATTTGGATTTGAGTTAAATCCGGGTGTATGTGTCATTCCGGTGTTATTCTTCCATGAAAAGTTGGGATGATTGCACAATTCAGGATTATAATAGTTAAAGAATGCATTATTCATATTATGCCTAGGTTGCCCAGCTATATAGTTAACCTCCTTGTTATGACCGATAAGTTGTTCAACGTGAGTGAAGGGTTCATGACAATTGAAGGGGGTAACTATGTTATTTACTTGAGGATTCATTTGGAGTTGATTTAACATTAGGGCATCTAACCTCTTATTCATCGAGTTGAATTGAGCAGTCATTTGCGCAACAAAAGAAGTTAATTGGTCAACTTGATATAAGCCACCCATAGACGAAGGACCTTGTCAATCGAAAGATTGATAGTTATTGGATGATAGATCTTCGAGAATAGCATATGCATCCGCGGGATATTTATTCATAAGAGACTCCCTTGCAGCTCCATCTACTTGAATCATAGTAGATATCTGGAGGTCATTCTAGAAGGTCCACACTTGTTGATGAATAACTAAGCCGTGATGAAGACACTTCCGCAAGAGTTCCTAATACCGCTCTCATGCGTCATATAGAGTTTCACCATTTCTTTGCAAAAACATAGTTATGTCGCACATTAGTTTAGCAGTTTTTACTGGTGGGAAATATTTTGCTAAGAATTTTTCTGTCACTTATAACCAAGTAGTGAGGTCATGTTGGGAAACGAGCCACTCTTTTGCCCTTCCTATTAGGGAAAAATGGAACAAACGGAGTCTTATTGCTTCATCTGACGTACCATTGATCTTGAATGTATTGCATATATCTATGAAAGTCCACAAGTGAAAATTGGGATCCTCATGACTAAGTCCACTAAATTGTCTTTATTGAACTAATTGCATAACCATAGAATCAATTTTAAAATTATTTGTCTTGATGGCGGGCTTAATGATGATATAATGTAATCATCCCCAATAAGGCATGTTATAATCCCGACATATTCTCCTAACTTTTGCGGGTAGATCATTTTTATTCTACCTGACCCTTCTGGTCCTGAACCTCCTGATTATTCAAATTATTAATGTTTTGATTATTAGGATTCATGCTCATGGAGTTATTATGTTCTAACTGAAATGTTCTTCTATTTAGACTACACGTTCGTTCAATTTCTAAGTTTAACGGCAACATTTCATTCGATCTATAATGAGACATGCACTAACAGAGCGGTAGATAAAAGTAAAAAACAAATAAAATAAAATAAAAATTAAACCTTGAGCTCTAAATACTAAGGATTACTAATATTGCATAAAATAAACAATAAACAAAAGTACCTCTCCGGCAACGGCGCCAAAAACTTGATACATTCGAAATAGATATACGTAAATTATGCACGTGCACGTGTCGGATCAAGTAATATAAAGTGAGTAAAGATAGTTCCCACGGAGAGGTGATTAATTTAACGTTCGCAAATACTAGCTAACATTTTTTTAAATCAAACTGAATCAATTTAAAGGGTTTTAAAACTAAATTAAAACTCTAAGAAAAATTAAAAATGACTACCTAAAATTACTTTTTATCAAATGATTGGAAAACAATCTTGTATTTTGATTTCTTAAGTCTGTTATGATGGATCAATAAAAGATATTTATGAGAAAATTTAGTGCGCTTTCCTACAATGATTTTAAGGCAGAGATTTGTATCTCTTGATATCGGAAATCACTATATCTCTCGTTTCCTTGTCATCTCTATCTCAGGCAAAACGAAAAATATGAATCATAATAAAAATCAAAGTTACTAACGTATATGTGAAATCTCTTTCTCCTTTCTACGCTATATTAAGTTGATGATACACTTACGCCTCTCCTCACTCAAATCTCGAAGCGCAGTAAAATGAGTTGAAAAGTTTGGTTAAAAATTTACAGAACTCATCTCTTGAATCTCGTCGGGTGGTAAAATAATTTTTGTTCATATTCACACACGTCTCATCTCTCGAAGCGGAGAGTAGAATGAAAATATAATCCAAAAGTTTTACCATCAAGATCAAAAACTTAATAAAGAAATCACACTAAAATTCTCATAAACCAAAATAAAAATAGTGATCACATCAAAATAGAACAAAGTACTTTCAAAATATAAAACTTAGGGAATTAGTTCATGATTTGAGAAATCCACCACGAAATTAGAGAGATCTTACAAGACATGATGTTTAGGGATCTAAATGCTGCAGGAAATTTGTAACGACCCTAGCCGATCCAACGTGATAATGTCACGGCTCCGCTCTAGGCGACGTTACCGGGCTGCAGCCCAAGCACCCCAACCCCTCTCCATCAACATGCAGCTTGTTGGTGGCCACAACCTCCCTTTGGTAAGACAAACTCGATAGTCAAGCGTGCATCACGGGGACTTCCCAGGAGGTGTCCCATCCCAGTATTACTCCATCCCGAGCACGCTTAACTATAGAGTTTTCCAACTTCTCATCACCAATTGAGCTCTCATTAAAGGGAGGTTGTGGCCACCAATAACCCGCCAGTGGGCTGGAGAGGGGTTGGGGTGATTGGGCTGCAGCTCGATAACGTCGCCTAGAGTGGAGCTGTGACATTGTCATGATGGATCGGCTTGGTTCGTTACAATAAAAAGTGCTCCATAGTTAAGCGTGCTCGAGCTGGAGTTCTACTGGGATAGGTGACCTCCTGGGAAGTCCCTGTGATGCGCGCTTGACTATCAAGTTTGACTCATCAAAGGGAGGCTGTGGCTACCAACAACCCGCCAGTGGGCTGGAGAGGGGTTGGGATGCTTGGGTTGTAGCCCGGTAACATCGCCTAGAGCGGAGCCGTAACATTATCACGATGGATCGGCTGCACTTTTTATTGTAACGATCCTAGCCAATCCAATATGACAATATCACTGCTCCGCTCTAGGCGACGTTACCGGGTTACAGCCAAAGCACCCTAACCCCTCTCCAGCACTCTGGCGATTTGTTGGTGGCCATAACCTCCCTTTGATGAGTCAAACTCGATAGTCAAGCGCGCACCAAAGGGACTTCCCAAGAGGTCACCCATCCCAGCACTACTCCAGCCCGAGCACGCTTAAACTATGGAGTTTTTCAACTTCTCATCACCAATTGAGCTGCAGATCAATTGGCGATGAGAAGTTGAAAAACTCTATAGTTAAGCGTGCTCGGGCTAGAGTAATATTGGGATGGGTGATCTCATGAGAATTCCCTGTAGTGCGCGCTTGAATATCGAGTTTGACTCATCAAAGGGAGGTTGTGCCCACCAATAACCTGCCAGAATGTTTGAGAGAGGTTGGGGTGCTTGGGCTGCAGTCCGGTAACGTCGCCTAGAGTGGAGCCATGATATTGTCACGTTGGATTGGCTAGGGTCATTACAATAAAAAGTGCACTTTCTCAATTGGTGATGAAAGTTGAAAGAACTTCATAGTTAAGCGTGCTCGGGCTGGAGTAGTACTAATATGGGTGACCTCCTAGGAAGTCCCTGTGGTGTGCGCTTGACTATCGAGTTTGACTCATTAAAGGAAGGCCGTTGTAAGACCCTTTTTTTTTCTTTTAACCACCGGGGTCTTATGCCCAGAACCGCCGCTTTACGGTGACACCAACACACCCGAGGAGGTCGTCACTACAAAACGCCGATCCTACCGGCCATACCGATCGCAGAAGAGTAGAATAAATATAAGAGTACATGAGTAAAATGAAACTCAATACTAGTCCATCAGAATCACATATATATAAATAATTCTTCACGAAGAGATAGTCCACAGAAATGATAAAGCAAAGTACTAAAGAGGGCTCCTGCCTGATACATCAAAATGCTCACTACAAACCACTCAATCGCGGAAGCAAATCTATAATATCTACTAATGATCGGGACTCACTATCCCTGCTGCTTGAACTCCAGTGTTAGACTGTCCCGTCTCCAAGCGCACCGAACTCTGGGGATGCATCTCCTGGTTCGGCTCCACGATCCCTTTTAATATTATACTAGGTCTAACCCTAGTGTATTTTGACTCTCTCTCTCCACAGGAAAAATGATCTTTCGTCGATCCCGAACACTTCTTAACACTAGTCAACCCAACACTCTCCTCATCATGACTCCTAATAAAGCTCTCCTTTTTTTTCACTTTACCAAGACTAGTAAATCAATAATTCCCATCTCCCTATGTCTATTCCACATGTTATCACAATTTCCGCAGTTTTATTAAATGCAGACCAACGTAAGTTATATGATGTACATGACAGGAGGTACTCCAAATTTTCATTCAAATACCTTAAGATAATTATTGTGGGTCTATCATGACATATTTAGCCTAAATCCAGAGACTTGTAATTTTACCAATTAATTTAGCATTTATTAGATTTTCTCAAAAGGTAGGCCATGGGTAATTTTGAACATGAAGTACTAGATTTCCTTAAGTTATGATCACCCAAAAATTATTAATAATGTATTATAGCAAAATATTAATAAATTCCAAATTCCACAGACTTTTATAAATGTAATAACTTCTAAATAATTAATTCAAGGTAATTCAAGTAATTAGAGTTAATGAAGAGAGTACCATAAATTATAGCCCAAAAATTATGTAAATATTACCTGAGACTTATAATGATCATAAAATACTGCTGACTAAGTTTCATGCAATTCCAAGGTCATTGAGCCATGTATAAAAATACTTTAAATAATTCCATTAAAGTGCACTTTATGAAGCAATATTCTTATAAACTCATAAAAATAACATGTAATAATCTTCATAGGCTATATTATGCCCTAAAAGATTCTCTGGCCAAGTAACATAATTTTACAGCAAGATATACTATTTATTATCTATTTATCAAAATTGGGTGCACTAGTTCATTTTACACATGAAGTATTAAGAGGAAATGCCCAAATGATCCAAATAATTCATTAGTGCCTCTAAATAATATTTAATTAACCTTTCCAAAGTTTCATATCATTCTAAGACAATTAAATCATAGATACTTCAAGATCATCAAAAAGGGCAAAGTGGAGATTATACCTAACAAGTATGAGCTACTATTTTCTAAATATCCTATAATAAATTTCAGAGGTTTATAATACTATAAGATTACTCCTACCAAAATCTCATGAATGTCCAAAGTCATATGACCCCTTATTAATCCCATAGGGTATATAGACTTAATAATTTTCCAAGTGACTAAGGTTGGTTGTATGTGTCCAAATACTACTAAACCCCTTCCTAGGGCATTTCACCATCCTAAAATCACATGGACTAAACATCAGGTTCATACAAGGACATGTCACCCTATGTCCTTCACAAACCCCCAAAGTTCAACCTTAGGGTTTGAACTAGGGTCCTAGGGAAAATCCAACCTAATCCATCCCAAACTCTATGTGGGGGTGTTTAATGTCATAACAAATCAATGGACCAAGTTTTAACCTCTGTTGAGGTGATTTGGTCACTCAACACCACAAGGGACAAATTAACCTAATTACTCTTTTTGGCGCTAGGCTAGGGTTTAACAAATTCCATACCAATCCATCTACAAATGGAATGAAATTTTATACATAGTCCTATATGGACCCAAAGAACCACTCACCAAATTTTGGAAGGGTTTGGAGATCATTAGTCCCTTTAAATAATACATACATGGATTATTAAATTTCTACAAAAACTTTAGGAAAATATTTTTTAAAAATTCCCATTTTTGGATATGTTCTAGGTATAGTTATGTGTAACCCCCATACAAAATTTCAAGTCATATGGTTGGCTAGATTGATGGGGGTACTCAAAACAATCTCTGGTTTAGCCTAGGTATAGACCTCACCAAAATGAGTGTTGTGATCTGACCTGAACTCCAAATTTGTTCAAACAAATTTTAAAGAGAACTAGACTCTTAGGGATACAACTTTAATGTAGACCACTCTTTCTGAATAGTCCTCTAGGTATTTTTAATTTAAATTCCAAAACAGTTAATATTATGTGACAGAAAATGCATAAAAACATTTAATACAAATAGATCTGCACAGATCTTGAAGCAAATCCAACGACTGCTGGGTTTCTTCTTCCTCCAGCCAAGGGCCCCGATCAGCCCGACCTGGAGCAAGTTCCAGCCATATTTCCCGGCCACACGACCACCTCCCTGGCCGGCCACCACCGCCACCACCTTCGTTGAGGTGGGGGCTATCGCCGGGCGACGACACGACCGCGGAGGGGCAGTTTATGGCGAACCAGCAAGGTAGAAAAAGCCATAAAAATTTGGAATTCCTCTCACCCGATCGGGCTCAATTGAGCCCAATTTATCTCCTAAAAGATCTAAGATGCTAGCCCATGAAGAGAGGAGTAGAGGAGGACCTTAGTGGAGGGCTGGAGTCGGGCTGATCGTCGAATTGCCATGGACGATGGTGGCGTCGTCGGGTGTTCTGCAACAACACTGTCAACTTCCTCAGCTCATTCAGGGAAAGTGTGGAATCGACTCCTCTAGGTCCAGGGATACTTTTAAGACTGCTAAATGGCGGGAGGGGAAGGGCCAAGCATCAATGACCATTAATGGCCATGAAAGCTCAATTTTTCGACCATGGTGGATCTCTGAATCCAGCCACCTAGAGGCTGGGGAAATCCTTTGGTCTCCTCTAACTGATGAAGGGGAATGAATCTCCATCAATTGGGAGAGAGATGAGAGGTCAAGGGCATTCAAACACCATGAATACTTTCTCTCTCCTCTCTCTCTCCTCCAACTTGAGGAAAGTCCCATTTCTCTCTCCTAGTCACCATTTCCAGAAAATAGATGGCTAATTATGTAATTATCAACCTCCTAAGCTAATGGGCCACTCAAATTGAGCTTAGCCCAAGTGGATTAGGCTTGAGCTAGCCATTTAGGCTAGTTTAACCTAATTCTAGGGTAGAGTTAACCTTGGTCAAATTGACCATTTGGGTTGACCCCAATAGGTCCATGGTGACTCATTGGCCTCCCCTAAGGTATAAGAAGGCTTGGGTAGGGTTGGTTGGGCACCTTGGTGGTCACTTGACCCTTAACTAGGGCACTTTGACCTTTTTAGGGCTAGGGTTGACTTGGGTCAACTTAGCCTCTTTGGTTGACCCCAATGGGTCCTTGGTAACTCATTGGCCTCCCTTAGGGCTTGGGAAGGTATAGGTGGGTCCCTTTTGCTAAGGGGAGGTCATTATGCCATGTGTGAGCTTAGGTTGACCTAATTAGAGCTTAGGTTGACTTTGGTCAACTTGACCTTTTTAATTGACCTTAATGGGTCCTTATGGCTTTAATGGACCCTCTAATAGGTTAGTGATGTTGTGATGGGATCATGGAGTTATGGTGAAGCCCTATGGTCATCCCTAAGCTAGTAATTGAAATTCTACTATTTACAGACCATGGTAATCTCACTTTCATTCATAGATTCACTTGGTCTTCTTGGGCTTCCTAGAGTTTTGTCATGACCTAGTCATGACAAAACCACTCCTAGGGGTCTAGTTGTTTGAGGGATATTATAGTCGTGGCCACCAACAACCCGCCTGTGGGTTGGAGAGGGGTTGGGGTGCTTGGGCTGCAGCCCGATAACGTCACCTAGAGCGGAGCCGTGACATTGTTATGATGGATCGGCTAGGGTCGTTACAATAAAAAGTGCAGCTCAATTGTTGATGAGATGTTGGAAAACTCCATAATTAAGCGTGCTCAGGCTGGAGTAGTACCGGGATGGGTGACCTCCTGGGAAGTCCCCGTGATGCGCACTTGACTATCGAGTTTGCTTCATCAAAGGGAGGTTGTGGCCACCAACAACCCGCCAGAGTGCTGGAGACGGGTTGAGGTGCTAGGGCTTCAGCCCGGTAACATTACCTAGAGCAGAGCCGTGACATTGTCACGGTGACATTGTCACGTTGGATTGGCTAGGGTCGTTACAAAATTCCACTCAAACGCGCGCAAAACCCCTCTTCGATGAAGATCCGTGCAGCTCCTCCTTTTGCAAAACCCTAGTTATCCTCTCTTGAATAATTTTTTTTATGATGAAGAGATCCTCCTTTTCTTCTCTCATAAGCCTTTATATATTCTCCCCCTCCATAAGGAATGTTTTAAATGCTGAAAGGATGCCTCCTCTTGCTCTTGTAACAGCCCAATTTGAATAATTTTGGATTTCAATTTTCTATTCTCGCACAAATGTTGTAACATAATTACTAAAAACTGCTCTAAATTGTAATTAAGTTGTGGCAACCCTTTTGCAATTTTTTCTGGACTTCAAATAAGCTCTACCCTTGACTTCTTGGGATGGATACTTTGAAGTCCTACATCAAAATAAATTAAAATGACGATAATACCCTCAGTTTTCACTAAATACTAAATTACTTATATTTAATATATTTTTACTCAAATTTATTAAATATTTTAATGAAAAAGATAGGAATTAAAGCACAAGATAATTTCTTTTTGAGAAGTTATCACCGGTCTCCGCGAACTCAACAACCAAACTGCGCAACCTATACAGTTCTCGCGGCTAGACAACAACCCGACTTGGCACAACACCGTGACCAAGTCTAAAAGGAGGGAGTTATTCAGATCTACTCTAGAGGAGGGGTGAATAGAGTGTTTAAAAGTTTTGGCTTTTTTATGCTATTCTATCAGAGTTAAAAATAGGTGATATCAATAATTAAATAAATAAAAAAAAACTAGAGAGCTATTCTAAATATCACAGCAAATAGCAAGAACAATAAGAGAAAGAGCAACCAGACGACACAAGAAATTATAGTGGTTCCCCAAATCTGGGTACATCCACTCTTCTACCACCCTGGTAGGAATCACTCTTAGATTTTTGATCAAGTGACTGCCACCAAGTAATATCTATTTTTAGGGAGATATTACAACCCTTCTGGATTTTGATCAGGTGCCGGAAAACCACTTGAAGTCTTTTGATCAGGAGACCTCACAACCAGGAATTATTTTTGAAGGGAGTAAGAACCCTGTACCCATAGGGGGGAAAGAAAGAGTTGAGTTGTCTTCTCTTTTCTCAAGCAAATGAGAGAAGACTTTAGAGTGATCCTGATGGAGTCAAGGCTTTTCCTGATGATCTTGATTGGTTCAGGAATCCAAAGCCTTGTACAGGGTGTAGGTCTTGAATTCCAGAAAGCTGAGACTGATTGAAGATGAAATATCTCTACAGGCTTCCTGGATGAACACTTGTATGAAGAACTGAAAGTTGTTCTTCTCCTTTTTGCTGTCTTGTATTCTTTAACAAAATCTGTCTATCTTGTATCTGGATAATAATTCTCTATGCTTTTTATTCTCTGAGTATCTATCCTTTGAATAATTCCAAACTGAATTTGAAATGACACACATTGATTGACTGCAATAATCACGGGAACTCGTGCAACAGCTATAAAAGAATTAACTCATTTCCCTAACTATCCCGAGAATGGCTGTATAATAACTATGTGAATACCAGTAATTAATGCTTGTCAAGGAACGGATATATTCAGAGAATATATGCATTAATCACTCAAAGTCATATAAACAATATAATAATCAGTCAATAAGGAAAACAATAACTGCAGGGAATAAAATATTGATCTGGCAATAATCGTCGATCTGGTCCTTAGATCGTCAAACTCAAACATCCTCTATCGTTGAGCTGAGCCCTGTGATCGTTGACCTAAAAATCTACCTTCCAAACTGGGCTTCAAGATCATCGAAATGAGATGGTTGATCGTCGATCTCTATACTGAAATTAGATCAGAGATCGTCGAACTAAGTTCAGCGATCGTCAATCTCAGTATTTAGAGATTTAACTCTGAGATCGTCGAACGCAGAACGAAGATCGTCGAGCTCTCTTCGGAGATCGTCGAACGACTTTTCACTTAGAAAAATTTCTGCCTTGTTCAGTCTCTGCTGTATTTTAAGTCTCTGATGTCTTGGTCTTGTCTCACTGAGTTGTTGACCTAACTGACACCTAAGACACTAGACTAGACCCTGGCTATATAATGTGGGTCTGACTTAGCCTATATTAGTGAACCTAGCCCAAATCCAAACTAGGGATCCAACAATCTCCCCCTATTTGGGTGAGGCCACTAAGCAAAATAAAAGAATACAATAAAACTAAACAAACATATTTATCATGAATAATAAGAAAAATTCAACAGATATTTACAATAAGAGATATAGACACAAAAAGAAAAACAGTACTAAGACTTGCCAGAAGCTGGCTTAGTAAATTCAATTCTTCTTTTTGGATTTGCTGCTTGCTGTCTTGTTATTTTTATGTCAACTTCACCAAGAACTTTTATGGATGCTTCTCTGGGAATAATTGCCTCAGGGTGAACCTGCATATAGGCATTAGCATCAAAAAAATTCTTATCAATATCAAATTATTCAAGATCTTTCTTCCTGTACTTGGACATTGTTGAAAATTGAGAAGGATCAGCTCCTTCTTTTCTAGCTTTGTTTATCTGGGAAAGAGCAATCAATTCTTGAAACCTTGCCATCCTGAAGTTTGGATCTAGCTCAGGTTCATACTGTGAAGAATCTTCTTTTGAATCAAGAGAGATCTTTAAATGCTTCTTGTGCCTGATTGACTGTTCTTGGAATTTTATTACTGTTGCTGTATGCTGAGATTGACTGTCATGGAGATTTGGAGGAGGTCTGACTTCACTAAACTTTCCAGGAATTCTGAATCTCCTGCTAGAATCTGAACCATCTTCTCTGTCAGTCTGATCATGTTGTCTACCTCTCCTTCTTGAATAACCCTTAGAGTAAGACCTGGATGGTCTACTATGAGAGTGAGGGGCATAAGAACTCTGCTGCTGGGAGGAGGTAGTAGTCCTAGAAGCAACATTCCTACTAGCACCTGCTGAAGGAGGAGAAGGAGGTGGATCCTTTCTTAAAACTTTGACAGGAGAGGAATCAGTCTTTCTCATTTTCTTTTGAGCCTTCATCTCATTCTTTGAAAATCTCATCCAGTGAGGAGAAGTTGATGTGAGAGTAATATTGTGCCTGATGAAGTAAGGAATGTCATCTTGAGGATTAGACTTAGGCACTTCCTTCACTGGAGCTTTTCTTTTCTTGGTCACTTTCTTCTTCTTGCTGACATCCGAATTTGAGTCTGAATCTGAATCATTATTAGATAAGCCTGGTGGATTATTATACAAATCATCAATCTCTTTGATAACTGAAAGTTCTTCAGCTGCATCAGCAGCCATAACTTCATCCAAGTCTGGGACTGGAGAAGTAGAACATACATAGGTTGGAGGAGAGAAAGTCATGGGCTCTGAAATCTCAACCTCCGGCATACTGATAAGCTCAGCCTCTAGAGCTGCAGAGAGCTCAGGCACTGGAGCTAAAAGACTCTGAAGAAGCTGATGTAAAATATCAGTGCTCACTGGAGCAGTATAACATACAATATTTGTACAATATGGAGGAATTCCAAAAGAAGGAATTGTGCTAAAAGAGAGATCAAAAAAATCTAACATAGCAGACAATTCTCCTAAAGGATGTACAGTATGTCCAACATAAAGAGTTTCTACTTCCAAAGAATCCAAAGAATCATCTGTCAGAAATATTTCAAGCTCTGCATCTATTAACACTGTATCCTCAAGCTCTGTATCTATCAAAACTGTATCTACAATCTCTGTATCTACAACTGCCAAAACTGTAACTGCTGGAGGAGGAGGGGATTCTTTACTGGACATCTCCCCCTGCTTGGTAGCAGTAATTTCTGCTGTCAGGCCCCTAGATGAAGAAGGGCCAGAGAAAGAGGCAAAAAAAAGAATTGAAAGAGACTAGTAGAGGTGCAATGACATCCTCTACAATGGTTTTGATGGAAGGGGTGAGGAGAGTAATGAGAGCAGATGATGTGGATGGTAAGGATGAAGTAGAATGTCCACAAGCTGTACAGATGGTGGAAATGGTAGGTTGAGTGGTTGATTCAGGGATAACCATTCATTTTGGATGGGGGAAGGAGGGGAAGGTTCATGAGATAGTAAACGAGTTGGGGAAGGGGAAGGTGAAGGAGTTGGTGTTGAAAAGTTAAGATCAAAGGTTGGTGAGGTTTGGATAGAAATGTTAGTGGTAGGGATCTCTTCTAGATAATTTGGTAGTGGGGATAGTGGAGGAGGAGATGTTGGAGGAGGGCTTGGAGGTGGAGTTGATGGATGTGACAAGGGAGAAGTTTGTCTAGCTGGGGGTGGATAAATTGGTATAGTTGGGGATGAAGGTGGAGGAGGAGGAATCTCTGGTTCATCTTCCCTAGCATGAGGAGTGGCTGAAACAGTCCTTGTATCCTCAGAAGCCCTGTGGGTGGAGGGAGCCCTGGAGGGCTTTGAGATAGTCCTCTCCCATTTTCCAAAGAGAACTGGGGTAAACCTCTTGGAAGCATTGATGAAGGTTGTTGGGGATGTCAACAGCCCAGGGCATTTTTCAGTGAGAAAAATCCCTAGAATCCTGCCAAGAGAGACCTCTCTATTATTTGTCTTCTTCTTAATCAACTCAAATAGGGTTTCAGCCCAATTTACTGCCTTCTGATTAACCAAGGCACTCATCAAAAGAAACTGGTGCCTGGATATGTTATCATGGGCAGTGTGCTTCCCAAGCAGCACTTTACCCATAATATCTGCCAAGGACTTGTATTGAGGGAACAAGTTCTTTTTCAGAAGCTTGCTAGGATTTGCATCAGCATGACCCATTCTTGCAAGCATGGCAGCAAATTCTTCTTTATCCAAATCAATATCATCTTTTCCATTAACAAAACCGAAAATTTCAGTAAGAACAACAGGGGTTAGACTTACCGCCTATCCAGAAATAGTTCCTACCAACGATTGTTCATCTGATGATGAAGTATAAGCCCATTCCTTAATTTCTGTCACTGGCAACTTCATCCTTGTCGTCATCAACTTTTGTAACTTCGGCGCATCAAACAGTTTCAACACGTCCTGAAAAATCGGATCACTATGCTTGAATGAATCCAGATCAATATCAAAACCAGAATCGAATTTCATGCTTGACAAAATCGTCACTGTAAGTTCCATTTGAGAGTTCCTGTAGAGAAAAACAAAGATCAAGTGCAGAAGGGAAATGGAAAGTGTGAGACTATTTCCGTCTAAACCCTATATTATAAGGTTTAAGAAAACGAAGAGACGGGATTAGTCAAGTGAATTAACTACTAAAATAACTTCAAAACCGAGGTTGGCGAAATATTTTAATATAAAATGAGTTCGGTAACCTCAGATCAAAGAGAAGGAATAAATCGTCGATCTCAGATCGATGATAAATTCTCTGAACCAAACATCGTCGATCTCCGTTCGACGATAATTGTTTCACTAAGAAGTGATCGTCGATCTTCGTTCGACGATCGACTTCACAAGACGCTAGCAGATCGTCGATCTCCGTTCGACGATCTGTCAACAAATCATCGAGCTTAGACAGAAAGTTAAATAATCTCATCTCCATTAATCATACCTAGCTGATTCATGAAGAATAAATGTTTCTTTTCATCCAAGGGTTTGGTGAAAATATCTGCCCTTTGCAAATTAGTAGGGATGAAGGTGAGATTAATTTTCTTTTTGTCTACACACTCCCTAATGAAATGATGTCTTACATCTATATGCTTAGTCCTAGAATGATGGAATGGATTTTGTGATATAGAAATAACACTAGTACTATCATAGAATATAGTTGAATTATTTAAGTTGTATCCATAGTCTAGTAGCTGATTTTGTATCCACAACATCTGAGAACAGTAACTGCCAACTGCTATGTATTCAGCTTCTGTTGTTGATGTAGACACAGATGTCTGCTTTTTACAAAACCAAGAGACAAGCCGAGCACCAAGGAACTGATATGTTCTAGAGATACTTTTCCTGTCTACTCTACATCCAGCAAAGTCAGCATCTAAGTATCCAGTCAACTCAAATTCTAACTCAGCAGGATACCATAGTCCTAGATTTGGGCAACTCTTTAAATATCTCAAAATCCGTTTAAGTAAAATAAGGTGGGATTCTTTATGGTTCACTTGGAACCTAGCACAAATACATGTGACAAACATGATATCTGGCCTACTTGCTGTGAGATATAACAGAGACCCAACAATGGCCCTATACAATTTCTGATCAACAAGTTTTCCATGCTCATCAGAATCAATCACAGTATTGGTTGCCATGGGTGTTTTCTTAGCTGAGGCACTAGCCATCCCAAACCTTTTGATCAGCTTATTAGCATACTTAGATTGGGATAGGAAAATGTCATCAGGTGCCTGCTTGACTTGGAGACCAAGGAAGTAGGAGAGCTCACCTATACTACTCATCTCAAACTTTGAATGCATAAAGTTGGAAAACCTCTTGCATAGTTTGGGATCTGTAGAGCCAAATATTATGTCATTTACATATATTTGTACTAACAATATTTTGTCATGATGATGCTTTATAAATAAAGTCCTATCTACTATGCCTCTAGAGAATCTATGTTCTAACAGGAAGCTAGCTAGGGTCTCATACCAAGCTCTTGGAGCTTGCTTAAGGCCATAAAGATCTTTATGCAATCTATAAACAAAAGAAGGTTGAGTTGGAGAAATAAAACCTGATGGTTGTTTAACATACACCTCTTATTTGAGTTCTCCATTTAGAAAAGCACTCTTTACATCCATTTGATTGACTTTAAATTTTTGAGAAGCAGCATAGGCTAATAAAATCCTGATTGTCTCTAACCTTACCACTAGTGCAAAGGTTTGAACATAATCAATGTCTTCTTCCTGCCTATACCCTTGAGCAGCAAGTCTAGCCTTGTTCCTTATAATTGCTCCTTATGCATGCATCTTGTTTTTGAATACCCATTTTGTTCCAATTACTGGGTAGTTCTTTGGTCTTGGGACTAATTCTCAAACTCTACATCTCTCAAATTGGTTGAGCTCCTCTTGCATTACAAGGATCTAGTGGGGATCTTTCTCAGGATCTTGAATAGAATGAGGTTCAACTTGAGAAATGAAGCAGGCATGCATCAAGTCCTGGTGGAGTTAATGTCTAGTCCGCACACTGGCTGATATGTCTCTAATCACTTGAGATACAGGATGATCTCTAAGTATGACTAAATCAGCAGGAGGAGTTGGTTGTTCAACAGCTGGTGGGGGTAATTCCTCTTGTGAAATTATTTCAGCTGCTGGAACAATATCAGTGGGCTCACTGATTTCCTCATCACTATCTTCAACTACTTGTGGAGATGATGATGTAACAGCCTCAGGGGTGAGGGTCCTAGCTTCCAAATTCTCACACAATATAGGTACCTACAAAGTCTGACTAGTAGAAGTATTCTTCTCCTTATAAAACATGTTAGTTTCATCAAAAGATACATGCACAGACTCTTTAATTTTCAAGGTAGATTTATTATAGACCCTATAAGCCTTGCTTACTTGGGAATATCATAGAAAAATTCTCATTTCAGACTTGGCTTCAAACTTTCTAGTGTATTTTCTGTTGTTAATATGTATGTAACAAACACAACTAAATACTCTAAAATAGTCTACTTTAGGTTTCTTCTCTTTGAGTAGCTCATAGGGGGTCTTAGCCTTAAGCTTATATATTAAACATCTATTCAGGACATAGTTAGCTGTGCTCACTGCCTCTGCCCAAAAGGAAAGGGGCAAGTATGCATCAACAAGTAATGTACCTGCAGCTTCAATCAGGGTTCTATTTTTTTCTTTCAGTTACCCCATTTTGTTGAAGAGTTCTAGGAGCAGAAAAATATTGTCTGATACCTTCCTTCTCATAGAACTCTTGCATAAGAAGAGACTCAAACTCAGTACCATGATCACTTCTGATCAATACAACTTGAGTAGAGAACTCACTTTGTATGCACTTGAGAAAATCTATAAGAACCTTGAAGTTATCTGACTTGTTTTTCAAGAAGAACACCCAAGTGAACCTGGAGAAGTCATCTACAATAACCAAGGTGTAAGACTTCCCTCCTAGGCTTTGTACAGTAATGGGTCCAAAGAGATCCATGTGAAGCAAATACAAAATCCTAGGTGAGTCACTCTTATTAATGGATTTGAAACTATTTTTAGTTTGCTTGCCTAGTTGACAAGCCCTGCACAGGCTTTCCTTCTTATAGGGGTACGAAGTCAATCCTCTTACAAGGTTGCCCTTAGATAGCCTAGCAATGTATTTTAAGTTTACATGTCCTAACCTCCTATACCATAGTTCATTTTGATTACAAGATTGGTTAAATAAACAAATTTCATTTATGGCTGAATTGAAGTTAACAATATAAATATTACCTACTCTAGAACCTGTTAAGACAACTATGTTGTCAGCTGAAGAAATACTGCAAGAGGACTGATTGAATGTTACCTGAAATTCTTTATCACAAAGTTGACTGATGGAGATCAAGTTATGTTTCAATCCACTTACATATGCAACCTTCCTGAATGTGACAGCTCCTATTCTGATTTCTCCATAGCCTTCAGTCTGGCTATAGTTGGAGTCACCAAAGATAACTTTAGGTCCTAGCTTTGACTTATAGCTAGATAAGTTGTCCTTCCATCCTGTCATGTGCTTTGAGCACCCACTGTCCAGATACCATTGCTGGTTATATGATGGACAGTTCTTTACCTGCAATAATTAAAAGATTAATTGTTCTTGACCCGGGTTACCTTGGGTCCTTTATTTTCTTGATAAGAAAAGCTTGAGATAACAGAACTAGCTGGCTGAGATTTATATCCTAGTGCATGATATCTCTTAGGTGGAATTTCCCAATGTGTGAAAAGATTAACTGTTTCCCTTATCTGATTAGAGTTTTTGTTAACTTTAGAATTTCTGTTAGGATTAGTAGTCTTATTACTTCTTACTGGGTTCGACGATTGAAAGTGAGATCGTCGATCTGAGTTCGACGACATGGGTTGAGATCGTCGGTCTATGCTCAGAGAAGGATAGTACTCATTCTCTGTGCCCCAAGTTTGTCGATCTCTTCTCGATGATCCATATAAAAATCGTCGATCGCAGTAAGACGATTGATTATAGTAAGTATTTTCGTTCATAGATCGTCAATCTGGGTTTGGCGATCTGTTCATATTTTGTCGATCTAAGTTCGACAAAAATTGCTGAACATTGTTTTTGTTTTGGTTTTGTTTGTTTCTATTTTTTTGTTTGTTAGGTTTGTTTCTATTTGCAATTGGAGGTTTTTCATAGATTAGTTCTTTACCTTTTTCAGAGATGAATTTTACATGAGTCCTTAATATATTTTTCTAAACTAGAGGGGGTTGGCTTGATGAAGCACCCAAGCCCAGCTTGCCATTGAGTCTGGCATTAATAGTGCTTGTAATGTCCATCAGCTTGAGACTTATCCCATTAAGGGATTCTTCAAGTTGGCTTGCCTCAGCTAGTTCAGTTTTTAATTTAATTATCTGTTCATTTGCAAGTGTAATATCATCTTTTAGTTGATTGTTTTCTTCAACTAAGTTACTTTGATCATTTAATTGCTCTTTAAGTAGATTAATTTCTTTCTCTAAGATAATTAAATCCATACACATAGTTTTGAATTCATATACAAAATCTTCATAATTGGAGTCAAAGGATGAGAGTACCTAATCCACTTTAGTTCATCATCTGATGAGTAATCTTCTGAATGAGTGCTGGAAGAATCAATTGCCATTAGGAAAACTTCCTTTGCCTTTGCTTCCTCTTCATCTTCATCACTGGAGCTAGAGGAAGAGGAATCCTCTTCTATATCACTCCAGGTTTCTGCTACAAAGCCTTTCTCTTTTCTCTTATGCTTGCTTGAGGAAGGCTTGCTGTACTTCTATTTTCTGGAGTCCTTATCCTTTTTTTTCCTTCTTCTGATTTTCTGGACACTCAAAGATGTAGTGTCCAGGTTTCCTGCAACCAAAACAAACAACTTATTTAGTTGGTGTTTTGTCATACCTGGGTTTATCTTCTTGTCTGGATGACTTCTTCTTGAAGTCTCTTTTGCCCATCTTGTAAAATCTCTTTGCTAAGAGACTCAAGAACTCTTCAATAACAGTAGGAGCTACTTTTTCCTCTGTAGCCTTAAAAGCAATATTCTGCTCTTTCCTGACTAGAGTAGAAGCCTTTTGCTCTACCTCCCTAGTCTTTGTCAGGTGTTCAAAAGATTTGAACTTTCCTATAAGTGTTTCTGTGAAAATTTCTATAATACTTTTGGCATCCTTGATTGGCCAGATCCTTGTGTCCCATGAGCTGGGAAGACACATCAATATCTTATCATTGATCTCAGTCAGTGAAATGTCCTTGTCCAATGTTTTCAGTTCACTGATAATGGCACTTAGTCTGCTATACATTTCTTCAACTATCTCTGCATCTTCTTTTCTGAAGTTCTCATACTTGGAAATGAGAAGGGATCTTCTATCCTTACTTTCTTCCACTGAGCCAGCCACCATCTGGTTCAAATAGTCCCAGATGGCCTTTGCTGATGTGCAATCAGCAACCTTTTGGAATATGTCATCTGACTTAGTCTGGGCCAGTATGTTCATGGCCTTGGCATCAACAATCTTTGCTTTCTTCTGTGCATCAGTCTAATTTGGTGGTGGAACTGCATGAGTGTTAGTAGATGTAGAAGTGGCTGCAGTTGGTTGAGGTGGACCTGTCAAAATGGAGTTGAAGATGTCTTCACCAATTGAGTTCATGTAAAGTCTAATTCTTGTCTTTCAGATACTGAACTTATTTAAGTTACAGACTGGAGGTCTGGTGCTTGCATAGTCCTTATTCTGTGTCATGTGATAAGTGAATAACTAAAGAGAAGGAAATCTGAATAAGTAGGGATCTAGGTTCAAGTGTTAGCTTGTTCAACCAAAAAACACAATCCTCTGATACCAATTGAAAGGAGGGAGTTATTCAGATCTACTCTAGGGGGTGAATAGAGTGTTTAAAACTTTTGGCTGTTTTATGCTATTCTATCAGAGTTAAAAATAGGTGATACCAATAATTAAATAAATAAAAGAAAACTAGAGAGCTATTCTAAATATCACAGCAAATAGCAAGAACAATAAGGGAAAGAGCAACCCGACGACACAAGAAATTATAGTGGTTCCCCAAATCTGGGTACATCCACTCTTCTACCACACTAGTAGGAATCACTCTCAGGTTTTTGATCAAGTGACTGCCATCATGTAATATCTATTTCTAGGGAGATATTGCAACCCTTATGGCTTTTGATCAGGTGCCGGAAAATCACTTGAAGTCTTTTGATCAGGAGACCTCACAACCAGGAATTACTTTTGAAGGGAGTAAGAACCCTGTACACAGAGGGGGGAAAGAAAGAGTTGAGTTGTCTTCTCTTTTCTCAAGCAAATGAGAGAAGACTTGAGAGTGATCCTGATGGAGTCAAGGCTTGTCCTGATGATCTTGATTGGTTCAGGAATCCAAAGCCTTGTACAGGGTGTAGGTCTTGAATTCCAGAAAGCTGAGACTGATTGAAGATGAAATGTCTCTACAGGCTTCCTAGATGAACACTTGTATGAAGAACTGAAAGTTGTTTTTCTCCTTTTTGTTGTCTTGTGTTCTCTAACAAAATCTTTCTATCTTGTATCTGCATAATAATTATCTATGCCTTTTATTCTCTGAGTATCTATCCTTTGAATAATTCCAAACTGAATTTGAAATGGCACATATTGATTGACTGCAGTAATCACGGGAACTCGTGCAACAGCTATAAGAGAATTAACTCATTTCCCTAACTGTCCCGAGAATGGCTGTATAATAACTCTGTGAATACAGTAATTAATGCTTGCCAAGGAACGACTATATTCTGAGAATATATGCATTAATCACTCAGAGTCATATAAGCAATATAATAATCAGTCAATAAGGAAAACAATAACTGCAGGGAATAAAATGTTGATCTGGCAGTAATCGTCGATCTGGTCCTGAGATCGTCGAACTCAAACATTCTCTATCGTCGAGCTGAGCCCTGTGATCGTTGACCTGAAAATCTGTCTTCCAAACTGGGCTTCAAGATCGTCGAACTGAGATGGTTGATCGTCAATCTCTATCCTGAAAGTATATCAGAGATCGTCGAACTAAGTTCAGCGATCGTCGATCTCAGCATTAAGAGATTTAACTCTGAGATCGTCGAACGCAGAACGAAGATCGTCGAGCTCTCTTCAGAGATCGTCGAATGACTTTTCACTTAGAAAAATTTCTGCCTTGTTCATTCTATATTGTCTTCTAAGTCTCTGATGTCTTGGTCTTGTCTCACTGAGTTGTTGACCTAACTAACACCTTAGCCACTAGACTAGACCCTGGCTATACAATGTGGGTCTGACTTAGCATAGATTAGTGAACCTAGCCCAAATCCAAACTAGGGATCCAACAAAGTCCATAACTCCAACAGACTCTGGCTTTTGACCGCATGAACAACCACATTAATCTTATGCGGTAAACTATTACTATCCGCGCTTAACTATATGTCCCATGCGAGCTAGAGAACCCGTCTTCTCTAACACACTCTGCGGTCTCACAATTCAAACCGCAACAACCGCGGTTAGCCAATGTTAATTGACTGGTTATCTCAGGATGCTTGCTGAAACAGACCACAAGAACAGAGAACCAGAACTGGCTAGCCGTCAACTCTATCTACGCTACCCGCGCTGTACAACCCCGTATTCGCGGAGTGGGGTCCCCAAGCAAGCGTAAGGTGTAATCCAGAGAATTAATGGTCCAGGACTAGAGAGCCCAAAGGCTAAGGGGGAAAAGAGGGGCTGGTGAGGCGGGAGGCCGGCACCCGCCCCGGGCCTACTTTAGGGGGCGGGTGCGGCGGGAGGCCGACATCTGCCCCGAACCTATTTTTAGGGGGCGAGTGCGGCGAGAGGCCGGCACCCGCCCCGACCCTATTTCAGGGGGGGCGGGTGCGGCCGGAGGCCAGCACCTGCCCTGGCCCTATTTTAGGGGGCGGGTGCGGCAGGAGGCCAGCACCCGCCCTGGCCCTATTTTAGGGGGCGGGTGCGGCGGGAGGTCGGCACCCACCCCGACCCTTTTTTAGGGGGCAGATGCAGCGGGAGGTCGGCACCCGCCCCGACCCTATCTTAGGGGGCGGGTGCGGCGGGAGGCCGACACCCGCCCCGGCCATTTTTCAGGGGGTGGGTGCGGCGGGAGGCCGGCACCAGCCCCATCCTTAGTAAATCAGGGGGTGGGGGAGGTAGGAGGCCGGCACCCACCCCCAACCCTTATTAATCAGGAGGGGCGGGTGTGGTGGCAAGCCAACACCCGCGCCTACCTTTTTAGGGTGTTGCCTGGAGACGCCACTGTCACCTGGTGACACCATGGAGCTCTCGCCCGGCTTGAGGGTCTTGCCCAGCTTAGCTCTTGCCTGACCTAGTTCTCGGCCTAAGTCTCGCCCGACCTAGTTCTCGCCCGACTTAAGCAGCTTTCCCGGCTTGAGGGTCTTGCCCGGCTCGAGAATCTCTCCCATCTTGAGGGTCTGCTATTTTGCCCCTGGTGGGCTGCGAATAGCTGTTCAAAATAGCGAAGTTTGACTGTTGGCAGACCAGCTTAGGGTATTTCATTAATTTTAGAGCAGCGAGTGTCGGTTATTTGCAGGCCATTTTCAGGAATCTATAAATAGACCCTTGGGGTGCCTTGAAGAGGGATCCGTTTTCACTAATCTTCATCTTCTTCCTTCATCCTCCAAGGCACCTAGCTTAGCATTGGATAAGGAGGGGAAGATCTCAAAGGTCTTTCGGATATGAGGTGGGACCTCCATGCTAGAGCCAGGGGTCATTTTCCAAATTCAGGTATCTCACCAAGGGATGGCTCGTGAGAAGTAAGTTTGAGATGTACCCCTAGGTCCAATCTCTAGGTAGAACCAAATCTCGGTTTCAACATTTTTGGTGCGATGAGCGTGGACTGCTGCTTATACAGAAGTTTCTGAGCAAGTTCCATGGCGGGAGATCATGGAGGTGGTGATAACTCCAATAAGCTCCCCAACCCAATACCCTTTGTAGGGAGGGAAGAGTTCATGGCATCCGTCCAAGGCATCATGGAGATGCTGCGAAGTATTGCTCCTCGAGGTAACTGCTCAACTCCCACCCTCAGGAAACAGCTCTCAAGGGTTTCGGTGAGACAACTCTCAGGGGTCTCAGCGAGACAGCTCCTAGGGGTCTCAGCAAGATAGCTCCTAGGGGTCTTGGCGAGACAGCTCCCAAGGGTCTAGGTGAGATGACCTCAGGAGGGGTAGAAGAAAGTACATCAAGAAGACGGCCAGGGAAGTAAAGGATGGGAGAGAGGGTCGAGCGAGACCTTACCAGTCGGGAGTTATTCCCTAGCCCGGCGAGTGCTAGCCTCCCATGCAAGTAGGTCGCGTGAGTGGAGCATGCAAGACCACCAAGTAGGGGTTCACCCTTTAGCGAGCTGATTGTCTCAGCTCCCATTCCCGAGGGGTTCAGAGAACCTGACATGACTTACTATACTTGGAAGGATGACCTCGTACATCACCTGCAGTGGTTCGAAGATACGGTCTCTATCAGGTCAATGATGGATACATTCAAGTGTCGCCTCTTCGCGATCACGTTGAAAGACAAGGCAAGGGATTGGTTCCATCAACTCCCAGCGAGATCGATCTACGGGTTCGAATACTTGAGACAGAGTTTTCAGCTTCACTTCTCCACTTTTAAAAAGAGGAAGAAGGGTCCCGATTCCATCTTCCTGATAAGTCAGAGGGTGAAGGAGTCGTTAGCCCAATATGTGGACATGCTCCAAGAAGAGATCTTGGACATAAAGGAGGTGTGGGGTATGCCCTCCAGATTGTGTTTATAGTGGGGTTACGTGAGGGGTTCTTCAAGATGAGTCTGACCCGAAAGACCCCTATCCTTCGAGGAGCTGATGGAAAGGGCAGCAGAGTAGATAATAATTGAAGCGGCCAACCCGGTGTTTGTCAAGAAGTTGGCAAGGTTAATAGAGGCAGAGTCGAAGGAGCAAGGTGGCAAAAGGCATCAGGAGGGAAGAAGGAGAGAAGAGCAGAGAGCCTAGGGGTTCCATGGACCTTTGGAAGGTCCGGAGCCAGGTTGTAGGCAATAGGGAGGGCCCGTTCAGGGTCCAAGAAGAGTTCTCATCCAGGGTAGGTGGAACTTTCATGGAGGCCAAGGGAGGTTCAACTTCCAAAGGCAATTCCCTAGGCAACTCCTACCCCCACCGCAGCAAGCTATGGCAATAGGAAGAGGAAGAAGAGGTAACATGAGAGATCGCCCAGCCCATCGAAGAAGGGGAGGAAAAGTGTTGTCATATTGTGACTTCCACCAGGTAGAGGATCACGCCACAGCTACCTGTCCCGAATTCCTGGAAGTGAGAGGGGTGAGAGACCCAGCCCAGTAGCAGTTATCGGTACGGATTGAAGAACTTCTACCCAGAGTATGGGAGATCTTAAAGGTCTTCTGGGTGTGAGGTGGGAACTCTACGCTAGAGCCAAGGGTCATTTTCCAAATTCAGGTCTCTCACCAAGGGACAGCTTGGGAGAAGTAGGTGTGAGCTGCACCCCTAGGTCCGAACTCTAGGTGGAACCGAATCTCGATTTCAACACGCGCGGTCTGTGTGATCTGCCCAATCAGACTGCCCACTTCCACTTCAATAATTTCAACAATGAACATGGGGATTAAATTATCATTTAACGCCCACCTAAGGAACTTCATCCACTTTTATGTTCAAACGGATGATGTTTGTTAGGTGATCCTTAATGAATGACGATTTAACCCATGTGTTTACGACTGCCACCACCGTGCTAAATGGAGCCTTAGTCCTCAGATGTAATCTTGATTTTAGGCACTATTTGGCAGGGTGTTGGCAATAACGAATGTGGTTGTTATGAACTGCCTTTCATGAATACCCACCTCATCCAAGAAATTCATTCATTTTAATGTTAAAATCTAGTTTTATGTTTTTGGTGGCAGTTATAACTTATAACTGTTGTCATGCCAAACATACATTATATGATGGTAATGTTTTTGTCCAAACTCACCTCAGCAAAAACACAACGTCAAACAAAAAAGATGAAGCTCCAGACATGCTTAGCTTTCACACAATCGAGAATGCTGTGAAAATAGCATACGAAATGAGGAAGATGAAGCGCACAACCATGCTTAGCTCTTGCACAGTCGATGTAAAATTATCTAGAAAGCTGAGAAAGGTCGCAGGAACACTCAACCACAAGCAAGTCAAGTAGAAATCAATAACAATATAAGCACAAGAGTCTCAACTTTGAAATTATTAACAACTTCTTTACAATGCGAGATATACATTGCGAGACATGATTCATAATGTACCGGATGAAAACAAAAATGCAAGTAAGAAAACCTACACGGTCTGCAAATTGTAACTGCATAAGCCGATGACTGCAAGCCCTGTTCGCCGAAATTGCCAATTTGTCAAACTGCAACCAAACTATGTGAACTACCTATTATTGAATGCTGATCAACTAAACAGAACTCATTGATACACCGAGTGAGTTGTTCGAACTAACCACAACTCCAAGGAAGTGACTTTAGGATGTTGAGACCGCGACCTGCTGTATATCATTGATTATAACCGCAAACTGTTCCACACTAAGCCTTCGAACTAGTTGCCTAGTCGCTCAGTGCTAGCCGCACAACCTGCACAGACAAGTCAATTTCACTTAGTCGCACCGGTTAGAAAATTGTAACCACAAGATCATAATGCGAGTTGAGTTCTCATTGTTCTCGTTATATATAAGGAGTCAGGGACCCCTATTTATAGGCGATAAGGGGAGTGTGATCACCGCCCGTAGCTATAAGAAAACCGTCTTTCATCCTGCAACTAGCACCACCTATCCACACAAGTGCGGATACCAGTGCCAGTCTGCCACTAATAATCATCTATCTGCATAGAAGTGCGGACACACGAGCCAGTACTCACGCAATAAACTAAATAACCACTTATGCGGAAAGCCACCAGTCTGCATAGCTGAGCGGACAGAAAACTCAATCTACGTGGACTTGATCAAACTAGTCACGCGTCTTAAACCACCATCGTATTAATGACATACTACAGAACTCCGTAACCAGACCGCGTAGTATAGCAAACTACAGAAACTTCAGAGTAGATCGCGCATTTATGCGGACACTGCGAACTAAGCAATAAGCTGACTTATCACGGCACCGTGACCAAGTCCAAAACACTAGCGAACTCTGGCTTCAGACCGCACAAGTAAGCCTAGTGGACTGTGCGGTTTAGCCTTTGCAAACCAGGCTAACTGCCTGCCTCCCTGCGAGCCAGAGAACCTGTTATCTCCAAGCATACTGTGCGGACTCACGGTCAAGACCGCAACAGCCGTAGTTAGACAAAGCTAACCGCTCAGTTATCTCACAGGATGCTTGCTAAACCAGACCGCAAGAGTTAAGATTAGCCAGCTAAAATCCGGCTATCTACCAATAGTGTTGGGTATTGTATCCACAATAACCTAGATTTGTATGAAGTCACCCTTGAACTAAGATGAATTAAGTTTGTATTTGATGCTCTTTTCAAGTTGAGTGCTTGCAGGTTATAATTGTCAAGTATAGACCAATGTCAGTTTACAATTGGTCACCAAACACAGGACCATACAATGTAATCCCTCATTGTGTGATCCATGGTGTTGACTCATGTGTAACCTCTCTATTAGGACACACTTCATTTTCAAGTACTAAAGTTATGGGAGAAAGACTGGTTGTTGGTTTCTTTGATGAAAATAAATTTTCAAAATAACAAAAATTTTCTAAGCATTTTTCTCGATAAAGACTAAATTGTACTCGAGTAAAATTGAAGTTATTTCTCAAGTTAGCTCAGTTAGGTATTCAAGTAGCAGAAGATGTTCTCGAGAAAGCATAGTATAGTTCTCGAGAAAACCATGCAGTACTCGAGTAGGACTCGTTTCTTCCTCAAGTTAACTTAAAGTTTAGCTCAGAATTTTTCTAAGTCCTTTTCTCGAGAGGCCAAAGATATTTCTCGAGAAGGCCAAAGTAGTTCTCGAGAACCAGATGTTCTTACTCGGGGGACAAAAATATTTTTCTCGAGTTGGCTTCTTGTTCTCGAGTAACAGAAATTCTTTCTCGAGAAAAGTATTTTCATTCTCAAGAAGCCAGAATTCAATTTCTACCCTTTCCTTAAGTACTTATTCTCGAGAACTTTATACCTTTTCTCGATAAACAGAAACTCTTCTCGAGTAATACTTATCTCTCTCAAAAAATGGAGTTCATGATTTTGAATTTTCGTTAAGTATTAGACAGATTCTATTCCAAATATCATTAACTTTTGATTGGTCCACGTGGATTGTCATTAATGATATTTTTACCGTTATGTTAAGCCTATAAAAGGTCTTATTAGATTCGACAAAACCCTAAGAAGATTTCTCATGGAATTCTGAATCATTTTCTACTTTCTAAATCTTGAAGCGCCGATGCTCTATTCTTCATCGCCGATCTTCTCGATTTCAAATTCAGACAAGAAGGATTGAATCGATCAAGCTTTTCAACTTCTGCAAATCTTCTCCTTGATCATGGTGATCCTACGTTCTCAGATCAAAGTTTTCTCCGATTTCTTCCTCGACTTTTCTGACAGAGCCTTGCGATTTTTCAAGAAAGAAGAAGTCGAGATCCAGCCAAATCTGTGAAGACAGTTTGTGTTTTTTTATTGTAAATTCATTTTATTCTTGTAGGAGTTATTCTCCGAGATTGTAGGAGTTATTCTCCGAGTTTTGTAGGAGTTATTCTCCGAGTTTTGTAGGAATTGTTCTCCGAGTTGTTGTAGGAGTGGTTTTACTCCGAGTTGTAGGAACGTTGTTTCAAGTCGTAGGATTGTTTTCCAATCTGAGATAATAGTGAAGTAGCCGAGTATAGCGTGGTGCTAGATCGATGACCTGGAGAGTGGACATACCCAAGATTGGGGGTCCACTATAATCTTTGGTGTCGTCTGTGGATTGCTTGTTTATTTTCTGCGCATCCCTTGTATAATTTTTATTCCGCAAAAAGACACAGAACTCACCTATTCACCCCCCTCTAGGTGATTTAGGTAGACAACTAGACATTTTCAATTGGTATCAGAGGGAAGTTGTTCATCAAAAGGTTAACACCTTGAACAGATCTGCTCTTAGTTGTCTTAAGAGTTTACAAGCATGGACAGAGTCAAGGATTTTGCTAAGCTCCCAGTATGCACTAAGGCAAGCTTCCCCATATAGAAAGAAATGGTGAAATTTTTTATGGAAGTAGTGGATCCAAGGATTTTCATGATAGTGGAAGAAGGCCCCTACATTCCTATGACGGCCTCCACTATTGATCCCTCAAAACAAGTACCAAAGAAGCTGATGGATCTTGATAAAGATGAGATTGCACTTGTCTCTCTAAACAAAAAGGCTAAAAATATCATCACAAGTGCAGTCGATGATTCGATGCTACATAATCACATTCACTGCAAATCCGCCAAAGAGATGTGGCAGTCATTGATCGTGTTGATGGAGGGCACCGAAGAAGTAAGGGATGATAGAAGATCTCTTTTGAACCAAAAATATAAGGCCTTCAGGCAAGGCTCCAAAGAACCTATAGCAGGCACTTTTGAAATTTTTTCCATGATCGTCAACGGCCTGAGGAACTATGATCGAGTTTTCACCAACGGAGAATTAAATGATAAGCTCCTAAGATCCTTAACAAAGGAATGAGACAACAAAATATGTGTCATAAGGGAGTTTGGAAAGCTAGCTGAGACTGATCCTTAGAACCTCTTCGGGAAGCTAATGTCATATGAGCTTCAAATAAATACAAGAAAAGCTGAAGAAGAGGGAAGCAGACCCTCATCGATGGAGAAGTCTATCGCACTAAAGGCAGACAACTCAAGGAAGGTCGTTAAAGTTGCATCTCCTGCTCTTGCACAGGAAGAAAGTGAAGAAGAAAACTCGGATTCGAGCACCTCAGGCTTAGAACTATCAGATGGAGAATTCTCCCTACTCTCTAGACAGTTCAAAAAGTTCCTGAGTAAGAAGAAGCAATGGAAAGGCAAAGACTTTTCCTCCAGAAGATCACGGCACGATGGTGATCATCATAAGAAAGGCTCAAGTAGCCACGACAGGTATAACTCCAAACCGAACAAACATATTTCATCTGACATTGTTTGTTATTGTTGTAATAAGTCAGGGAACGTAATTGCTGATTGCCCGCACAAGAAGAAAGAGGGTGGAAGAAGAGAAGAAAAGAAGTCTTCTTATAGTAAAAAGAAATCTGAAAGAAGCCTAGTAGCCAAGATGGCCAAGAATCTCAGTGACACTGACTCATCTGAGTCAAGTGAAGAATAGGAAGCCTACTTTGGGTTGATGGCACAGACAGATGGGGAAGAAGAACCCTAGTTCACTGGAAAGGTAAATTCTTACACCCCTCTCTCAGAATCGGATGCTTCAGACCATGATCATGAGGAATTCTCTTCTGATGACGAGTCTGAACTCATGATTCAATACAAGAAATTAATCAAGGCTTACGACAAATGTCGAAGAGTCACGAGAACTCAAGCCATGGATATCAAATCTCTTAAGGCTGAGGAAAGCACTCTGAAAGAGGAAGCCGCAAGGATGGACTCACTTAGAGACGAATTCCATGCCACGGTCAAAGAATACAATAAAGCTCTCGAGAACCTAAACCTAAGGGATAAAATCATCGAGAAGCTAAAAGAACAACTTGCCGCTGAAAAGAAACTTGTTGAAAGTTTATCCAAGCCCAAGACAGTCCTTCCATTTATTGCTAAATTCTCCGCTCAGGCTAAAGGAGATGGCTTAAGCCATGAGGTTGCTCCTAGTAAATCTTCTAGGAGGAATAAATCTCAAAGAAGAAATAAGGCTGCTAAGAAAGCTTTAGCCAAGGAGAAGGGGAAAGCTCCTCTAGATAAAACTTCATTCAAGAAGGTCATCTTCCCAACAAACGAGTTTGATTTTGACTCATCCTACGGTCACTTTGTCAGGCCTACTTATGTAGAGCCTAAGTCACGGTACCAAGGATGGACCCATCCCCGAAACTTTGGTGAAAGTGTGCTCAAGGAACCTTATGAGGAAATACAAATGAAATACTATGGTCCATACGTTTATGGCCATAATATTAAGAAGGAACCTAAGGCCAAACCAGTAGTGCCCAAGGAAAAGGAGGTGAAAAAGTCTTGTGAGTGCTATCATCATGAGGCTTCTACCTCCAGACCAGCCGCCCTTGTAAGACCACACGTTCAAAAGGTCAAGCTGGAGACTTGGAAAAGGTACAACAGGTTTGACTGTTGGTGTTGTGGCAAAGTTGGTCACTTTGTTGTTGATTACTGGTTTAATCCCAGAAGCTTTAAAACACCTCTAGTTAATCATACGAGGAAGACCACTCGTAATGATAATACTCCTAGGGGATCATGATGACAAACAACCAAGGACCCAAATGCATTTGGGTTCCTAAGGTAAACTGATTCTACTTTTGCAAGTATGTCCAAAGGCCAACAAATCGCCTATCTGGTATTTGGACAGTGGATGCTCTCGGCACATGACCGGGACAAGAAGCCTCCTTCAGAAGTTCTCTCCAGTTATGAATGGGCCAAAGGTTATCTTTGGAGGTTCTGACAGGGGAATAACAAGAGGCTACGGTATGATCACTAACGGTAGTGTATCCTTCTCAGATGTGGCTTATGTTGAAGGATTAGAACATAATCTTATAAGCATAAGCCAGCTCTATGATAAAGGATACATAGTAGAATTTCATGCAGACAAGTGCTTGATAAAATTGATAGATAACTTAGAAACGATTCTATCAGGCACTCGTAGTAGAAATATATTTTGTTTAAATTTTATTTGTATAGACTCTTCTACACTAGTATGCTTTTTGACCAAAGATAGTGCGTCTCTTGGTGACTAATGACACAAGAGATTAGCACATATAAATTACAAAACTATTAATAAATTATTTTCTCTTAATTTAGTACGTGATGCACCCAACGTTAAGTGCATTAAAGATAGACCTTGTCACGCATGCGTAAAAGGCAAGCAAATAAGAGCTACCTTTAAAAGCATTATTGGCAAAGATTCTAATAGTTATTTACACCTACTTCATATGGACTTGTTCGGTCCCCTACAAATTAGAAGTTTAGGAGGTAAGGATTATACACTGGTTATTGCATATGACTACTCTCGTTTTGCATGAGTGTTCTTTTTAAAACACAAGTCAGATACTTTTTATATCTTCACTAATTTTGTTAGGTAGATCGAAAATGAATACAACTATTCAATTATCAAAATCAAAAGTGACAATGGAACAGAGTTCAAATATGGGGCCATGATAGAATTCTGTGAAAACCTAGGTATCTTTCATGAGTTTTCCTCTCCTCGTACTTCTCAACAGAATGGAGTCGCTAAGAGAAGGAATAAAACACTCATAGAGGCCTGTAGAACCATGTTGAGTGATGCCTCACTACCAAAATACTTCTGGGCTGAAGCCATCAACACTGCTTGTCACGTGCAAAATAGAGCACTCATAAATAAGAAAAATGATAAAACACCTTACGAACTACTAAAGGGCAGGAGACCGACTATTTCATATTTTAAAATCTTTGGTAGTAAATGTTTCGTACTTAATAATGGGAAGTATCACACAATTAAATTCAGTGAAAAGAGTTTTGAAGGTATTTTCGTAGGATATAGTAGCCATAGTAAGGCATATAGGATTTTTAACAAGAAAATCATGGTCGTAGAAGAATCTATTAATGTTGTATTTGATGAGACGAGCTTGCTACAAAGCAGATCTTCTAGTGTGTTTGTTGAAGACGCAGAACTCACCTATTCACCCCCTCTAGATGATTTAGATAGACAACTAGACATTTTTAATTGGTATCAGAGGTCAAGAGTTCATCACGATCACCACTCCAACCCCAATTGGAGTGGTTGATCACCATGATGAAGATGTCATTCAAGCTGATGAAGTCACTATAGGGATTGAGGAAGCCCCAGATGCAAGAACTTTAGAGCTCAAATACTTGAAGGATCACCCAATTGATCAAATCTTAGGAGACCCTCGTGATGGTGTCAGAACTCGGAGAGGTACAACTAATGAAAATTTGTATTTGAGTTTTCTCTCGCAGGTTGAACCAAAGAAGTTTGAGGAAGAAAACAAGGACGCATCTTGGATAATGGTAATGGAATAAGAACTAAATCAGTTCAAACGTTGCCGAGTATGGAAGCTTGTCCCAAGACCCAAAAGAAAGAATGTGATTGGAACAAAGTGGGTCTACTGGAACAAGATGGACGAATATGGTACCATAATAAAGAACAAAGCCAGACTCGTTGTCAAAGGGTACAGACAATAAGAAGGGATCAAATTCGATCAGACATATGCTCTAGTGGCAAGACTGGAGGGAATCAGGTTGCTCCTCGCATATGCTGCTCTCAAAGGCTTCACTGTCTGCCAAATGGACGTGAAGTCAGCCTTCCTTAATGGTGACATAAAGGAAGAAGTGTATGTGGAATAACCTCCAGGTTTTGTTGATCCTGAACATCCTGAATCTTTTTATTTATTATTTAAGGCGCTATATGATTTGAAACAAGCTCCACGAGCTTGGTATGAAATGATGTCTAACTTTCTTCTTGAGAACAAGTTTATAAGGGAAAAGATAGGCAAGATATTATTTCTTAGGGAAGTAAAAGGAAAGATTTTGCTAGTGCAAATCTATATCCATGACATCATTTTTGGCTCTACTGATGATAACTTTTGCAAGAAGTTTTCCAAACTTATGCAAGGGAAGTTTGAAATGAGCAGTATGGGAGAGATGAAGTATTTCTTAGGACTTTAGGTGAAACAATTTGAGGATGGAATTTTCATCTCTCAGACGAAGTTCACCAAAGAGTTGGTTAAGAAATTCGGAATGGAGAATGCAACCTCTATGAGAATTCCAATGGGTTCAGCTATGTCTCTAGACAAGGATGAGAAAGGGAAACCTTTTGATGAAACCAAGTACAGAAGCATAATTGGATCCTTGCTCTACCTTACTGCTAGTAGGCCAGATATAATATTTTCAATATGTGTGTGCGCTAGATATCAGGTGAACTCTAATGAATCTCACTACACTGCTGCAAAGCGGATTTTGAGATACCTTAATGGTACATCAAATATTGGCTTATGCTACCCAAGAAGTAATGATAACGGGCTAATTAGATTTTTAGATGCAGATTTTGCAGGTAGTAAAGATGATAGAAAGAGCACTTCCAGGGCTTGCCAATTCCTTGGAAGAAGACATATCTCATGGAGCAGCAAGAAGCAAAATTGTGTCGCAATCTTAACGGCTGAGTCAGAATACATTTCTACTGGCAGTTGTTGTGCACAAGTACTCTAGATCAAGAATCAACTTGAAGACTATAACTTGAAGGTCAAGGACATCCCACTATTCTGTGACTCCTCCAGTGCAATTGCAATAGTCAACAACCCAGTCTCTCACAGCCGGACAAAGCATAAAGAGTTGAGGTGTCATTTCATTAGGGAATATGTGGAGTATGGAGACATCAATCTCCAGTATGTTCCAACTGACAGGCAAGTTGCAGACATATTCACGAAGCCACTAGACGAGACCAAGTTCTCATTCTTCAAAATAGAACTTGGCATGCTCAACAAGGAATGCTGAAGAAAAGGGTCTCACAACAACGTTCAAGAATCGGATTACTATTCAAAAATCAAGAAAATTCTATGTCTGGACTTCACTTTTCGAGAAGATCATTATTACTCGAGTACTTAGCTCACTACTCGAGAACCACAGCTCTTTCCCGAGAAAAATTGCTTGAATACTTAATTTATTCTCGAGAACTTCAGACTTCCCTCTCGGAAAGGATATCTCTACTCAAGAACAAGTTTTCTTCTTCTCGAGAACATATGTGCCTCCTCTCGAGAAATGATATGTCTCTCGAGAAATCATATGCCGGATTTTTCTAAAGTTCAAATTTTTGATATTGGCACCCGAGCACCTCAACCGCCATACTTCAGGAATTTTATTATTATTATTTCCTTAATCATCACGATTTAAGATTTATATCAATAGATTAAGTCCGATAAATCCAAAATACCGAATTTCAAAATCCCTTCCTCGAGAAAACCTTTCGTCTTCTCCGTCTCTGCCGCTTCTCCCGCGAACAACCCTGCTCCTCCTCTTACTGGCTAGCTATCTAAATCAGTTGAGGCCAGATGTCTTCATCTTGGATAAGGGCATGGTCATTCATCACATGAAGAAGGTTTCAATAACTTCCATACAGAGAAGGGAAATCAAATTTCAAAGGCCAAGCCCCTCCATCTCTAGAGACAGTTATAGATGAAGTCAGGACCCCATATCCCCTCTCTCATCAAATAATTGGCATAGCTGGTCCAGCTATTTAGAGGGAGCCTGCTCCATCTATACAAGTGACAGTGCAGCCTGCTCAAGTTCCATATCCAGCCACAGTTATATCTGATACTCAAGCCCAAGTCATAACTCCTCCAGATGCTTAACATATAATCATAAAAGAAGATACAGCTCCATATACTTCTATAAAGGACACTTCTGTACAATAAGATGGCTCAGGTCTTATTACTGTTGACCTGTCTGATCAAGAACTTCTTACTGATGCCCAAGTAGAAGATCAAGTAATGTCTACAGAAGCTGACATTAACAGGATGATAGAGGAACTCACCTCTAAAGAACCTCCCTCCCCTCTGCCTGAAGTAAATCCATCTCAACAAGAACCATCTGAACCAGAATCATCTCAACCAGAAAAACCATCTCAACCAAAAAATCCATCTGAACCAGAATCTTCTCATCTCCAAGCCTACACTTCACCATTCCCACTTTCATAGGTGATGATGCTGAAGATGAAATTACAACTACCAGAAGAAAATAGTCCTCCACATCTATTATACTCATTGAAGAAGTAGTTCCCTGGACAGCTCCAATCCAACCTCCTCACCTCCTCTAGCTATAGCCATTCCTGAAGATACCCTTCTGGGTAAGATTGAATCTATGTTAGCCCAGTAAAGAATATATTTTGACGACTCTCTTAAAGTTGTCACAGACAAAATAACTGCTCTAGAGAAAGAGATGAACAGAGGCTTCGCTGAAATTCAGCATAATACTGATTCTCTCAAACACCTATTCCAAATAGGTGGGAAAGCCTTAGATCACACAATTACTAGTATTGGTCACGTAATGGACCAATCAGTCACTTTGGCAAACAATCAGATTCAGTTAGAAAAGAATGCTTAAGAGCACAACTTCAAGACACATGAAGAAGTTGGCAAGTTCAAAGAAGACGATATTAACACCCTATCTATAGAAGTCAGAAAGGGGGAGAAATTGGTCAAGGAATATCTAGAAAAATCTGATGGAACCATGAAAAATTTTTGGGAAGAAAAGCTAAAAGAGATATATACTGATGTCCAAACCCAAATTGTTGGTGTTAAATTTCATACCTATGATACAACAGTTTTGATGCACGGCCAGATCTTCCCTGAATTTTAAGTTGATCCAAATGTTGTTCCTCCTCCTCATCTCAATCCTACTAGCTAGCAGCCTTCTGCCCAGATACCCTCTTTCTCTCCTAGACCTGAAAATTATGATGCTCCACCTCCTGAAACTTATTCACAAGTCTGGATTTCTGAACAAGCTGATGTGCCTCATCAAATACCTCCTGATGTGCAGATTCCCAAGAGAAGAAAGTATGGTGAAGATGCTTCTGCAAGCAGGTCCACTCCTATGACAGAACATGCAGTAAGGGAACATGCTGAAGTCTGGAGCCCTACATCTAAATCAATTATTCTGGATACTTTAAGACTAGTAGTGGAATTCAGAGAGAATAAGGATACCTATTATTCTCACTCTGAATGGGAATAGTATGAAAAATCTATGACTCTAAGAAGGCTTCATGATAGAAAGTATAGTCGTGAAGATCCTACTTCTCCTCCCAGACCATCTAAGTACTTTCCTAAGCCGTTCATATATTTACAGAGACAAGAAGAGATATATCATAGGCAGCATCAACAACAGAGCAAGAAGTAATTGAAGATAATCAGAAGTTCCTACATGAGATTTTGTAGAATTGGATTTTTTTCCTGGACAATATCTATATATATATATATATCTTTAAAATTTGATGATCTAAATCTTCTATTATATAGCATTTCTTCCTATTATTCTGTTTATTAGTTATTTTATTTGTTTTGTTTATCTTGATGTAATTTACCTTTGTGTAGAGGGTTCTGACTTCTACAAATAAGGGGAGATTGTTGGGTATTGTATCAATAATAACCTAAATTTGTATGAAGTCACCCTTGAACTAAGATGAATTAAGTTTGTATTTGATGCTCTTTTCAAGTTGAGTGCTTGCAAGTTATAATTGTCAAGTGTAGACCAATGTCAGTTTACAATGGGTCACCAAACACAGGACCATACAATATAATCTCTCATTGTGTTATCCATGGTGTTGACTCATGTGTAACCTCTCTATTGGGACACACTTCATTTTCAAGTACTAAAGTTATGGGAGAAAGACTGGTTGCTGGTTTCTTTGATGAAAATCATTTTTCAGAATAACAAAATTTTTCTAAGTGTATGTTTTCTCGAGAAAGGCTAAATTGTACTCGAGTAAAATTGAAGTAATTTCTCGAGTTATCTCAGTCAGGTATTCGAGAAGCAGAAGTTATTCTTGAGAAAACATAGTATAGTTCTCG